>CM035142.1:83715769-84915769 GCA_020205605.1 Panax ginseng | reverse complement strand
AAAAGACAATATTTGTATTCAAACTCACAGTTTATGTTTTGTCGTATTGTACACGACAGTTGTATTTGAATTCTGTACCATATATCTGGCGACTCAAGATGGGTGATGTATACCTATTTTGGGGGCGTCACAACATACCTCTACAAAAAATAATTTGTTCAAGAGAACATGTTGTTTGATCCTTAATATGGTGTGTAATCGGTCTTATTTATAATGTATTATAGCAAGTTGAATGAGATAGTTTTATGCTAATTAGGTTCAGAAATTGGGAAAACTAAAGATCAAAATATTACTCCCTCCGTTCCTAAAAGATTGTCGTTTTAGGAAGTAATTTTTGTTCCAAAAATATTATCGTTTTGAGTTTATCAATACACATTAGCTATTTTTTCCCTACTTTACCCTTATTTAAAGTTTTCTCCTATTTAAAGCTTTCTTCCCTTCCCAATGATTCATATTCAATTCAATGCTATAATCCAAGTAGTAATTGGTTGAATAAGAAGTAATTGGTTGAATTGAATAAGAAACATTGGGAAGAGAATAATTGGTTGAGACAATTAATAAGGGTAGTATAGTATTTTCGCTAGGTATTAATTATATTCCTTAATCTGTGTGCATTAACCTTAAACGACAATCTTTTCAAAACAGATAGATATAATATATTCTCGATAACTCCAAAAATAAAAAAACTAGAAAGTAATGTATGTAGTAATATTAATTTAAAATATACATTGAATGTTTAATAGTTAAACCAAAAATAAAAAATAAAAAAAATCCTTGGACTACTAAACATATCAGATTTAATATTGAAACCAAACAAAAACCCTTGGTGTACTGAGTTGAAAAAAAAACTCTTAAACTGTTGATTCGACTCGGAATAATGAAAATGGTTTCTTTCAGAAGGTTGTAAGGAATAGGTAAGGATATAAAAATAAATATAAGAATTAGTGGAGGCATAATGGTAATAGTGGTATTCTAAGTAGATATATAGCTGAGTTGTAATTCTATTTGGATAATAAAAATGAATGTGAAGTTTCTCTTTCTCTCTGTACGATTTTCTCTCCCAATTTCCAGTCTCTGTCTTCTTCTTCCCCAAATTCTTTCTTAATTCTTCTCAAAATACTTATTCTAGTTCTCTGTTCCTTACAATTGGTATCAGAGCCATTTCGATCCCAACCATAATGACAGCGAAAAATCACAATTGTACAACCCTAGAAAATAATTTTGAGAAAATTCGAGAATTGATGAAAGGACTGTAGAGTTATATGGATGAAGAGTTCAAGCAGGTTATGAAGAAATTTGATGACTTAAGAGCTTCCATTCCAAAGCATGATCGAAAAGTGCTTATTTGTGGCTATACCGAAGAGGAGGATTGCTTATGTGAAACAACAAATTCCTTAAATTCAGTATACCAAGACATTAATGATGAAGATGATGTGGATCTGGATTTTAAGGAGGAAGAAAGCCTTCAAACACAATTGCAGATCCAACAAAATGTTGGTTCGATTGTTCCTGAGATTGGAGGTCATGAGGATTTTCTGGCGGGAATTAAAAACCCAATCTCACTCGTCAATCAAGTTTGTACTAAATCAATTCAGAACAAGGTAACTTCTATTACAAAATGTGAATTCTCATCTCCTAACTTGGCAACAAACACTATGGAAGGGGCGCTCGTTGCAAATAAAAAAGAAATTGATGTTGCGTGCAAGGTATTCAATGAAATATCATTTTGGAGTGTTCTCATTGCTTTCTTAAGTCAATATGATCATTGCTTATGTGTTGTAAATAATTCGAACAAGCCGATGTATAATGGTAGTAGGGGTAAAACTAGGACTATGCATATGAAGGCTTTGAGTGTGGATAATGGGATATGTAATGGTTCTCATAACCATGAGCTATTGTTAGGTGTTGAACTGCCTCAACCGACAAATATTGGCGAAACAATTTCTACACCATTTGGCTTGCCAGAAATAAATGGGAAAATTTCAGAGTTGGTGCCACCAGAAGGTTTGGTGGAATCATTACAAACTAAATATGTTTATAAAAGCCAATTGAGGAATGCTCATAATGTGCCTTTGTTTGCTGGAAAAATTGGTTGCATTGTGGATGACTCGGATTTAATAATGATTACCATGGATATAATCAAGTTACATGGTACCAACAAAATAGTTTATCCTCTTGAGCCTTTTGATGTTGGACTAAAACTACAAGCTGCTGGAATCTCAAACAGAAACAAGCATCTAGCCTTTACAGATGGTATTGTTGATTTAAGGTCTGAACTAGAAAGTAATGTAGGTCTTTCACAACAACCGATTGAAGTTTGTAATGGTGAATTTCCAAAACAGTCATCTCAAGCAACAGATTTCGGGGTTTCTCCGGCCCAAGATCATGCTGCTCCCAAAACAATATTGGTAACATTGAAGAAATTTATTAAAAATTCTCAATCTAGTGATGAAAAATCTAATTTTCTAGTTGGCGGTGTTAATGTTTCCAATGTTTGTGTGGTTGCGCTAGAGGGATCAAACCATTGCAAGACATTCAAAATTATTTTTATAGCTTGTTTACGCGATGAGAAAGTAAAATGCTACCCTAATGTCGAAAATGAGTTCAATAAAGTACATGAAGTGCTAGAAAAAGATGTGTTATTCATACTTGGTAATAGTCTGCCCTTCACTCGAGCCAACTTCGAGGTGTTTACCTTGCTTCAAATTGAACTAGTTAAGGTCTCCACTTTGGATGTCATGACTGTTTTTTTTGTGCTTAAATTCACTGCTAGTGCCACTTTGTGCAAAGGACTGAATAGAGGGTTAGGGACACTGGCAATCGACTCATTGTCATTCTTAGTGGAGTTTATTGTTACAAACCATGGGAGGGTATTTCGAGCTATCTACATTAGTGCTGCATTTTTTGTGCAAAAGTTGTTATTTGAAATGCCTCAGTGGAATCATATTGCATGGAAGGTAGTAAAATCAAAGTTATTGTGTGAAAGGCAGCGCCATTGTTTTTCGACCGGGTGGTGAGGAATTTCATTATATTTGGTTTGAAGAACCAAATGTATTGTCATTTTGCTCTTTGAGTTGCTCCTTTTTCTATACAGGTTATGCTCAATGTGGGAAAATAAGGAAAGACGTGGTGATGGAGTATTCATGGTGGAGTTTTGACGAATAGCCTCGATGGGAATTTTTTTAGGATTGGTTTATGGTGCCAGGGAACTCTAAAGAAAGCTTTGCAACTTTTGGTTATTATTTTGGAATTGCATATAGACAATTTGGGTTGCCTACTTGTTTGGAAATTTTTCCTCAACAATGATGTGAGCAATTTTTCTGTGGTCAAATGTCCTGCTAGAACCAACAACAATTGTCATGCTGATTTTATCAACACGACAAAATCAGACAACGAGTTCAAGACAAAGGAATTTTTAATATTTTTTCTCTGCTGGACTGTTTAGTTGATAATTGTTTGCATCTTTTTAGTTCCTTGTTGATCACCCTTGAGGGCAAGGGTGTTTTTGAGGAGCATGGAATGTAAGGAATAGGTAAGGATATAAAAATAAATATAAGAATTAGTGGGGGCATAATGGTACGTAATAGTGGTATTCTAAGTAGTTATATAGCTGAGTTGTAATTCTATTTGGATAATGAAAATGAATGTGAAGTTTCTCTTTCTCTCTGTACGATTTTCTCTCCCAATTTTCAGTCTCTGTCTTCTTCTTCCCCAAATTCTTTTTTAATTCTTCTCAAAATACTTATTCTAGTTCTCTGTTCCTTACAATATAAAAATAAATATAAGAATTAGTGGGGGCATAATGTTAATAGTGGTATTCTAAGTAGATATATAGCTGAGTTGTAATTCTATTTGGATAATGAAATAAATGTGAAGTTTCTCTTTCTCTCTGTACGATTTTCTCTTCCAATTTTCAGTCTCTGTCTTCTTCTTCCCCAAATTCTTTCTTAATTCTTCTCAAAATACTTATTCTAGTTCTCTGTTCCTTGGAATCCCAAAAAAAAACTCTCATGTCCAAAAAAATTCAAAATTTTTCCTACAATTGTAATATATTCATTTTTTTTATAATATATTTTACTCTTTTCATACTGTTTCAAGGACAAAAATTGGAAAAGATGTGAATTTGATGGGAGAAATCCCTATAAAAAAACTTCATCCAAAAAATTAGAATGAAAAAAAATAGTTTAAAACACATAGCACGTGCATTGCATGTGATTAGGGATGACAAGGGTACATTGGGTAATTCCAAATTGTTAGAAATTGGAATGCGCACCATATCATCTGCTTCCCTAAACCCAAAATTCATCGAAACCCATCTTGTGAAGATGCCGTTGAATGTATTGGAAGCGACCATTTCAAGCTTTGATGGGGTTTTCGAGAAGTTCAAATCGGAAGCGCCAAAGAACAAAGCTAATTTTATTCTCTTCTTGGCTGATATTGACCCATCTACCTCCCGCAGCTGGTGCCCTGGTAAATTTAATATATGTTATTCATCATTTAATTTTACCATATACCCTTTTATCCATGTTCTATGTTGTAATATACTGTACTTTTCTGTCGGCTATTTGTAATACGATTGAATATGAATTGGGTGTGTTGCAATACTATAAGATAGGATTGGATATGAATTGGGTATTTGGCTGTGCCATTTTAATGGGTTTTCTTTATCCGGCGCTTCTATATATATACATAGCTTTTAATATTTGAATTTACTGTAATGATGTCATGAAATGTGTACAATTATACCCCTATTTATTTTGCATAGAGCATGTAAAATTGAGAAAAAAAAATTTAAAGTCATTTGCTCACAATCATTCGACTTTTTTGTGCTTTTGTTGAGTATTGCAAATTTCATATGGGATGGGAGGTGGGAGGTGGGAGGTGGGAGTTGGGAGTTGGCCATGGATAAGAATGTTGTTGGAGTTTAACAAGTTGTAAATTCGTTAGGTTTTTGGCTTACAATTGAAAACCAATTTGATTTAGGAAAAGTGGAAAATGCTTAGTCACCAGATTGTAAGCATTAATGTTTATTAAAGTTAAATATGTAATATGAATATATATTAAAATGGCCTGTGTTTACAAAGAGAGAAAAGACCTTTTATCTATAGGTGGAATATAATTGGTGACCAAGTATGTGTATTGGGAAAGTTTTCAACTTGGTACCAAGATAATCCTACTGGGTAATATAATATAATAGCACTCCCTCAATATTGATTTTTAGAAGTTAATTTGAGATATTTTCAAATTCAGAAGTCAATACAATTATGAAAATTATAAACTATTCAAATTTACTTCTAATTTTAAGATTTATTATTTTTAAAAAGGTTAACTGAATTACGTCAAATTTGAATTTGGAAAACATCTTCAGATGACTTTGAAAAGTCAAACTTGATCTTATATTTCGGAACAGAGGGAATAGTATTAACACCTCCTCAAGTTCTAACTCTTTTATCAGTAGCTTTCTTATCAATATCTTTCGACTTATCCAAGCGCTGATAAAATAAAATTCCTAAAAATTGAAAAACACGTAGAGCTCAACTTGCTTTCTCTCACTATGCAAAGAAACATCATAAACCACGAGGCACGAGTGGTAGGATGTCACGAAGCATTACTTCCTTATCCAAAATTTCTAATGAAGCCATCAGCTTATTACATGGACTCTTCACTTTACCGTAACATACTTATGTTCGAAACGCGACACTCAGACAATGGTATAGGTGTTGGACACTTTATTTTAGTGTGAAAAATTTGACAAAGTTGAGGAGTATGTTGGACTACTTCGCATATTACTTCTCGTATTAAGATACCCTATCTTATTTAGGTTTTGGTGCTTCTATTGCTTTTAAATATGTTTTCTATTGTTATGTTGACGAAAACAGTATATTCAAGATAGCATAGATCTCTATTTAGTAACTAGGAGAGTAAGAGAATTTGATGTAGTTTTGGGTTTTGATTCGAGATTGGTTATTTCAATTGTTAGTGTATGTTCTTATGGAAAGGATGGATTTAGTCATGTCATTGGTTTAAATTGTTTGATCATTCTACTAGGCTATGTTTGTTTGCGGGTTTAAAGCCTGTGAATGGACTTGTGGTGGTGTTTGATTGCATCTTAATGCATCTTAACAGTTCACCTCTTAATATATTTAAACAACTCACATCTTTGTATTAAGAGGTTCTCTGAATAGTAAAGATACAAATATGAGTCTAAACTATTCAAAGGAACTCTTAATACAAATATGTGGGTTGTTAAGATGCATTAAGAGGTAAACTATTAAGATGCAATCAAACACAATGTCTCGTTTAAAAAATAATAATGTGTTTGTTTTGTCAGCTTCGGAATGGATTATTAGTCTTCTCTCAACCTCATTTGTAATAGAAACAAACATCAGAATATGTAGGAGCGCTGCATATAAGAAATTTACACCCATGCAATTCTTTATCTTGCATGAACAATACCTTAATTATTATTACTACTGTATTAGAATATATTAGTTGAATCACGTCTTAGCGGAGGAAATAATTTTCAATTACTGAACCCAACATATTTTGGTGTTTGTATTATTGTACAAGGCAGTTGGTTCGAATAGAAGTCATTTGAATATTTCTACAGCAAATGAAGATGATTTTTCGATCTACTATTACTGAGCTTTGATTGTTGGAGGTTTTGAACTTCAGTTATTTGTTTTCCCTTCCTCAACTTTGTTTGATGCGTGTATATGTTTATTGTTTCACTACTGTTTTCAGATTGTGTTAGAGCTGAACCCGTAATCTACAAAAACCTAGAAGCAAGCCCTGATGACGTGGCACTTCTGAGAGCCTATGTAGGAGATAAGCCCACATGGAGGAATCCTCAGCATCCTCTGAGAGTTGACTCAACTTTCAAGCTCAAAGGTGTTCCGACTTTAATCCTTTGGGAAAAGGATGCAATCAAGGGTCGCCTTGAAGACCATGAAGCTCACGTTGAACGCAAAATTGATGCCCTTCTTACTGGAAATTAAGTAACTCCAACAATAGTTTGGTGATAAATATACTACTTTAAGACCTAGCTGTGTTGCACCATAATAACTAGTGAAATGCTTTGCTATGACATTTACAGCTGAGAATAAGAATCTTTAGACTTTGAATTGTGGTTGTGTTCTGATGTTTAATTTAAGGAGCATCTCTCAATTTTTAGAACAATCAATGACCAGAGAAAATTCCAATATTTAGCCTTGTCTAAAATTCATTTGTAATGGTACTTTTCTTTTTGCTCTTATAAGATTATATTTTCTAAATAACCAAGTACAAGTTACAACTTACAAGGGCATATGATAAAAGAACAAGATATACTACAAAAGAAACTAATGCAATATTAATCATTTCAAGGGAAAAAACAGAAGTTAAAAAATGACATCCACTCTTTATTGGACTGAGGTAGTAATAAATCAAATAAATATGGAATATATATAATTTACTCGATCCAATCTCGTTTTGACCTAACCTAATTCAACACATCTTACCAAACAAGAAATAGATTCATCATCCCCCACATTAGATTCTAATGCAGCAGGATATATTACAATTAATTGTACAAAGAGAAAGGTGCAGTAATTTAGCACCATTTCTAGCAACCCCAGGAGCAAAACTGCTGATAAAACGCAACTTATGACTAACGCAAACAGCGTTTCTTGTTTGTACAAGGTTATGAATCGAAGCTAGTGTACAATCCCAGCTGCATTTCAAAGATTTACCCGTTAGTGTCGATTGTTCTAGTTATTAACAATGTCTGAAAAATGGAATGCTATCCGGTGGGATTTATTTTTGTATGTTTTTTGCATGGAAACATATTTATACGATATAGTTGCGAAGAAAACATTAATATATGAAGGATAAAGAAAATTAAAAATGCAATGTGCGTATAAATTAAAAGCCAACATTTTACGAAGTTAAAACACAGAACGAGTAATTAGCTTCTTACCTAAAGATACACGAAGACTAGCAAAGCACACTTAGCTGGAAAACTGCTCCTTTGAAAGTTTAGGCGTCACCTTCAAAGTGATTTCACCAAATGGTTCTTCTTGCTTCAAATCTACAAGTCCAAAATTCTTCAAAACCTAAAAAAAGGCCCAGAAGAAATTACACAACCATAATACTCCCTCCGTCCCATGATAAAAATCCTTATTACTATTTTAGGTAGTTACCATGTTAAATGTCCATTTTCCTTTAATAACCACACTTTTACACATATTTTCCTATTATACCCGTATCATTGAATATCTCGTACTTTTCTTATTTTAATTCTCTCTCTATATTTAATAACATTATTATGGACAATTTTATCATTTTATTCATCTTTTTAATATGCGTGAAAAATCCACTAAAACTTTTATCCTAGGGCGGAGAGAGTATTAGACAGTAGCCTTTTGACAACTTTTTTCCTTGTTTACAGTAACCTTTTGGTAACTTATACAGCTAGCAAGATAAATTTGCTTGCTTGTACGAGAAAAATCAGCGTATTGGTTAGAAAAGAAAGCATCAAGACTTACCAGTGTCTCAAAGACCATTCGAGCACATAATTTTTTTCTTTTCCCTTCTAAGATATTGTTCAAACTAAGATCTCCAGGCTGGCTTTCTGAGATAGGCGTGACTGACGATTTATTTTTAAGAAATTGAGCCACAGCCCTACACACGTCGACACAAAAACATACAGAGGCCACTGAAAACAGGAATATGAATGAAGGAAAAACAAAGAAACACAAACTCTAATTGATGACGAAAATTTCTGGGAAATGTTACCTTGTCCTCACAGATAACGTGTCAACTTCTGATGCTCCTGATTGTTTTCTTAAAAAGTAGTCTGGAGTTCCCTGTGATCCTGCGTAAGCACAGATATGTAATTGTTACCCACCATAATGTAAATTTCAATGAAAGTCTATTTGCGTCGCTATCAGTATTAACAGAAAAACAGTTTTATCGCCAATAAAAATGCAAGGGTTACTCAGCTTACCAGCTGGGGTATTGTCATCTTCTGCCAGAAAAGATAGGTCCTGTGAAAAAAGCGTTGCCGGGTCAGCTGAAAGCTTAAACTAGGGCAACTGAGATTATGCAAATAAAACTACAAAGTGTGTCACAAGCCCTGATGTATGACTCAACTTGATTATGATATATAAATAGCATCTGTGTTTATCTTTCATGGATTCATTATAAAATGCAATTGATTTAGTTGGGTACATCAAAAGAGACTCAAAATAAACATCAAAAGAGATACTCCCTCCGTCCCAGAGTTATTGCAACACTCTGGCACGGAGTCTAAGAAGTGCTAAAATCCATAAAATGCATAATGTTCTTTATCCATCACATCTGGAGGAAAAAACCCATCAAAAAACCTGAAATGTTAGTAATTGCCTTCAGGGGAGTTTCAGTACACAATCCATCCAGTGTAAAAACCAAAGTATGAACCTAAGCAATAGAGGCTCATAAATTAATGAGAGAAACCTAATGATTTTAATAACTCTAAGCGAAAAAGTAAATGAGCTAAAAACCTTGAAATTACAATAATTAATAAAAACATAATAAGCATACCCCATCTGCAGAATTCACCAACTCGGGAATGTCAGAAAGACAAATGTTCTCAACACCTACTCGCTCCTCTAAAAATGTCATTGGTGTTTCCATGTTGGACCCAAAGGGTCCGGTAGATGCTGCCAGGTCGGACGTGGTTCCTATAGTTGTTCCCACCTGCTCAGACCATGAGCTTCTATCAGTGCCAATAACAGGAGTGCAGTCATCTCTTCTAGTTGGAGAAGGCATCAATCTGGTGGGAGAAGACAAAACTCTATTTGGCGAATGTATGAATTCAGGTAAAGTATTGCTTCCAGTAGGTTTTTCATAGTTTCTAAGGCGTTCAATTTCCATATCGGAGTCACGCATGGGAGCAGAAGATTCTGCAACAGCAGGACAAGCTTCCTCTACAAAAGCTAAATAAGGTTTTGCAGAAATGAAATCTTTCTTGCAAGTATCCTGTAGATCATTGCAGAACCCTAAACAAATACAATCCCATTATGCAATCAGCGTCAAAGACAAACAAGCACGAAGTGGAGTAACAAAGGAAAACCACTAACCAGTCATCAAGGGCTCAAATAGTACTGTATCTTTTTTTAATCTGTTGTTCATTTTCCAAATTCCCAAAGCAGAGCAAGGGCATTGCTTCTTTTTCCGTAGAATGTCACTAGAATCATCTAGTCGCCGTTTCATAAACCTGAATATCCAAGTCCTTATATTTAATCAATAACCGAAGAATCACAATATTCATACAGAACCTTACTAGAGAACAATTATATAGATCATATAGCCAATTAGCAATCCATACCTATTACTCAGTACTGTTAACTCATCATAATGCTGTCTTCTCCTTCTTGGTCTTTTTCTGGGCTGTTCAGCAGGTGGAGTTGACCGAATTACTAGTTCAGGTGTCACATGCTCTGCAACTTACAAAAGTAGAAATATGTGCAAGTAAAACAAGATACAATGCTGGTTGACCTATACTACATCTACATTCATGGAACCAAAAATAAGAAATTTGAACCCACCAAATGCATTGTGCGTATCAAAAACTTCAGGTCCCTGTTCTGACATAGCAGAAAATGGTTCTTGGTGCTGCTCTGATGGAAGAGGACCGCCAGAGGCCAATTCCATCTCTGGGATATGATTTTCCTTCTCGTTCATAACCTCCATCAAGACCATGTCCGGTTCCATTTTGTCATCCCTTTGGTCTGGCCAAAATGGAACATCTTCAGGGCGATAATCAAGGGAAGCATCACGCATAACTTCAATTTCCGGAAAACTTTGAGGAGTGCTAGCGCCATTAGGCCATTCAACTCTTGCCTGAGTACTAGGACCAGGATCTTGAGCACCGGCAGTTGCACCCACTGGAGTACGAGAACCTGAACTGTAATGGAAAAAAAAATTAACTTATTTTTTCCTAGAAGACGAGTAAGGATGGAGTTTCATAATATATCAAAGCATACTCTTCTTCCATAGGCTGGGGCCCTGATCCAGAAGAATCACCCACGCATGAAGAATTCCTCACAACATCCTATTAAAGAACAGAAATCGTTAGTACAATTCATATGCATTGAAATACAGAAGTTAAATATAAAGATAGAAGAAGCATTGTTACCTCATTGAAAGTAATAACAATATAAGGATTTTGTCCAACCGGAATTTGATCTATAAATAATGAATGTCAAATTTTAAACATTTTAATCCACAAAAATTATATATAAAGAAATTCATAGAGACAAGGCAAGAATAATATTTCAAAATTTGAGGAAGCACTTGTAATATCACCACCTTCTATTGTTATCTCCTCCAGGCTCTTAAGATGATTATCATGAAACCTAAAAAACAAAAATCAATCTTATCAGCATCCCCTGATAATAAATAAGCAGATGAAAAGGGTTGCCAAAAAATTACCTCTCCCTATGAAAGTCATCATCTAAATCCAAGGCATCAAGTTGAAAGTTGTCTGGCAAAGTGACAGCTTCTACTGTTGCATGAGTCGCATTTTCAGGTAGATTAACGTCTGCTGAAGCATAAGCCTTTCTCAACCCAATTAGTAACACATTGCAGTCTTGGAAAAAATAATCAACTTGCTTTGAAAATATCCGAACAACACCAAGCAAAAGATGGCCTGACATTCTAAGTGCTATGGGAACTTCTGGAAACATGATGCGTTCTACAAAACAGAAGTGGAGAAAAAACTCCAAAATCTTAACCTTACAAGTTACATGCAAAACAAATTGCATGTATTTGCTTTATCACTTTTGGTAAAACATAAATGATGAAGAAAGGACGGAAATTAATCAAATCATGTATACTCAAGCATAGCACCAGCATCTTGTAAACTGTAACGTAAATCGTCTTAATGCATGAATTTTATAAGAAAAAAAATTTAATATATATCAACTCGAAATTGAAAGAATAAGACATACAAAGGGAAACACTAAAGTAAAAGGAGAAAATATTTTTCCTTTTCTCAAAACATTCAAAAGATGCAAAAGTATGTAAATTTCACTTGATGGTCCCCTTGGAAACTGTTATACCAACAGACCAATCAAAAGTTATTTCCACATCCTATGATGGGAATACGTACATCTATTAGAGTATTATAGTCAGAGTAGCTTTGTCCGGTGCTACCGCAAATATGAAGCCAAGCCGTATATAAACTTGGACCAAAAGATCTTAAAATTGCACTCCCATGACCTGTTTTATTGGAAATATGCATAAAAACATACTAAAAGGCCATGTGCACCTACTAATATCAGATTACAATAAAGTATTAGTATGCATGAATAGATTATCTATCAACTTAAAAAGCAATTCTAAAGCCACTAACAGAAGCAGCTGGAATATTTCAAGCTTATGTGATACCAACAAATGTATCTAACAATTTATATAGCCTCCTAACAGGTGACGAGCGCTTTTTTGGTGCAAAACAGGTGATAAACTCATCAAGCTTTCTGTTCTTACAAACATTGGACTTCAAAATTATACTTCCACTGTATATATGTTATGATGATAACTCACAATCCAGAGTACACAAATTAAAATTATAATAATAAAAAGTAATGTGTATATCTTGCGAGTAACTTCTTCAAATGAAATTACTTTAATTTTTATATTAAGCAGTTTTGAACCCTGACCCCTATAAAAACAATGTAGACCAAAACCCCAAAGCCACTAGGTCAAGGAGCAATGAGCTTTAGCTCTGTGGTACCCCTCTCATCCCCTAACAAGGAGGTGCAGGCAAACCCCATCAGGGACTTCATAATCCATAAGGAGTCAAGTTTTGTAGGGTCGAGTTTAGGTTTTATGACCCCTCACCCCACCTTGATAATAAATAATTTAATAAATATTCTTTATTTTTCATATGCAAAAGCTACATCATCTTTCTTCTATATAATTAAGTGCCAAATTTGGTCTATGTATTATAGAATCAATGCAATTGCTCGGCCAAAAATCAATCCATTATCAATTTACGAAAGAGACCAAACTGTTTCTGCATTCATATTTTTCAATCAGAAGGCCTACTTTTAGAAGAGTGGATACAGTATAATACTTTGCTGTGGATTCATGTACTGAGTCTTTAGAATTATACCCAAAAAAGTAATCTTTATGGCATACAATTGACTATAAAATCCCTATCAATCCTATACGCGATAAAGGCCTGAACTTTGAACAAATTCCCCACATCTCTTACTAAACCTTCACCCACATTAAATAAAGAAACAATCTTTCTCACAAAAATCATCATAAAACAGCCAAAATAGACGCCCAGAAGGGCTAAAAGATGAATTGCTAAAGTCATGATTATTAAACAAATTCCCGATATGTCTTTCAATGAAAGGTCACCCATATTAAATAAAGAACCAATATTTTTTCACAAAGAAGGGCTAAAAATTGAAACGAAGCTCATAATAATGGAATTGGTATACGATAATTGAAATGGATATGGACATAAAAAGAGTGGAAAACGAACCGACGGTTGTGGGTATATTAGTGGCGGTTATGTGAGACTTCTTGAGTTTGTGTTGTAGATGAGCCGCACACCAAACAATCCCCAATGGCCCTTTTCTGGCCAAGAAAGTGTTTGAGTAGAACATCTTTTTTCCGGCCTTCAGTTAATTGCTTTTCTGGGTTTTTGTTACAGATATATATATATATATATATATATATATATATATATATATATATATGTGTGTGTGTGAATTATAGAGAGAGAATGTTTGCTGTTCTTGCTGAGAGTTTAATTGGGAAAATTTCAGTGATTTGATGAAATTTCAGAAGAGAAAGAATGTGGTTGATTATCCAGGGCGGGCTGGGGCAATAAAATTTGGGGAATTCGATTGAAGGGGCGGGAAACTCAAATAAAGGCGCCAATTAGAGCGAGAAGTGAGAACGTGTACGGCCCTTATCAGTTATCGGAAGTGACGTGTGTGTGGACGAGGTCGACTAGAATTTAACTGCAACTAAAATATTTTTTAAAGTCACTTGATTTTATTTAATTAATTATTATTAAAAGACTTTTTAAATTTAGATTTTATCTTATGATCCCGAAAAGTTTTAAAATAATTTATTATTTTATAACTATAGAAGTTTTTTACTAATATTGATTCTCATAAGCTAAAATTAAAATACCTACAAATTATTGTTAATATATTTAACAATCATATATCATATAATAACAAATTATATCATAACTATTCATAAATTAAAATATTAAAACATAAATAAGTTATATTAAGCTCGAACAATTTGAATTAGTATTTACAACATAAAAAACATAATTATTATAATAGAATTATACTAAAATATACAATCGTAATAATTAACTAAGATTAACTTATAAAAACACATAATGACAATATTTTATGAGTGCTTAATATTTTAGTTTGTTTTTTTTTAAACAAAGCACAAGTTTATTTTATAAATAACATTATCTTTAACATTTTATTTGATTTATATATGATATTTATAAAAAAAATCACAAATTAACTTATTATTGGCATTAAAATGATTACAACAATTGCTTTAAAAATAGAATAAATATAAACCACATCCAATTGTATGCTACAATTAGTATTATATTATTTGATGAGCCTCATTCAGATATGAATCTATCTTATTAAAAGGGATAATTGTTTTCCAACCCCAACATAATATGATCATGGCATAACATCATAAGATTTTAATAATAAACAATTAAATAATAAAATTAAACTAAATTATATGTAATTAGTAAATTAAGTTATGAAATTATTCACTATTAAAAATAATTAATAGTTAATGTTAGAGAACAAATTTTAGTTTTTTAAAAATAAAAAAGCAAAGCACAAGTTTATTTTATAAATAACATTATCTTTAACATTTTATTTATTTTATATATAATATTTATAAAAAAATTTGAATTTCACAAACTAACCTACTATTGGCATTAAATTGATTAAAACATTTACTTTAAAAAATAAAATAAATATAAACCACATCCAATTGTATGCTACAATTAGTATTATATTATTTGACGAGTCTCCTTCATATATGCATCTGTTGGGAATTTTATATTTAAATTTGATGTTGAAAGTAAATAATCATGCTTATATGTAAAGTCTTTCAAGAAATACATGTACAATGACTTAGTGACAGATCAAAATTGTTAGATTTGATCTGTGCTTTATGTTTATCATTCTATAATGAATGTATAGAAGAAAAGATCAAAGCTGTTAGGTTGATCTAATTTTTGAGATGTAATAGATAGGCTTCAACAGAATCGTAGTCTGTCGAGCCAATCAAGAGATTGCAGAAGCCAAGGCAGAATTGTAAAGCATCGAGAATCGCAGTCTATCTGCTTTGGAGGGCCTCTCCCAGAATCGTAGAGTGGTCCAAACGCCTGCCGAGCTAACTCAAGAATCGTAGTGTGCTCTCGGAAGCGTAGAGTCTGCAAATCAAGTAAGCAAATATCGTAGTCTACCAGTGCTTAAGAGAAATCGTAGTGTTCTTTTCTATCAGTACCGAATCAAAACACTAATGTGGCAAGACACCACTATCATGATCGTAGTGCATCATCTGTCTGCATCATAAGCATCAAGCTTTGTCCACTTGTTTAAGAATAAATTACAACAAATGTGGAATGAATTATAGACGTTGAGGCTCTCGGGAATCCCAATGACCCAACACTCATCCTTAGTATATAACAAAGAAACGTATTGAAGAAGCTAAGGAAAGTACTACACACGTCGGTAAAACACCTTTTCAGTGTTAGTGAGATATCATCATCTGTCAATGTCGACCGACGACGCCTAAATGTAAGATTTGCGAGAAAGTCACCACGGTGTTGAAATGTCAAATACAATTAATGCTTCAACGGATGCCTTCAAACGGATACATTTCAAAGGCACCTTATATACAAATCAGATGTAAATACAAGAATTAAGCAAGCATACAACGAAAAGTTGAAGAACACTCAACGCTCAACTCTACGATCTGAAAAGAAAGCTTGTTTAGCTACTCAGTTCTTTCGAACACAAGCTTAACGACAACTGAGTAGCAACATTCAAGAACTCAACCATCATTAAGTGAAGCAAGAAGTTTCAAGTCTACTGGACTTGAAGAGTTCTGAGTGAACTAAGAAGTTCAAAGACTGCGGGTCTTAAAGGAATCTGTGTGATTTAAAGATTGTAAAGACATCCTTAGTGGATTTTCTACTCAAGGAGTAGAAGAGTAGACTAGGAGCCTTGAGTGCTCTGAACCACTTAAATTATATGTGTCTTTAATATCCGTGCTTTAACTGCTATACTTGTTATATCTGCCAGTTAATTATTATCTCTGTTTATCTTAAAAGGGAACAAACAAATCATATATTCCGCTAAAACTGATTAACAAATTCGATAAAGTATTTTGAAAAAGAAAATTTTAAAATATCTATTCAACCCCCCCTCCCCCTTCTAGATAACTATTGTGCCTCTGGGAACTAACAATTGGTATCAGAGCAGGTTCTCTCAATCAGCTTACAAATCTTGAGTAGATCAAATGGCACATCTGATAAACGAATCAAAGACTGGAGGAGGCAGCAAGCCACCAATATGCAATAAAGATAAATTTCCCAACTGGAAAGTTCGTATGCAAGCATACATGGACTCAATAGATGAAGAGCTATTTGAAATTGTCATAAATGGGCCCTACATTCCAACAAAGCTCGCACCAACTCCAAAAGATCCAAACATAGTGCAAATCAAGGCCAAAGCTGAATGGACTGACAATGAAAAGAAAGTTGTTCAACTTGACAAAAAGGCCAAGAACATTCTATTCCAGTCTTTAGAAGATGACCTGTTTAAAAATGTGGTCAACAACAAAACTGCAAAAGAAGTATGGGAAGCATTGCTCATTATGCACGAAGGAACTGAAGAAGTCAAAGAAAATAAACAATCTCTTCTGACTTAACAATACGAAATGTTTGCCCATGTTCCAGGTGAAAATGTCATTTCCACTTATGAAAGATTCAATGTTCTGCTCAACTCTCTTCGAGCTTTTGGTAACATCTATCCAAACAAAGATCTGATCATAAAATTCATGAGAGCTTTACCTAGCAAGTGGGATGCCAAAACCACTGCCATTAGAGAATCAAAGAATCTCCATGAAAGGACTGTTCAACAACTCTATGGCAACCTTCTCACCTATGAACTGGAGCTGACTCAACGAGCAGAGACTCTATCTGAAGGAAGAAAGAAGGACAAAGGAGTTGCTCTCAAAGCAACAGATACCATCTTCAAAGCTAACATTGAAAATGACTCTGACTCTGAGGAAGATGATGATGAGGATATTGCAATGCGGGTAAGAAGACTCAAGAGGTTCATACGTAAAGGCAGAAACATCAAACCTATAAGATTCAACAACAACAACAGCCAGGAGCAGATAAATGACTTATGCTAAAACTGCGAGAAGCCTGACCACTTCATTGCAAACTGCAACAAACCTCTTAGAGAAGAACTAAAGAGGAAATCAAATTCAAAGAAAGAATTCAAAGGCAACAAGAGGCTCCAGAAGAAAGACAAAGGTCTTGTGGCCAGAGGATCATGGAGTGACTCAGAAAATGACACAACTCTTGAGTATGGAGATGATGAAGATCCTCAAGTAGCAAATCTATGTTTAATGGCCAAACATGCAAAGGATAAGAATAACCCTGACAATCAGGAAGTAAGTATCGATGAGGTATTTGACTTTAACTCTCCTGATGTAGATATTGATGATTTAAGAACTGCACTACATGGAATAGCATCTGATCTGCATCAATACATAAAATGGTTCAGAGTTCTGTCTAAAGATTATTCTCTTCTTCAAAAAGAGAAAGAAAAAGTTCAGGAAGAACTGGAAACAACTCTTCTAAGTGCTAACTCTCTCTTCAAATTTGAAGCTGAGAATAAACTCTTAAAATAGACATATGAACTTAATTCACAAAGAGAGTCAAATCTAACCTCTAAGATTGAGGAACTAGAAAAGACAATCTCAATATGGAATAGATCTTCTTCATCCATGGACTCCCTGATCTCTAGTCAGAGAAGTGAATCTGACAGAATAGGTTTAGGTTTTGGGGAATCCACCTCAGAACCACATGTGGAAAAGTCAAAGGAAACTAACATCAACAATGCGTCAAACCTCAATAGAAGCATTGCATTTGTGAAATCCTCACAGAAGGAAGAACCAACCCATCCCTGCTCTTCTGATCCAATCTATGGTACAAGACATAACAGATCCTATGCTGGCCTAGGATTTAGAAAAGAGAAGAGTAACTTAGTCACTGCTCTCTAACCTCGAAGGATCGTGGAGTCGAACAAAATCAACTCCACGAACCAACCAGGTGGAAATAGTAGAGTTAAGTTACACTCCTCACAAATCATGAATCACAAGGACACATTGAAAAGGAAGAATCAGTATAAAGGAAGGACTGCCAGAAATTCACATAAGTTCAAATGGAAAAAGAATCCTCACACACTCACAAACATGTATCATGCTAGATGTTTTGTATATAATAAGATTGGTCATAAGGCTGCAATATGTTACAATAATCCTATGCATATCAAACCCAAATTCAAGCAGATTTGGGTTCCCAAGGGTACTAATAAGATAGGACCCATGCAAGTATGGGTACCAAAATGAGAGCTTAAATCTCAATGCAGGAACGGAGCTCCACGATCACAACTTGGTACTTGGATAGTGGATGCTCATGACACATGACTGGGAACAAAGCCCTCCTGTCTAACTTCATAGAGAAAGAGGGTCCAACAGTCATCTTTGGAGACAATGGCTCTAGCAAGATAAGAGGTTATGGCTCAGCTGGGAATGGTGTAGTATCCTTCAGCAAAGTAGCCTATGTGGAAGGACTAAAGCACAATCTTCTGAGTATAAGCAAGCTTTGCGACAAGGGTCATCAAGTTACCTTTCTCAATAATCAATGTCAAGTCAGAGACCTGAAGACCTCTTCTATAAAGCTGACCAGAACAAGAGAAGGAAACGTCTACACTATTAATCTTGGTCAACTGAGTTCTGATGAGACAATATGCTTTCTGGCTAAAGCCTCTGAACAAATGAACTGGTTGTGGCATAAAAGGCTGTCTCATCTCAACTTCAAAAGCATGTCAAAACTGGCCTCCAAGGATCTAGTAGCAGGCATACCCAAGTTCAGTTTTGTCAAAGAAAGTTCATGCAACGCCTGTCAACTTGGAAAACAAACTAGAAGCTCTTTCAAAAGAAAAACTATCAACTCAATTGATAAGCCCCTGCAGCTACTTCACATAGATCTATTTGGACCAATTCCAATCACAAACCTTGGAGGGAAGAGATACTCATTGGTCGTAGTGGATGACTACACAAGATTTACATGGGTATTCTTTCTAAACTCAAAAGATGAAACAAGTTCCCAACTTATCAAGATGTTTAAGCTGGTGATGAACGAGAAAAGTTAGAAAATCAAGGCCATAAGGAGTGATCATGGTAGAGAATTTGACTTCTCTAAAATGGATCAGTTCTGCACAGAAAATGGCATCAGTCACAACTTCTCAACTCCACGAACTCCACAGCAAAACGGAGTAGCTGAAAGAAAGAACAGAACGTTAATTGAAGTTGGAAGAACTCTACTAGCAGCAGCCCGTCTGCCTGAATACTTCTGGGCAGAATCTGTCAACACTACATGCTACACTCAAAACAGATCTCTTATGCACTCTACGTTAAAGAAGACTCCCTACGAGCTATGGAGAGGGAGAAAGCCAAATGTCAGCTACTTCCATGTGTTCGGTTGTGCATGTTATATTCTCAACAATGGAAAACAGTATCTGAATAAGTTTCAACCCAAGTCAGACGAAGGAATCTTTCTTTAATATGCCACAGACATTAAAGCTTATAGAGTATTCAACAAAAAGATGTTGAGTGTTGAAGTCTCGATTCACATCATCTTCGATGAAACAAACTCAGACAAATCTGTGCCTCAAGACACTACTATCAACGAATCACACTCTACGAACGAGGTCTTCGAGCTCAACACCACGATCGTAGCCCCAGAAGAGGAAATTGTCGAGCCTGAAGAAGAGATCGTAGAGAGAACTATGCCAGACAACAAACCTCCACATCAAGGGGTAGAGAATGATCTTGAAGAAATCATACAAGAAGGCATCAGGACAGATGTTCCAACATGAAACAGATGGGCAAGATATCACACTCAAGACCTAATCATTAGAGATCCAAATGCAAGAGTCAAGACAAGATTTGTCACCCAGAATGAGTGTTTCTATCTAAGCTTTCTGTCACAAATGGAACCCAAGAAGATAGAAGATGCTATGGAAGACTCAAGTTGGATAGAAGCCATGCAAGAAGAACTAAATCAGTTTGAAAGAAGTAGAGTATGGAGATTAGTTCCAAGACCAAGAAGCCACCCAGTTATCGGCACCAAGTGGGTCTTCAGAAACAAGATGGATGAAGATGGCGTAATGTGACGCCCCCAAAATAGGTATACATCACCCATTCTGAGTCACCAAATATATGGTACATGATACAAATACAAACTTTATTTATACAATACGACAAAGCGTAGCTGAGAATTTTTACACGAATATTGTCATATGGACAATATTCAAACTCAAAAAGGAGTCCTCATTACATTTATTATCACACTAAATAATGAGGACTACTAAAACAACCATCACGGACCGTCACTCCATTCCCCGACTAGTCTCGGCTATGTTCTCATTTCTTGAAGAGAACAATAAAGCAAAAGGGTGAGCTCAACTAGCCCAGTAAGAAATATTATGACTAAGATAATGCAGAATAAATTATTGTTAGCCTTCAACAGTGTTAAACTGATAAAATACAATAAACATCAAGTTTAACTACAGCAGAACAAGTAATCCATTAGAAGAGTCAAGTAGAGCATGATATCTACTATCTTCTATGATTTAAAAGTTTATCAACAATTTTATCGCTGAGACTCAGCTAAATAAATAAACCACATCATCGAATCATCCCTGCACTACATGCCAAGGATATTCATTAGTATCACGACCACGAATTATCTATGCATTACGGGCCAAGGATATTCGTGTTTTCACTAATGGTCATGATCATTCCAACAACTGTCCATCAATGCACTACAGGCCAATGAAGACTTTTACCACATCATTTGTAATATTACCGTCATGATTATACCGAATAATCGCTGGTCATAATCATACCAATCCACAGTCCATCTATGCACGTAAGACAAAGATGACTTTTATCACAATATAAGCATGAGGATGATGACAATGATATAAGAATTCAATTAAATGAAAGCAAAGGATAAACTTTAAAGATTTATAATTTAATTTATCTAGAATTTAAAAACGTCCAAATTGTCAACATGATACTGCTTTGTGGAGTAAAATTCAAGAGTAATATTGTATCAAAAATGATTTGGACCGAAACGAAATTGATTTTTGTCATGAATAGTACCCAGGGTGAATAGTAACCGAGTGAATAGTACTCCGTGAATAGTACTTCAGGAATAGTACTCCGTGAATAGTACTCCGGCATGAAAAAGTTAAAACTTATTAAGAATACTCAGAATAATATTTCCATGAAAAAAATACTGGATGAAGCGCAAATTTCAAGGATATTCTACTATTTTAATGGAGTATAGAAGCCAAAACTTAACAAAATGAGTGTAGAATTCAAAATTTGAAACAAAATAATATTACTTACATACTACAAAGTATGGAGGAAAATATTATTTCTTACGAGTATTGAACAAAAATAATATCCCTTACGAATACGAAAGAAATAATACCCCTTACCTTAGTAGGAGATTGGATACTGCAATAGTGTAGTAACAGAATACTCTTCTTCTTTCTCTCTGATTCTTTCTCTATAAAATTCTCTTGTGAGTCGTAGTGAATTGGTGAGAATGAAAGAAGAAATAAGATTCTATTTATAGAAGATTTCTAGCTTAGCCTTTGTAATGTAAAAAGGCAAGTGGCTTGACGACTGATGATGTGAAAAGAAAAGTGGTTTGACGCCTGTAATGTGAAATAACAAGTGGTTTGACGCCTTTAATGTGAAACAACAAGTGGTTTGACGCCTGTAATGTGAAACGACAAGTGGTTCGACACCTGTAATGTGAAACGACAATTGATTCGACGCCTGTTATGTGAAATGACAATTGGTTCGACGCCTGTAATGTGAAACAACAAGTGGTTCGACGTCTGGTAAAGGCAAGTACTATTGGCGAAAGTGACTCTTAGATGATGACATATGGGCCCCATAGAATAAACCAAACTTACAACAAACCTCTCATAACGGACTTCTTATTTATATCAAAGATTGAATAAATATTTACCACAAATCATTTCATCTTCAATCAACACATTTTTTTAATCTTTCAACAATTATTCATCATTAATATTATAACTCACAATATTGACAACCAGATAATTTCCAAAAAAGAGAGGGTTTTCCGATAAGGACTTCTCTTTATTTGCGCGCAATTAGGTGACCAAACTCCTTTCCTCGACAGAAATTTTTAGACATTGTCAATAATATAAATAATAATATGAATAACTTTATAGTCTCAACTATTGATTTAATAATATAAAATATTATATAGATTATACTGTGACAATAATTAAATCAATAACGTGAGATATTATGCAGCAATTACTGTAGCAATAATTGAGTATAACTGAGTGACTTTTCATGTAAGCATCAATAATCAATACCGTGTGCTACTATGCATCCACGCATATTACTGTACTTTTATCACCGGGTATTTCAACAGTTAAAGGTAAAACTTTTAGCGTTATTTTTATAAAAAATAATTATGTCGCTTTTCTAACTTCGACAATAATCGCACCTGTAGGTCCACCTATGATTGTATGTCATCGCATTTAATATTCCCAAACAAAAAGAATATTCCCCACCAAACGAATATTTTATAACAACTTGCTTACTTTGCAAAATTTATAAATATTACCCATAACTATAACATTATATCAAATCCACACCATAATATTCAAAATGATATTTAGAGAAAAATTAATCTTTATTCATAAAAGTTGGGGACTTGCACATAATAACAAAGAACAAGTCAAGATTAGTAGCCAAAGGTTACTCCCAAGAAGAAGGCATCGACTACGACGAGACCTTTCGCTGTGCTGCTTGATTAGAAGCCATCGGGATATTTTTCTTTTTACGCTTACATGAAGTTCAAAGTCTTTTAAATGGATCTCAAAAGTGCATTTCTGAATGGTGAACTTCAAGAAGAAGTGTATGTGGAGCAACCTTCAGGTTTCATCAATCCAACTCTCTCTAATTTTGTCTATAGATTATACAAAGCCTTATATGGACTTAAACAAGCACCTAGAGCATGGTATGAAACACTAACTAACTTTCTTATTGAAAATGGCTTCACTAGAGGTAGAGTAGATACCACATTATTCCTTAGAAAGCACAAAAACAAAGTCCTATTAGTTCAAATATATGTAGATAACATTATCTTTGGCTCTACTGATGAAAAATTATGCAAGAGATTTGCCAAGCTTATGCAGAGCAAGTTCGAAATGAGTATGATGGGTTGGATTACAAGTAAAGTAGACTGGTGAAGGTATCTTCATTAACCAAGCCAAGTACATTAAAGACTTACTTAAAAAGTATGGTATAGAATCAGCCTCTCCCATGAAAAAACCAATTGCCCCAGCAACTAAACTTGACAAAGATGAAAAAGGTAAAAGTATTGACATTACTCAATACAGAGGTATGATAGGCTCTCTTCTATATCTAACTGCCAGTAGACCAGATATAATGTTTGCAACACATATATGTGTTAGATTTCAAGTAAATCCTAAGGAATCACACTTAACTGTTGTAAAAAGAATTTTCAAGTATCTCAAAGGCACACCTCACTTGGGACTTTGGTATCCCAAGGAGTCCTCCTTTGAACTGACAGGATATACAGATGCTGATTTTGCAGGCTGCAAGATTGATAGAAAAAGTACCAGTGGCACTTGCCAGTTGCAAGGAAACATACTTGTTTCCTAGTTCAAAGAAGAAACAAAAATCAAGATTCACCTCAACAAAGCAGAAGAATAATACAATGTCACTTTGGCAAATTCTTTGTGCTCAAATCTTATGGATGAAAAATCAGCTAGCAAACTATGGGTTTGGTTTCAAATCTATACTTGTTCATTGTGATAACACAAGTGCCATATCAATAACACATAATCCTATCATGCATTCTAGGACTAAGCATATAGAAATAAGATATCATTTTATTAGGGACCATGTTCAAAATTGAACTATATCTTTACAATACATCCCTACTGAAAATCAACTTGTTGATGTCTTTACAAAGCCTCTAGATGAATCCAGATTTAATAAATTGATAAATGTGTTAGGCATGCTAAATCTACAACCATAAACTCTATGCTCTAGTTTGTGCTAACCCTGTAGATAAAAAGGCTATGTTTAAAATCGTAGAGATTACTAAAGAGGAACCACAATCGTAGAGCAGCCTTGACATGATAAAGAAACATCATGTGATGACATTATTTCTATCAAATCCAAGCAACCCCTCTGATAAGCGCCTCAGGGACAAACCTGACCCTTAGTTCAGTCTAAGAGGTTGGCCCTTCTTGAGTTACCTTAACCCAGTAGGAATGCTATGTCAAAGCTCATCACAAGGACCAAGAGAAGAGTCACCAATGAACTCTACCATCGTAGTGCAACCTCGACGATCGTAGTCCTCCTAAAGGATACACTAGCTAAGTGGGAGCTTAGGGCAGATCAGTATTTTCAACACTATTTAAAATCATAGAGCCCGGCAGAACTTGACACGTGCCAAGAAGAACCCATCGCTTTGATAAGAAAAAGCAAGGGTAAGAGGAAAATGAAAGCTCAAACAACAGAAGAGCCTCAAGGCTCAACTACTGATGCACCCCAAAAGAGTTCAATCATCAAACTCAAGGAAATGAAGGGAAAGAGCAAAGAATCGAGGAGGAAGAAGACAGAGCCACCATTTCTCAGCTGCTTAACAAAGGAAAATGCAGCCACAAAACAAAGAAGTCTTTGCTTTCTTCGATCGTAAAGTCACTACCGATTCAGACTTAACATCACTCAAAAAGTGGATGCTGTAACAGTATCTCAATCAATCGTCAAAGCTGCAGCTGAAGAAAGCACCAAGGCTAAAACTCAACCCAAAAAGGGAAGGAGAAAGATCTTCAAGACATATGTACTTGAAAATGTGAAAGCTTTGAAGGAAGAAGAAAGGAAAATAGCTGCAGAAAAGGAGCTTCCTGAAGTTCCTACACTAGAGAATGCTCCAGTTGAGGGGGAGTTGCCTGAAGTTTAAATAAATAATCAGATTGAGGGGGAGTATCTCAAAGTTCCTGTGCAAGAAAAAGCTACAGCCGAGGGGGAGATGCAAGAAAGGGAAATCGAAGGTGTAAGAGCTGTGGATAAAGAAAAGGGTGATGATCAGACAAGGAATGAGGAGATGTTTGAAGTAGTGAAAATTTTAAATGAAGAAAATGAAGATCAAGAAGAAGAAGAGGAAGATGAAGTTGAGATCATAGCAGTGGGACGGAATGGATATAGGAGAGCCAACTACAATCAACTGTTCTCCTATTTACCTATGATGCGCTATTACAGAGCCCAAATTCTCAACTCCTGGAATCATATGTTCTGGACTTTCAAAGTTTATCCAGTAATCTCAGTGCTTGCTCACGGATTCCCAGGCAACATCACGTTTGCTCAGAAGCTAATCACTAACCATCCTTCTTCAAAAACTGAGCATGAAGTATAATCAATTCCCATCTCTTTCAGGGTTAGTCACTGTCCTCCATCAACCTTAAACCAATTTTACGAATTGCCAAGATGGTTGGAAGTGATACTTCATCCACTAAACCAATTTCCAGCTACAGAATCCTAACATTCTGTAACTGATGAACCAAATATGCCTAATTTTATATTGATCCAGTCTCCTACCATCTCTCACTCTACAAATATTGATCCTACTCCAATCGTAGAGTCACCCACTCAGCAATCACCAATATCACCTCCTCTTGAAACTCAACCTCACACACCTGCCCCTCCTTCAGATATTCCTTCCTCATCAACCAATAATTATTTTGATCTTGATCTTGCTCTCTACAATCTGCAAAATCAACATATAGAGCCTCTCCTCCAAACACTCAGCAACTCCTTGAGCTTCTCTCAGATCTTCCTACCAAAACAGAGTTGTCTAATGCATCCCAGAAGGTGACCAAAGATATTCAAGAAGATCTTGAAACTCACTATGCGCTTGTTAATATGAGGCTGAACCATTTGATCGATGTTGCCAACACCCTCCCCAGCAATCTGAGTACTGAGCTTACAACTAAACTTAGGGATATTATCAAGGATATGATCCATAGTATTAATGAAAGGGGTCAAATTCACTTTTAGGCTTCCAGGAAGCACAAGGAAGCAGTTCTCCTTCTACAGAAGACTCAGGAATCTCAAAATAAACTTATGATGGAAAGTATTTCAAGTCTACGAACCTCAATGAAAGAATTCCAAGCATTTTCCATGGGTCAAATGCAAAAAACAGAAACTGTCTTGGCCATTCTATAAAAGAAAAAATCTCGAACTGATTCTCTAGTTCAAGAAAACCGTGAATACATTGCTCAATCCAGGAATCAGCTCCACGAGCTCGTCCAAGGCATGAATCGGCTGTCTGAAGACATTTGAACCCTTTATGCTGACATAAAGGGGGAGAATAAAGGGGAAGAAGAGAAAGAAAAAGGAAGAGGGAAACTCATTTCTCAATCTTCAAGGAGCTCTCCCTCAAGACAGCCTCGCCATCAGACTCCACGACCTGAACAACATCAAATTATCATGGCGCAACCGCTAAGGAGTCAAGGGATATCTCCTAGCTCACAAGGGGTAACCACTACTGGCCTACATATGCCGATTGGAGACCTTGCCTTTATGAATAGACATGATCATGGAAAAAGGCTGAGCCAAAGAGAGCTGGAAGATATTGCATGGTAAGACGAAGCCAGCAGGAGA
Source organism: Panax ginseng (assembly GCA_020205605.1). Taxonomy (NCBI): domain Eukaryota; kingdom Viridiplantae; phylum Streptophyta; class Magnoliopsida; order Apiales; family Araliaceae; genus Panax; species Panax ginseng. Next base: position 84,888,667 of record CM035142.1, on the reverse strand, counting down.
AGGAGAGTTGCAGAGCATGCCAATCCTCCAAGGAGCAAAAGGCAGAAGAAATAGAGAGAAGTTGGAATTTATTTCTTATTGATGTAACTAAGCTTTATTGTAATATCTGCCTTTACAAACATCAATAAATTCATGCTTATTCTCTAGAGATTTTAGTTGCTCAATGAAACATTAAGTCATACTTACTTTCTAGCAACTGCATCTAGCAATTGATGATCATAATACAAATCTCCTTGGTTACGTCAACATCAAAAAGGGGGAGATTATTGGGAATTGCATATTTAAATTTGATGTTGAAAGTAAATAATCATGCTTATATGTAAAGTCCTTCAAAAAATACATGTACAAGGACTTAGTGATATATCAAAATTGTTAGGTTTGATCTGTGCTTTATGTTTATCATTCTGTAAATGAATATATAGAAGAAAAGATCAAAGTTGTTAAGTTGATCTAATTTTTGAGATGTAATAGATAGGCTTCAACAGAATCGTAGTCTATCGAGCCAATTAAGAGATTGCAGAAGCCAAGGCAGAATCGTAGAGCATCGAGAATCGCAGTCTGTCTACTTTGGAGGGCCTCTCCCAGAATCTTAGAGTGGTCCAAATGCCTGCCGAACTAACTCAAGAATCGTAGTGTGCTCTCGAAATCGTAGAGTCTGCAAATCAAGCAAGCAAAGATCGTAGCCTACCAGTGCTTAAGAGAAATCGTAGTGTTCTCTTCTATCAGTACTGGATCAAAACACTAATGTGGCAAGACACCACGATCATGGTCGTAGTGCATCATCTGTCTGCATCAGAAGCATCGAGCTTTGTCCACTTGTTTAAGAATAAATTACAACAAATGTGGAATGGATTATAGACGTTAAGGCTCTCGGGAATCCTAATGACCCAACATTCATCCTTAGTATATAACAAAGAAACTTATTGAAGAAGCTAAGAAAAGTACTACATGTTAGCCGAAAACACATTTTCAGGTGTTAGGTGAGATATCAGTCTGCTGTGTCAGTGGGCCAAACGCCTAAACAGAAGATTTGCAGAAAGTCACCATCAGTGTTCAGAAATGTCAAATACAATTAATGCTTCAACGAATGCCTTCAAACGAATACATTTTAAAGGAACCTTATATACAAATCAGATGTAGATGCAAGAAGTAAGCAAGCATACAAAGAAAAGCTGAAGAACGCTCAACTCTACAATCTGAAAAGAAAGCTTGCTTAACTACTCATTTCTTTCGAACACAAGCTTAACGGCAACTGAGTAGCACCATTCAAGAACTCAACCATCATTAAGTGAAGTAAGAAGTTTCAAGTCTGCAGGACTTGAAGAGTTCTGAGTGAACTAAGAAGTTCAAAGACTGCGGGTCTTGAAGGAATCTGTGTGATTCAAAGATTGTAAAGACATCCTTAGTGGATTTCCTACTCAATGAGTAGAAGAGTGGACTTGAAGCCTTGAGTGCTCTGAACCACTTAAATTCTCTGTGTCTTTTATATTCTTGCTTTAACTGCTATACTTGTTATATCTACCAGTAAACTATTAAAAGGGAACAAACAAATCATATATTCCGCTAAAACTGAATAACAACTTCGATAAAGTATTTTGAAAAAGAAAATTTTAAAATATCTATTCAACCCCCCTTTTTAGATAACTATTGTGCCTTTGGGAACTAATAGAATCTATCTGATTATAAAGGGATAATTGTTTTCCAACCCCAACATAATATGATCATGGCGTAACATCATACGATTTTAATAATAAACAATTAAATAATAAAATTAAACTAAATTATATGTAATTAGTAAGTTAAGTTGTGAAATTAGTCACTATTAAAAAAAATAAATAGTTAATATTAGAGAACAAGAATTATTTTTATGGTCCTATAAATTTTAATGTTAACTTATTATTCTACAAAAAATTTATTCTATAGTTCTTTAATTATTTTGCCATGCAATACATTTTAACTTAAAAACATGTTTATAATTTTACTTTACTCAACTTTAGACTCTAAATAACTAAATATTAAAAATATAAAAAAATATTATGATTACATAATAATTAATATAGGAGACTTTTATTTAGTTAATGTTAAAAATAATTATGACTTATATATATATATATATATATATATATATATATATATATATATTGTGATTAAACTTTAGTTAATTTTTAAAACAAAAAGTCATAATGGTAACTTATTATTTTACAATAATTTTATTTCTAAATAACTATATATTAAAAATATAGAAAATAATAATTAATATTACAAAATATAATATATATTACAAAATATATTAATAATTAAACTTTAATAATATTTACTTAATCAATGTTATAAACAAATCTCACTTATATATAATTATTAAAATTTAAGTTACCATTAAAATTAAAAATTATGATGGTAACTTATTAATTTACAATAATTTTATGTAATATAGAATTCCTTAAACTTCAAGTTTAGGCTTTTAGGTTTCACTCATTTAATTTTTGAACTATGTATAAATTTGAAAGTTTGAAAATAAAAACTAAATATTAAATTTAAAAAATATATAAGACGAATATCATCCGACGATAGTCCTCTAACGTGCACCGCCCATCCCCAATGGACGTGAACACACAGTAGTTCTTCCGTCGTGATCTTCCCGTCGTGATCCGTGTTAAAAAATTCAAATGTTTCCCTCAGTTCGGCATCGCAAGCCAGCGGCCCAAAAGTAGAGCTGATCGCGCCAAACTCTTCCTAGTTTATAAACCCATCGTCGTCCCTGTCGAACTCACTTAGCATCATAGTCATCTCCTCATCACTAAAGCGCTCAGCTCCGACTTTGCTCAGTAAGGCGCTAAGCTCGACTTGCGTTATTTTCTCATCACCGTCTCTGTCAATCACTTTAAAAGCATGTACCAGTTCGTAAAAATCGAGAATCCATGGGCTGGTTTCGTCGGAGTACCAGTGGGGTGCTACAGTAGGAAGGGATGAGGAGGAGCTTGAAGAAGGCAGCAAGGACAGAGAAAAAGATGAGTTCTTTGAGATTGTTAGTGGTAGATTTTGTTGGTCAACAACTGGTCCTCACCTATTTATTGCTCCCCACCCATTGAATTTTCCCATGTCCCTGCCCTTTGAATTCCGCCTGTTCTTTTTCTTTGCTCACTCCCTCATATTTATGGCTATAAAAGGCAGGAGGGATAATACACACCAAAAAATCATATACTCCCATCCGAGAGAGGAAAAGAGAAAGGGAGGGAAAAACTTTTCTAAAGCTTTAGAAAAAATAGAGAGAAAGATAGTTCAAATAAAAGAGTATTTTATTTGGGTTCCATCACATAGTTATTGTGGTGAATTAATTTGAGTTTGTATTCAAATTAAGATATCTTTGTATTCTTTCATATTATTCTAGTGAATTCTTCAGAGTTTGTCCCGTGATTTTTACCTCTTAGTTTTAGAGAGTTTTACACGTAAAATCTTGGTGTCTCGTGGTTGGATATTTTCTACTCATTATTTCCTGCATGGTTATTATTTTGGTGGAACTGCAAATTTAATCTTTTTGGCTTGTGCATATATTTTATCCGTCTAATTTATCAAAGACAACAGTATCTGGGAGGTGATTTTTTCCCAACAACTGGTATCAGAGCTAAGGTTATTTGCTCGGTTGTTTTTGATAAATTTTATGGAGAAGTCAGTCGGAGCCATGATTAAATTGACCTCTTCAAATTTTTCGATCTGGAAACCTAGAATGGAGGATATCATTTATTGCAAGGATTTGTATGATCCGTTGGAGCTCAAGGGAAAGAAGCCCACGGATAAATCTGAGGATGATTGGAATAAAATGAATAGGAAGACTATTGCTCACATCCGGCAGTGGATTGATCAAAGTGTGTTCCACCATGTTTCGCAGGAGACAGATGCTCACACTTTATGGACAACACTAGAGTCTATGTACGAGAAGAAGAATGCACAAAATAAAACTTTTATCATTCGGAAAATTGTGAATCTAAAGTATCTGAGGGAGCAAAGCGGTGTGTTGAGCATATGAGTGAGTTTCAAGGTTTGGTGAACCAACTGTCCACCATGAAGTTGAATCTTGATGATGAGATTCAGGCTCTTTTTCTTCTCAGTTTGTTGCCAAACAGCTAGGAGACTTTGCTGGTGTCTCTAAACAATTCAGCTCCAGAAGAAAAAATAACTATGCAGATGGTCAAGGACAATCTTCATAATGAGGAGACGAGGCGAAAGAAGTAAGGCATAAATTTTGAGACACGTGCTCTTGTCACAGAGAACAGGGACAGAAGATATTTTAGGGGATCTCACAAAGGAGATAAAAGTCGCAACAAAAGCAAAAATCACAGGAGCAAGTCAAAGACCAGACAAGGTGAAACGTATCGATGCTTCTATTGTAATAAGGAAGGTCATTACAAAAGAAATTGTAGAATCTAGTTAGAAAAGCAGAAAAATGGTGAGCAGGAACAGGTTGAGGAAAAGAAAACTGCAGCCACAGTCACTGAAGATGTTGTGATTCTTTCATTTGGGGAAGAAAAATGTTTGCATGTTGATGATCAGAAAGTTGTTTGGGTGGTTGATACTGGTACCTCGTATCATGCTACACCTAAGAGAGAATTTTTCACAACTTACAAAGCTGGAAACTTTGGGTACGTGAGGATGGGAAATACTGATCAGTCTAAGATTATTGGAATTGGTGATGTTTGCATTCAGACAGGTGTTGGTTGCATTGTTACCTTGAGGGATGTTAGACACGTTCCAAATTTGCGTCTCAACTCGATTTCTGGCATGACCTTGGACAGAGAAGGCTATGAGAATCACTTTGGCAGTGGAAAGTGGAAGTTTACCAAGGGCTCTATGGTAATTGCAAGAGGTGTTGCTTGTTGTTTATTGTACAAGACTCATGTGAATGTGTGTTCTAGTGAGTTAAATGCAGTTGAGGATGACTCTTCGTTAAACTTATAGCATAAGAGGCTTGGCCACATGAGTGAGAAAGTGTTGAAGTTATTAGCAAAAAGGTCACTCATTCCTTTCGCTAAAGGTATTATTTTAAGCCCTTGTGATTATTGTTTGTTTGGGAAACAACATAGAGTTTCTTTTAGTAGTTCTGCTAAAAGAAAATTAGAGCTACTAGAGAGAGTATATTCTGATGTATGTGGACCCATTGAGGTTGAGTCTTTGGGTGGAAATAGGTACTTTGTTACCTTTATTGATGATGCTTCGCGAAAGGTGTGGGTATTTTTGTTGAGAACAAAAGACCAGGTATTCCAGCATTTTCAGAGTTTTCATGCTATGGTTGAAAGGGAGACTGGAAAATCGTTGAAGTGTCTTCGTATTGACAACGGATGGGAATACACTTCAAAGGAGTTTGCTGAATATTGTAGTAAACATGGCATTCGGCATGAGCAGACTGTTCCTGGTACCCCACAACATAATGGTGTGGCTGAGAGAATGAACCGCACTATTATTGAGAGAGTGCGATGCATGTTGAGAATGACTAAACTGCCTAAGTCATTCTGGGGTGAAGCTATTCGTACTGCTTATTACCTGATTAATAGATCTCCATCAACACCATTGGATTTTCAGATTCCAGAAAAGATTTGGAGTGTTAAGGATTTGTCTTATTCTTATTTGAGGGTATTTAGGTGCAAGGCTTTTGCACATATCCCCAAGGAACAAAGATCGAAACTTGATGACAAATCTACTCTATGTGTGTTTGTTGGCTATAGAGATGCAGAGTTTGGATACCGGTTATGGGATCCAATACAGAAGAAATTATTCAGGAGCAGACAGTGTTTCATGAGCACCAGAATTATGAGCATTTTGATAATGCTACACAGCCCAGAGATAATAGAGTTCCAGACCTCAACGAAGTTCCATCTCCAGTATAGAATGCCACAGTTGGAAAAGGAGGTCAGAATGAAGATATGACTGATATAGATTTGCACGATGGTGATGGGTCAGATGCAGAGAGTGTTGATCAGGGGGAGCAACCTGATATTAATGAACCTTAGCTAAGAAGATCCACTAGAGAACGTGTGCCATCAAATATCCTTCATCTGAATATCTTTTAGTTGTTGAGGAGGGGGAGCCAAATGATTTTTAGGAAGTCAATACTCATAAGGAGAAAAATTATTGGCTGAGAGCTATGCAGGATGAGATGGATTCTTTGCATAAGAATCACAGTTATGAGTTAACTACACTTCCGAACGGTAGGAAAGTATTGAAGAACAAATGGGTGTTTAAGCTTAAGAAGGATGGTGAAAAACTAGTGAAATACAAGGCTCGATTAGTCGTCAAGGGCTTTGCTTAAAAGCAAGGTATTGACTTCGATGAGATTTTTACTCTAGTTGTGAAGATGACTTCTATTCGAGTAGTGCTGGGATTAGTTGCTAGTATGGATCTTGAGCTTGAACACTTGGATGCGAAGACTGTTTTTCTTCATGGTGATTTGAAGGAAGAAATCTACATGGAATAGCCAGAGGGATATAAAGTTAAAGGGAAATAACACTTGGTTTGCAAGTTGAAGAAAAGTTTGTACGACCTGAAACAAGCTCCAAGGCAATGGCACATGAAATTTGATTCATTTATGGTGGACCAAGGTTACAGTAGAACAGTTGCAAATCATTGTGTGTATGTTAAAAGGTTTTCGGATGGTAACTTCGTTATTCTGTTGCTATATGTAGATGATATATTGATAGTTGGGCAGGATGCTGATATGATTCGCAAGCTCAAGGGTGAGTTGTTCAAGTCATTTGATATGAAGGACTTAAGTCCAGCTAAACAGATTTTGGGTATAAAGATTGTTCATGACAGGAAAGCCAAGAGGTTGTGGTTGTTACAAGAGAAGTATGTTGAGTAGATGCTTGCAAGGTTCAACATGGGTGATGCTAAACCAGTTAGCACACCACTGGCTAGTCATATTAAGTTGACAAAGTGCATGTGTCCTTCTACCAAGGAAGGGAGAGATGATATGGCAGCAGTTCCCTACTCCTCTGCTGTAGGGAGTCTTATGTATGCAATGGTTTGTACGCGACCAGATATTACTAATGCAGTTGGCGTTGTGAGCATGTATTTTTCAAATCCTTGCAACGAACATTGGGAAACATTAAGTGAATTCTCAGATACTTGAAAGCTACTACTGGTTTATGTTTGGGTTTTGGTGGTACAAGTCCAGTCTTGGAGGGTTTTCTGATGCGATATGGTAGGGTTAAGAAGAAGAAGTTTACTTCGGTCTTGTGTAGGGGAGTGATTCATGGCAGTCCAAGTTGCAAAAATGTGTTGCTTTGTCTACAACTAAGTAATAATACATCGATGCTACTGAAGCAGGCAAGGAGATGTTGTGGTTAAAACAGTTTCTCCAAGAGTTAGGTTTGAAACAAGATGAGTACGTGGTTTATTGTAACAGTCAGAGTGCAATTGACTTGACCAAGAATGTCACGTATCACAATCGGACCAAGCACATTGATGTTCGTTATCACTAGCTTCGAGAAGTGATGGAAAAGGAATTGATGAAAGTGAAGAAAGTTCATACCGACGAGAACCCCTCAAACATGTTAACAAAAGTTATCACTCGTGACAAACTAGAATTTTGCAAGGAATTGGCCGGGACGGACTCCATGTGACGGGGTCACATAGATTTCCTCCTTTAATGGGTTCGGAGGGGGAGATTGTTGGTCAACAACTGGTCTTCACCTATTTATTGCTCCCCACCCATTGAATTTTCCCATGTCCCTGCCCTTTGAAGTCCGCCTACTCTTTTTCTTTGCTCCTTCCCTCATATTTATGGCTATAAAAGGCAGCAAATGAAGAGGGATAATACACACCAAAAAATCATATACTCCCATCCGAGAGAGGAAACGAGAAAGGGAGAGAAAAACTTTTCTAAAGCTTTAGCAAAATAGAGAGAAAGATAGTTTAAATAAAATGATGTTTTATTTGGGTTCCATCACATAGTTATTGTGGTGAAGTAATTTGTGTTTGTACTCAAATTAAGATGTCTTTGTATTCTCTCATATTATTCTAGTGAATTCTTCGGAGTTTGTCCTGTGATTTTTACCTCTTAGTTTTAGAGGGTTTTCCACGTAAAATCTTGGTGTCTCGTGGTTGGATATTTTCTACTCATTATTTCCTGCATGGTTATTATTTTGGTGAAACTGTAAATTTAATCTGTTTGGCATGTGCTGATATTTTATCCGTCTAATTTATCAAAAATAACAGTATTTGGAATGTGATTTTTTCCCAACAGATTTTGTGGTATTGTGCTGGGTTTAGGTTGATTGTTGCTTCTTTGCTTTATCCTCTTTCTTGGCTTCTAGACACTGGGGAGAATGAGGTTGAGAAATTTTGACCTAGGATTTTTTTTATTGAATTTGGGGCTTTTAGCGAGTCTGATGATTTTTAGTTTTTGAAGTTTTTCTATTAGTACTAATGTTTGATAGAGTGGTGTGAAAATTTTACCTTTTAATATATCATAAATATTTAATTTCATAATAAAAAATTATTTTTTTATACATATCAGCTAATTTATGTCCCATACGTCAACAACTTTTGATATAGTAGTCTCAATTGAATGAAATTGAAACAAAATCAATAGTTCAATCATTTAATTGAAAATTTTAAAAGATGAATCATCAAAGTGGAATATGTTAGATAGTTTAAGGTATTTAAGCCATTTGTAAAAAACAAACATTTTATATTGAGTTGTTAATTCTTGTAAACATAGATTCTAATTATTATTTTTAGCAAAAAAGTAAAAATTTATCAAACACTCTTGAACGAGGAAGAATATAAAGTGAAGCTTCAGCTCCATAATTACAAGTTCAACCGGAAGTAGTTAGTATGGAGTTTATTTTTGGATAAGTTGATCAATTGACTAATAGAATGTTGACACGCAGACGAATCTCTATATGTGTCAGTATTCTATTGGACAATTGACCAAATTACCAAAAAATAAAATTCATGCTAACCGGATATGCTACACTTAATGCATCTGTTCAATATAAAACAGGGGTCACAGTAGAAGGAAACAGACATCAAATCTAACTTCAAATACTCAGATTCTATCAACATTTTTGTTTTCGTTTCAATTCTTCTACAAAGAACATCCAAAATGTAGATGGTTACAACAAAATATCACTCTACTCAAGTCTCTGCCAGCTAAACTATGCTTTATTTACACGGATTTTCTGCCCTTCAAGCAACTGCAAAAAAAGAAAATGATTATGAAACAGATGAATTGTTTTATAGAAATAAAACTCTAAAAAGTCTAAACAATTATCTTGACAGGTGATTGGCCAGTAACACGACACTAATTACAAAACTTGCTGAAAAATAAGAGGGGAAGGAGCCATGAGGGATCCGGGAAAATTACTAACCCTCCACCCATCAATACAGGTGGCCACATTTTTAAAAGTTCTTAAACGTTGATGTAACTACTATATTATGAAAATTTTCTACCATTATCTTTAATTTTTTTCTTTTTGTTTGTTGGGGTGCTTGGGGAACAAATAGACATACAAAGATGTAAAAAATGAAGGTCTACTCTACAGACTCTACACCTACAGGTTACAAGTTAAACTGCACTGCTTTGCTTGCGAGTGTTTTGCCAAGCTTCCACTAGACATAGTAGGGGTAGCAAGCTTACCGCATTATTAAAAGATGAGACGGCAGTTTCTACATCCTCTTCTGAGGAGAATGTAACAAACCCATATCCGCTGGATTTTGAAGTTCCTGGTACTCGAGATACCTTTGCACTAAGAACCTTTCCCTTCTCAGCAAAAAATTCTTTGAGTGTGTCAGAGGTTACTTCCTTTGCAAGATTACCGACGTAAACTTTGTAAGGGCTGTCAACAAATTGGGATTCTTCTGCTTGAAGAAGTGAAAAATCTGAAATTGACAAAGGCTTTTCTGTTACATTTACTTTGATTTGACGTTCTCCAATTTCCTATGACAAAACAAGATAAAAGGATCAACCTTTGTCTTATATAAATTATCAAAACATACATATATATATATATATATATATATATCTAAAATTGGTACATAAAATGAAGCTTACTGTGCCATTTAGCTTCTCAATAGCAGCATTTGCATCCTCAACAGTCTTCATCGTAACAAAAGCAAATCGTCGGCTCCTTCCAGAATACTTATCATACATAACCTATCAGAAGAATATGGAAAGAAGATTATTTGAAGTGAAAAATTAATATATTGATCTCTTGAGCCAGAAACTTCCAGTCCCCACCAAGGCACCTAACCATCAACCATCCCAATTTTCATGGTCATACACACACACACACACACACACACACACACACATATATATATATATATATATAGGGGTTCCATCCACAGCAACCGCAGCAACCCCTTTTTTGGCCTGTTGAATTTTTTTTTTCTCCGGCCGAAATTTCAACAGGCCAAAAAAGGGGTTGCTCCACAGCAACCGGTTGCTGTGGATGAAACCCCATATATATATAAATAACAAAGGATGTAGCTACCTTTAGAAATGGGATCATTACATATATGTAGAACCTATAACAAACTGTTAGGCTTTCAAATATTTCCTTCAAATGAAATCCAAGCTTACACTGGCATCATGCCTGTATATCTCTTTTAATCTGGGGTTTCAAGAAGATAACTAGAGCCTAACAAGTTTACATGGATGAATCTATGGAGTGAAATGAAGGGACATAATGGAGTGCCTATAAAGGATCAAGCAAAAAAGGCATTGAGACAAATATTTTTTGAAAGGTGTTGTATCCTCAGATTTCAGTGTCCCTCTTTAGATAGGAAGCATAACAAACAAGTTATAGACTTATAGTATAGGTATTTGTTGAAGTTGTAATCTTTCTATTATATTAATGATTGTAACAGCTGTTATAGCCCAATTCTATGTTCTTAGCCTCTTACCAAATTTGCACTTTTAACATTGAAATCTTCATTGGAGTTATAAAAATAAATATGCATCATGATAATTCAAATTCATTCATTGCAAAGCTCTCAAACCCACTCGCTCATCTTATTCAAATGCCGCCTAAGGTCAACGTAAAGTTAATTAATTTGAAATAGATGAATCCTAATGTGACCTTATAAAAGATCATGTTCAAGTTTTACTGAGATTGAGTTTCATCTTGGTCTGATAGATATCATTAAAATGGCCAAGGGAAATGCTATTTATATTCATGATAGATTTTTTTTTTTTTTGTGCAAAATTCAGAATCAGTATTAGACTATTAGTACACTAATGAATACAATAGAAATTTTTTCCAGAGTATGATGCATAGATATGTCAGTATTATATAGCATGAGACATGGAAAAATTGAACCAAAACAGAGCTGTCATTAGGATTTAGGGGTATGGTGCCACTACATTGTTCCTAATTTGATACCACTAATGCAAGGCAGCATAACAAATTATATGAACTAACCTTACTAACGGATGGGGCATCAACCCACAAAAATTAATTAGTCCCACAAGTTCCATGCTCTGTCTTTCCTCTTTCAATATATCTCAACTACATTACTTACAAACTTTTTGTTGTTGTAAATATAGTTAATTGACATGGTCACTAACTCATTTCTCTTCCTTCGCCATTAATTAAATGAGCAAATCAACTTTCAATAATTAAATTCACATCTTGATTACTGAATTTTCTTCCTGCTAAAATGCCTCTATTTGTATGCCCATCAAATGCATATGTATATTCCCTCTGCGTTCTCTTCTTTTTATTTTATAAAAACAAACCTAACTTTCATTGATAATGCAAATTGTTCAAATTTTTATCCACCTTATAAATCTCCCTCTCTATCAACATTAAAGACCTTACTTATCCAATATATCAAGCTACAATTCAAACAAAAACGAACCCATAAAAACCCATTAATAATCTTATCAAATCACTACAAATACCTCAACTTTCTCAACAGCGCCATGCTCCTGCACAATCTTTTGTAGCTCATCATTATTGACAGTTCTCGGAATATTACCCACATACAGCCGCCTGGCCGCCTCTGAAGATGGGTCTTGAGTCAACACAGCTGTTTCTTCAGCAACAGCAGCAGAGACTCTTCTGGGCTCCCTAAGAGGAGAGAGACTGAATTTGTGGGAGATTTGAAATGGGTGTGATTGGAAGGTTTGGATAGAGAGTTTTGAGAGTTGTGACTGTTGGGTCATTGGGGATTTTGTTAATGGATAGTTTTGGAGGAAATTGGGGGATAATATTGAGGAAAATGTGGCCATTTTCCCTTAGTTATGTTTTGGGGAAGAATTGAAATGAAAGGGTTTTTGCAGTGGATAGTAGAGGAAAATGGGGATAAGAGAGGCGGAGAAAGGGGTTTATCCACTGTCCTGGTCTGTGTTTTTTTTGTTGCTGATTATTTATTGCGGTCCGTTTGGTTCATCATTTTAATGCAAAATATCAAGATAACCAATTTAGTTAGTTTGAGAGCAATCAAAATTAATCAATAGCGCCTCATGAACAATGTAAGTTTCTCCTTATTCTTTTAGTTATTATCAATAATTGGAGTCATAAAAACAAATTTTGATTACAATATATATATATATATATATATATATAGGATCGGTCAGGACTAACTCGGACCTAACAAAATTGGACTTTTTATTTTAACTTTTTTTAAAACAACTAAAAAAATACATAAAAATTATGGAATTGAAATTTTTCATAATCTGATGTTTTGGGTGTGATTTGAGAGTACGATAACAAAATATATATATACGATGCATGTGCGCATTGTACCACTATTTTTTGGTATATGTATTCAAATCACGCCAAAAACATCAGATTATGGAAAAATTTCGCCCATAAAATATTAAATTTTTTTTTAGTTGTTTTAAAAAAAAGCAAAAAAATAAAATAAAAATGAGATCCGTTTTTGATCAGGTCCGGGAGTCTGGACCTGATCCGTGCTTTATATATATATATATATATGGGGATGATCCATTTATAACGTTGTAAAAAATTGTCTATCCTTACAACAAATCTCGATCGTCCATCTGTATATCTAACGACCTATATTACTTCCGTCTGCAATTTAATTTACAGTATTCCGCAGTTTAATACTGTGAACATAAAAAATGACATAAATGCCCCTCCTTGTGAAAATCTCTAGTCCGCAATATTAAACTGTAGACTCTAGGTTTCCTATATATAAGACGAGATAGTATTGTAAACTTAAGGTAATGCAGAAGAGTTCGACCTAAAGCTCAAGAATTTTTTTATTTCTTCTTGCATATTCTTATTCTTACTGATTAATCTCATCTGGGATAGAGAGACATGTATGGCACAAGATTTGAAAGGCACAATATCTTGAAGGCTCTGTTTGCTGAAAACATTTCACCCCACTGACTCCTTTTATCCAGCCTTCCAAATATTTTTTTGCCATGTGTGTTTCTTGTAAGATCCCTAACTTTTATGAATAAAGATTAATTTTTCTTGAAATATATTTTTGAATATTATGGTGTGGATTTGATATAATGTTATAGTTGTGGGTAATATTTACAAATTTTGCAAAGTAAGCAAGTAGTTATATAATATTCGATTGGTCGGGGAATATTCGTTTTAACAGGGAATATTCGTACGACGACACAATCATTGGTGGACCCCACAACGAAAGTATTGTCGTAGTTAGAAAACGCATGTAATTATCTTTTATAAAAATAAGCGAAAATTTTACCGTTAAACTGTTGAACTACCTGGTGGTAAAAGTATAGTAATACGCGTGGTTGCATAGTAGCACACGGTATTGGTTATTGATGCTTACGTGAGAAGTCACTCAGTTATACGTAATTATTGCTACAGTAATTGATGCATAATATCTTTAATATTATTGATTCAATTATTGTCACAGTATCATATGCATAATGTGTTATATTATTAAATCAATAATTGAGACGACAAAGTTATTCATATTATTATTTGCAATATTGACAATGTTTAGAAAGTTCTATCAAGGAGAGGTTTGGTCACCTAATTGTGCGCCAATAGGGAGAAATCCTTATCGGAAAGCCCCCTATTTTCTGGGAATGATCTGGTTGTTAAATATTGTGAGTTATAATATTAATGATGAATATGTTCGTGTTGATTAAAGATGAAATTGATATTTCCATTATGTTGAGATTATTAGTGTTAGTGGAAATTGACATCTATTTCGATAGTAATGGATGTCTGGAGGTTATATTGACCAATCGGTAGGGCTGAGCAAATAACCAAATTGGAACCGAAATCGCACCAAAAACCGCACGAACCGCACCAATTAAAACCGCACCAACGGTTCCGGCGTATGTGTCGGTTTTAGGTGGGTTGAATAACCAAATTTTCGGTTCCGGTTTGGTTACTAGCCAAAACCGCATGCATAAAACCGAAACTGCACCATGTGTGTGTATGTATGTATTATCTCTAGTAAATTCTAAAGTTATTTTTCACTTGAACACGCTCAGAGAAAACCCCAATCTTGCATTGTCATTTTTTCACCAATTGAAAGATGATGTTAGAGGTTATAGAGTCAAAAATTAAGCAATTGAGTTTTGGAATTTCAAATTTGTTTGATGCGTTATTGGAAGGGCTTATAGCTGAGGGGCTCGAGCACTTGATGCATTAGTTAATGTCAATGCTATAATAGTAATAGTCTAATAGATTATTTTTCAAATTAGGTATAGTTATGATTATATTCTATAAGTCCTCCCTGCAATATATGATCTATCTCCAATATATACTTTCAATTTTTGGGGAACTAGATAAACATTATTGTTTGTTATCGAATATATGATCTCCGTTGTTTTATATAGCGTATGTTTTAGTTTTAAAGCATGCTTGATATAATTCTCATTGCCGACTTTGTCACTAAGTTAATTGCTCGATGTAAGTTTTATGTTAAATTTTATTGAAGGCTTAGACTTTTTTGTTGTTTCAATTGGTTTTGGAACCGAAACCGCACCAATTAAAACCGCACCGCACACTTTAAAACCGCACCGCACCAATCACAAGCGGTTTCGGGTGCGGTTTTGAATTTTTCAAACCGCACTTAAGCGGTGTCGGGTGCGGTTTGGACTTCAAACCGCACCAAACCGCACCATGCTCACCCCTACCAATCGGGTAATTAATCGGATAAATGAGCAATTAATTGCTATTAATTCACATGCTTATAACTATTTGTTCACATGTGTGTACTATTGATTCACATGCACGTACTATTAGGGGAGGTGGTGCAAGATTGATAATACTTGCATGACTAAATTAAAAATGAAGGTATAGATGAAGGTACTATACTGTAATTATTTTTTTCACATGATTGTACTATTGATTCACAAGATGTACTATTAGGGGAGGTGGTGTAAGTTTGATAATACTTGCAGAACTAAATTAAAAATGAAGGAAAAGATGAAGGTATTAAACTGTAATATTTTGATCCCCAAAACGTGCAATTATCAAAACTATATTTTCCTATAAATAGAAGCTCATTCTTCTTTCACAATTCACTAAGACTCACAAGCGCAATTATAGAGAGAGAAACTATAGAGAGAAAGAAGAAGAGAAGTCAGCTACTTCACTATTCCAATATCCAGTCTTTTTCTGAGGTAATGGATATTATTTTTGTTCAGTATTCATAAGAAATAATATTTTCTTCCATACTTTGTAGTATGTGAGTAATATTATTGCGTCTCGTATTCCTGATTATACCATCATTCTGTTAAAGTATTGCTTCTATACTCCGTGAAATTAGTAGAATATCTTTGAAATTTGTGCTTCATCTAGTATCGCTTCACAAGGATATTTTTTGCACATTCTTGTTAAATTTTAAGTTTTTCATGTCGGAGTACTGTCCATGAGTACTATTCATTTATACGGTACTATTCACAAAAGTACTATTCATGGGTACTATTCACAAAGTACTATTCACAGAGTACTATTCCTGAAGTACTATTCACGGGGTACTATTCACCCGGAGTACTATATTCATAACAAAAATTGATTCTTTTCGATCCAAATTATTTTTGATACAGTATCATTCTTGAATTTTACTCCACAAAGCAATATCATATTGGCAATTTGAACATTATTGAATTCTAGATAAATTAAATTATAAATCTTTAAAATTTATCCTTTGATTTCATTTAATTGAATTCTTATATCATTGTCATCATCCTCATGCTTATATTGTGATGAAAGTCATCTTTGGCTTACGCGCATAGATGGACTGTTGATTGGTATGATTATGACCATGGATCATTCAGTATAATCATGACCCGTAATGTTATAAATGATGTGGTAAAAGTCCTCATTGGCATGTAGTGCATTGATGGACAGTTGTTGGTATGATTATAATCAGGGATTATTCGGTATAATCATGACCATTGATGATTACATGAATATCCTTGGCCGTGGTGCAGGGATGATTCGATGATGTGGTTTATTTATTAAGTTGAGTCTCAGCGATAAAGTTGATGAAAAACCTTTTTAAATCATAGAAGGTAGTAGATATCATGCTCTACTTGACTCTTCTAATGGATTGCTTGTTCCGCTGCAGTTAAACTTGATGTTTATTATATTTTATTAGTTTAACACTATTGAAGGCTAACGATAATTTATTCTGCATTATCTTAGTCATAATATTTCTTACTAGGCTAGTTGAGCTCACCCTTTGTTTTCATTGTTCTCTTCAGGAAATAAGAATATAACTGGGACTAGTCGGGGGACAAAGTGATGGTCTAGATGTTTGCATTAGTAGTCCTCACTATTCAGTGAAATAGTGTGATAATAAATGTAATAAGGACTCCATTTGAGTTTGAATACTGTCTAGAAGACAATATTCGTATTAAAACTCTTAGCTTATGTTTTGTCGTATTTTACACGACAGTTGTATAATTAAGTTGTATTTGAATTTTATACCATGTATTTGGCGACTTAGAATGGGTGATGTATACCTATTTTGGAGGTGTCACATTTCTCATCATCCCAAATGAGTTGAATATATGTAACAACTAGTAAGAATATGCAGGAGGAATATATGATTTTTAGCTTTAATAAGTTATATATATATTGGATCTCATTTCATTTTTACAGTACCGATCTGGGGCGAGTATAGTTCGATTTAGTGCTATTAAGTTTTCTATTTGTTCATGGGTATTATTTTCATCATCGCAAGATAAGATGATGAATCTGCAACAATAATACCTAGGAAAATGGAAGACTAATATCATTAAATTGAACTTTTCTTGTCTAAAGTACTGGTTTGTAGTTTAATACTGCGGACGATGGTTTATTATTAAAACAATGCTTTTTTTAATAAAAGCATACGACCGTAGAACTAAACTGCAGATTTTGAGTAATAAAAACCTAATTGCAAATGACTTTTGTTATTCTCTTTCATCGATAAATGATTCAATCAACTTGGGAGCGCATAGCCGATTAGAAAACAAGCATACCTGCAGGAAAATATAACCAAAGATCGGTAATATGTAAGTTCATATTTAGAACTTATTCATTTGTTTTACCATGGATTTGTTTGATGAAGAATCATTAAATTCAATATCAAGTACTGAGGAAAAATTGCATTATAATAATTGTTAGTTCAGGAGGCACAATAGTTATCTAGAAGAGGGGGGTTAATAAATATTTTAAATTCTTTTCGAAATACTTTGTTAGTTTTGTTAATGATTCAAACACAGCGGAATTAAGATTTTTTTGTTCTCCCTTTTAGATATAGTGAGTTAATGAGAGTGAGAAAGTTATAACAGTTATAGCAGTTATATCAATTATAGCAAGAATGTAGGAGACACAACAGTTTTAAGTGGTTTAGGCACTTAAAGCTCCTAGTCCACTCTTCTACTCCTCGAGTAGGAAATCCCCTAAGGATATCTTTTACACTTTCTGAATCTCACAGATTCCTTCAAGACCAGCATTCTTGGCACTTCTTAGTTCACTTTTGAACTCTTCAAGTCCAGCAGACTTGGTTCTTCACAGTTCACTTAGAACTCTTCAAGTCCTTTTGACTTGGAACTTCTTACTTCAGTTGATAGTAGTTGATGAGTTCTTGATTGGTGCTACTCAGTTGCAGTTAAGCTATTTGTTCGAAAGAACAGAGTAGCTGAGCAAGATTTCTCTTTTCAGATCGTAGAGTTGAGCATTGAGTGTTCTTCAGCGTTTTGTTCAATGCTTGCTTAGTTGAATCATCTGTTGATGTTTTGCATATATTAGGTCTTTGAAATCTATCCGTTGAAGACATCCGTTGAAGACATCCGTTGAAGACAGCCGTTGAAGAATTAAATGCGTTTGACATTTCTGAACTTTGATGGAGACTTTTCTACACATCTGCTGATTTGCAGTCTGGCCCACTGACACAACACTGCTATATCACCTAACACCTGAAAATGTATTTTCCTCTGACCCATAGTACTTTCCTTAGCTTCTTCAATACATTTCTTTGTTGTATACTAAGGATATCTTTTGTGTTATTGGGACTGGTGAGGACTTCAACGTTTATAATCCATTCCACATTTGTTCGGATTTATCCTTAAACAAATGGGCAAGGCTCGATGCTTCTGACACATGCAGATGATACTTTATGATTCTGATCGTGCTGTCTTGCCACCTTAGTGCTTGATCCGATACTAGCAAACGAGAACACTACAATTTCTCTTAAGGACTAGCACACTATGATCTTCACTTGCTTGTCTTGCAGACTCTACGTTTTCGAGAGCACACTACGATCTCTGAGTTGGCTCGGCGAACATTTGGACCACTCTACGATTTCTAGAGAGGCCCTTCAAGGCAGACACACTATGATCCTCGATGCTCTACGATTCTACCTTGGCTTATGCAATCTCTTGATTGGCTCGATAGACTACGATTTTGTTGAAGCCTATCTATTACATCTCAAGTCATAGATCAACCAAACATCTTTGATCTCTTCATCTATAAATTCATTTACAGAATGATAAACATTACAAGCTTAGATCAACCTAACAAATTTGATCTATCACTAAGTTCTTGTACATATATTCCTTGAAGGACTTTACATATAATCATGAACATTTTACTTTAAACATCAAATCAAAATATGTATTCTCCCAACAATCTCCCCCTATTTGATGTTGACATAACCAAGGAGATTTGTGCCATGATTATCAATTTCTAGATGCAGTTGCTGGAAAGTAAATATAACTTAACATTTCAGTGAGCAACTAAAATTTTTAGAGAATAAGCATGACTTTATTGATGTTTGAAGATAGATATTACAGTTAAGCTTAGTTACATCAATAAGAATTATGTTTCAACTTATCTCTATTTTTTTTGCCTCTTGTTCCTCAGAGGATTTGCATACTCCTCAGCTCTTCTTCTCCTGCTCGCTTCGTCTCTTCGTGATATATCTTCCAGCTCACTTTGACTTAATCTTTCATGATGATCATGCCTATTTATAAATGCAGGATCTCCAATTGGCATTCTTAGGCCTGTGGTGGTAACTTCTTGTGAGCTGGGAGAAGGCCCTTGACTCCTTAATGGTTGTGCCATTATAATTTGCTGCTGATCAGATCGTTGAGTCTGATGGCCAGATCGTGGAGTCTGATGGTGTGTCTGTCTTGTAGGAGGGCTTCTTGATGATTGAACGATTAATGTGCCTTTGCCTCTGCCCTTGTCTTTTTCTCCTTTCCCTTTATTTTCCTCCTTTATGTTAGCATCAAGGGCTCAAATGTCGTAAGATAGGCAAGTCATGCCTTGGACAAGCTCGTTGAGCTGACTTTGGGATTGAGCAATGTCTTCACGATTTTCTTTAATGAGAACATCATATCGAGCTTCCCTTCTTTGAAGAATGTCCAGGACACTTTCTGTCTATTTCATTTGGCCCATGGAGAATTCTTTCAATGCAGTTTGTAGATTTGTGATGCTGTCCATCATAAGTTTGTTCTGGGATTCCTGAGTCATCTGTAAGATAAGAACAACATCTCTGTGTCTCTTAGCAGCTTAAAAGTGGATTTGATCCCGGTCATTTATGCTCTTAAGCATATCTTTTATGATCTCCCTAAGCTTCTTTGTGAGCTCAGAACTTAGGGTGCTTGGGAAAGCGTTGACATCATTGATCATTTTAGTCAGCCTCATTTGAACGAGTTCAGAGTGGGCTTCAAGACTGTCTTTTATGTCCTTGGTCACTTTTTTGGATGTTTCTGACAAATCAGTTTTGGTGGGAAGATATGATATGAGCTCAAGGATTTGTGGACTGTTTGTAAGAGGGGCTCTCGTGTATTGATCTTGCAGAGTGTAGAGAGCAAGATCAAGGTTGAAATATTCATTTGAGGACGAGGATGGAATATTTGATGGAGGGGCTGGTGTGTGAGGTTGAGCTTCAGGAGGAGGTGACTCTACAACTTGAGCATGTGACTCTACGATTGGGCTCGAATCAGTAATCGTAGAGATGATAGGAGATTGGATTAAAATAAAGTTGGGCACATTTGGTGCATCAATTATAGAATGTTGGGATTCTATAACTGGGAATTGATTGAGTGGATGTAGAATTACTTCCAACCATCTTGTCAATTCATAAAATTAGTTGAAGAAGGATGGTGGACAGTGATTGACCCTAAAAGAGATTGGGATAGATTGTACCTCATGCCCATTTTTTGAAGAAGGGCCATTTGTGATCAGCTTTCTGGCAAAGTTGAGGTTGCTTGGAAATCCATGAGCTAGCACTGAGATTGCTGGATATGCTTTGAAGCTCCAGAACATGTGATCCCAGGAGTTGAGAATTTGGGCTCTATGAAAGGGAATCATAGGTAGATAGGAGAATAACTGATTGTAGTTAGCTCTCTTATAACCATCACAACCCACATCTATAATCTCGACCTCATCATCATCATCTTCTTCTCTGTCTTCTTTTGAGGATTCCACTACATCAATGACCTCCTTTTAACTTTCTTACTCTGGTGCTCTCTCATCCTCCTCAGGTACAACTTCAACTGACATATGGACATCATGAGGCTCCCCCTCAACATGATCATCCATTTGCATTTCAAATAGCTCCCCCTCAGTTGGAACATTCTCTAGAGTGAGAAATTCAGGCAGCTCCCCCTCAGCTGGAGCATTCTCTAGAGTGAGAACTTCAGGTAGCTCTCCCTCAGCTTGAGCTGTGTTCCTTTGATCTGCTTCGAATAGCCCCTTCTCAATAGCTATCTTCTTGTCTTCTTCTTTAAGTACTCCTTCATTGACAAGGATGTACTTTTTGACCAATTTTCTTCTTGTTTTCCTAGGCTGAGCCACAACCTTAGGACTTTCTTCAGCTTTAACTCTGAATGGTCGATCAGCCTGAGAATCTGTTGCAGCAACTTCTTTGGGAGTGGTGTCTAGTCTGGTCTCTACAATCGGTAGAGAATCCACGATTGAAGAGACATAGGGCTTCTCGGACTTGTGACTGTGTTTACTCTTCTTAAGCAGCTGAGAGATTGTATCTCTGTCTTCATCTACCTTAGCCTGTTGTTCTTTCCTTCTCAAGATCCTCAGAGCTTCAGTGTCAGAACACTCTTGAGGTACATCAGTGGTTAAACCTTGAGGTTCATCTACCATTTAAGCCTTCAATTTTCTTTTTCCCTTGCTTTTTCTGACTAAGGAAATGGGTTCTTCCTTGTTGATCTCTTCTTCCTCTTCTTTAGTTTCCTTGATGACTGACATGTTCCCCAAAATCCCGGACTCTTTCACATCACCAGTTCTACTACTAGACTCAGACATCATTCTTACATTCTCTGTTGGATTCCTTTTCCAGTTCTCAAATAGCTGCTGGGTCATTCTTCTATTCAGATTGATGGACTCTCCTTCATCATCCCCAATCTTATCACCCAAGGCTGACTGTAGAATGATGCTTATGAATCGCCCGTAGAGCATTTTCCCAGAGCTCTTTGACTTCTTCGAGCTTAGTATCCATTTCCCAATCCAGTCGAGTAGTAGGGCTCCATAGTTGAGTTGAATCCCACAACTGATGGCTGTCATGAGTTTAAGCTGCACTTTGTTTACAAAGTCATGACCAGAGCTCTTACAGCATATGCATTTCCTAACAATGTTTGCCAAAAATTCATACCTTTGGGGGAACTCTTTCTTTTTGTACCCTTTGACAGTAGGGAACTTTTTGTGGTGCATCTTCTTTAAGCCTTCATGAAAATCGATGCCCTCTATGAACAAAAAATCCTTTCGATTTGAAACCTAGGGCTAGATTTATGTCCTCAGCCTTGAGCTTGATTTCCACGTCCCTGACCCTCGTAGTGATGACGTCGTTCTCGAACGTACCATTTCTGTAGAACTCTTTTATCAGCTTGGGGTAGATCCATGTGTTCGTACCCAGAGCTTCTTCAAGACCAGCTTTCTTTATCAGAGATAGAGTTTTGTGAAATTTGGGGTCAGCTGTCTTGAACTCATTGAAACAGAGTCGGTAACCAGAGATGACATTTGAAGCTGCCATTGATTTCTTTGCACTGAGTATGGTTGATTGAGCTTTTCGAAAAGTTAGGGTTTCTACTTGTAGAGAGAGAGATAGAGATGTGCTTTTGGAACTTCTGATTCAAAAAGGTGTTTTCAAACTGTACTTGTAACTTCCCTTTCTCCATTTGCTTAGTGGGGCATGTGTCAAATTCTGCTTGGCTCTACGAATTTAACTGATGAGGAATATACTGATTTGCCCTTAGCTCCTTCTGAGTTAATGTGTTCTTTGGGAGGACTACGATCGTTGAGGTAGTCTTTATGATTGTCGAGTCTGCACTACGATCTTCGAGACTATTCTACAATCGTCGAGTTTGCTTTGCATTAGTTGAGTCTGCCCGGGTTCTTGTGATGAACTTTTGACTTAACATTCTTCTCGGTTTAAGGTAGCTCAGGAAGGGCCAACCTCATAGAGTGAATCAAGGGTTAGGTTTGTTCCTGAGGTTCTTGTCAGAGAGATTTCTCTGTTTTGTTGAACTTTGTCATCACATGATGCTCTGTTGTTCTGTTGATGGAGCTCTGCTACCGTTGAGTCTGCACTACGATCGTTGAGTCTACACTGTGATTGTTGTCTTTCATATTACTGCAGCTCTATGATCGTGGACTTCCTTTGGTCATGTCTACAATTTCGAACATAACCTTTATATCTGCATGGTTAGCACAAACTAGAGCATAGATTTCATGGTTGTAAATTTAGTATGCCTAGCTTACTTATTAATTTGTTAAACCTGGATTCATCTAGAGGCTTTGTAAAGACATCAGCAAGTTAATTTTCAGTAGGGATTTATTGTAAAGATATGGTTCCATTTTGTACATGATCCCTAATGAAATGATACCTTATTTATATATGCTTAGTCCTAGAATGCATGACAGGATTATGTGTTATTGCTATTGCACTTGTGTTATCACAGTGAACATGTATAGATTTGAATTCAAACCCATAGTCTGCTAGCTGATTTTTCATCCATAAAATCTGAGCACTACAGCTGCCAGCAACAATGTATTCTGCTTCTGCAGTTGAAGTAGATACTGAGTTTTGCTTCTTGCTAAACCAGGACACAAGTCTGTTTCCTAGCAGCTGACAGGTGCCACTGGTACTTTTTCTATTTATTTTACAACTTGTAAAGTCAGCATCTGTATATCATGTTAGTTCAAATAAGGACTCCTTGGGATACCAAAGCCCCAAGTGAGGTGTGCCTTTGAGGTACTTGAAAATCCTTTTTACAACAGTTAAGTGTGATTCCTTAGGATTAGCTTGAAATCTAGCACATATACATGTTGCAAATATTATGTCTGGTCTACTGGCAGTTAGATATAGAAGAGAGCCTATCATACCTCTGTATTGAGTTATATCAATACTTTTACCTTTTTCATCTTTGTCAAGCTTGGTTGCTGGAGCAATTGAGGTTTTCATGGGAGAGGCTGATTCCATGCCATACTTTTTAAGTAAGTATTTAATGTACTTGGCTTGGTTTATGAAGATTCCTTCATCAGTCTGCTTTACTTGCAGTCCAAGGAAGAAGTTCAGCTCACCCATCATGCTCATTTCAAACTTGCTCTGCATAAGCTTGGCAAATCTCTTACATAATTTTTCATCAGTAGAGCCAAAAATAATGTCATCAACATATATTTGAACTAATAAGACTTTGTCTTTATGCTTTCTAAGAAATAATGTGGTATCTACTCTACCTCTAGTGAACCCATTTTCAATAAGAAAGTTAGTTAGTGTTTCATACCATGCTCTAGGTGCTTGTTTAAGACCATATAAGGCTTTGTCTAATCTATAAACATAATTAGAAAGAGATGGATTGATGAAACTTGGAGGTTGCTCTACATAGACTTCTTCTTGAAGTTCACCATTCAGGAATGCACTTTTGACATCCATCTGAAAGACCTTGAATTTCATGTGAGCAGCAAAGGCAAGGAATATTCTGATGGCTTCTAATCTGGAAACCGGTGCAAAGGTCTCATCATAGTCAATGCCTTCTTCCTGAGAGTAATCCTTGGCTACCAGCCTTATTCCTGGTTATTACTCCATCTTCATCCATCTTGTTTCTGAAGACCCACTTGGTTCCAATGATAGGATGACTCTTTGGTCTTGGAACTAATCTCCATACTTTACTTCTTTCAAACTGATTTAGCTCTTCCTGTATGGATTCTATCTAGCTGGAGTCTTCCATAGCATCTTCGATCTTCTTGGGTTCCATTTGTGACAGAAAGCTCAAATAGAAACACTCATTTTGGGTGGAGGCTCTTATTTTGACTCTTGCATTTGGGTCTCTAATGATTAAGTCTTGAGTGTGATCTCTTGCCCATCTATTTCCGGTTGGAACATCTGTCCTGATGCCTTCTTGTCTGAGATCTTCAAGATCAATTTTTGCTTCTTGATGTGGGGGTTCGTTGTCTTGCGTAGACCTCTCTACGATCTCATTTCCTTGCTCAACAATTTCACTATCTGGAACTATGATCGTGGTGTTGAGCTCAACGACCTTGTTCATAGTGTCTGAACTGTCGTTCGTAGTGTCTTGAGACACTATTTTGTCCATGTCTGTTTTATTAAAGATGATGTGAATCGAGACTTCAACACTTAGTGTCTTTTTGTTGAACACTCTATAGGCCTTACTGTCTGTGGCATATCCAAGAAAGATTCCTTCGTCTGACTTGGGTTGAAACTTTGTTAGATACTGCTTCCCATTGTTGAGAATGTAGCATGCACAGCCGAATACATGGAAGTAGCTGATGTTTGGCTTTCTTCCTTTCCACAGTTCGTAGGGAGTCTTCTTAATCGTAGAGTGTATCAGTGATATGTTCTGAGTGTAGCATGCAGTGTTGGCGACTTACGCCTGAAGTTTTTCAGCAGATGAAACGGCGCTTAGTAGTAGTTCTTCCAGCCTCTATCAACGTTCTGTTCTTTCTCTCAGCTACCCCATTTTGTTGAGGAGTTCGTGGAGTTGATAAGTTGTGACTGATGCCATTATCTGTGCAGAACTGGTCTATCTCAGAGAAGTCGAATTCTCTACCATGATCACTCCGTATAGCCTTGATTTTCTCCCCTTTCTCGTTCATCACTAGTCTGAACATCTTGATCAGTTGGGAGCTTGTTTCATCTTTCGAGTTTAGAAAGTACACCCATGTGAATCTGGTGTAGTCATCCACTATGACTAGTGAGTATCTCTTCCCTCCAAGGCTCTTGGTTAGAATTAACCCAAATAGATCCATGTGAAGCAGCTGCAGGGGCTTGTCAATTGAGTTGGCAGTTTTGCTCTTAAATGAGCTTCTAATTTGCTTTCCAAGTTGACAGGCATTGCAAGGCCTTTCTTTGACGAAGCTGAACTTGGGTAAGCCTGCAACTAGATCTTTTGAGGCCAGTTTAGACATGCTCTTGAAGTTGAGATGAAACAGTCTTCTATGCCATAGCCAGCTCATTTCCTTATATGCTTTAGCCAGAAAGCATATTGTCTCGTCTAAGCTTAGTTGTCCAAGATTTACTGTGTAGACATTTCTTTCTCTTGTTCCTCTCAGCTTTATGGCGGATGTCTTCAGATCTTTGACTTGACATTGATTGTTGAGGAATGTTACTTGATGACCCTTGTCGCAGAGTTGGCTTATGCTCAAAAAATTGTGTTGTAGTCCTTCCACATAGGCCACTTTACTGAAGGACACTGCACCATTCCCAGCTGAGCCATATCCTCTTGTCTTGCCAGAGCCATTGTCTCCAAAGATGACTGAGGGACCCTCCTTCTATATGTAGTTAGACAGAAGGGCTTTGTTCCCAGTCATGTGCCTTGAGCATCCACTGTCTAGATACCAGGTTGTGATCGTGGAGCTCTGTTCCTGTGGTAACATTAAACTTTCATTTTTGTATCCAGACTTGCATGGGTCCTATTTTGTTAGTACCCTTGGGAACCCAAATCTGTTTGATTTTGGGTCTCACATGCATAGGATTAAGATAGCAAATTGCAGCCTTGTGACCAACCTTATTGCACAAAAAACATCTAATATGATGCATGCTTGTGTGTGTATGCGGATTCTTCATCCATTTGGACTTATGTGGATTCTCAGCCATCCTTCCTTTAAACTGGTTCTCCTGCTTCCATGTATACTTGTGTTTCATGATTTGTGAGGAGTGTACCTTTCCTCTACTGTTCCTCCTAAGTTGGCTCGTTGAGTTGATTTTACTCGACTCTATGATCCTTCGAGGTTGGAAAGTAGTGGCTAGGTTACTCCTCTCTTTTCTGAAACCCAAGCCAGTATGGGATCCTTTATTCCTTGGAATATTGATTGAATTAGAAGGGTAGGGTTGGACTGGTTCTTCCTTCTGTGAGAATTTCATAAATGTAATGCTTTTACTGAAACTTGAAGAATTATTAGGGCTAGTTTCCTTTATCTTTTCCATACATGGCTCTGAGGTGGATTCCCCAAAGCCTAAACCTGTTCTGTCAGATGCACTTCTCTGACTAGAGAGCAGGGAGTCCATGGATGAAGAGGATTTATTCCATGTAGAGATTGTCCTTTCTAGTTCCTCAATTGTAGAGGATAGACTTAATTCTCTTTGTGCATTGAGCTCATTGGTCTGTTTTAAGAGCTTATTCTCAGCTTCAAGCTTGGAGAGAGTGTCAGTACTTAGAAGGGTTGTTTCCAGTTCTTCCTGAACTTTCTCTTTTTCCTTTTGAAGAAGTGAATAGTCTTTGGACAGAACTCTGAACCATTTCATGTATTGATACAGATCAGATGTTATGTCATGTAGTGCAGTTCTTAAATCATCAATGTCTACATCAGGAAAGTTAAAGTCAAATACCTCATCTATACTTACTTCATGATGTTGGAGTTCTTTTTGTCCTTTTCATGCTTGGCCATCAGGCAAAGATTTGCCATTTGAGGATCTTCATCATCTCCAGATTCTAGAGTTGAGTCATTGTCTAAGTTACTCCATGATCCTCCAGCTGTAAGACCTTTGTCTTTCTTCTGAGGCCTTTTGTTTCCTTTGAATTTCTTCTTTGAGTGTGATTTCTTCTTCAGTTCTTCTCTAAGAGGTTTGTTGAAGTTTGCAATGAAATGGCCAGGATTCTTGCAATTGTAGCATAGATCATTTATCTACTCCTGGCTGCTGTAGTTGTTGACTTTCTTTGGTTTGCAGATTCTGCCTTGACGCATGAACCTTCTGAGTCTTTTTATCAGCATTGCAAAGTCTTCATCATAGTCAGAGTCATTTTCAGTGTTAACTTTGGAGATGTTGTCAGTTGCTTTGAGAGAAACTCCTTTATCCTTCTTTCTTCCTTCAGATAGAGTTTCTGCTTGTTGAGTCAGCTCCAGTTCATATGTAAGAAGGTTGCCATATAGCTGTTGAACTGTCATTTCATGGAGATTTTTTTACTCTCTGATATCAGTGGTTTTGGCATCCCACTTGCTAGGTAAGGCTCTCATGAACTTTATGATTAGATCTTTATTTGGATAGATCTTTCCATTGGCTCGTAGAGAGTTGAGCAGTACATTGAATCTTTCATAGGTGGAAGTGACGTTTTCTCCTTGAACGTGTGCAAACATCTCATATTGCTGAGTCAGGAGAGATTGCTTATTTTCTCTGACTTCTTCTGTTCCTTCATGCATGATGAACAATTCTTCCCAAACCTCCTTTGCTATTTTGCTGTTGACCACATTCTCGAACAGATCATCTTCTAAGGATCGGAACATAATGTTCTTGGCCTTTTTGTCGAGTTGAACAACTCTCTTTTCATTGTCTGTCCATTCTTCTTTGACCTTGATCTATATTCTGTTTGGGTCGTCTGTAGTTGGTGAAAGCTTTGTAGGAACGTAGGGCCCATTCTGAACAGTTTCAAATAGATCTTCATCTATTGAATCCATGTATGCTTGCATCCTAACTTTCCAGTTGGTGAATTTGTCTTTATTGCACATAGGTGGCTTGCTGCCTCCTTCAGTCTTTGATTCGCTTATCAGATGTGCCATTGGATCTACTTAAGCTTTGTAGGCTATATGATAGAACCTGCTCTGATACCAATTGTTAGTTCCTGAAGGCACAATAGTTATCTAGAAAGGGGGGGGGGGGTTGAATAGATATTTTAAATTCTTTTCAAAATACTTTGTTAGTTTTGTTAATGATTCAAACACAACGGAATTAAGATTTCTTTGTTCTCCCTTTTAGTTATAGTGAGTTAATGAGAGTGAGGCAGTTATAACAGTTATAGCAAGAATGTAAGAGACACAATATTTTTAAGTGGTTCAGAGCACTTAAAGCTCCTAGTCCACTCCTTTACTCCTCGAGTAGGAAATCTACTAAGGATATCTTTTACACTTTCTGAATCTCACAGATTCCTTCAAGACCAGCAGTCTTGGCACTTCTCAGTTCATTTTTGAACTCTTCAAGTCCAGCAGACTTGGTTCTTCACAGTTCACTTAGAACTCTTCAAGTCTTTCTGAATTGGAACTTCTTACTTCAGTTGATAGTAGTTGATGAGTTCTTGATTGGTGCTACTCAGTTGCAGTTAAGCTGTTTGTTCGAAAGAACTGAGTAGCTGAGCAAGCTTTCTCTTTTCAGATCGTAAAGTTGAGCGTTGAGTGTTCTTCAGTATTTTGTTCAAT
Source organism: Panax ginseng (assembly GCA_020205605.1). Taxonomy (NCBI): domain Eukaryota; kingdom Viridiplantae; phylum Streptophyta; class Magnoliopsida; order Apiales; family Araliaceae; genus Panax; species Panax ginseng. Next base: position 84,859,604 of record CM035142.1, on the reverse strand, counting down.
GCTTGCTTAGTTGAATCATCTGTTGATGTTTTGCATATATTAGGTCTTTGAAATCTATCTGTTGAACACAACCGTTGAAGCATTAAATGCGTTTAACATTTCTGAACTTTGATGGAGACTTTTCTGCACATCTGCTGATTTGCAGTCTGGCCGACTGACACATAACTGCTATCTCACCTAACACCTGAAAAGGTGTTTTCCTCTGACCCATGGTACTTTCCTTAGCATCTTCAATACGTTTCTTTGTTGTATACTAAGGATATCTTTTGTGTTATTGGGACTGGTGAGGACTTCAACGTTTATAATCCATTCCACATTTGTTGGGATTTATCCTTAAACAAATGGGCAAGGCTCGATGCTTCTGACACAGGCAGATGATACTCTATGATTATGATCATGGTGTCTTACCACCTTGGTGCTTGATCTGATACTAGCAAACGAGAACACTACGATTTCTCTTAAAGACTGGCACACTATGATCTTCATTTGCTTATCTTGTAGACTCTACATTTCCGAGAGCACACTACGATCTCTGAGTTGGCTCGGCGAACGTTTGGACCACTCTACGATTTCTGGAGAGGCCCTTCAAAGCAGACACACTACGATCCTCGATGCTCTATGATTTTGCCTTGGCTTCTGCAATCTCTTGATTGGCTCGATAGACTACGATTTTTTTGAAGCCTATCTATTACATCTCAAGTCATAGATTAACCTAACATCTGTGATCTCTTCATCTATAAATTCATTTACAGAATGATAAACATTACAAGCTTAGATCAAACTAACAAATTTGATCTATCACTAAGTCCTTGTACATATATTCCTTGAAGGACTTTACATATAATCATGAACATTTTACTTTAAACATCAAAATATGCACTCTCCCAACAATAATGATGAAACTTCTTTAGTTGAGGATACCATTCCTGATGTTGGTCAAATATTTGATAGGTTGGAAGATGTTGAATTTTTTTACAGAAATTATGTGAAACGTGTTGGATTTGAGGTAAGAATAAAAACTAGCAGAAAACATGTGAGATATAAAGATTTCTATTTTAGAATGTTTTAGTGTCGTAAAGTTGGATATATGATTGTTAAGAAAAATGAGATTGTCATTGATGATGAAGATAATAATATGGTTAAGGGAAAACGGAGGAGGGACTTAATCGATATAATAGAATGTAGAGCAAAATTTTATGCTGTGCATGATAGGAGAAAAGATAAATGGTTTGGGTCTACACTTGAGTTGAATCACAATCATGAATTTGTGTCCACGAGTAAAGTTTCACAAATTCAAACACAAAAATATTTTAAGAGTTGTTAGGGATTTGATTGAAACCCTTAATAATGCTGGGATTGGTCCAAGTAGGATGATGAATGTTCTGAGCTCATTGGGAGGAGGTATGAGCAATGTTGGGTTCTCTGAAAAGGATGTGCAAAATATAGTTAGAGATATTTGATGTGATAATATTGATTCAAATGATGCACATGGTGAAATAGATTACTTGAGAAAGTTGCACCGTGAGAGTCCGAGCAAAGTTTATTAGTGTCAAACCAGGCATGGGTAATCCTATCAGATGTATTATGTGGGTAGATTATCAGTTAATACTTGCTTATAAAATTTTTGGTGACGTTGTTACTTTTGATACCACATACTGAAGAAATAAATATTCCATGCCATTTACTCCTTTCACGGGTGTAAATCATCATTACCATTCTGTACTGTTTGGGTGTGCACTCTTGAGCGATGAGACTAAGGACACATTTGTATGGTTGTTTGAGCAGTGGCTTAAAACAATGAATTACAAACATCCCATAACCATTGTCATTCCTCAAGATCGTGCTATGTCGAATGTGATTGCTAGGGTTTTTCCTAATACACACCATGCATTGTGTACCTGGCACATTAGCAAAAAATATCCTGACAAACTTAGGCATATCTATTCATCGCATCTAACTTTTAAGTCAGATTTTAACGATTGCGTCTTTAAGTGTTTGACTATTCAAGAATTTGAGGAAAAATGGATTTTGTTTCTTGAAAACTATGGTTTGCAGAATCACGAATGGTTGAAATCTCTGTATGAATTAAAAGAAAAATGGATTGGGGTGTATTCAAAAAATTTCTTTGCAGCGGGAATGACTACTACTTCTAGGAGTGAAAGTATGAACAATTTTTTAATGAGTTTGTCAATACTTCCACGGGGATTAGAGATTTTGTTTTAAAGTCCAAGAAAGCTATTGAGAAGCAGTTCATCAAAGAGAACAAGATGATTATATCAAAGTTAATTATGCAAGAAAATTTGTTATCGGAGATCTGTTAGAGATGCACGCGGCTAAAATATATACCAAAGTAATGTTCCGACGTTATCAAATTGAACTGACAAAATCGCATAAGATAACTTCTAAAAAGGTGTCTGAGTTGTCAAATTCTGATTTAAAAAACTACTTGGCATTCAAAGTGATGGTTCCTGAATATTGATGCATGTATTTCACAGTTGTGAAATATATAGATACCGGGATGACAAAATGTAATTGCAAAATATTTGAACATTTTGGTACTATATGCCGTCACATTCTCAGGCTACTAACTTCAAAGAACTTGGTTCAGATTCCTAAAGAATTAATTCACAAGTGATGGACTCATGATGCTAATAGAACCAGTGGTGTCACCCCGTACGTTCCCACCTCGGTCATAGATTATGCCGAGACACAAACCGATTAGTTCAATCATTTAGCCAAATGATTTCTGAGTTTTGTACTAGATGCTTCATAATTTTATTTCTCTGTATGGATTTTAAGAAAGTTACTTGGGTAGTGTTATTGTTTGCTTGTGCTCTATCTTTGTATTTACATGCATGTTAATAAAATCCTTTTGAATTTTGCAACTTCTCTAAATTGGCCCCTCATCCGCAGTATTAAACTGCGGACTTTAGATGGTAAAAGAATCTGGGAAATGATGTCATTTTTTAACAAGAAATGTGCTGCCAGATGATAAGTAGATTTTAGACCTACTTATTGGCTATCAACTTGCTAGAATTATGCTTAAACTTAAGTAGTTTTAGTATTATTTGATTACTTTTTATGTTTGTTTTGTAGGTTACATCAAGGAGACTCCAAATGCATGGTGATGGCATGGAAATGGCATGGCATGGTAGGCTTGTGCTAAAATGAAGAATGTAGCTGAGCTAAAACATGTGAAGAGGGCATCTAGAAGTCAAGTGAAGGATGAGGAAGGCAAGTCTGAGAAGAAGAAGAAGTTAAGCGACAACGGTGTAGTAGAAAACACAACACCAAACTGAAAGTGGCAGTCTGTGAAATGAAGGCAACAAGAAGAGGCCAGCGCGGTTGCACCAACCAATAGGCCAACTCCAGCGCGCTCACGCCAGGAGAATCACAGATGCAGACATGGTGCGCCCGCACCCAATTCCTTATACTCGTCTGCGCGGCCGCGCCAGTCAAGGCTATTAAAATTGCTGACTTTTCATTAATTGACTGCTATAGCGTATTTTCCATAGAAGGGTGTATTTGCTGGTTACGAGACATTATTATCATCAGTTATATTTTGCTATTTTAGGGTTTGATAGAGCTAGAGAGATTCCATAGCAATACTCTATTATTTTGCTCCTCTCTTTAGATCTATTAGCTAGTATTATTATTATTTAGCTTTGGATTGATGATGGATTTGAACTGAGTTGGAAGCTGACTTTGAGCAAGAGTTTAATCAGATTTGCATTCTCTTTTCTTTTTAATCTCTTTGTTTCCATAGAATCTTCTCATGTTTGGCTTAAATCCCATAATGGTTGTTGATTCAAATATGAACTAATCACCATTATGGGATTCTATTGTAGCTTATTGTGTAGTTCAGATTTATATACCTTATTGTGATGCTTGAATGATTATAGTTGGATTGCCTAGTTTGGTTGTGCTTATTGCATAGATGCTTGATCACCATCTATCCTAATAACTTATATGGAATCGAAAAAGGTAGTATAAGTTCAGATTTGACCTTGTTAGCATATGTTCATGAGATTTGCATGCGTTAGATTTTGTGATTAATAACCCAGATAGACATATACCGGTTTGCCATGTGTAGTCGTTGAGAGAGCTTGCACTTAAATTGATATTACTCACAATTCACATAGACATATAATGGGTTAGGTAATATTAATTTTCATACAAATTCTATCTCTTTGTGGATTTTGTGTGATATGGAATGGTGTATTGAAAAATAGTCATGTTTCACTTTTGTGCTCTCGACTAGCAGTCCATAATAATTAATTAAGTTAAACAAGAGGTGTATAAGCTGAATGAAGCAATAAGTAAAGTTAGGGTCCCATATCTTTCCAATTTAAATCTCTTCGTTATTTAATAAGTATTTTGTGTTGATAATTATTTTATTTTTAATTCAACTGTCATTCAATAGTTTAAGCTGCCAGAAATAGCTATAAAGTCGTTGCATGATAGATTAGAAATATTTACCTTTCTCCTTGGGAACGATACTTGACTTACTCTATATTACTTGTTGACCGTGTATACTTGCACGAGTGTGATTGTTTTGTTAAACCCGAAACAAGCCAACAAGTTTTTGGCACCGTTGACGGGGATAGGTTTTTATTTTTATTACCATCGTCATCAACTTAAGTTAAATTTGTCTGACTTGAACAATTCGTATCTTATCTCCTTTCTATTTTTCTTTTATTTGCGTTTCAGGTACTTGTGGGTAGTATATAAACACTCGATCTTCAAACTCTGAATTGGTACCAAGGCAAGATAATATTAACGGAAAAGCTTGGAGACTGAGTGCACGCAATTCTAGCACACAAGAGAATACTAAAACATCAACAAATATGGCAGAAGAGCATAGAGCAAAGCACAGAGCTTTTAGGGACTATTCTATGCCAAAAATAAATGAGCTACAGTCTAGCATTATAAGGCTAACAATAACAAAAAACTCCTTTGAGATTAAGTCGGGAACAATACAGATGGTACATAATTCGGTTCAATTTGGGGGTGCTGCTACTGATGATCCTAATAAGCACTTGCTGAGTTTTATTGAGATATATGACACATTTAAGTATAATGGTGTGTCAGAAGATGCAGTGCGGCTCAGATTGTTTCCGTTCTCTTTTAGGGATAAGGCAAGAAGTTGGCTCCATTCATTGCCATCTGGGTCAATAACCACATGGGAGGACTTAGCACAGAAATTTTTAGCCAAATTCTTTCCTATGGCTAAAACAACGAAAATGAGGACTGCTATATCTCAGTTTAAGCAACAACATGGAGAGTCGTTGTATGAGGCCTGGGAACGTTACAAAGAGATGCTAAGGAAATGCTCTCACCACGGAATGCCTAACTGGATGGTCATTAATACCTTCTACAATGGGTTGGGTTGGCAGTCTAGGCCAATCGTTGATGCCGCTGCAGGAGGAGCTTTGTGGGCCAAGAGCTATGAAGAAGCTTATGAGCTTATTGAGACCATGGCGGTGAATGATTTCTAGAATCCATTTGCCAGGATGCCTCAACTAAAAGTTACTGGGTTAATGAAGGTGGATGCCATCACAACGTTATCAACTCAAATGGTAGCTATGACAAAGAAAATTGATTCATTGGCGGAGAATAAAGTTAAGCAAGTTGCCTATGTCTGTGAGATTTGTGCCGGGTCACACCAAACAGAACAATGTGCTATCACTGCAGAGTCGGTACAATTTATTAGCAACTACCAAAAGCCACAGAATCAGTTTCAAATTTCCTACCATCCCAACAACAGAAACCATCCCAATTTTAGTTGGAGCAATAATCAGAATGTTCAACAACACCAATATAAATCTCAACAACAGTATCAACCACAACAATCTCACCAATAGTATGCACCTAAGCCTCCTTACCCTCCTAGATTTCAGTAGCAACAACAACAACATCATCCACATCCCGCCCCTCAACCAGAAAAGAAGTTAGAGATGGAAGAGATGATGTTGAAATACATGGAGAACACTGAAGTGATGATAAAGAGCCAAGCGGTGGCTATTAAGAATTTGGAGACTCAAAAGGGCCAAATGGCCAACATGTTGAACAATAGACCACAAGGAGCTCTGCCAAGTAACACTGAAGCCAATCCAAGAAGGGAAGGGAAATAGCAATGTCAAGCCATTACACTAAGATCAGGAAAACATCTCTGATTGATTTGCGGACTAAGCCTTGCGCCCAATAGTGAAGGAGATCGGCGTACTCGCGCCAAGGCGATTAACTGAGAGAATGGCTTATCGATGAGGGGTTACGGCGTGGTAGTTGAGAAGGATCATGAGGAGTTGGCTGAGAAAGCCACAACCAAACCACCACTTGTTTACCCTCATGTTCCTTACCCACAAAGACTTCAGAAGCAAAGAGAAGACAAACAGTTTGCTAAGTTTTTGGAGGTCTTTAAGAAACTGCAGATCAATATACAATTTGTAGAGGCTTTAGAGCAAATGCCAAGATACGCTAAGTTTATGAAGGGCATTCTATCAAGGAAGAAACGATTAGAGGATTATGAGACACTGACCTTGATAGAAGAGTGCAGTGCGGTGTTGCAACGTAAGCTACCTCCAAAGCTTAAGGATCCGGGAAGTTTCATAATACCATGCTCCATTGGAAAGCTCTCTTTCAACAAATGCCTATATGACTTGGGGGCAAGTATAAACTTGATGCCTCTATCGGTATTCACTCAATTGGGATTGCCAGCTCCAAAGCCGACAAATATATCACTATAGCTTGCCGATAGATCCATCACTTACCCCAGAGGTATTGTTCAAGATGTCTTGGTCAAAGTAGACAAGTTTATCTTCCCAGTAGACTTCATCATTTTGGACTAAGAAGAGGAAAAAGACATACTAATCATCCTTGGGAGACCTTTTCTAGCCACGGGGTGAACACTTATCGATGTACAGAAAGGAGAGTTGACCATAAGAGTCCAAGATCAAGAGGTCACTTTCAATGCCTTTAAAGCTATGAAGTTCCCCACTGACGAGGAAGAGTGCTTCCGGATCGATGTTGTCGATAGAGTGTTAAAGGAAGAGGCTAGAAATCTGATTGACATTGAACTATTGGAGAATGCTATACTGGGAGAATCAAATATGGAAGATATTGAGGTGGTAGAGTACGTGCAAATTCTTGGCACAACACCACATATGCAAAAGTTCAAGATTCCCATTGAACCACTCAGACTTATTGGGGAGACATCAGAACGACTCAAGCCTTCTCTTGAGATGCCTCCCGATCTTGACCTTAAACCTCTTCCAAATCATTTAAGGTACGCATTTTTAAGTGAATCTTCAATGTTGCCTGTTATAATTGCTGCTGCATTAACATCTTACCAGGAAGATAAATTGCTACGAGTACTGCGAGAGTTTAAATAAGCAATTGGATGGACTATAGCAGACATCAAGGGGATCAACCCCTCAATTTGTATGCACAAAATCCTTCTGGAAGATGATAGTAAGCCATCAGTAGAGAAACATCAAAGATTGAATCCTATCATGAAGGAAGTGGTTAAGAAGGAAATCTTGAAGTGGTTAGATTCAGGGATCATTTATCCCATTTTAGACAGCACTTGGGTGAGCTCAGTGCAGTGCGTCCCAAAAAAAGGGGGTATGACAGTGGTATCCAATGAAAATAATGAGCTAATACCTACCAGGACAGTTACGGGTTGGAGGATCTGCATGGACTACCGCAGACTAAACAAATCTACAAGGAAAGATCATTTTCCTCTCCCGTTTATTGATCAAATGCTGGATAGGCTAGTAGGTCATGAGAACTACTACCTTCTGGATGGTTACTCTGGATACAACCAAATAGTGATAGCCCCTGAAGACCAAGAGAAGACTACCTTCACTTATCTGTATGGTACATTTACTTTTAGAAGGATGTATTTTAGTTTGTGCATGATGGCCATTTTCTCTGATATGGTTGAGAATAATGTTGAAGTCTTCATGGACGATTTCTCAATTTTTGGAGACAACTTTGACTTGTGTTTGGAGAATCTGGTAATGGTGCTGAAAAGGTGTGTTGAAACAAATTTAGTTATGAACTGGGAAAAGTGCCATTTTATGGTACAAGAAGGTATCATTTTGGGACATAAAGTTTCAAGGAAAGGGTTAGAGGTGGACATGGCAAAATTGGAAACTATCGAGAACTCACCTCCACCTACTTCTGTAAAACGCGTCCGTAGTTTTTTGGGGCATGCAAGCTTTTACAGTCAGTTTATCAAGGACTTCTCAAATATTACTAAGCCACTTTGCAGTTTTTTAGAAAAAAGATGTCCAGTTTAGATTCGATGAGGATTGCCTGACTGCTTTTTAGCATTTGAAAAAGAAGTTGACTACGACACCCGTGATTATAGCTCCGGAATGGGATCTTCCATTCGAGTCGCGATTTTGCTGTGCGAGCTGTATTGGGCCAACATAGGGACAAGGTCTTTCATGTTATTTATTATGCTAGCAAGACCCTGACTAACGCCCAGTTGAACTACACGACCACATAAAAAGAACTTTTAGCGGTGGTATACGTATTCGACAAATTTTGTGCATATTTGATTGGGACAAGAGTGATTGTATACACCGACCATGCAGTGATCCGATACTTGATAGCAAAGAAAGATGCTAAACCCCATCTGACTAGGTGGATCCTTCTTCTTTAGGAGTTTGACTTAGAGATCAAAGATAAAAAAGGGACTGAGAACCAATTGGCTGACCACTTATCTTGATTAGAGAATCCAGGAAGGGATATTAATGATAAAGTGATGATCAATGAATCCTTCCCAGATGAACAATTATTTGTGGGGAAAGGCGAAGTGCCATGGTTCGCAGACTATGCAAACTTTCTAGTGAGAAATATCATTCCCTCTTATTTAACTGGACAACAAAAGAAGAAGTTTCTCCACGATGTTAAATGGTTTATTTGGGATGAACCTTACTTGTTCAAGCAATGTGCTGATCGAATGATTAGAAGGTGCATTCCATATAGTGAGACAGAGAGTATATTGCAGGATTACCACGTATCACTTTATGGAGGTCATTATAGGGGAGAAAGAATAGCGGCCAAGGTTTTGCAGGCATGTTTTTATTGTCCGACTCTCTTTAAGGATGCTTACAGCTTTGTGCAGAGATGTGATAGGTGTCAGAGGGTAGGGAATATATCAAATCGAAATGAAATGCCTTTGAATACAATCTTCGAGGAGGAGATCTTCGATGTGTGGGGGATAAATTTTATGGGGCCTTTCGTTTCGTCATGTGAGAACTTATACATCCTTATGGCAGTTGATTACGTGTCTAAATGGGTGGAAATGGCAGCCCTTCCTAAAAATGATGCTAGGGTGGTTCTGAGATTCCTTCACAAGAATATATTTACAAGGTTCGGGACTCCTAGGGTGATCATAAGCGATGAAGGTAGCCATTTCTGTAATCACCAGTTTACAGCATTATTAGCCAAATATGGGGTGAACCATCGAGTAGCTACAGCTTATCACCCTCCAAAAAATGCCCAAACAAAGGTGTCAAATCGTAAGGTGAAGTGAATATTGGAAAAGATTGTGAACCCCACGAGAAAAGATTGGTCTTTGAAGCTGGATGATGTAGTATGGGCATATAAGACTGCCTACAAAACACCACTGGGTATGTCGCCATTTCAGCTAGTGTATGGAAAGGCTTGTCACCTTCCCATGGAGCTTGAACATAAGGCTTATTGGGCAATCAAGAAGTTAAACTTCGACTAAAAGGCTACAGGAGAGAAATGCCTTCTTCAACTCAATGAGTTAGATGAATTTCGATTGTAGGCCTATGAAAATTCCAAGTTGTATAAAGAGAAGGTGAAGAGGTGGCATGATCGCAGAATTATAGAAAGAACATTTGAGCCAGAGCAAGCAGTACTACTATTCAATTCTAGACTTAGACTCTTCCCAGGAAAGCTCAAATCAAGGTGGGAAGGACCTTTCACAGTAAAGACTGTATTTCCATATGGTGCAATTGAAATTTTCAACAAGTATCCAGACAAGCCCTTCAAAGTAAATGGATAGAGGCTGAAGCATTATTATGGTGGTGAGGTCGATAGACAGAAGGTCGCTTCAATCCTTTTAACAGCATAACCAAGGCAGAGATAGTCAAGCTAATGGACTATAAACAAGCGCTCGATGGGAGGCACCCCATGATCTCTATTCTCTCTCCTATTTAATTTTGCTTGCATTATGTCTACTTCTGCCTGCTATTTAATTCTCAGTTACATATATCTTTACTTCTTTTTATTGTTTAATTCTGATTGCATATATCTCTTATTTACCCCCTGTTTAATTCTTGGGATCATGAAAAATTTTGAAATCAATTTTGAGTAGGAGTTTAATGCACATATCTTTTTGATAGAAATTGCATATAGAGCATTTTTGGGTATACAATCATACATACATGTTACACAGTTCAAATTTTGATTTGGGAATAGGTATATCTCATTTTTGATAATGCTTGGTATGCAGGTTAGATAAAGAATATCATGTTGCTTCTTGTTCATTCATTATGCAGATCAGACTCAGTCTTGGGCTCAGGGTGGCACGGCCGCACCAACAACATAGCTAAACCCAGCCTTTTAGCGCCGCCGAGGTATCAGATCACTGACCTTCCAAAGACGCTTGCGTGCGACCTTTATGAGTGAATCGGTAGCGCCACTGTGTAGTAGTATTGAGCATCAACACTAAGAGCACCCGCGCCAGTCCCCATTCATACCCAGCGCACTCGCGCCCGAGTTTGGGTCTAGACAGATTTAAATACTTAAAAACATGACCCATTTCTTTATAACCTCTTCTTTCAGTTGAGCGACCACAAAGCTCTCATACACAACCCAAATGTCCTTCCTCCTTCTCCTACTCCATTCGGTCTCCACACATACATTCCTAGCCAACTATGACTCTCAATCTCCTCTCCTAATCAATCTCTGCAAGTCACCCTATATCAAAGTCATCAGAATATTTCCTTCTTTACATCACAAATTAAGTTTGAGGGGTTCTTCTTGAGTTGATTAGGGTTTGGCAATAACATACAAAGGCTGACTGTTGCTGGAAGAAGACTCAAGAGTGTGTGATCGTGCTCTTTTTGGCCCCATGAGGTCTGTCAGATATTTTCCTTGCAAATTGCTAGATTGTGATATGAATGGAGAGACGAATAATCCTTCACTAGTGTGTCATACCTAAGCTTATTTGGTTGGTTAGTCGGAGCATATGGTTAATATGTGATATGTTAATTTGTTAATTAACCCTTGTTTTGTGGCAGTATTTGAGAATGGCAGCTGGATATATTAACAATGGAGTGAATGAGACCGTGGAGACACCTTTAATCACCACCTAGGGAAACATGCAACATGAAGGCAATATTCCTCCTGTAAACAACACTACCGAACAAATGATGAATGATGAGATGTTTAGAAGCTTTTTGCAGTTCATGCAAAATCAGATGAGGGAGACTCGTGTACAAAATACGGGTGGAAATGATAACAATGCGCGACTTGTCACAGCCAAGCAGTTCAAAGAGTTAGGACCACCAGAATTTGTGGGAAATCCGGATCCGATCAAGGCGGAAACGTGTGTTAAACAAATTACCAAGATATTTAATGTCTTGGGATGTACAGAGGAACAGAAGGTTCCATTCGCCACCTTTATATTCCGTGGTGAGGCAGACTACTGGTGGGAGTCTGTGAAGTGTACCCAGCCAGCCGCACTCAACATGTCTTGGGAAACATTTCAGAAACTGTTTAATGATAAGTACTTTCCTGAAAGTATTCGTCATATGAAGGAGGTAGAGTTTATTAGACTGGAACAAAACAACATGATGGTGTCCCAGTACAAGGCGAAGTTCGCAGAGTTATCCAGGTTTGCACCTCATTTGGTAGACAATGAGGAACGAATGACGCGGATGTTTCTGAGAGGTCTAAAACCCAAGATTCAAAAATATCTTATCTCTCATAAATTTTCTTTATATTCAGATGTTGTAAACATGGCTCAATTATTAGAGCGAGATAATGAGTATGTTCAACCAAGGGACCACAACCAGGGTCATACCGGTGGCAACAGTCATCGGAGCAATGACAACCAGCGGGGAGGAAAACATTCGGACAAACACGCTAACCACTCTGGTGGTAATCGTGGCCATGATAATAGAAGGAGCGAATCTAGAGGAGATTTCAAAAAGATAAGGTACAACAATGATAACATGAAGACGTCAGCACCAACATTCACTGTTTCCAGGGGAGGAGTACGATCACTAGTCGTTTGTTATAAATGCGGGAAAGAGGGACACATCGGCCCAAACTGCCCACAACAATCCAAGGTGTGTTATAACTGTGGAAAGGAAGGTCATATAGCTAGAGATTGTCTTGTAGTGAAACCATGTCCAACGGGGATGGTGACTCCAAAGTCTGTCCCGGACAAGTCAAAGTCGGTGTTTCCTGGAAGGGCGTTTGTCGTGATTGCCCAAAACGCGAGGAACCCGAACAAGGTGATCACGGGTAAGATAATCATAAACTCTTGCGAAGTTTATACCTTATTAGATACCGGTTCTACCCATTATTTTATCTCTCCTACTTGTGCTCAACATTTGAACTTGACTCCAGACAAATTAGACTTTGACTTATCTGTTGAGACTCCGTTAGGAGAAACTTTCATTACATCTAATATTTATAAATCTTGCTTGATTCAAGTTGGAACCATCACATTACCTACCGATCTTATTTCATTGAAAATACTTGCATTCGATGTGATTTTAAGGATTGATTGGTTAACCACTCATCATGCTAAATTTGATTATTTTTGTAAGGTTGTTAGTTTTCATATCCCTAACCAACCTGTTATGCGAATTCAAGCAACCAAACCTCTAAAGTCAATCACTATCATATCAAGCCATAAAGCCATTCGTTTATTTTAAAATGGATGTCAAGCTTTCTTAGCCCATGTCATGGACTTGAACAAAAATACGTCAGATTTGAATAATATTTCTGTTGTTAGTGAATTTTCTGACGTATTTCCTGAAGAACTTCCGGGTCTACCCCCAGAATGTGAAGTTGAATTCTTTATTGACCTTGAACCTGGTACAAAGCCCATTTCTAAAACCCCATATCGAATGGCTCCTATTGAACTTTAGGATTTAAAGGTCCAACTATAGGAGTTGTTGGACATCGATTTCATTCGTCCTAGTACATCTCCTTGGGGTGCTCCTGTTTTATTCTTAAAGAAGAAAGATGGGAGTATGCAACTTTGTATTGACTACCGGGAGTTAAACCATGTCACCATCAAGAATAGGTATCCGCTACCTCGCATTGATGACCTGTTTGACCAGTTGCAAGGAGCACAATTCTTTTTAAAGATCGATCTTCATTCTGGATATCATCAACTGAAGATTAAATTGAGGATATTCCGAAGACTGCTTTCAGAACTCGGTACGGGCATTATGAATTCTTAGTCATGTCGTTTGGATTGACTAATGCTCCTGATGCTTTCATGGATATGATGAACCATGTGTTCAAGGAATATTTGGATCAGTTCGTTGTTGTCTTTATTGATGACATCCTCATCTATTCCAAAAAGCCGTGAAGATCATGATCACCATTTGAAATTTGGTACTTCAAAGGCCGTGACAACAAGCTATATGCGAAAAGTGAAGAAATGCGAGTTCGCTTGAGGAAGTAGCATTCCTTGGGCGCGTGGTGTCAACACATGGAGTATCTATTGACGATGAAGATTGAAGCGAAGACAAAGTTAGGAGCAGCGAAGTCGATGGTGAAATACGTAACTTTACGGGCTTAGTGGTTATTATCGGAGATTCATGGAAGGATTTTCTAGAATCGCTACTCCGTTAACTCAGCTGACTCGGAAAGATACAAAATTCTTATGGAGCGAGGAATGCGAGAAGAGTTTCCATGAGCTCAAGAGGAGACTCCTTTTGTCACCTGTTCTGACAATACCATCTGGTTCGGATGGATTTGTTATCTACAACGATGCTTCAGACAAAGGGTTATGATGTGTTCTCATGCAACATGAGAAAGTCATAGCCTATGCCTCGCGACAACTCAAAGAATATGAGAGAAATTATCCTACTCATGATCTGGAGTTGGCAACAGTCGTTTTCGCATTGAAGATTTGGAGACACTACCTGTATGGGGAGAAAGTGGAGATCTATACAGATCATAAAAGCCTCAAATATTTCTTCACCCAAAAGGAACTCAACATGCGGCAACGACGTTGGCTCGAATTGTTGAAAGATTACGACCATACCATCCAATATCATCCTGGAAAAGCAAACGTGGTAGCTGATGCATTGAGTAGAAGATCATATGCGGGTACGAGTGCAATATTGTTAACACAAAGGCCCATTTTGTACGACTTGCAAAGGATGGAGATAGAGGTAAAAGCTCTTAGTACCCACGTGATGATATCAAACATACGAGTAGAACTGACTTTAATCGATAAAGTTAAAGCTACTCAAGCTACGGACCTGGAGCTGATGCGTATGAAGAAGAAAGTGCAAGAAGGTGTTATTCCAAAAGCAAGAATCGATGAAGAAGAAATACTTCGAGTCAACTCCAGACTTTGAGTTCCTAACAATACTGACTTGAAGCATAGAATCATGATGGAGGCACACAACGCACCATTTATAATCCATCCTAGGAGTACCAAAATGTATCATGATTTTTGACATACATTTTGGTGGAACAATATGAAGAGAGAGATCGCGGAGTTTATCTCGAGGAGTTTAACTTGTCAACGTGTAAAGGCGGAACATCAAGTGCCAAAGGGTCCATTGCAACCACTTGAGATTTTGAAATGGAAGTGGGAACACATTACTATGGATTTCGTTACGGGTCTTCGCAAGGTTTCTTAAGGCATAGATGCGATTTGAGTTATTATTGATAGATTAACCAAGTCTGCTCATTTCTTGCATATACGAGAGACTTATTCCCTTGAACGTCTCGCTTGTATGTAAGTGAATGAGATTGTGAGATTGCATGGCATGCCAGTATCTATAGTTTCAGATCGTGACCCAAGATTCACTTCACAATTTTGGGTTAGCTTGCAGAAAGCTATGTGCACGAATTTACGATTCAGTTCGACATAACATCCTCAAACGGACGGGAAATTATAGAGGAATATTCAAACTCTTGAAGATCTATTAAGATCTATCAAACCATTGGTGGAATTCTCCTACAACAACAATTATCAAACAAGTATATGTGTGGCTCCATTTGAAGCATTGTATGGACGAAAGTGTTGCTCTCCAGTATATTGGGATCAAGTGGATGAAGCAACATTGTTGGGACCAAAATTGGTATGCATAACTACAGAAAAGATCCAAATGATTCGATAACGTATACAAATGGCACATGATTGACAAAAGAATTATGCGGATCTTCATCGAAAGGACGTGGAATTTAATATTGGGGATCATGTATTTTTACGTATTACTCCATGGAAGGGAGTTACAAGATTTGAGAAGAGAGGAAAGCTCAATCCAAAATTTATTGGTCCATATGAGATTCTTGACCGAATAGGAAATGTGGCCAATAGACTCGCATTACCTCCAAGCATGTCTCGTGTTCATAATGTTTTTTACATAACTATGCTTCGTAAATATGAAAAAAGACCCGAACCACATTATTGAGTTAGAACCAAATGAGATAGCCAAAGATTTAACGTACAAGAAGGTACTTGTTAAGATCTTGGATAAGAAAGAGCATGTCCTACGCACCAAGGTTATACCATAAGTTATGGTTTTGTGGGAAAACCATGCTATTGAAGAAATGACCTGGGAGTTGGAATCAGAAATGAAAGCGAGGTATCCTCACCTTTTCGAAACACCAGGTACGTACGTCAATTTCGAGGATGAAATTTCATAAGGAGGGGAGGTTGTAAGACCCCAACTTTTTAATAAATAAAATTGAATTTCCTCTATTCATTATCTTGAAATAATAAGGTGATAATTTGATATAATACTTTGGTTATGCGTGAAATGTGCAAATTTTGCAAAATAAGCAAGTGATTATAAAATATTCATTATTGTCGGGGAATATTCGTTTGGTCGTGGAATATTCTTGCTGTCGGGGCAGCCATTTGTGAGCCCCATAACGGAAAACGGTCGGATGAAGAAAATGACAAGTTTGAGTTTTTATAAATAACGGCGTAGTTGTTACCATTAACACTGTTGGAATATCCGGTTGTTAAAATACAGTAATACGCATGGTTGCACAGTAGCACATAGTATTGCATAGTATTTTTGAATTATTGATTCTTACGTAAGAAGGCACTACTCAATAATTGTTACAGTAATTACTGTTCAATATTTTATTTTATTGATTCAATAATTTCTACGTTGATATTTTATATTATTTTTGTTTCGATAATTGTCATTGCATAGTATTTCTCATTATCGGATCAATAATTCATATTATTTAAATAATATTATTAGATAGCATTATTGGCAATGTCTAAGGAAGTTTCTGCATCAGAAAGAGGTTTGGTCACCTAATTTGCGCACTGATAAGGAGAAATCCTTATCGAAAAGCCCCCTCTTTCCTGGGAACGACCTGATTGTCATAATTGTGATCATGTAATATTATTTGTGAATAATTAATTATTGATTTATATGATAAATCAATATTTATTTTGTGTGGATATAAATGAAGGAATTAATGTTGAGGTGTTCTATCAGTATTTTGTCGGAATGGATGTATTAAAAATCATCCGTATGTGAATTTCGGTCATTTTTCATTTGAAATTTGGAAAAACTTAAAATTATAAAGTTGTAGAGAATTCGATTTCCTATGGAATGGATATATAATTCGTATTTTTCTAATAAAGGGCTATTTATTATGAATTATTGAAGTTTCGGAAATAAATGTTTTTATTTAAAATATGGTTGGGCTCCACTTTTGGTTGGTGTGGAATTGGCTGATTTTGGTGGGCCCCACTGTGGTGTGCTGAAATCTGATCAAAAGTGGTGTGCTTGAAAATTTTGGAAATTAATATTTTATTAATTTAGTCTCCTTTGGTGTTCTAGCATTTTCTTATAAATAGGGTGCTTAGTTAGAATTGAAAATCACACCAGAAACAAGTTTTTTTTTCTCTCTCTATATATATATATATATTATCGAGCATATTTTGTGAGTATTTAGATACTTTGAGAGTTACTACTCAGTGCAAGTTTCCTTCAACATTACATCCGATATTCCAGTCAGAAGTACTGTTCTTTTGAGGCAAGGGATGTTATTTTCTTCGTAAATGATATTATTTCTTTCAATATCATTATGTCGAAATATTGATATGAATTTTATTGTGGAATTTCTACCTTTTTGTGTCGGGGTTACTATTAACGTATACGACACTATTCACGAATACGGCACTATTCACGAATACGACACTATTCATTGAAAAATAAAATTTTTTTGTCTTTGTCCAAGATGTCTATTATGGTTACTATCTTTGATTGTATCCATATTTTGATCTTTATTTTTGAATTCTGCATCATAATTGATTATTTTGGAGTATTTTTGAACTTGAATAAACTGTAGTACGAATCCCTAATATTTGTCCTTTTGACTCACTAGATTCATTTTCTTTAAGATATTTTTCATCATCCTCAATCCTAAATGATGATATTACTGAATATCTTTGGCCTGTAGTGCAAAACTGAATGATTACCTGATGAATATCTTTTGCCCGTAGTGCAAAGATGAACAAGTGTTGAGATGAACATGACCAACTAGTGATACAAATGAATATCTTTGGCCCGTAGTGCAAAGATGAATATTTGATGCAAGATGTATATTGATTGATGTTATAAGGATAAAATATTGATGATGGACTTTGAAATTCATAGATGATAGTAGATTTCATTCTCTACTTAACTCTTCTAATAAATTGTTATTTCCACTGCGAATATTGATCTAAAGCTGGTTGTCCATTATATTTTATTTGATTTATTGAAGGCTAACGATAATTTGTTGTACATTATCTTACTCATAATATTCTTTACTGGGCTAGTTGAGCTCACCCTTTTCCTTTTTGTTCCATTTTTCTTCTCAGGAGGTGAGAATATAGCAGGAACTAGCCGGGGTATGGAGTGATGGTTCTAGAAAGTTGTTTTAGCAGTCCTCACTATTTTTGTAAAATAGTGTATCAATAATAATAATGAGGACTCCTTTTGAGTTTGAATAATGTCTATTAGACAATATTTATATTTAAACTCACAGTATATGTGTTGTCGTATTTTGCACGACAATTGTAATAATAAAGTTGTAGTTGTTTCTGTACCATGTATTTGGTGACTCAGAATAGGTGATGTATACCTATTTTGGGTGCGTCACAATAACATTCAGATAACATCTCTTTGCTAAGTTAAGATCCCCAAGGGCTTCACCGACGCCATTTGGTGTAGGAAACTTTATTTTAAAATGGGGTAAGGAGGTCATCTCCTGTAGAGCCATCAATGTTGGTCTCCCAAGTATGGCGTTATACAACGAATCTACATGTACCACGAAAAATCTACAGATCACTTCCATTTGCCGAGGAGTCATCCCGAAGATGACCAGCAGTTCGATGACACCTGCTACATGAATTGGGTCGTTGCTAAATCTATATAGAGGAGGTTCCTGTCCAATCTCCATCTTCCTTACCTCAAAATCAATCCTTTGGTATGCATGGGCGTACAATATATCGAACGATGAACCGTTATCAATCATGATCTTCTTCATGTCCGTTGATCCAACCTGTGCAGTGATTATTAGTGTTCCATCATGCGGTTCAATAGGTTCTGATGGGTAATCCTTATCAGAAAAAGAGATGACCGTGCCATGGCAATGTTGATCCTGTGGTGTCCCCAAATTCGGGTTCTCTAACCTCGGGTTTGGTGCTCACGATCCATTATACACATCACATCTAACTACCCATTCATTATGGATTACATTATTCATTACATAACTTAGTACATGAATATAACATTATCGCAGCTTAACTAATCTTAACATTACATGCCCTATAATATAAAAGGTTTAAACCAAAAATATAATATAATAATCATCATTACACAATTGATTCTACTCGGTCGCCTTCGCTTTGCCTTTATCCTTCTTAGACCCTTCGGCTATCTCAGCTTTAGCTGAAATATTTTATTTAAGCAAGGGTGAACAACTAGTTTTCTCAGTAAGTTAAAGTATACAATAAAGGATCAGAAATAGAAGAGTAACTTTATAGAACTTCAACAATAATCAAAAGATTGAAATAGCTGAACAATATATCATTTTTTAATAACAAGAATTTTCTTGAATTCCAAGCTGAATAACATATAAAGAATAAAAGATTACAATTCTTTCGATGGTTCAATAATATTCAATTGATTAAGAAAAATTAGCAATACTGTAACAATATTTAATAAAGTGGGACACTCCCAGATTTCATGCCGATTTATCATAAATGGATCAAGAACTACTAAAGGAATCATCGGTTAATAAAACTGAATTACCTCAAGAATATAAGTTAGTTATAAAAATCAATTATACTTTTCTGCGAGTACATGAGGTGATTAGCCCCATTGTACCCTATATTATGCATAATACTCAAAAATAGCGCAATGGTCGGATGTTCGACAATAAAGTTCCACTTTTTATAAGGGTTGTTCATCTCAATCTTACATCATGAGTCTGTACCACAATAATATGGTTTGAATTGCTTTCAAAGAAATGTTATGATTTCAACATGTACTATCAATATTGATCTAGCCGAAATAAATGGCATAAATCTTTCAATAACGACTTAGTTCAAATAATAGAACGATTCATCAATTATTTGTCTAGTCAAAATGAATAGCTGAGACATGGCTCATAAACAATTCATGAATAAAAGAACTTCAAATTTATTTCACAGTTCAAATAATAGAACATGAAATCAAATGCACTATGTGCGAATAACAATAATCATTATAGATGTGAATAACCAACAATAATTATCCACTAATTATGCTTTGAAATTAATAACTCAAGTTGAGTTAGGAAACTTGCCTTGGTCGTTGACTACTGCTACACAATTTAATTTAAATTTGTTTGAAAGACCTATAATTAATAATATTGATCTCTCAATTAGCATAACATATCATAACTCATAACACCACTATTCTTATAATAAATTATCAAACATGTAAGACCCCGAATTTTATGAAATAAAAGTATTCAATTTTCTTATAATTATTATTTTATTTAGTAAATGGTTAAATTGAGAAAGGTTAAAGTTAAGGGTGACATTTGAAAATTTTGCAAAGTAAGCAAGTTGATATAAAATATTCGTTGTGTCGGGGAATATTATTTTTAACAAGGAATATTAAATGCAATGACAAGACAATTATTATTGGACCCCACAAGCTGAGGAGGAATCGTATCGTAGTTAGAAAAGCATTGAAATATTTTTAAAAATAACGGCAAAAGTTTTCTTTGTTAAACTGTTGAACTACCGGGTAGTAAAAATACGAGAATGTCGTGTGGTTGCATAGTAGACAATCGTATTGATTATTGATGCTTATGTGAGAAGTCACCATTATACTCAATTATTGCTACGATAATTCTTGATAATATCTCTCATATTATTGATTCAATTATTGTCACAGCATCATCTGCATAATATTTTATATTATTAAATCAATAATTGAGATGACAAAGTTATTCATATTATTATTTTCAATATAGACGATGTCTAGAAAGTTCTGTTGAGGAGAGGTTTGGTCACCTAATTGTGCGCCAATAGGGAGAAATCCTTATCGGAAAGCCCCCTCTTTCCTACGAAGGATCTGATGTTAAATAATGTGAGTTAAAATACTAATGATGAATAAGTTCGTGTTGATTAAAGATGAAATTGATTTTTCCATTGTGTTGGGATTATTAGTGTTAGTGGAAATTAACATTTATTCCGATAATAATTGATGTCTGGAGGTTATATTGACCAATTGGGTAATTAATCGGATAAATGAGCAATTAATTGCTACTAATTCACATGCTTATAACTATTTAATCACATGTGTGTACTATTGATTCACATGCATGTACTATTAGGGGAGGTGGTACAAGATTGATAATACTTGCATGACTACATTAAAAATGGAGGTATAAATGAATGTACTCAACTGTAATTATTTTTTTCACATGTATAGAACTATTGATTTATATGAAGGTACTATTGATTCACATGATGTACTATTAGGGGAGGTGGTGCAAGTAGGGGTGCAAACGAGTTGAATCTCAATGAACAGCTTCATGCTCAGATTCGGCTCGACTCGAAAAAATTAAGCTCGAATTTGACTCGAATTCAATAAGGGATTTATATTTTTACGCCAGATTCGACTCGGATCATTATTCGGACCTACTCGGCTCATAAGTACTCGACTCGTTTACAAAACGAGTTACTCATGAGCCTTCAAATCGAGTTTCAAATATGAACCATTTCACTTAAAATTGAACCACTACATACTAAATTGGTTACTTAACTAATATTTATATATAAAACTTTTTCACTTTTATTTATGTATTGAAATTATAAAGAATGTAATATAAATTAACATTTTATTCATTGATTTATTCAAGTACAAGTTTACACAATTTCATACTACACTTTATAAATTATAAAGATTTATACAAATATCACATATTTAGCTTACTAGCATGGATCAGACCAATATTCGAATATGATCCATTGAGCAGGTATCGAGTATGGTTTGAGAAAAAAATGAAATACTCGAACCTTAATATGAGCGAACACTAGTCTGCTCGAGTTCGACTCGTGTATCATTAAACAAAAAATGAGTATGGATCAGATTCAACTCGGATCAACTTTGAATTCGAGCTTTGGATCATATTTTCGAGTCAATCTCAAGTCGTGTACCGAACTACTTGGCTCGATTATCACCCCTAGGTGCAAGTTTGATAATACTTGTAGGACTAAATTAAAAATGGAGGAAAAGATGAAGGTATTATGCTGTAATATTTCGAGCCCCAAAACGTTCAATTATCGAAACTATATTTTTCTATAAATAGAAGCTCATTCTTCTTTCATTCTCACCAATTCACTAAGACTCACAAAAGCAATTATAGAGAGAAAATCTATAGAGAGAAAGAAGAAGAGAAGTCTGCTACTTCACTATTCCAGTATTCAGTCTTCTTCTGAGGTAAGAGATATTATTTTGTTCAGTATTCATAGGAATAATATTTTCTTCCATACTCTGTAGTATGTGAGTAATATTATTTCGTCTCGTATTCTTGATTATACCCTCATTTTGTTAAAGTATTGCTTCTATACTATGTGAAATTAATAGAATATCCTTGAAATTTGTGCTTTATCTAGTATCGTTTCACAAGGATATTTTCTACACATTCTTGTTAAATTTTAAGCTTTTCATTCTGGAGTAATATCCATGAGTACTATTCATTTATACGGTACTATTTACAAAAGTACTATTCACGGGTACTATTCACAAAGTACTATTCATAAAGTACTATTCATGAAGTACTATTCATGAGTACTATTCACAAAGTACTATTCACGGGATAATATTCCTCAAGTACTATTCACGGGGTACTAATCACCCGGGTACTATTCACCTGAAGTACTATTCATGACAAAAATTGATTTCTTTGTTGTCCAAATCATTTTTGATACAATATTATTCTTGAATTTTACTCCACAAAGCAGCATCATGTTGGCAATTTGAACATTATTGAATTCTGGATAAATTACATTATAAAAATTTAAAAATTTATCCTTTGTTTATTTTAATTGAATTCTTATATCATTGTCATCACCCTCATGCTTATATTGTGATGAAAGTCATCTTTGGCTTACGTGCATAGATGGACTGTTGATTGATATGATTATGACCATGGATCATTCGTTATAATCATGACCCGTAATGTTACAAATGATGTGGTAAAAGTCCTCATTGGCCTGTAGTACATTGATGAACAGTTGTTGGTATGATTATGACCAGGGATTATTTGGTATAATCATGACCATTGATGATTACATGAATATCCTTGGCCGTGGTGCAGGAATGATTTGATGATGTGATTTAATTATTAAGCTGAGTCTCAATGATAAAGTTGATGAAAAACCTTTTTAAATCATAGAAGATAGTAGATATCATGCTCTACTTGACTCGTCTAATGGATTACTTGTTCCGCTGCAGTTAAACTTGATGTGTATTGTATTTTATCAGTTTAACACTGTTGAAGGCTAACGATAAATTATTATGCATTATCTTAGTCATAATATTTCTTACTGGGCTAGTTGAGCTCACCCTTTTGCTTTCATTGTTCTCTTCAGGAAATGAGAATGTAGCCGGGACTAGTCGGGGAACGGAGTGATGGTCCGAGATGGTGTTATAGTAGTCCTCACTATTCTATGAAATAGTGTGACAATAAATGTAATGAGGACTCCATTTGAGTTTGGATATTGTCTAGAAGACAATATTAATGTAAAAACTCAGCTATGTTTTTTGTATTTTTTTCACGACAGTTGTATTAAAGAAGTTTGTATTTTATTTCTGTACCATGTATTTGGCGACTCAAGATGGGTGATGTATACCTATTTTGGGGGCATCACAGTTGGTATCAAAGCTTAGGGATATGATCCCTGGTGAGATGTGAGACAAGAACTAGGAGGGAGAGGCGAGAATTTTTTCGCTTAGTATGACCTACCTAAGTTTATTTGGTATTTAATTAGTCGGTCAGAGTATAGGGATAATATGTGATATGTCAATTAACCCTTGTTTCGTGGCAGTATTTGAAAATGGCATCTAAAAATGTCGAGATAAGCAATGAAGCACATGAAAACGTTGAGTCACCAACGATCAATACCCAGGATAATGTGCATCAGGATGGCAATAATCCTCAGGAAAACAACAACACAGATCAGATGATGAACGATGGGATGTTTAGAGGCTTTATGCAATTCATTCAACATCAGGCGAGAGAGACTCCGGTTCAAAATGCAGGTGGAAACACTGGCAACTCTCAGATGGTCACCGCTAAGCAGTTCAAGGAGCTGGGACCACCGGAGTTTTTGGGAGAGCCAAAACCACTTAAGGCAGAGACGTGGATAAAGCAGATCACAAGGATATTTGATATCTTGGGATGCTCCAAGGAGCAAAAGGTTCCCTTTGCCACTTTCATGTTGTGAGGAGAGGCGATTCTTTGGTGGGAATCGATAAAATGTACTCACTTGCCCAGCATGAAGATGTCTTGGGAGAAGTTCCAAGAATCGCATTCAACGACAAGTACTTTCCTGAAAGTATTCGTCATATGAAGGAGGTAGAGTTCATCAAGCTGGAGCAAAACAATATGACCATGTCGCAGTACGAAGATAAGTTTGCCGAGTTGTCCCGGTTTGCGTCCCACTTTGTTGATAATGAGGAGAGAATGACGCGAATGTTTCTAAGAGGTTTGAAACCTGAGATACGTCAATACCTTATTTCTCACAAACTTGTTTATATTCAGATGTTGTGAATAGGGCTCAGTTATTAGAGCGCGATAATGAGCCAGCCAAACCAAAAGATAATGACCAACAACACGATAATAATCGTACCGGTGACAATGACCATCGAAACAATGATAACCATCGTGGAGGAAATTATCATGCCAGAAATGGTGACCACTTCAGTGGTAATCATGGCCAAGATAATAGAAGAAATGATTCAAGTGGAAAATTCAAGAAGAGAAGATTTAACGATGATGGGAAGACGTCGGCAGCAACACCAGTGCCAGTGTGACGCCCCCAAAATAGGTATACATCACCCATTCTGAGTCGCCTAAAACATGGTACAGAATACAAATACAAACTTCATTTATACAATACGGCAAAGCATAGCTGAGAGTTTTTACACGAATATTGTCCAATAGACAGTATTTAAACTAAAAAAGGAGTCCTCATTACATGTCGACGCTGGGATTTTTGGATGTCCTTTCTCGTTACTTGTTTTTTGGTGTTCTCATTTTAGGTGAGATTTGTTTGAAAAAATAAGTGAAAAAGGTCAAACATGTATAATGTAAACGATGGATTTTATAAGAAGTCGTGATTGGTTTTTTTTAAATGGTTGTACCAACACAACCGAGAAAAGGTTGCAGACATTGACCCGGTGATGTGACATCGCTAAGCGAATCAAGAATTGAAACAAGATTTATTAGGGTCCGGGGACTTGGTTATGTGGGGGAAGGTGTTAGGCACCCCCCGACATCCGTGTTACCACGGTGACCGCCTCTTTTTAAGAAACTATTATCTAAATATGTGTGTGTATGGGTCAATGTGCTATTATTTGGAAGTAGTGCGAGGCCTCGTTCGAACCTATATACACAGGGTTTGAATTTATGTAAAAATTCAGTTTTTAGCAAGATATAGCAATGATGTTTTATAAAAAGGTTTTTCAAACCCTGATGCTCAATAGTAATTGAGACCTTTTACACTCCCATTTTATTAAGTGTTCGGCTTGATTGATTTTATTTTACGAATGCGAGGCATCCGTATGAAAATAATGTACAAAATAATGCCGACTTCCTCGTGGGTATGGAAACCATCTGAGGAAATTCAGACACCGCAAAATAATTTACAAGCTGTTTACAGCTAAAAATGTCCATCACGGGAACCAAATCTAGATCCAATAGGTTGAATCTGTGATCACATGATTCCTAGGCGCACAAGGTACCGCAATTTGTATGAAAGAAGTAAGCAGGTATATATATAAAAGATGTAAATATATATATACAGACAGGATCACCAACCACGAAGCACCTCCACGGGGGATCAAAAAGTAAATAAAGCTGTAAAAGCTATCAACCGCCACGGAGGAAACTCCAGGCGGGACAAAACGTAAATAAAGCTATAAATACGGTCAACCGCCATGAAGGAAACTCAAAGTGATGAATGTAAATAAAGGCAGTGTAAGCGATCAAGCGCCACGTAAAAAAACTCCAAAGGCGGACGAATATATTTATATAAAAGCAATAAACGCATGCCGGATGTAAAATCCAGGGCTCATCGAAACGAGTTCGACCACAATTCTTATATATAGTATATATATATATATATATATATATATATATATATATATATATATATATATAAAAGCGAATAAACGCACTGGATGTAAAATCGGGCTCATGAAAAAAGTTCGACCACGTTCATATATATAAGTATATATATATATATAAAAAAAAAGCGAATAAGCATATAGGATGTAAAATCGGGCTCATCGAACGAGTTCGACCACAATTCATATATATATATATATATATATATATATATATATATATATATATATATATATATATATATATAATAAAACGCATAGGATGTAAAATTGGGCTCATCGAACAAAAGTTCGACCACAGTTCATATATATAAGTATATATATATATATATATATATATAAAAGCGAATAAACGCACCAGATGTAAAATCTCAGGCTCATCGAACAAAGTTCGACCACAGTTCATATATATAAGTATATATATATATATATAGCGAATAAACGCACCAGATGTAAAATCCAGGCTCATCGAACAAAGTTCGACCACGATTCATATATATAGTATATATATATATATATATATATATAAAAGCGAATAAACGCACTGGATGTAAAATCTAGGCTCATCGAACAAAGTTGACCACGATTATATATATATAGTATATATATATATATATATATATATATATATATATATATATATATATATATATATATATATATATATATAGCGAATAAGCATTTGAGATGTAAAATCCAGGCTCATGATGAGTTAGACACACGATTAATATATAGAAATGTATATATAGATATATATATATATATATATATATATATATATTAAATCGAACGCACTGGCCAGAAGTCTAGACTCATCGAACAAAGTTAGACACATAATTAATATATTTAAATGTAGATATATATATTAAAGCAAATAAACGCCTCCGCATCAAAGTTCAAGCTCAATCGAGGCATAACTCGATAATGTTAGTCGATATATATATATATATATATATATATATATATATATATATATATATATATATATATATATATATATATATATATATATATATATATATATATGCATGAAATGAAACCACAGATCGAAGTCAGGGCAAAATCAAGCAACACGACTCTCGGCGTGTAGAAGGGGTGTGTGCAAAGATGAAGAGAAAGACTCTAAAGTGTGTGAGAAGGCTTACAACCTGTTCGCTAAAGAAGACTTCTACATCTTTAGAGTGGGTAAACTCTTGACTTTTGTAGGTACAAAAGGGCTATATATGAGCTCACTGTGTGTTTAAAGGGAAAGTACAATCTGCGTGGGGTGAGTCTTGAGAGCAAATTAGGCGAGGGCTTCCTCGCCTTTTTCTCTTGCAAAATGGGCTTCCCAAGCCCTCTATTTATAGGCATTTTAGCCACATGTGTACATGTTGGTGAGTCGCAGTGTACCAGCAGGCAACCTTGGTGGGCACAGGATTTTTGGGTCAGTCGTCTCAAAAGCACGCACTCGGGCATTGATCGCATCACTCGAACTTTCGAAGTGCAATCAGGGCATCCGTTTGAGGTATCAGGACCTATTTCGCACCGCCATTGTCGAGAGTTATACGATGGCATGGGATTAGAGTTTGTCTGAAGTCATTGAAGATGGGACGATGCCCTCCAGTCTTCAAGCTTCAATTTTCATCCGTTACCCCGCATAATAGTCACTCGGGATTGGTTAGTCTTGTGGGACATCGTTGCATAGAGACGTGATGTGGCATTGTGTTGACGAGATGACGATGTTGCCCCTCACGGTGTAATCGCCGGATTAAATTTGATAAGCGAGCGTTGCTCAGACTTCACTGAGATTAGACTGCTACAATTGTTGAAGGTCCTCATTGTCACCTTTGAGGTGTGCCTATCTTCCCGATGTTATTTCCGGGTTGGTGCAGTGTATCTCGTTGTGAGCACCGAGATTAAAGCTGGTCGTATTTGAAACAATCATTTCCGCGGTTATCGCCAAAACTGTATTCCTTGGGGTTATCACCAAGGTTGGTGGCTATTCCCATGGTTGGGACTGAGACTGGATACCTCGGGGTTATCTTCGAGATTAATCGGTCTTCTCCGGTGTGTGTTCCGGTATTGGATCTGCATGCCTCGGGGTTACATCCGAGGTTGGAATTGTTACTCCCAGAGTGATCTGGGGTTGATGATGAATTTCCGGTAGTATCCGATATGATTTGGATTGTCTTTCAGGGTTCTCTCTTAAAAGACAAATCTGTCCTCCTGCAATGTTAGTGACAGTAGTACAGAAAATTTCGAGTGTCTACAGATGCCCCTCTTTATCATACTCATGCATGGCGATGCATGGGTAGGATAAAGAATCCTAGACACTTGAAATGCAACAAGATGAACGTGGTACTATGGGTAACAAAATGATGCAAATGTATGACATGTGTACGGGGTTGTAGCTCAACATGCTGGGGATAATTGCTGGATCCCTGTTGCTTCAACTAGGGATTGGCAATACTGACCAGATTTGATGTGTAAGCCGAATCTATTAGGATGTTGATGTTGGAGTTATCACAAAATCCCTGTGTTCTTGATAACGACTTGATCTTGAAGCGGTACCTCTTATGTGCAAGAGATCTGTGGGGAGAAAGTTTGGTCTGTTTTGAGGATGTGTATAACATATTTTATCATCTATCCTCTTTGATAACATTGCCCTTTCATGGTTGGTATCGCCAAGATATGTCAAGATTTTGTTGGATTTACTACCAACAGCAAATGCTGTCAAGGATGCTTGACCTTTGTGGATGTGTACTTCACCGACATGTGAATCAACGGCAATTTGAAAAATCCTGTAGGATATCTTGTCGAGGTTGCTTGACCTTTGGCGATGTGAATCGGTGGCTACCGAGGCTCTATGAGTAGATTATCAAGGTTGCTTGACCTTGACATCATGTAGATCAGCTGAGCATTGCGTTGTGACCCTCTTAGGGAGCCATTTGTGGAATACGAAAGATTGGGTATGAAAACCTCGAATAGCTCTAGAGCTCTGATAGGTTTAATCGCTATCGGCTGAAATGACGTCAAGGTTGTTTGACCTTCGTTAATATATGTGTCAACGGTTGAGCATGCGTTATTACTCCCGCCGGAGATATACGTTGTAACCCCCGTCAGATACCTAATGAGGACTCATGAGTACGTATGCAATTTATTGAATAGTTCTCAATGCTTCGATGGGTTTACTTGCCATCGACTGAAATAACATCAAGGCTACTTGACCTTCGTTGATAGACGTGTCAATGGATGAACGTGTTGTAACCCCCACCGGGGATCTACGTTGTAACCTCCGTCGGGGACATACGTTGTAACCCCCGTCTGGGACTCATTTAGGGTAACGACCCGGAGTTGGTGGCATCAGACCTGTATAAGGTATTGCTGGATGTGATTTGTAGCAAAATAAGATCATCGGCAGGGTATACCTTATGTTCAGGTGACTACCAATGAGTGATGTACAGATTCAAAGTCTCATCTGAGAAGACCAGGATTGTATGCTGTTTTGCTAAATCGCGTGGCATTTTTATTCTTGATTTGACCTTTCTAGTCTGTGAGAACTCCTTTACAACTCGAATCGACCGAGAGACGGAGGGTGGGACCCATATAGGGTGCCGCAGGTGCACTCGCCATGTACCGCAGTGAGTCTGACCAATCGTGGATCATAAATCCTGCAGTTGGTCTTTACAAGTCATTTTTAACTGCTTTCACATAGAAAACCGCGAGCCATCTTGAGGATCATTGAGTTCGGGCCGCTTTTGTAAATTTCATCACCGTACAAGTGTTCTACACTATCCCGGTAACATATGCATGTATTTTTTTCGGTTTCTATCCAGATTTGGATTGTGAGTTATCGCATCTAAATGCATCTAAACACATAGGAGTGATTATGTATGCACAAATGACTTGATAAAAAATATTCAACATAGTAAATGTTAGTATTAAACCATGCTGAACATAATGATGTGAAAAAATTTTACTTTTGAGATAGTCAAATTGGCACCTTTTTCTGCTATTTTTTGTCCTATTTGAGGTCCAATGAGCAAAAGGTAGTAAGGCAAAGTACTCCTAGCATTGAGATTGACCTTATGCATGATGATTTTGATTTTTAATGCATATATTGTGTATATGACTTGGGGCAAGGCGGTGTCTTCTTGAATGGCCACCTAGACATGCCTATGTGCATGGATAGTCCTATTTTCAAAGGGGACTATGGCAAAAATTTTTAAATGTAGGCATTGGGTAGTCATGCATTTTAACTCTATTATATGTTAAAGTAAATGCAGGCATGCATATAGTCATAAATGCATTTTAAAAAAGCTTCAGGTAAGGAAATACCACACCCTTTCTGAGGTGATTTGGAGACTTGTTGTCCATATATTATGGATCCGGATCATCCGAGCAGTTCCTATAGGACCACTTCTGGCGTACGGCGGAGGGCTTCCGAAGTGCCTCGTCCCAGATGCTTCATCAAACGGCCTAAATCGGTTATTGGGGAGGCCGTGATTCGTCCTGTCCGGGTAGATGTGCCAGATGTTGAGGACGAGGAGGCGGATATTCTGATTGAGGATCCCGCTCCTGCTGCATATGTCCCTCGTAGGGATCTCCCGAGCATTCAGGTGGCGAACCCAGAGTTGCTGGGTGATTTGAGTAGACATCCATCGATGTACTTGTATGCTAACGAGGTATGGCGTTAGACTTTGATCATCCTTCTTTCCTATTGATGAGGATTAAAAGGTTTTGATGTTGATCTGCATTTCATGCAGGTTCCAGGTTTTACACAGCCTCGAGGGAACTGGTTTAGCATTCACTCCATGTACCTGGCGCTTCATCCTGACTATGACTATAGAGCGATAGTGCATGAGTGGGGATTTGGGGCATTCTTCTCCATCCTTCCCCGTCGTTGTCCCTGGGGTTACCTCAGGGCATTGTCTGAGCGATGGTTTCATCAGACTCAGTCACTCCATCTGCTAGATTGCGAGGTGATGATGACGCCCATGGACTGGCGATTTATCACAGGTATGGAGTTTGGAGGGGAGCCAGTGCCTTGGATGGCGAATATCACCCCTATTGCCGTCCAATCCTTATTAGGAGTTTCGGCGGAGGCGCTCCAAGGCAGGAATATCCGTTTAGGTCCTTTGAGCGTAGATGCTATGATTGGGCTTTTGAGTGAGCCCATGCCTGATGATGTTAGAATCAGGGATCACGTTCTGCGGTGATTGTTCCTGATGTTCATTCAAGGCTGCTTCATAGCATATAACTCTTCTACGATATCCTTCGCTTTGATCAGCGCTACACGTGATGTGGACCATATTGGAGAGTATGATTGGGGCTCCTATACCTTTGCCTATTTCCTCCGGGGCATGCATATGCGCTCACAGGGTTTGACTGAGGCTTGGCTAGGATTTTATCCATTTCTGCTGGTGAGTATTTCTTTTGTCTTTTCCCATTCATAGGTTAAGAGTGTTTACTAATAACAGATGTTTTTCCATTGTGTTGGCAGTTTTGGTCCTATGAGAGGCTCCCATGCTTGCATCCTGTGAGTGTGTTAGGGTTAGATACCTATCCACGAGGACGACGATGGCACCATTCTATTTTTCTGGAGGTCCCACATGTGCTGAGGATTCACTCACCGCAGATTTATTTGGAGTTCTTTGTGTTGGTACCATTACATGGATTCCCTATTCAGGGGACCATTTGACCATCGGCTTTGAGGATGGACATCCGACCGGAGTCAGTATTTAATTTCCACCGGAGAGTTCTCTCTTCGCGATGGAGGCTGGGAGCTCTATTTAGGAGGCGCGCACTATTAGGAGCACCATGAGGGAGATTCGTATCTTGATCTTGCCTTATGCCAGCGTCATCGTTCCGTATCACGGTCGCCAAATCAAATTTGAAATCCCATTGTTGGGGTTAGCGGTTTTTGCATTATCGGAGGTCCATGTACTCGTGAAGCGTTCCGGCGGTGGTGGTCCCTCGACTAATGGAGCCAGATCCGCGCCATACAGTTCATGGGGGATATGGTTCCAGGATCTTTGATGATGATGGATTGGGTAGCTTGTATCCGAGCTCCGACTCATATGACCCAGATTGATAGTTTGACCCGGCAGTTGGACCAGACACATATATTTATCCGACATTTGGGCAGAGATCCAGCAGAGGTGGAGTCATTTGTTCCTTCCAGCTCAGGCGCTGGCCCCTCAGATGACCCATTTGGTTTTGCCGACGCAGATCCTCCTCTTTATAGGCCTGACATCCCTGTCGATAGAGATCCAGTGACTCAGGAGGAGTTACATCAGGTGGACAGGATTGAGGACGTAGAAATCGAGACCCTAGTTTTCTTCTGATGTATATTCTCGCTATATCTTTTGATAGGCCTCTGTTAGATATTGGGTGGCTGTTCCCCATTCTTGCTATATCTTTTGATAGGCCTCTGTTAGTAGTAGGGTGGATGTGCCCCATTTCTCTGTATTTGTAGTTGTACAGAGCTGATGTATTAGATGATGATATACTTAGGAATGTATGCACCATTTTTTCATTCCCTATATCATATTGCCATCCATTATCTGTTATGCATATATCATGTTATGCATATGTATGTATGTCCAGAGATATTTGGCATTGACCTGGATGGTCTTATGACACTGACCATAAAAAATGTCTTCTTCAACAGATTAGTCAGTATAGATCATACCCCACCGTGCGGTGGTGGTATTGGGTATCGCGATCGTGGTATGATAGCATGTCACCACACCGTAGGTGGTGATCATAGATCGATTCTTCTTGACATACCATGGCGTTATTGATGTTTTAGGTTCCGTAGGGTTCAGTAGTAGACAGGATCTTTAGAGCATTGGCTACCGGATAAGGCGTGTATTAGATTCGGCACCCATGAGTTGACTCTACTGCTGGAGGTATGCGTTTGACGATGCCGCTTTAGGCCGAAACCTTGCGTGCATTTGGCTTTGGGAGACATGAGTAGAGCGATTCATGACTCTCATGAGTTGTAGTACAGAGTAGTGCGGGGATGAGCTAACATCTAGCCATGTGATATCCCAACATTTTTCATCAGACGATGATTTGGCTCGGAGGATAGCTATTCACGACATTCGGGATTTCACCTGCATGGGAGGACCAACTGGCGTTTGGCGAGTTGATGTACTATTTCTGTGCGTGTTGTCGGTAATAATACATATACCACGATATATGGGACGAGATAGACATTAGTGTCATCATGGTATGAGAGAGCTTAGAGAGGGTCGTACCATTGTACCTATGATTGTAGCAGAGACCCTACGGTTGGCATCCTATTGTTGCACGTATCCTACAGGAGTGTTCATTGGGAGTTTGGTCATGTTGTACGTGTGGTTTATGTCACACTTGAGACCGGTTGGTACCCTTAGACGGCATGGATATTGCTTCACCCATGATGTGGCCATATCATACTCCTTTCAGCCGTCGGAGTGTATAGATGCTCTGTCTTGGTCCACATTTTTGGCAGATATCAGAGATCCATTCAGCATATTGCTGTGCTCGGGGCTTTGCTCACCATATAGCTTCATTACTCACGCTCCGGGCATGGATTTCTTCCCTCTGGCTGGCTTGAGGGGTCTGACTACTTATCACCCACTAGCCGTGATGTCGCAGTTCGACCAGTTCCAGGATTTCCATCCTTTTGATGGGGCGAGAGGTCAGCGTTCAGCTTCTCGATACCTCTCAGCAGAGGACCGATCCCGTGTGTATGCTTGTTGGGATTAGCGTGAGATAACTTCTTTTTATGTCAGTCATCCAGGTAGTTCTGCATAGTATTCCGCATGGATGAAGACAGAGATTTTGTCTACCGTTGCAGCAGATGTCTGCGATCTGGGATAAATGAAGTCGGATGATGTAGAGCCCATGGAGGACATTGATTCCTACATCGAGGAGGAGCCCATTCTTTGGGTGCCAACATTTCCTCCAATTCTCTTAGTACAAGATCTTGTTGTGATTGATTTTCAAAGACGATGCTTTGAGCAGAGTCTTCATCTGATGACCTTTGAGAGAGATCAGGCCTGATCTATGGTGTTGACTTGCCCTTGATGGGAGAGACGCAGCTCTATTAGAGAGAAACGAGGCATTAGTTCGCAGAGATGTCGCTGTTGTTGAGCGGGATGAGGCTAGATCAGCCAGAGACACAATGATAGTTGAGCGAGATAGTTCCATATCTGCTCGGGATGTTGTGACAACCCGATATTTTCTATATAAATAAATCACAAATTTTGCGTATAAATTTTTTTATTTATTTTAAGGATGAGGATTTGTACAATATTATGTGTATATGTATTTATGTGGTAAATAAAAATATATTTATTACATGAATATTTACAAGTAAATTTATTTTGAATTATTGATTATTATAAAGTATATTTTTATAATAATTAATTTTAAGATAAATGATTTTATTAATTATTTTCCATGAATATATAATCATATATTACTTAAATAATATATGAAGTGATTTTTTAAATAAATATAATAATTATTTTATCATATGAATTTTTATGATTATTAAGTTAATTATGTTACCTTAATTATTAAGGTTAAATATGAAAGAATAATCAGATATGGAATCCAAACCCTAATTTTGGATTATTGTCAAGGTATGAGAATAATAATATAATATTACATATATTTTTGATTTTTCAAAGTCTTTATGAATATATGCGGTATGTCCGTATTGATAATGGTTGGTCAATTACGGTATATTTTGACCCAAACCCTAGTAATAATGTTAAACCCTAATTTGAGAGCCAAATTAGAGTGTGAGATTGTTTTATAAGTATGTACTATTAATTATGTCGTGTATTAATATATTAATTAGGTAAACCCTAATTAAAATCCTGGAAACCCTAATATTTAGAAAACCCTAATTTCCAATATTAGAAACCCTAAATCGGAAAACCTAAACTGGAGGTTTGATCTGTCAAGAGTTGTGTTACAGTGATTAATAACATGTGTGATAGACTTTAATTGCTAATTAAAATAAACGTAATTAGTAAATTAAACCCTAAAACCTAGAACCCTAATTTAATTTCTAGAAACCCTAATTGTATTTCTAGAAAGCGTAATTATCGATATTTTAAACCCTAATTGCTTTATTAGCAAAGTTCATTATGATTAAGGGTAATAAACCCTAATGTTCATGTAATTACAAACTTAATTTAATTAACAAATTTATTTTTCAAAATTTTAGAAACTAAAAGTATTTAATTTTATTTATTTAATTTTTTGTGTAAACCCTAAATTGGAAATCCTAGATTTTGTTTACTTATAAAACCCAAATTGGCTCAAACCCTAAACCCTAAATCAAACCCTAACCCTAAGGGTTTGGTAAGTTCATTTTGCCATTTAAAATTGATTTATCAAATGACCATTATACCCTCTTAGCATTAAAGAAGCTAGCCATAGGTTTTGACAAATTGGTGAAGTTGTTCACCAAAACTAACAACTCCATTGACTTCTAAGATGACATCAATCAATTACTTTTCCGACCCATTCATGAATCTAGCATGTACATATAAAGGATTAGAGAGAAAAATCCATTTTGGATAGCTATTTTGCATATAAAAAACTCAACCCAAGAGTTCCTCTTACTAAAACCTCCGAAATTTGTTGAGTATATCGGACCCATTATTCAAGCCCCACGAAATTCCATACCAAAACAAAGAACACAAAATCGGGAATTAATCAAGAAAGGTATGAAACTCAAGCTTTAATTTCATTCCCAAAATTTGGTGTTAGATGTTAGTTTTGTTGTTAGAATATGTTGTATTTAGTCTCTAGTGATGATCTGGGTTGGTATTTATCAAATCCATAACATTAAAGTGCTCGAAATTAAAGATTTTCAAAATCGGAAAATTATTTTTTGTGTTCGACATCAAATGTCGATGTTGTAGAGATGTTCATGTGTTTAATATTTTTGTTGTTTAAGTGTTTAATGTTGTAGCTTTGTATGAGATCTTTCATCGTAGCAAGAATCAAGCTTAGATCCGGTTTATAATTCAAGTTATTAATGGTCAAAGGTCGTTGACAAACCATGACCAGGAAGAAACTGGGTAACCAGAAAAATTTTCCAAATATTCGACAATATTTCAAGCTTCTATATCATGATTTGATGATTTTTATTCTGTGTTGTTGTATTCAATTTGTGGTGGTAATGTGGAAAGTAGATTTATGTAGTAATATCCCATAAAAAAATCAACAGATCAAACGTGACAATGGCCAAAGTAGACCATTAACATTGAATTGGCAATTCGGGAATTTTAAATCAAGAAGAACAGATTTCGACATGGTTTGACCATGCCGATCTTACACGTGTTTTGATGATATGATGTTTTGATGTTATGAACTTGTACCTTGACATATAGTCTATAGATTTAAACCTTTAGATGACATAAATGTTGAGTAGAACACTTTCGGGGATATTTAGGCATGAAAGTGGTTGGTTGATCACCTAGATTTCGGAAAACCGGGAATGCTCGACAGGAGGTTTGTGAGCTCGAGATCTTCTTGTGTGTTTGATGTATGACCTAGTTAATTGTTGATAGTTGTAGTATTGCATCTGCGTATAATATAAATGCTTGAGATAGACCAAATCACGATGATCGGATCGCGTTTCTGGTAGGTGAAAGTAAGTAACTTCGAACATCGATTCGTCGTTGTTCTTGAGCTCAAGAACACCTATAGCGGCGAGAAAGTGTCGCTATAGCCCTTAAATGACAGTAAAATAATTTATTTTTAGGAAATTAATTAATAAATAGAAAAAATAGTTTTTAATTATTAAAATACAAAATAAATTATTAAAAATTATTTTAAATTGAAAATTAGTTTTAATTATTTTAAATATATTTCATAAATATTTAATATTTTTGGAATATTAAAAAGTAATTAATTTATTTAATTATTATATTAAATAAATTATTTAAAAATGATTTTAATTCATGAAAAATCATTTAAAATTATATTATGATATAAGAAAATATTTTTAAGTTATTTTTAATAACTTTTAATATTATTTGATAATTTTCATTAATAAATTAATGTTAATGATAATTAAGTTATTTGTTAAATGAATTAAATAATTAAATTAAAAATGATTTTATTATTTTAAAATCATTTTAAATAATAAGAAGGTATTTAAAAATATTTTAAGTTATAAAATATAACTTTTAATATTTAAAGGTAAATTTCATTAATTAATTATGATTAATGATAATAAAGTTATTTAATAATAATTTAGTTTAAAAATGATTTTATTATTATAATAATCATTTTAAATAAAAATAAAGTGTTTAAAGATATTTTTAAGTTATAAAATATAACTTTTAATATTTAAAAAATAATTTCATTAATAATTTAATATTAATGATATTTATTTTATGATTAATGATATTAAATTTATTTAATAATTATATTAAATAAATAGTTTAAAAAATGGTTTTATTTATTTAAAATCATTTAAAGAGGATAAAAATGAATTAAAAATATTTTAAAGTTATAATTAATGACTTTTAATATTTAGATAATAATTCATTAATATTTAAATATTAATGGTAATTATTTAATAATGATTTTAAATGTTTTAAAAATCATTTAAGGGTAATATTAATACTTTAAAGATATTTTGAGTTATTATACATAACTTTAATATTTTGACAATGGTTTCATTAATAATTTAATATTGATTAAATGTTAATGATAATAGAATTATGTAATACTTAAATCATTTAATAATGATTACGATATTTCAAAAATTATGATAAATGATAATAATTATTTAATAATTATTATAAGGCCATGAAAAATAGTGTGACTAATGTTTAAGTTATCCAAATGGATATTGAACTACGGTTTTTAAGTCTTAGACTCGATAATTACTCCAAAAAAAAAGTTCGGGTAGATCGACATATTTTAAATTGATCCGGACTTAGAAATTTAGTTAGTTAATTGTTTATTTGTGATTCAATGGTTGTTAAGGTTGTATGACAATGTGATTAGGAAGGTGTTGATGTTTGATTATGAGTCAACGATTGTTAAACATGTGTGATAAGGTGATTAGGTTATGTCTTTGATCGCGATAGGCGAAAGTGTTATGT
This sequence comes from Panax ginseng, assembly GCA_020205605.1. NCBI lineage: Eukaryota > Viridiplantae > Streptophyta > Magnoliopsida > Apiales > Araliaceae > Panax > Panax ginseng. Next base: position 84,821,374 of record CM035142.1, on the reverse strand, counting down.
ATTACGTTATGATGTACTAATCAAGTAGAATGATCCGATTAATGTTAGGTGATTTCATAAAAGATAAAACTAAGTTACAAAGTGTAAGAAACAAGATCGTGCAAGTATCCTAACTTTGCATTTTCTTTATACAATGGACAAGTGTAAGAATGTTTCAAAGTTATATTATTATACGTGATTGTTAAACTTATATTATATAAGCCCATTGATTATCAACATGCTAGTATATGATAATTAGGATAAATATATTACATTCGTTAATTTCTATAAATGATTATACAAGTGTCCCCACTGGACAATCATTATTTTTCATCGCATGTTGATACACCTTTGATATATATATATATATATATATATATATATATATATATATATATATACGTTGAATTATATAAGACCTTTGTTATGAAAACCCGATGTGAGATATAAACATCCCGAAAATGGGAAAATTTTATGCTTCAAGTGACAGAGTTTAACGATAACATCGTTCATGTAAATGTAGTATTGATCAACACAGGTACAACATGGCCGATCACCCGCCGTGCAGTAAGTCATGACGGTTTCTGAGATGAATTTCATTTAAACCTTTTGAAAATGAAAAACAATGTTCATGGTATGTCACAGAAACCCCATATACAGTCAATACGTAGTTTCAAAAATTTGAATGAGGGTTGTTATGTTATTATTATTGGTACAGATTACTTCACAACTACTGACTAGTTGTAGAAGAATATTATTAAGAAAACATTTAAATTCTTTCAGCCTATATATATATATAATACTTGCTGGGCACTCAAATGCTCATCCTTGCTTAATTTAAATGTTTTCAGCTAAGTGTGAAGGACCAGAAAGTTCAGGCCGAGACAAAGGAAAAAGGAAAGCTAGCTAAATAAGAATTGCGGCAGTATTTGTAATAGTTTTATAAGACTATGAAGACTATGATATATATATATATATATATATATATATATATATATATATATTATGACATGTAATGAATGTTTAAAGGTTACGTACTTGGGAGAAAGACTCTGATGTATATGTAAACTTAAGTTAAGTTTTATATTATTATTATTATTATTAGTATTATTCCGCTCATAGAAATGGTATCGTGAAGTACCGAGTTCGGGTTTCAAGTATCCGGATTCGGGGACCTCGCGAGAATGGTATCGAGCTATAGGGTTAGAAACCTTAGGTGGGTTAGACCTCAGGCTATAACCTTAGAAACGAGAGGGAAACGTTGAAAATATAAATAACTCATATAGAGTTTAAAAGAGATGAATTGAATCAATTCATCGTCAAACAAAATAAAAGATAATTCATACAAAACTATTATTTGACTATGTGTATATAATATATGCTAATCAGGATAATTGCCGTGTGTAGATGTTAGGTGAAAAAGGATTAGGATATCCACGGATTGTAAAGAAGAAGCTACTATCGAAGCCAATAGCGGAAATAGAAGCTCACAATGAAACAAACTCGCAGACGAAGGTGGTTATCGTGGAAAACATAGTACCGGATCCTAAAATAGTGGATTTGTGAGATAGTGATTCGGACCAAAAAGTGAAAAGTTGATCAAGCATCATTGGAGATCTGAGAATTGAGGAACAAGGTATCTTCTCTAGAAGGGTTGTGGAAGGTAGAAAAAGCGCTTAATACCAATTCGTCAGCGTTAATAGAAACAATGGAAGAACAGGATAAGCTTAAACTTAAAATCAATCGGATGGGAGCCTCAAGCAACACTTCGGTAATGCGACTCAGAGAGATAAGGGAAAAAGGAAGGTAGAAGACCATGATTTAGGAAAACCGGGGAAGAAGAAATGGAAAAGAATATGTTATCTTTGTGGATATGAAGGGCATACCACTCTGTATTGTCCTGATTATAAACGGGGAGCATGTTTTGTTTGTGGAAAAGAAGATCATCAGGCGAAAAGCTGTCCAAGAAAGAAGACTTAGTAAATAGGTAGTATAGGTTATGTCGTGTAAGCATGTTTAATATAATATGTGTGTTTAGTATGTCTGTGTAATGCATTATTATAAAACTTTTGTAAAAGCGGTGAAGTAAATCCCGACTTTTGTAGTCACAATGGGATGACTGATGTTTAAAGCACTATGTGCTGTGATATGTAAAGTATTTTGAAAGCAATGAATGAATATGAATCAAAGTTTGAGTTATGAAACAAGTGTAATAATTTAAACTTATATGATAAGGTTTAGAATGTAAGTTAATTTATGGTTTTTACTTAACCAGATAATGCCGCCAAGACGTCAAACTCGAAATCAGAGGGCAGAGGAATCTGTTAACAATGTTGAAGGACAACAACAAGCGGACCCAATCCAATGTTGAGTCATGAATATGGTAGCTCAGGCCATGCAACAAGGGAACCAACCGAATAATTATTTTGCAAATTTTAAAGATTTTAAGGCCGTAGGACCGCCAGAATTCAAAGGTACAACTGACCCTGTAGAAGCCCAAACTTGGGTTAAGGAAATTGAGAAGGCGTTTGTAATAGCTAGGGTAGCTGAGGGGCAAAAGACCTCTTTTGCCACCTACATGATGAAGGGTGAGGCAACTTTCTGGTGGGAAGCGAATCAGGTGAGGGCAGGAGCAGGTGTGGTAACATGGGATAGATTTAAGACCTTATTTTTCGAAAATTATTTTTCATCTAGTATGCAGGCTAGAATAGAGGTAAAATTTCTGGAGTTGAAGCAAGGGGATATGTCTGTGGCGGAATATGCCGCGAAATTCAATGAGTTAGCTAGGTTTGCTCCGCATCAAGTCGATACGGAGGCTAGGAAGGCTAGGAGATTTGAGCTGGGATTAAAACCTTGGCTCTATAATAAGGTGGCAGTGTTGCAGATCCCAACATTTACAACACTCATGGAGAAGGCAATAATTGCCGAGGAAGGGAGTGAGGCTAGGAGCCTCTACAACCAGGAAAGGAAAAACAAGAGCAAGGTCGAGGGAGCTGAGAAGGTGAGAATTAATAGTGGAAGCAGGAGTGTTGATGGAAAAAGGAGGGGGAACTATTTTGGCAATGTCCAGGTCAAACAAGAAGGTGTTAAGAAGCAAGCGCTTCAGTGCAAAACGTGTGGAAAGAACCACTCTGGGGAGTGTTTAAAGGGGAAATTTGTGTGTTATAAGTGCGGGCAGGAGGGTCATATCTCTCCCAACTGCCCCAATCCTAGAATGAATAGTGGTTGTTTTATTTGTGGATCATTGGAGCATAGGGTCAAGGATTGTCCGAACAGGAGGGTAGATTTGGAAGTGTAAACATTTGGTAAGGGTAGTGGAACATTAAGAATCGCAGGATGACAGCGTCATCGAACAAACCAACAAAGTCAACATCAAGAGTCTTCAACACGATTTGGTTCAAGACACGGTGGCGGTGGCAATGCGATTCCGTGTAATATTAGAATAACTTTTATTTGCGTAATTAGAATTTTTCTATTTATAGTAAATTATTTTATAAAGAAATTTTGAGGAGAAATTTGAGTTCTTTTAGAAATCAAATTTTATTTAATCGAAAAGACAAGCTTAATGTGATTAATTAAAGATCGGTTCGATTAAAGTTAATCGAGATCTATTTGCGAAGATCGTGTATGCTATGAACCCAGTTATGTGTAGGTTTTTAAGTGGTGATTCCGGGGACGGAATCCTTATAAGGGAGGGTGAATGTGACAACCCGATATTTTCTATATAAATAAATCACAAATTTTGCGTATAAATTTTTTTTTTTTTTATTTTAAGGATGAGGATTTGTACAAGATTATGTGTATATGTATTTATGTGGTAAATAAAAATATATTTATTACATGAATATTTACAAGTAAATTTATTTTTGAATTATTGATTATTATAAAGTATATTTTTATAATAATTAATTTTAAGATAGAAATGATTTTATTAATTATTTTCCATGAATATATAATCATATATTACTTAAATAATATATGAAGTGATTTTTTAAATAAATATAATAATTATTTTATCATATGAATTTTTGTACTGATTATTAAGTTAATTATGTTACCTTAATTATTAAGGTTAAATATGAAAGAATAATCGGATATGGAATCCAAACCCTAATTTTGGATTATTGTCAAGGTATGAGAATAATAATATAATATTACATATATTTTTGATTTTTCGGTCTTTATGAATATATGCGGTATGTAAAAGTATTGATAATGGTTGGTCAATTACGGTGTATTTTGACCCAAACCCTAGTAATAATGTTAAACCCTAATTTGAGAGCCAAATTAGAGTGTGAGATTGTTTTATAAGTATGTAATATTAATTATGTCGTGTATTAATATATTAATTAGGTAAACCCTAATTAAAATCCTGGAAACCCTAATATTTAGAAAACCCTAATTTCCAATATTAGAAACCCTAATCCGGAAAACCTAAACTGGAGGTTTGATCACAAGAGTTGTGTTACAAAGTTGATTAATAACACATGTGATAGACTTTAATTGCTAATTAAAATAAACTTAATTAGTAAATTCAAACCCTAAAACCTAGAACCCTAATTTAATTTCTAAAACCCTAATTGTATTTCTAGAAACTGTAATTATCGATATTTTAAACCCTAATTGCTTTATTAGCAAAGTTCATTATGATTAAGGGTAATAAACCCTAATGTTCATGTAATTACAAACTTAATTTAATTAACAAATTTATTTTTCAAAATTTTAGAAACTAAAAGTATTTAATTTTATTTATTTAATTTTTTGTGTGTAAACCCTAAATTGGAAATCCTAGATTTTTGTTTACTTATAAAACCCAAATTGGCTCAAACCCTAAACCCTAAATCAAACCCTAACCCTAAGGGTTTGGTAAGTTCATTTTTGCCATTTAAAATTGATTTATCAAATGACCATTATACCCCTCTTAGCATTAAAGAAGCTAGCCATAGGTTTTGACAAATTGGTGAAGTTGTTCACCAAAACTAACAACTCCATTGACTCTAAGATGACATCAATCAATTACTTTTCCAGTTCATTCATGAATCTAGCATGTCTATATAAAGGATTAGAAAGAGAAAAATCCATTTTGGATAGCTATTTTGCATAAAACTCAACCCAAGAGTTCCTCTTACTAAAACCTCCGAAATTTGTTGAGTATATCAGACCCATTATTCAAGCCCCACGAAATTCCATACCAAAACAGCAACACAAAATCAGGAATTAATCAAGAAAGGTATGAAACTCAAGCTTTAATTTCTGTCCAAAATTTCGGTGTTAGATGTTAGTTTTTGTTGTTAGAATATGTTGTATTTAGTCTCTAGTGATGATCTGGGTTGGTATTTATCAAATCCATAACATTAAAGTGCTCGAAATTAAAGATTTTCAAAATCTGGAAAATTATTTTTGTGTTTCGACATCAAATGTCGAATAGCATGAGATTGTTGTGTGTTTAATATTTTTGTTGTTTAAGTGTTTAATGTTGTAGCTTTGTATGAGATCTTTCATCCATAGCAAGAATCAAGCTTAGATCCGGTTTATAATTCAAGTTATTAATGGTCAAAGGTCGTTGATTGAGCCATGACAAGGAAGAAATCTGGGTAACCGAGAAAAATTTTCGTCGTCGACAATATTTCAAGCTTCTATATCTCATGTGATTTGATGATTTTATTCTTTGTTGTTGTATTCAATTTGTGGTTTGGTAATGTGGAAAGTAGATTTATGTAGTAATATCCCATAAAAAAAATCAACAGATCAAAGCGTGACAAGCGGCCAAAGTAGACCATTAACATTGAATCGGCAATTCGGGAATTCGAGAAATCAAGAAGACAGATTTACGACATGGTTTGACCATGCCGAGATCTTACGTGTTTTGATGATATGATGTTTTGATGTTATGAACTTGTACCTTGACATATAGTCTATAGATTTAAACCTTTAGATGACATAAATGTTGAGTAGAACACTTAGATATTTAGGCATGAAAGTGGGTGGTTGATCACAGGGTTTCGGAAAACCCGGGAATGCTCTGACAGGAGGTTTGTGAGCTCGAGATCTTCTTTGTGTGTTTGATGTATGACCTAGTTAATTGTTGATAGTTGTAGTATTGCATCTGCGTATAATATAAATGCTTGAGATAGACAAATCATGATCGGATCGCGTTTCTGATAGGTCAAAGGAAGTAACTTCGAACAACGATCTTTCATCGTTGTTCTCGACCTCAAGAACACCTATAGCGATGAGAAAGTGTCGCTATAGCCCTTTAGCGACAGAAAATAATTTATTTTAGGAAATTAATTAATAAATAGAAAAAATAGTTTTAATTATTAAAAATACAAAATAAATTATAAAAATTATTTTAAATTACGAAAATTAGTTTTTAATTATTTTAAATATATTTCATAAATATTTAATATTTTGGAATATTAAAAGTAATTAATTTATTTAATTATTATATTAAATAAATTATTTAAAAATGCTTTTAATTCATGAAAAATCATTTAAAATTATATTATGATATAAGAAAATATTTTTAAGTTATTTTTAATAACTTTTAATATTATTTGATAATTTTCATTAATAAATTAATGTTAATGATAATTAAGTTATTTGTTAAATGAATTAAATAATTAAATTAAAAATGATTTTATTATTTTAAAAATCATTTTAAATAATAAGAAGGTATTTAAAAATATTTTAAGTTATAAAATATAACTTTTAATATTTAAAGGTAAATTTCATTAATTAATTATGATTAATGATAATAAAGTTATTTAATAATAATTTAGTTTAAAAATGATTTTATTATTATAATAATTATTTTAAATAAAAATAAAGTGTTTAAAGATATTTTAAGTTATAAAATATAACTTTTAATATTTAAAAATAATTTCATTAATAATTTAATATTAATGATATTTATTTTATGATTAATGATATTAAATTTATTTAATAATTATATTAAATAAATAGTTTAAAAATAGTTTTATTTATTTAAAATCATTTAAAGAGGGATAAAAATGAATTAAAAATATTTTAAAGTTATAATTAATGACTTTTAATATTTAGATAATAGTTTATTAATATTTAAATATTAATGGTAATTATTTAATAATGATTTTAAATGTTTTAAAAATCATTTAAGGGTAATATTAATACTTTAAAGATATTTTGAGTTATTATACATAACTTTAATATTTTGACAATGGTTTCATTAATAATTTAATATTGATTAAATGTTAATGATAATAGAATTATGTAATACTTAAATCATTTAATAATGATTACGATATTTCAAAATTATGATAAATGATAATAATTATTTAATAATTATTATAAGGCCATGAAAAATAGTGTGACTAATGTTTAAGTTATCCAAATGGATATTGAACTACGGTTTAGAGTCTTAGACTCGATAATTACCCGAAAAAGCTGTCGGTAGATCGACATATTTCAGAAATTGATCTGGACTTAGAAATTTAGTTAGTTAATTGTTTATTTGTGATTCAATGGTTGTTAAGGTTGTATGACAATGTGATTAGGAATGTGTTGATGTTTGATTATGAGTCAACGATTGTTAAACATGTGTGATAAGGTGATTAGGTTATGTGCTGACTGCAATAGGCAGTGTTATGTATTACGTTATGATGTACTAATCAGTAGAATGATCTGATTAATGTTAGGTGATTTCATAAAAGATAAAACTAAGTTACAAAGTGTAAGCAGCGCATCAGGCAAGTATCCTAACTTTGCATTTTCTTTATGCAATGGACAAGTGTAAGAATGTTTCAAAGTTATATTATTATACAGATTGTTAAACTTATATTATATAAGCCCATTGATTATCAACATGCTAGTATATGATAATTCGGATAAATATATTCTGTTCGTTAATTTCTATAAATGATTATACAAGTGTCCCCACTTGGACAATCATTGTTTTTCATCGCATGTTGATACACCTTTGATATATATATATATGTTGAATTATATAAGACCTTTGTTATGAAAACCCGATGATATGAACATCCGAAAATGGGAAAATTTTATGCGCCCAAAGGTGACAGAAATAATGATAACATCGTTCATGTAAATGTAGTATTGATCAATCTGAGAAGGTACAACAGGCCGATAACCCTCCGTATCTGTAAGTCATCGACAGTTTCTGAGATGAATTTCATTTAAACCTTTTGAAAATGAAAAACAATGTTCATGGTATGTCATGAAACCCCATATACGATCAATCGTAGTTTCAAAAATTTGAATGAGGGTTGTTATGTAATTATTATTAGTATGATTACTTCACAACTCTTGACTAGTTGTGAAGAATATTATTAAGAATATATTTAAATTCTTTTCAACCTATATATATATATAATACTTCTTTGGCACTCAAATGCTCATCCTTGCTTAATTTAAATATTTTCACTAAGTGTGAAGGACCGGAAAGTTCGGTAGAGACAAAGGAAAAGGAAAGCTAGCTAAATAAGAATCATGGCGAAGATTTGTAATAGTTTTATAAGACTATGAAGACTATGATATATATATATATATATATTATGACATGTAATGAATGTTTAAAGGTTACGTACTTGGGAGAAAGACTCTGATGTATATGTAAACTTAAGTTAAGTTTTATATTATTGTTATTATTAGTATTGTTCCGCTCATAGAAATGGTATCGTGAAGTACCGAGTTCGGGTTTCAAGTATCCGGATTCAGGGACCTCACAGATGTAGCCATCACAGATAGTACTGCAGTGTGGTCCCTTACCACTGGCATGATTGCAGAGATGAGCGCATATATTGATGATCATATGGTCACCATGTAGATGGCTGTAGATCTATTGGGTCGTGTGGATATTCTCGTACAGGAGACCATAGCTTCAACTCCTTCTTTTGAGAGGGACGCCATGTTGGGCTAGTTAGCTCGTATATACCCTGATTTGTAGATGAGCTTGTATTTACCTGCACAGACTAGCTTAGCCATTTTGTCATGTACAGTTTACATTGTATATATCAAACAACATTATATATATGATGAGGAAATATATTTTGGATCACTTCCCTTTTAGATATACTTTGCTACTTGCTTGATATTTTACTCTTTGCTTGAGGGCTTGTGATCCCGATGTATTACGAATTCCTCTGGGTGGATAGACATTGATTTGTCTGGATAGTTCGAATGGATCATCGATCTATATGTATCCCTACCATCTTTGGTGTCTTGGGGATTTGGTTTCGTATGAAAATGTGGAGAGGAGTGTGGCTTTCTCTCTCGAGATTGACTGCACCACGGATGGTCGCCAAAACTTCTATTTAGGAGAAGCTTAGTTAATTCCATCTCTTATGGATTGGTGTTGCTCTTCAAGGTATGACCATGACTTAGATGGTCGTAGAATCTCCTATTTTGGAGGAGTTCGGGTAATTCCATCCCTTTCGTGCAAGCCGAATGAAATGTAGTGGTTTGAAGGATGATCCCGATTACCAATTAACAATGGTTTGTGTTTTGGTAGGAGGTGAGACCGAACCATGAATGGTCGCCACGACTCCTATGAAGAGGAGATCAGTCTCTGTGAGTTCGAACTGGTGTAAGAGGTTCAACGTATATATATGAGATATGGTGTAGGAATGTTTTTGGTTGTTTTTGTTTTTGTAAGGGTAGAAATATTTTTGTTGTTTTTGTTTTATTGTGACCGAGCCATATAAAATGGTTGCCTACGTACTCCTATTGAAGAGGAGATCAAGTTGGCGTAGTTCGCCCTTCAGGGCGAGTGGAAAAAGCGTATTCCCATGTGTAGGTCAGAGTGCGGGGAGGAGAAAGTTTAATCCTAGGTTGAGGATAAACTGTAGGTAAGAGAAGTTTGATCCCATGTATGGGTAGCCAAACTACAAGTGCGAGAGGTTCAATCTGCGGTGGGATGACCTAAGTCATAGGAACGCAAAGGAGAGCCAGGCTGCTGGCTTGAAAAGTATGTTTCCCTAAGGGGCAAAGTGTGGAAAAGTTGTATATGGTAAAGGGTTAAAGAACCGGAATGTTGTGTGTCTCGATGGTGGACACACCGTGGTGTTTATGAATTACTTCAGACATAGTACCGCTTCGTTCACGGCCTCGAGTTGATGAGTTGTGGAAATTCATTCAAATCAATTTCTTGAAATCTGAGGCGCCTCTGTCAATACTTCCTTGACAATAGCGGGCCTTCCAGTTAGGAGCGAATTTTCTTTTAGCTTTGATCTTGGTTGTCAAGAATCTTCTTCAAAACCAAGTCATGTTGTTTAAACCGCCAGTAGTGGGACTTTTTTTTGTTGTAGGATCTGGCGATCCTTTCTTCGATATAATGACCATGGAAGATAGCCGCGGTTTCGCCTTTCGTCTATTAGAGACAATTGGTGATACTGTCTTGTACCCATTGGTCTTCATCCAGCTGAGCGTCGATAAACACTCTGAGGGATTCCATTTCAACTTCTATGGGGAGTACTGCTTCCATCCCATAGGTTAATGCGTAGGGGGTTGCCCCAGTGGAAGTACGCATCGAGGTTCTGTAGGCTAACAGAGTCAAAGGCAATAGGTCAGGCCAATCTTTGTGAATGGTGGACATCTTTTGCATAATCTTCTTGATGTTTTTGTTAGCCGCTTCAACCGCACCATTCATCTTTGGATGATAGATGACAAAGTTGAGATGTTTGATGTGGAATTTACTGCATAATTCCTCCATCATTTTGTTGTTGAGGTTCTTGGCATTGTCTGACACAATCACCTCTGGTTGTCCATATCGACAAACGACATTGTTTCTGATGAAAGCAATGATGACTTCTTTAGTAACCCTGGGGAGGGAGGATGCTTCTACCCACTTGGTAAAGTAGTCTATCATGGTGAAGATAAACCGGTGACCATTACTGGCTTTAGGCTCAATGGGCCCGATAACGTCCATTCCCCATATTGAGAAGGGCCAAGGTGAACTCATATTGTGGAGTTCCCGTGGAGGGGTGTGTATAACATTCCCATGAATCTAGCACTGATAGCATCTCCTGACGTGGTCATGGCAATCAGCTTTGAGAGATAGCCAATAATGTCCTGTCTTGAGGACTTTCTTAACAAGGAGGGGGCCACAGACTCCACTATGGATTTCATCTATAAGCCTTTGGGCTTGCTCTTTGTCTAAACATCTGAGGAGACCTAGTCCTGCATCTCTTTTGTAGAGCGCATCTCCACTCAGGTAGAATTTTATAGCAAGTCGATGGATCCGCCTTTCCTCAGTCGGGCTCGCCTCAGCGGGTGTAGATCCATCTCGTAGATATTCCTTGATATGCTGATACCAAGGATGTTGGATGGGAGGTAGCTCATCCGATACTTCCCCAACGTAATTCCCATAGGCTGGGGTTTTTTACAGGGAAATTGTGACGCTTGGCAAGTGTTCCTTATCTGATATGCGAATCAAGGAGGCCAAAGTTGCTAATGCGTCCGCAAAGTCATTCCTATTATGAGGAACATGTAGAAAGGAGATTTCTTCGAACTCCAAAACTATCTGTAAAACCCGCCGATGGTAAGGCAGCAAACGTAGTTCCTTGGTTTGATAGATTCCGGTGGATTGTTTGATTACCAACTCCGAATCTCCAAAGACAGTTAACCGCCTGATGCCCATTGAACGGACAAGTTTTAGCCCCATGAGACAACCTTCATACTCAGCCGTATTGTTGGTGCTGACAAACTGTAATTTGACAACAACGGGATACTGCTCCCCTGCGGAGATACTAGAGTCGCTGCTCGGCTCCGAACCTTCCATATTAATGACTCCATCAAAATACATCTTCCATGATTAGTGCGTATCGTCGATCGATGGTGTTCTTCGCTGCTTGTCATTACTCCTTCATCGAGGAAATATGTTTCAAGGGTTTGAAATCCCTGAAGGTGTATGACGGTTGATCCGCAATTCCTTGACCTTTGACGAACTTTTGAGTCACATATACGATGTCAAATTGTTGTAGGATCAACTGCCATCTGGACAGTCGGCAATTTAACATAGGTTTGTTGAACACGTACTTGAGGGGATCCACGCGGGATATGAGATGGGTTGTGTGACCATGGAGGTAATGTTGTAACCTCATGGAAGCCCATGCTAAAGCACAACACGTCTTTTCGATCAGAGTGTACTTGTGTTCACTGCTGCTGAACCTTTTGCTGAGGTAATAGATAGCTCGTTCTTGGCCTCTATCGTCTTTCTATCCCAGCATGCAGCCCATGTCATTGTCACTTATGGACAATTACATAAATAGGGGAACATCATCCCTGTGTGGCACCAAAACAGGAGCTTTGATTAGCTGTTTCTTGATTGTAAGGAAGGCCTTCTGACACTCGTCATTCCATTTCATGGAGGAGTTCTTCCTTAATAGCTTGAAGATTGACTCACAGGTTGCTGTGAGTTGGGAGATAAACCTGCTAATGAAGTTGATTCTTCCCAAAAAATCCCTGTATTTCCTTCTCTGTTTGAGGAATGGGCATTTCGGTGATGGCTTGGATCTTGGCAAGATCCTTCTCAATCCCTTTGTGGCTGACTAGAAATCCTAGCAACTTGCCTGATTTAACACCAAAGGCGCACTTTGCTGGATTAAACTTCAAGTTGTACTTACGTAACCTGTTGAACAACTTTCTGAGATGGTCTATATGGTCATCCTCCTTCCGGGACTTGACAATGATGTCATCCACGTAGATCTCGATCTCTTTGTGCATTAAGTCGTGGAAAAGAGTCATCATAGCTCGTTGATAGGTGGCTCCGGAATTGATGATGCCGAATGACAACCGTCTATAGCAAAAGGTTCCCCAAGGTGTGATGAAAGCAGTCTTCTCACGATCTTCATCGGCAACCATGATCTGATGATACCCCGCAAAGCAATCAACAAAGGAGTACATGTCGTATTGCGTAGTATTGTCAATGAGAATGTGGATAAATGGCACGGGAAAGCTATCTTTTAAGTAAGCTTTGTTCAAGTCCCGATAATCCATGCAAACTCGCACCTTCCCTCCAGGTTTAGGTACGGGCACAATGTTGGATATCCACTCAGGATATGTAGACACCATGATGATGTCAGCTTGAAATTGTTTCATAATTTCTTCTTTCACCTTTAAACTCCATTCAGGTTTCAATCGCCTGAGCTTTTTCTTGACTGGCTTAAATCCCTTTTTAATGGGAAGGCGATGAAGGACAATGTTAGTGGACAAACCCACTATGTCTTCATGAGACCATGCAAACACATCCACGGAATTGGGTTAATAAGCGTAACCATGTCATTAGTTGGTTTTGGGGTAAGGTCCGAACCAATCTGGATTAACTTAGGGCTTTCTAAGGTTACGAGATTGAAAGAAGTGGTTTGATCAAGGTTGGGTTTAGGTTTGTCTTTGACCCATTCTTGAATTTCTCGAGGCACCTCAATGTCATCCCAGTATATCCATCAAGGCCGAATTCATCTCTACATCAAAGGTACAATCCACATGCGCGGAAGAGGCATCAGTATCGTAATCACAGCACATCTAAATTGAGTCCTGAAACAAAATATGCTTTCACTTAGTATATATGAAATGTGTTGATCATACATAGTGTTAGCATGTCTTCGCAAACTAAAGCGCTAATCATGCATGAGAAAAAATAAGTAGTTATTATATCTACAGGCGAAAGAGTTTACGCCGCTTTACCCTGACTGACAATACAAGGAATCTTTGTTCCAATTGGCAAGAGCAAAAGTGCAGGTGGACCGCGGTGATGGAGGATTGTCATCATCCTCCCTATCCCGAATGATGGCCATTACGTCTGGGCAATCACTGTTTAGGGTGTATTTGTTGGTATGTTCATCGTGAACGATGATGCGTATACCGGACATCATCCGTATGACGTCTTGCTTGATTCTTCGTTCCTCCTCTTCCACTGTGGGATTTGGAACAAATATTTCTTTTCCTTTTACCGGTACTGGCTTGGGACATAACATAGCCATTACATTGGCTGACACCTTTACGGGAGGTTGTGTAGACTCAGAGTTTGAAGGCGAAGATAAACGCCACATGGTTGAAGCTGAAGGAATCTTCTGGTGTTTATGAGGATTCCTGTGACTAGAATTGGCAGAATAGCCTAGCCCAGCTGTTCCAGTTTGCCTGGTTAAGCAAATTGGGTACTTGATACCCTGGAAATCTTTACCCAACCCTTGTCCCGGTTTATGACCCAATGACATCATTTCTTGAGTGGCCGACATTACCTCGATAGAAATTTTGGGTTCGGGCAATGGTGCTCCAATAGCATGGTATTTGGTGTTGCTTATTTCCAAAGCATGAAAACTGACCGGTTCCACATCTGCATTGGCATTGATGAATGGCATGTCTCCGTCTTTGAGGAATCTCTCGGTTGACATTATTTGTGACCGAGCTATTGTTGATAATGTATTTCATTTGTTGGTGAAGAGTGGAGGGATCGCCTTGACCATATGAATCCATGGTCGTCCCAAGAGCAGGTTGTATCCCGAATCTATCTTGAGCACATGGAAACATACATAGGTAGTATGGACCAATTTCGATTGGCAACTCAATTACTCCGACCGAATTTCACCGAGCTCCATCAAAAGCTTTGATGATAGTATGGCTACTCCGAATTCGGTTGAGATTGATGTTCATCTTCACCAAGGTAGCGTATGGGCAGATATTCAGAGAGGAACCTCCATCTATCAAGACTCAACTACCATATATCAGGAGGACAAAGGCGCAATGTGCTGCGGCTTGCAGAATGGCCGGTCCTTCGGGTGGTATGTCATCATCAGTGAAGGATATCACATTGTTGTTGAAAATATGATCAACCAAATGTTGAAACTTTTCCGTATCCACTGATGTCGGGAGATAGGCTTCTTCTAAAACCTTTAACAAGACCTTCCGGTGATTCTCGGAAGTTAGGACCATGTCCAAAATTAATATTTGTTGTGGAGCTTCTTTCAAGCTTAAAACCACCGTAGCTTCATTATGACCCACAGCGCGGAGGAATTTTTCAATCTTCTCCATGGGTATTTTCCCCTTTGATTTGGTGGTAGGCTTCATCACCCGTTGGGGAAGATACAATGGATTTTCCTTCGACACTGTAGTAGTTGTATGTGAGGTGGATCCTTCACCTTCTCCATAATTCCACGGAATTGTGTGCAAGATAACAATAGGATATAATACTCTGCACGACAAGTTGATTGGCTCGGGAGTGGCCACTTTCAAAGGATTGTTGCCTCCCTTGAGTTGAATTATTGGCGTTATGAGTAATGTATTAATCCCATCAGTTTTAGTGGATATGACTGCTACCACACTTTTCCACTTAGTAGGGCCTGCATTCTCACTTGTATGTAACACAGTATCGTCGTCCGCTAAGCGCATGACATCACTGTCGATTAGATTTTGAATGAGGTGGCGGAGTGCCCAGCATTTTTCTGTGCTGTGACCACGAGACTGGGAGTGATATTGATATACTCCATCAGAGTTGTATCACCCTGAACGGGGGTTGATTGGAGGTAGAAGGGAACTGATCCTTCCTTCATTGATTAACATATGAAGGATTTCCTCCATAGGTTGGCCCAGATATATGAATTCCCTTTTGTTCGCGAAATCCCGACGGGCTTTGGCATTTGCTCTCTTTGTCACTTTGTCTTCCAGCATTTCATTTTCTGAAAGTGATGAGGGAATATTCATGACAATAGGTAGGAGACTGGCATGCTTCTGGCAGATTAACTGACGTGTAACTTGATGCTGATAAGTCACCAGTTCTGCCAATTGTTAAATTTATTTGCAGATAGCTTTCATCTTTCGTTCCATTGTGAACTGGAACTTGGCATAATCCCATCTGTCATCACCGTCTTTGATGGTCTGGGAAAAATCACAGCTGAAATTGGAACTCTGTTCATTGCTCCAATTAATCATGTTGACGTCTTCTTCTTTGTGTTGAGGAAGAGGGTTGTCTTATACGTGAGGCTGATCTGGTTTGGTAACCACGATCTCTCCGTTGTCTATCAGGTCCTGGATCTTGTGTTTCAAAGCCCAACAATCCTGAGTATCATGTCCAGGTGCCCCAATATGATAAGCACATTTCCTAGCAGCATTGAAACCCCATCCATTAGGGCTGGCTGGTGGAAGAAGATGCGTAATTTTCTTCTATGTTGTCAGAAGAATTAAGATGTTCTTGAGGGTATCCCCTAAGGGTGTAAACACTCGAGGGCGTTTGACTTCTCCACCTTTTGGTATTGGAGGGTTTGTAGACTGTGCTGGAAAGGGAGTGTAGTTTCTCCTTTGAATAGGCATGTTCTGATTGCCTTTTTGACCCTGTAGTATCAGGGAAACATCTTCTTCTTTCTTTTTATGGACCCTTCGGGGGTTGTTCCCATAATTTCCA
Organism: Panax ginseng; assembly: GCA_020205605.1. NCBI lineage: Eukaryota > Viridiplantae > Streptophyta > Magnoliopsida > Apiales > Araliaceae > Panax > Panax ginseng. The sequence goes on along the minus strand of CM035142.1, from coordinate 84,805,005 downwards.
GATTAGATGTGATCTGCAACAGCTTTGAGTGCAGCTAGGTCTTGAATCTTTCTTGACTCAAATCTCATCTCAGCCATCTCCTCATGTTTGACCATTTCAGAAAATAATTTGCCGATGCCGGCTAAAACTCTCTCATAGAAGGGAGCTTCTTGTATGTCTATGAAAGTCATGACCATCTCTGATTCTGTCATGGAAAGCCTAACTTGGGCAACCAGGCGTCTCCACCTCTGAGCATACTCTTTGAAAGACTCGTTAGACTGTTTCTTGATCTTGGTAATTTGATACCGATCAGGAGTCATCTGAGTTTGAAAGCTGTATTGAGTGAGGAAAGCATGTGCTAGCTCTTCCCAGCTATGGATTTTGGAGTTGTCTAATCTCGTGTACCAAGAACGGGCTTTTCCAATTACACTCTTTTGGAACAATTGCATTCTAAGCTTTTCGCCCTCTGTAAAAGATCCAAGTTCTCCAATAAACACTTTTAAATGTGTGTAAGGATCTCCTAACCCGTCATATTTTTCAAAGTCAGGAGTTTTAAATTTTTCTGGATAATGAACCCCAGGAAAAATACACAGATCAAGATATGAAACACTTAGTGTGTTCCAATTCCTTTGATAAGCGTGAAGGGTCTCTTCCATTTGGAGGACTTTCTTTTGATGTCACCAAAGGTATCCGGATCTCCGGTGGGATGGGCAAAGATCATGAGTTTTGTTGGTCATATCCAACCGTGGTTGTGAATATGGTAATGAAGAGATTTCTCCTTGTGTGGAGGATTCAGCATGTACGAGTATTTTCTGACCCTGTGTAGACTGGTGTATTTGAGTAGAATAGCCAAATCTGTAATCTGTTTGCTTAATCCGTCAAATTCTTTGCGAGAAACTGGATTAAGTTCAGTTTGGTCGGATGACGACATGATTGACTGTAGGCCTGTTTCCTTTTTGGACTTTGAATGGGTAGTAGGTCTGATTGATTCCCTGCGAAAGACTTGCATAGTTTAGTCTTTAGGGAATGTATACAATAACATGTTATGTGATGTGTCCATTTTAGGAATTTTTATCCTGCACAACAGATGTCAGCTGTTTGTAGCATGTTAATTAAAATATGTATGTGTACACACTTCTTCATATTTCTCATTACATGGAGATAGATATGGAATGAAATTACAAGTAATTGTGTTTACAAGTAATTTGAAATGAGAGCATGAAGAGACTTTCCTCTGTTTTGGGTTTATCAGAGGCTGACCTATCTTAGGTTACTCTTGCGGCTTTTTGGCATGAAGGTTCCCAAATCATCGCAATCTACTTGACGAGAAGTTAATCCGGTCTTTCAACTAGTGCAAATTTGGGTGGTGCCTTTCCTGAGCCTCGGAGAATTAGTCTTCTCATGAGTCCAGTAATCAAACACCGACGGGATAGCCTCCTGGTGGAGGGACCACACAACATACATTCACATTCATCACGTCTCACCGTATAAAAATGATGACATGTGCGAAGCACTAATATCACAAGCAGATATGGTGCAAAACACTAATATCACAAGCAGTTATGGTGCGAAGCACTAAGTGTAATAAGGAAATGCATTCGTACACATTCATCACATGTAAATGCTACATCCACACACAAGTAGATAACCGTTTTGAAAAAATTGTAATAGCGGCTTAAGTCCTCTTATTGGAGTCCCCAACAGAGTCGCCACCTGTCGACGTCAGGATTTTTGGATGTCCCTTTCCGTTACTTGTTCTTTGGTGTTCTCATTATAGGTGAGATTTGTTTGAAAAAACAAATGAAAAAGGTCCGACATGTATAATGTCTACGATAGACTGTTAAGAGTCGCCAGTTGGTTTTTTAAATGGTTGTACCAACACAACCGAGAAAAAGTTTGTACATTGACCCAGTGATGTGACACTGCTAAACGGGTCGGTGAAACCGAGATTCATTAGGGTCCGGGGACTTGGTTATGCCAGGGGAAGGTGTTAGGCACCCCCTGACATCCGTGTTACCATAGTGACTGCCTGTAATAACCCGATATTTTCTATATAAATAAAACAGAAATTTTGCGTATAATTTTTTTTTTATTTTATTTTAAGGATGAGAATTTGTACAAGATAATGTGTATATGTATTTATGTGGTAAATAAAAATATATTTATTACATGAATATTTACAAGTAATTTTATTTTAGAATTCATGATCATTATAAATTATATATTTTTTTAATTAATTTTATTGTAGAAATGTTTTTATTATTTATTCTTCAAAGGAAATATGATATTATATTATTTAAATAATATAAGGAATGGTTATTGTAGTTATTATAATTATTATTTATTTATATGAATTTTAACTTGGATTATTAAGTTAAATATTGTAACTTAATTAATAAAGTCGTTTATGGAAGGTAAATCGGATATGGAATCCAAACCCTAATTATAGTTTTGGAATAAGGAATGATAATAATATAATATTAATTATATTTTTGATTTTTCAGTGCTATAAATATGTAATGTATACATAGACCGATAAAGGTTGATCAATTATGTTGTGGCATGTCAAAATCGTAGCATTAATTCATTAAACCATAAATTGAAACTCAAACCGGAGTTTTTGATTGGTAAGAAATAGTGGTACGTGATTAATAACAATTATTATATTGTGCTAATTAGGTAAACCCTAATTATTGTCTAGAAACCCAAATTGTAAATTAGAAACCCTAATTTCCAATTTGAAACCCTAATTGCTAAAATGGTATCCTTAATTAGTATTTTAGTAAATTATAATGTTAATTAGGAAACCCTAATTCATAATATAGGGAACCCTAATAATATTAAGAAACCCTAATTATATTAAGAAACCCTAATTATTTTAAAATCCCTAATTTTAACTAGTGTGGTCTAATTAAAATTTTATTAAACTTTAAACTTAAATTTTTAAACCCAAGAAATTATTTGGGAAAACTTAAGGTCTAAGATTTATTAATTTTAACCTAGATTCAAGCATCATGGACAAAAATACCCTTAAAATACTTTGTTAGTTTACTAAAATTAGCCTTTTTGGTATTTATTTAATAAGCTAGATTGCAAGTCATCACTCTAGACTTATAGCACATGCCTAAAACTTCTCCAATCTTATCCTCTTTGACACCTTGCAAGTTAGATACATTGAATCTAAGTTATATAAATAGATTAAGAGAGAGAAAGATGTACATTTTTGCTCATTCATTCCCAAACACTCAACTAGACCATCTCTCTCTAAACCCACGAATTTTCAGTGCTAGACCAGTCCTTGAATCAAGCCCCACGAATTCCAGAACTAAATCTGTAGCCAAGAATCAAAGATTGCTCATAGGAGGTATAAACCCTAAAACGAAATCTGACTTTTGATCCTATGTTAGATGTTAGTTTTTTTGTGTTAAATATGTTGTATGTAGTGTATAAAGATGATCTGGGTTGCTAGATGTTAGATCCATAACATCTAGAGGCTCGGATTTGAAGATTTACAAAGTCTGGAAAAAAATAAAATTTTGTTGTCTGACAAGGAATGTCAGGCGTTGTAGATCTCCTTCTGTGTTTAGTTTTTGTATTTTTAAGCTTTGATCTTGTAGTATGCCATGAGATCTTTGATCTGAAACTGGAATCAGAGTCAAATCATAAGCTAATTGAAAGTTATTAGTGGTCAAACCACGTTGACCAGCATTGACCGAACGTTTCTGGGTACCCCAGAACGTGCCCAGAAAGTCTGACAGCATGTTCATGCGTTTAGATCTTGCTTGTTTTTACGTGTTAGACTCTGTTATTATGGTGATGTTATTGTCTGAAGTGTAGGCTACATGACCATGCCTCTAGAATCTTTATATCCTTCTCTGAATCAAAGTAATCAGTGGTCAAAGTGGTGTGGATTAAAGCTGGGATGAAGTTTACGGGTAACCCGAAACCTTCATAAGAGTTCGACCACTACTGATTTATCCATCATAATGGGTTTATGTGTTGTTGTTATGTTGATGTTTTGTGATAGATCTATAGTACTACATGTGGTCTAGAACCTGAAAGCCTTAAATGACTTAAACATCAACAGGATATCAAGTTGTGGAAGCCCAAATATGAACAGTCGAACTGTTCTTCATTTTTGGGCAAACCCAGAAATGAAGAACAGCTCTGACAGCCACTTTGCAAGCTTATATCTCTCTGGTTTTATATTTGTTGGCCATGTTTGTTGTTGGATCATGTAGTCTGACACTAGTACTACAACCTCTAATCATTTACTTACCCAGAAACACTATAACAAGAGAGTAATGTGTGGTCAAACGTGTTCACTTGTTAACTGCTATGAATGTTCTTGAGGGCTCAAGAATACCTAAGGCGACAGATTTTGTCGCTAAAGGCTATAGCGACAGTTTTATTTATTTTAATTAAATTAATTTCTAAAAATCATTTAAAAATAGAAATTAATTATTAAAAATTCCAAAAATAGTTTTAAAAATTATTTTAAGTTATAAAAAATTAACTTTTAATACTTTGACATATTTTTTATAAAAATTAATAATTATTTGGATATTATTTATATTTTATTTATTTAATAAATGCATTAAATAAATTGATTAAAAATGATTTTATTATGTTAAAATTATTTTAAATGATAAAAAGGTATTTAATAATATTTTAAGTTATAAAATATAACTTTTAATATTTTAAGGCAAATTTCATTAATGATTTAATATTAATGCTATTAGATTTAATTAGTAATTATATGAAATAAATTAATTTAAAATGATTTTATAATTAGAAAAATCATTTTAAATGAAAATAAATAGTTTAAAAATATTTTAAGTTATAAAATATAACTTTTAATATTTAAAGGATAATTTCATTAATAATTTAATATTAATGATTATTAATTTATTATTAATAATATTAAATTTATTTAATAATTATATTAAATAAATAGTTTAAAAATTAAAAATCATTTAAAAAGGATATAAATGAATTAAAAATATTTTAAGTTATAATTATTGATTTTAATATTTTGATAAAAAAGTACATTAATATTTAAATATTAATGATAATTATTTAAAAATGATTTTAAATATTTTAAAAATCATTTAAGGGTAATATTAATACTTTAAAAATATTCTAAGTTATTATAAATAACTTTAATATTTTGGCAATGGTTTCCTTAATAGTTTAATATTAATTAAATGTTAATGATAATGAAATTACTTAATATTTAAATAATTTAATAATGATTTCGATGTTTGAAAATTCATGATAAATTATAATAAATGTTTAAAAATTATTATAAGTCGTTTTAAAAATAATATGACCGATACTAAGTTTCTGATTAGAGTCTTAGACTCGATAATTGCCGATAAAGTTGTCAATATCAAGCATATTTCAAAAATTAATACGGACTTAGATAGGTTGACTTAATTAATGTTTATTTGTGATTGATGGTGGTTAAACTTATATGACAATGTGATTAGGTTATGTGCTGACTGCAAATAGCAGTACAATATGATATCATATGTTATTCTAATCGAAGCGAATGATCTATTTAATGATAGGGCTTGATATAAAAGATAAATCTAAGTTGTATAAGCGAGCAGAAGACAAGGCAAGTATCTAACCCTTTGCATTTACTTTATGCGATGGATATCGTAAGATAATATCTGAACTATTCTTTTCAATTATTCAAATATTTCAACCTTTGTATATACTTATGCAATGATTCTGTATAAGTAAGTTATTAAATTATAATCTATTGTACAAATTCCTTAATTTTGTTATTGTAGATCAAGAAATATATTCTGTTCGTTAATTTCTAAACTTGGTTATACAAGTGTTCTCACTTAGATAATCAATATATTTTATCACATGTTGATACATACTTATAGTTTTCTAGTATGTATACGTTGAATTGAAAGCCGTCTAAGCTATTTGATCCGGCTAGACACAAATTTAAAAATTTTTGTTGAACAAGATAAAACTTTATTATCCAACCGAATTGTTTTTGTTTGGATTCAAGACTGTTATGAACATCCAAAATATGGGAAACTTTTATGCGCCTAAGGCGGAAATGTTGGACGAAAATATCGTCCTATAATGTAGTATTGATCAATACAGGCATAGCATGGTGATCACCCCCGTGTTCGTAAGTTATGACCAGTTTCTGAGATGAAGTTACATTTAACTTTTCGAAAATAGAAAATAATGTTCATAGTTTGTCAAATGATCCTTATTTGTAGTCAATACGTAGTTTCAAAAATTTAAAATCGAAATGATATGTTGTTTATTATTCGTTCAGCTTACTTCACAACTGTTGATTCGTTGTAGACGTATCGTTCAAAGAAAACATTTAATTCATTCAACTAAATGTTATTGTTGCTATTACTTGTTGAGCATTCCAATGCTCATCCTTGTTTAATTTAAATGTTTTCAGCTAAGTATGAACAACCTGAAGGCTCTGCCAAGAACAAAGGGAAAGGGAAGGTCACTGAATGAAAGATAATGCTATCTTTTGTAATAACAAGACTTTATTAGGATAATGATGATATATATTAATTATCATGTAATGTAACGAATGTTTAAAGGTTTCGTACTTGGGATTGAAAACTCTGATAATATGTAAAATTAAATTTGATAATCTGTATTATTGTTATTATTATTAGCATTATTCCGCTCATAGAATGGTATCGTGAAGCACTGAGTTCGGGTTTCAAGTACCTGAATTTGGGGGCGTCATACCGCCTCTTTTCAAGAAACTATTATCTGAATGTGTGTGTGTGTGTGGGTCAATGTCTTTGTTATTTGGAAGTAGTGCGAGGCCTCGTTAGAACCTATATACGGGGTTTGAATTTATGTAAAAATTGGTTTTAGCAAGATATAACAATGATGTTTTATAAAATGTTTTTCAAACCACGATGCTCGATAGTAATTGAGACCTTTTATAATCCCATTTTATTAAGTGTTGGCTTGATTGATTTTATTTTACGAATGCGAGGCATCCGTATGAAAATAATGTACAAAATAATGCCGACTTTCCTCGTCAGGTATGGAAACCATCGAGGAAATTCGAATAATGAGAATAATTTACAAGTTGCTTATAGCTGAAAATGTCCATCACGGGAACCGAATCTAGATCTAATAGGTTGAATCTGCGATCACATGATTCCTAGACGCACAAGGTACCACAATTTGTATGAAAGCAGTAAGCATGTATATATATAAAAGGCTGTAAATATATATATCTGACGGGATCACCAACCATAGAAGCACCTCCATGGGGATCAAAAAGTAAATAAAGTGTGTAAAGCTATCAACCGCCATGGAGGAAACTCCAGACGGGACAAAACGTAAATAAAGCTATAAATACGATTCAACCGCCACGAAGGAAACTCTGGCGGGATGAATGTAAATAAAGTTGTAAAAGCGATCAAGCGCCACGAAGAAAACTCAGGCAGATTTAATATATATATATATATATATATATATATATATATATATATTTATATATATATATATATAAAAGCAATAAACACACGGATGGAAAATCCGAGTTCATCGAATGAGTTCGACCACAATTCATATATATATATGTATATATATAAAAGCAAATAAGCGCATAGGATGTAAAATCCGGCTCATCGTGAACAAAGTTCGACCACAGTTTATATATATAAGTGTGTATATATATATATATATATATATATATATATATATATAAGCAAATAAACGCACGCAGGATGTAAAATCGGGCTCATCGAACAAAGTTGACCACAGTCACACACACACACACACACACACACACGTATATATATATATATATATATATATATATATATATATATATATATATATATATATATATAAGCGAATAAAGCATATAGGATGTAAAATCAAGCTCATCGAGCGAGTTAAACACACGATTAATATATATAAATGTATATATATATATATATTAAAGCGATAGAACGCACTGGCCAAAGTGCAAGGCTCATCGAACAAAGTTTGGCCTTACAGTTAATAATATATATAATGTAGATATATATATATATATATATATATATATATATATATATATATATATTAAAGAAAATAAACGCTGCAGGGCAAAAGTGCAGGCTCAATCGAGGCATAACTCAATAATATTAGTGATATATATGTAATATATATATATATATATATATATATATATATATATATATATATATATATATATATATATATATCTGATGAAATGAAACCATGGACCGAAGTTGAGGCAAACAAAAGCAACAACACGACTCTCAGCGTGTAGAAGGGTGTGTGCAAAGATGAAGAGAAAGACTTTAAAGTGTGTGAGAAGGCTTACGGTGGCTGCTTAAAGAAGACTTCTATATCTTTAGAGTGGGTAAACACTGACTTTTGTAGGTACAAAAGGGCTATATATGAGCTCACAGGTGTTTAAAAGGGGAAAGTACACTTCACGAGGTGAGTGCAGAGCAAATTGGGCAGGGCTTCCTCGCCTTTTTCTCTTCCAAAATGGGCTGCCCAAGCCCTCTATTTATAGGCATTTTAGCCGCAGGTGTACCTGCGGCTGAGCCGCAAATGTACCAGAGGCAGCCAGGGTGGGCCCGAGTTTTTTTGGGTTGGTTCGTCTTGAAGTACGTGCACTCAGGCATTACAATGTCTACTCGAACTTTCAGAAGTGCAATCCGGGCATCCGTTTGAGGTATACATGACCTATTTTGGACCGCCATTGTCGAGAGTTGTACGATGACATGAGATTAGAGTTTGTACGAAGTCATTGAAGATGGGATGATTCCCTCCGGTCTTCAAGCTTCAACTTTCATCCGTTACCCCGCACAATAGTCACTCGGGATTGGTTAGTCTTTTGGGACATCGTTGCGTAGAGACGTGATGTGGCATCATGTTGACGAGATGACGATGTTGCCCCTCACCGGTGTTATCGCCGGATTGAAATTTGATAAAGAGAGGCGTTGCTCGGACTTTATTTGAGATTGGACTCTGCAATTGTTGAAGGTCCTCATTGTCACCTTTGAGGTGTGCCTGTCTTCCCAATGTTATTCTTAGGGTTGGTGCGGTGTATCTCGTCAGAGTGCCGAGATTTGGCGAGTCGCATTTGAAACAAGTATTTCCGGGGTTATCGCCAAAGCGCATTCCTTGGGGTTATCACTGCAGAGGTTGGTGGCTATTCCCATTGTTGGGGATGAGATTTGGATACCTCGGGGTTATCTCCTAGATTAATTGGTCTTCTCTGGTGTGTGTTCCGGTATTGGATTTGCATGCCTCGGGGTTACATCCGAGGTTGGAATTGTTACTCCCAGAGTGATTTGGGATTGATGATGAACTTCCGGTAGTATCCGGTATGATTTGGATTATCTTTCAGGGTTCCCTCTTAAAAGACGAATCTGTCCTCCTGCAATGTTAGTGACAGTGGTACAGAAAATTTCGAGTGTCTACATTACATTTATTATCACACTAAATAGTGAGGACTACTAAAATATTCATCACAGGCCGTCACTCCATTCCTCGACTAGTCCTGGCTACGTTCTCATTTCTTGAAGAGAACAATGAAAGCAAAAGGGTGAGCTCAACTAGTCCAGTAAGAAATATTATGACTAAAATAATGCAGAATAAATTATCAGTAGCCTTCAACAATGTTAAACTGATAAAATACAATAAACATCAAGTTTAACTGCAGAGGAACAAGCAATCCATTAGAAGTGTCAAGTAGAGCATGATATCTACTATCTTCTATGATTTAAAAAATTTATCATCAATTTTATCGCTGGGACTCAGCTAAATAATTAATCCACATCACTGAATTATCCATGCACTACGGGCCAAGGATATTCATTATTATCACCAATGGTCATGATCATACCAACAACTGTCCATCAATGCCTTACGTGCCAATGAGGATTTTTACCACATCATTTGTAACATTTGGTCATGATTATCTTAGAATGATCCACTGGTCATAATCATACCAATCAACGATCCATCTATGCACTACTGACTAAAGATGACTTTCATCATAATATAAGCATGAGGATGATGACAATGATATAAGAATTCAATTAAAAGAGAGCAATGATAAATTTTAAAGATTTATAATTCAATTTATCCAGAAATCAATAATGTCCAAATTGTCAACATGATACTGCTTTGTGGAGTAAAATTCAAGAATAATATTGTATCAACAATAATTTGGACATAAAAGAAATTAATTTTTGTCATGAATAGTACTCCGTGAATAGTACTTTGTGAATAGTACCCTGTGAATAGTACTCCGGCATGAAAAGATTAAACTTTAACAAGAATGTTCAGAAAAATGTCCTTGTGAAACGATACTAGATGAAACACAAATTCTAAGGATATTCTACTAATTTCAAGGAGTATAGAAGCAATACTTGACAATATACGTGTAGAATTAGGAATATGAAATGAAATAATGTTACTTACATACTACATAGTATGGAAGAAAATATTATTTCTTACGAATATTGAACATAAATAATATTCCTTACGAGTACAAAAGAAATGATATCCCATACAATATAAAAGAATATACGAAACTGCAAATGGATTTTTACGAGTCATGCGATGAATGCGTGAGACAGATCATTTCCATAATTTAATAAAGAATGATTACAAAAGGTTATTCACCATGCATACGGTAATCCGCATAGACAGATTACTCCCGAAGATTAATAGAGAATGAATACGAAGGGTTATTCACCATGCATGCGATAATCTGCATAGACAGGTTACTCCCACAGATTAATAAAGAATAGAATGACAACCCTTATGAGTATGAAGAAAATAACATCCTTTACGAATACGAAAGAAATAATACCCCTTACCTTAGTAGAAGATTGGATACTGAAATAGTGTAGTAACAGAATACTCTTCTTCTTTCTCTCTGATTATCTTTCTATAGAATTCTCTTGTGAGTTGTAGTGAATTGGTGAGAATGAAAGAAGAAATAAGCTTCTATTTATAGGAGATTTCTAGCTTAACCCTTGAAATGTGAAGAGGCAAGTGGCTTGACGACTGGTTATGTGAAAAGAAAAGTGGTTTGACGCCTGTAATGTGAAACAACAAGTGGTTCGACGCCTGTAATATGAAATGACAAGTGGTTCAACGCCTATAATATAAAATGACAAGTGGTTTGACGCCTGTATTATGAAATGGCAAGTGGTTTAACGTCTGGTAAAGGCAATTACTATTGGCGAAAGTGACTCTTAGATGATGACATATGGGGCCCCATAGAATAAATCAAACTTACCACAAACGTCTCATAACAGACTTCTTATTTATATCAAAGATTGAATAAATATTACCACAAATCATTTTATCTTTAATCAACATATTTTTAGTCTTCGAAAAATTATTCATCATTAATATTATAACTCATAATATTTAACAACCAGATCATTCCCAGGAAAGAGGGGGCTTTTCGATAAAGATTTTTCCATATTGGCGCGCAATTAGATGACCAAACCTCTCCTCGATAGAACTTTCTAGACATCGTCAATATTGCAAATAATAATATGAATAACTTTGTCGTCTCAATTATTGATTTAATAATATAAATATTATGCAGATGATTCTGTGATAATAATTGAATCAATAATATGAGATACTATGTAACAATTACTGTAGCAATAATTGAGTATAACTGAGTGGCTTCTTACGTAAGCATCAATAATCAATACCGTGTGATACTATGCAACCACGCGTATTACTGTACTTTTTCCACCGGGTATTTCAACAGTTAACGGTAAAACTTTCGTCGTTATTTTTATAAAAAGATATTTCTGTCATTTTCTAACTCCGACAATAATTGTGTTGTGGGGTCCACTAATGATTGTGACATCGTACGAATATTCCCCGACAAAAAAGAATATTCCCCGACCAAAAGAATATTTTATAACAACTTGCTTACTTTTCAAAATTTATAAATATTACCCATAACTATAACATTATATCAAATCCACACCATAATATTCAAAATGATATTTAGAGAAAATTATTCTTTATTCATAAAAATTGTGGTCTTACAACCTCCCTTCTTATGAAATTTCGTCCTCGAAATTAGGGTACATACCTGGTTTGTCGAAGAGGTGAGGATACCTTGATTTTATTTCAGATTCTAACTCCCAGGTCAATTCTTCAACATCGTGGTTTCTCCACAAAACTTTTACTTGAGGTATAACCTTGGCGTAGAATATGTTCCTTCTTATCCAAGGATTTAATAGGTACCTCTTCATACGTTAAATCTTTCGTTATTTCATTTGGTTCTAACTCAATAATGTGGTTCGGGTCTTTCACATATTTACGTAATATGGATATGTGAAAAATGTTATGAACATGAGACATACTTGGCGGTAAGGCAAGTCTATAAGCCACATTTCCTACTCGATTGAGGATTTTTAATGGGCCAATGAATCGAGGATTGAGCTTTCGTCTCTTTCCAAATCTCGTAACTCCTTTCCATGGAGCAACCTGTAACAACACATGATCTCCAACATTGAACTCCACGTCTTTTTGATGAAGATCAACATAACTCTTTTGTCTATCTTGTGAGGTTTTTAAAAGTTGTCGGATCATTTGAATCTTTTCTGTTGTCATGCATACCAATTCTGGCCCCAACAACGTTGCTTCACCCACCTCGTCCCAGCATACTGGAGAACGACACTTGCGTCCATACAACGCCTCAAATGGAGCTATGCCAATACTTGCTTGATAACTGTTTTTGTAGGAGAATTCCACAAACGGCAAGAACTTGACCTAACTTCATTTGAAGTCAAGGACAAAGAGTCTTAATAGATCTTCCAGAGTTTGAATAGTCCTCTCCGACTGCCCGTCCATCTGAGGATGATATGCCGAACTGAATCACAAATTCGTGCCCATAGCTTTCTGCAAACTGACCTAAAACTGTGAAGTGAATCTTGGGTCCCGATCAAAAACTATAGATACTGGCATACCATGCAGTCTTACAATCTCATTTATGTACATACAAGCAAGACGTTCAAGTGAATAAGTTTTTCGTATAGGTAAGAAATGAGCAGACTTGGTCAATCTATCAACAATGACCCAAATAGCATCTATGCCTTGGGAAACCTTTGGAAGACCAGTAACGAAATCCATAATAATGTGCTCCCACTTCCATTATGGAATTTCAAGTGGTTGCAATAGACCTTTTGGCAGTTGATGCTCCGCCTTGACACATTGACACGTTAAACACCTTGAGATAAACTCTGCTATCTCTCTCTTCATATTGCTCCACCAAAATGTATGTCGAATATCATGATACATTTTGGTACTCCCAGGATGGATTGCAAACGGTGTGTTGTGCGCCTCCATCATGATTTTATACTTTAAATCAGGGTTGTTAGGAACACAAAGTCTGGAGTTGACTCAAAGTATTCCTTCTTCATCAATTCTTGCTTCTGGAATAACACATTCTTGCACTTTCTTCTTCATACGCATCAGCTCCAGGTCCGTAGCTTGAGCAACTTTAATTTTATCGATTAAATTCGGTTCTAATCGTATATTTGTCATCATAACGTGGGTCCTTGGAGTCTTTATCTCTATCTCCATCCTTTGCAAGTCATACAAAATGGGCATTTCCGTTGACAATATCGCACTCGAACCCGCATATGATCTTCTACTTAATGCGTCAGCTACCACGTTCGCTTTTCCAGGATGATATTGAATAGTATGATCATAATCTTTCAACAGTTCAAGCCAACATCATTGCCGTATGTTTAGTTCCTTTTGGGTGAAGAAATATTTGAGGCTTTTATGATCTGTATAGATCTCCACTTTCTCCCCATACAGGTAATGCCTCCAGATTTTAAGTGCCAAAACGACAGCTGCCAACTCTAGATCATGAGTAGGATAATTCCTCTCATATTCTTTGAGTTGTCGTGAGGCATAGGCTATGACTTTCCCATGTTGCATGAGAACAAATCCCTCTGCCTGAAGCATTACTGTAGATGACATATCCCTCCGTACCAGATGGTATTGTCAGAACAGGTGCTGAAATGAGTCTCATCTTGAGTTCTTGAAAACTCTTCTCACATTCCTCGCTCCAACCGAATTTTGTATCTTTTCGAGTCAGCTAAGTTAATGGATTAGCGATTCGAGAAAATCCTTCCACGAATCTCCGATAATAACTAGCTAAACCCAGAAAGCTACGTACTTTGGTAACTGACTTAGGTTGCTCCCAGCTTTGAATTGCTTCAATCTTTGTCGGGTCAACAGATATTCCATGATTTGATATCACGTGCCCAAGGAATGCTATTTCCTCAAGCTAGAACTCGCATTTCTTCAACTTGGCATATAACTTGTTTTCACGAAGCTTTTGGAGTATTAGCCTCAAGTGTTGCTCATGATCTTCATGACTTTTGGAGTGTAGACACTCAAATTTTCTGTACTAGTGTCACTAACATTGCAGGAGGACAGATTCGTCTTTTAAGAAGGAACCCTGAAAGATAATCCATATCCATACTGGGATACTCTAGGAAGTTCAAAGATCATCGACCCCGAACACACCTTTGGGAGTAACAATTCAAACCTCGGATATAACCCCAAGGCGTGTAGATCCAATATCGGAACAGTACACACCGGAGAAGACCGATTAATCTCGAAGATAACCCCGAGGTATCCAATCTCAGTCCCAACCATGGGAATAGCAACCAACCTTCGTGATAACCCCAAGGAATGCAGTTTCGACGATAACCCCAGAAATGCTTGTTTTAAATACGACCAGCTTCAATCTCGGCGCTCACAACGAGATACTCTATACCAACCCGGAGATAACATCGGGAGGACATGCACACCTCAAAGATGACAATGAGGACCTTCAACAATTGCAGTAGTCCAATCTCAGCGAAGCTCTGAGCAACGTCTGCTTTATCAGCCCAAACTGACAATAACACCGGTGAGGGGCAACATCGTCATCTCGCCAACACGATGCCACGCCACGTCGTCTCAACATTTCATACACATATCTACGCAACAATGTCCCACAAGAATCAAGGATAATCAATCCCGAGTGACTATTGTGCGGGGTAACAGATAGAATTTGAAGCTTGAAGACCGGAGGGCATCGTCCCATCTTTAATGACTTCATACAAACTCTAATCCTATGCCATTGTACAACTCTCGACAACGGCGGTCCGAAATAGGTCCTGTATACCTCAAACGGATGCCCGGATTACACTCTGAAAGTTCGAGTGGACATTACAGTGCCCAAGTACACGTATTACGAGATGACCCGACCCAAGAAACCCGGGCCCACAAGGTTGCCTCTGACTACACTCTGTGGCTCGGTAAGAAGTATATATGGCTCCATCCTCTATAAATAGAGGGCTTGGGGTGGCCATTTTGCAAGAGAAAGCAGCGAGAAGCCACGCCTAATTTGCTCTGCACTCACCTATCTGATGTACTTTATCATTTTAAACACTGTGAGAGCTCATATATAGCTACTTTTGTACTGCAAAAGCCGGTGTTTATCCACTTTAAAGATATAGAAGTCTTCTTTGGCAGTCAACTGTAAGCCTTCTCACACACTTTAAAGCCTTTCTCTTCATCTCTGCACACACCCTTCTTCACGTTGAGAGTCGGGTTCATACAGCATTTTACGAAGAACGGTCCGTGATTTTATTTGATTTTATATATATATATATATATATATATATATATATATATATATATTTATATATCTGGACTAACATTATCGAGTTATGCCTCGATTGAGCCTGAACTTGATGCGGAGAGTTTATTTGCTTTATATATATATATATATTTATATATATAGGCGTGTGTCGAACTTTGTTCGATGAGCCTGAACTTGATGCAGGCGTTTACTTGCTTTAATATATATTAAGCGTGTGTGGGACTACATTCGATGAGCACGGATTTTACATTGAGACATTTATTTGCTAATATATATATATATATTTATTTATATATATGAAGCTGTGTGTCGAACTTTGTTCGATGAGCCTGAGACTTGATGCTCGAGCGTTTACTTGCTTTAATATATATATACTTATATATATATTAGCGTGTGTCGGACTACATTCGATGAGCACGGATTTTACATCCGAGCGCTTACTACTTTTTTATATATATGTATATATTCCGTCCCACAGAGTTTGCCGTGGTGGTTGATCGCTTCTGACTTTCTTTACGTTTAAATCTGCACGGAGTTTACTTCATGGCGGTTGATCGCTTTGTACAACTTTCTTTACATTTTGTCCACTTTGGAGTTTCCTTCGTGGCGGTTGTGATATTCTGACTTTATTTACGTTTCGTCGTCACTTTGGAAGTTCCTCCGTGGCGATTGATAGCTTTTCTGACTTTATTTACATTTCGATCCCCATGGAGGTGCTTCGTGGTTGGTGATCATGTCTGTATATATATATTTACAACTTTTTTATATATATACCGCTACGCTTTCATACAAATTGCGATTATTTTGTGCGCCTAGGAATCATGTGATTACAGATTCAAACCCATTGGATCTAGATTCAGTTCCTGTGATGGACATTTTCAGCTGTAAGCAGCTTGTAAATTATTTTTTGGTGTCTGAATTTCCTCAGATGGTTTCCATACCCATGAGGAAGTCGGCATTATTTTGTACATTATTTTCGTACGGATGCCTCGCATCTATAAAATAAAATTAATCGTCAATAGAACACTTAATAAAATGGGAGTGTAAAAGGTCTCAATTACTATTGAGCATCGTGGTTTGAAAAACCTCTTTTAAAACATCAACGCCATATCTTTCTTAAAATTGAATTTTACATAAATTCAAACCACGTATATATAAGTGTGACGAGGCCTCACTACTTCCAAATAACAAAGACATTGACCCACACACACACACACATTTAGATAATAGTTTCTTGAAAAGAGGCTACCGTAGTGGTAACACGGATGTCGAGGGTGTCTAACACCTTCCCTCCATATAACCAAGTCCCGGACCCTAATGAATCTCGGTTTCATCGACCCGTTTAGCAAAGTGTCACATCCTTTGGGTCGATGTAAAACCTTTTCTCGATTGTGTTGGTATAACCATTTAAAAAACCAACTGGTGACTATTAACAGTCCATCATCGACATTATACACGTCGGACCTTTTTCACTTGTTTTTTCAAACAAATCTCACCTAAAATGAGAACACCAAAGAACAAGTAACGAAAAGGGACATATAAAAATCCCGACGTCGACAGGTGGCGACTCTGCTGGGGACTCCAGTAAGAGGACTTAAGCCGCTATTACAATCTTTTCAAAATTGTTATCTGCTTGTGTGTGGATGTTGCATTTACATTTATGATGAATGTGTTCGAATGCATTTACTTATTGCACTTAGGGCCTCACACCATAAACTGCTTGTGATATTAGTGCTTCGCACATGTCATCATTTTCATATGGTGAGACGCGATGTATGTGAATGTATGTTGTGTGGTCCCTCCACCAGGAGGCTATCCGTCGGTGTTTGATTCTTTGGACTCGTGGGAAGACTAATTCCCCGAGGCTCAGAAAGAACCACCCAAATTCACTCCAGTTGAAAGACCGGATTAATTTCCCGTTGAGTAAATTGCGATGATTTGGGAACCTTCATGCCAAAAAGCCACGAGAGTAACCTAAGATAGGTCAGCCTCTGATAAACCCAAAACAGAGGAAAGTCTCTTCATGCTCTCATTTTAATTACTTGTAAACACAATTACTTATAATTTCATTCCATATCTATCTCCATGTAATGAGAAATATGAAGAAATGTGTACACATACATATTTTAATTAACATGCTACAAACAGCTGACATCCATTTTGCAGGATAAAATTCCTAAAATGGACACATCACATAGCATGTTATTATACACATTCCCTAAAGACTAAACTATGCAAGTCTTTTGCAGGGAACCAATCGGACCTACTACCCGGTCAAAGTCCAAAAGGCAACAGCCTACAACAACCATGTCATCATCGACTGGACTAAACTTAATCTAGTTTCTCACAAAGAATTCGACGGATTAAGTAAACAAATTACAGATTTGGCTGTTCTACTCAAAGAACTACACCAGTCCAATCAGGGTCCAAAAATACCCTTGCATACTGAATCCTCCACACAAGGGGGAACCCAGGTCATTACAATACCTGAACTGCAGTTGGATACAACCAAAAAAACTCATGATCTTGCCCATCCCTTTGGAGATCTGAACCTTTGGTGACATAAAAAGAAAGTCCTCCAAATGGAAGAGACCCTTCGTCTTTATCAAAGGAATTGGAACACACGGAGTGTTTCATATCTCGATCTTTGCATTTTCACGGTGTTCATTATCCAAAAAAGTTTAAAACTCCTGACTTCGAAAAATATAACTAGTTAGGAGATCCTTATACACATTTAAAGGTGTTTGTTGGAGAACTTGGATCTTATACAGAGGACGAAAAGCTCAGAATGCAATTGTTCCAAAAGAGTCTAACTAGAGAAGCCCGTTCGTGGTACACAAGATTAGACAATTCAAAAATCCATATTTGGGAAGAGCTAGCACATGCTTTCCTCACTCAATCTGACTTTTCGGTCTCGGATGGCTCGATCGAAGATCAAATTACCAAGATCAAGAAACAGTCTTTCAGAGAGTATGCTCAAAGGTGGAGATGCCTGGCGGCCCAAGTTAGTCCTTCCATGATAGAATCAGAGATGGTCATGACTTTCATAGACATACAAGAAGCGCCTTTCTATGAAAGAGTTTTATCCGACATCGGCAAACCATTTTCTAAAATGGTCGAACATGGGGAGATGGCTGAGATGGGATTGAAGTCCGGAAAGATTCAAGACCTAGCTGCCCTTAAAGCTATTGCTGATCACATCCAATCCAGAAATTATGGAAACAACCCCTGGAGGGTCCATAAAAAGAAAGAGGAAGATGTTTCCCTAATACTACAGGGTCAAAAAGGCAATCAGAACATGCCTATTCAAAGGAGAAACTACACTCCCATTTAAGCACAGTCTGCGAACCCTCCAATACCAAAAGGTGGAGAAGTCAAACTCCCTCGAGTGTTCACACCCTTAGGGGACATCCTCGAGAACATTCTCAATCTTCTGACAACACAGAAGAAAATTACGCATCTTCTTCCACCAGCCAACCCTAATAGACGGGGTTTCAATGCTGCTCAGAAATGTGCTTATCATGCTGGGGCACCTGGACATGATACTCAGGATTGTTGGGCCTTGAAACACAAGATCCAGGACCTGATAGACAGCGGGGAGATCGTGGTCACCAAACCAGATCAGCCTCACGTTCAAGACAACCCTCTTCCTCAACAAAAAGAAGAAGAGGTCAACATGATAAATTGGAGTAACGGACAGAATTCCAATTTCAATTGTGAATCCTCCCTGACCCTCAAAGACGGTGTTGACAAATGGGACTACGCAAAGTTCCAATTCACAATGGAACGAAAGATGAAAGCTCTATGCAAGAAAATTGAACAATTGGCAGAACTGGTGACTTATCAACATCAAGTGACACGTCAATTAATCAGCCAGGAGCAAATGAAATGTTGGAAGACAAAGTGACAAAGGAGCAAATGCCAAAGCCCGTCGGGATTTTACCAACAAAAGGGAATTCACATATCTGGGCCAACCTATGGAGGAAATCCTTCATATGTTAATCAATGAAGGAAGGATCAGTTCCCTTCTACCTCCAATCAACCCTCGTTTAGGGCGGTACAACTCTGATGGAGTATATCAATATCACTCCCAGTCTTGCGCTTCGCAAAGACGGAAGAATGTTGGGCACTCCGCCACCTCATCCAAAATCTAATTGTGGTGGTGTCCAAAGACTTAGCGGAGGCGATCTATATCGTGTTACGGGCAAGTGAGAATTCAGGTCCTACTAAGTGGAAGAGTGTGGTAGCAGTCATATCCACTGAAACTGATGGGGTTAACAAATCACTCACAATGCCAACAATTCAACTCAAGGGAAGCAACAATCCTTTGAAAGTGGCCGCTCCCGAGCCGATCAACTTGTCGTACAGAGCATAATATCCTATTGTTAGCTTGCACAAAGTTCCGTGAAATTATGGAGAAGGTGAAGGATCCACCTCACATACAACTGCTACAGTGTTGAAGGAAAATCCACTGTATCTTCCCCAACGGGTGATGAAGTCTACCATCAAATCAAAGGGGAAAATACCCATGGAGAAGATTGAAAGATTCCTCCACACTATGGGTCATAACGAAGCCACGGTGGTTTTAATCTTAAAAAAAGCTCCACAATAAATATCAATTTGGACTTGGTCCTAACTTCCGAGAATCACCGAAAGGTCTTGTTGAAGGTTTTAGAAGAAGCCTATCTACCAACATCAGTTGATACGGAAAAATTTCAACATCTGGTTGATCACATTTTCAACAACAATGTGATATCCTTCACTGATGATGACATACCGCCCGAGGGGACCGGTCATTGCAAGCCGTTGCACATTGCGGTCTTGTCCTCTGGATACATGCTAGCTGGAGTCTTGATAGATGGAGGTTCATCTCTAAATATATGTCCATACGCTACCTTGGTGAAGATGAATATCAATCTCAACCGAATTCAGAATAGCCATACTATCATCAAAGCTTTTGATGGAGCCCGTCGGAATTCGGTCGGAGTAATTGAACTGCCAATCGAAATTGGTCCTCATACATTGTGCGTATCTTTCCATGTACTCAAGATAGATTCGGGATACAACCTGCTCTTGGGACGACCATGGATCCATATGGCTGGGGCAGTCCCCTCCACTCTTCACCAACAATTGAAATACATTATTAACAATAGCCTGGTCACGGTCAACGCTGAACTAGAGTGTCCTCAACACGGGGATATGCCATTCATCAATGCAAATGAAAATGTTGAACCAGTCAGTTTTCATGCCTCGGAAGTAAGCAATACCCAATACCATGCTATTGGAATGCCATTACCCAAACCCAAGATTTCTGCCGAGGTAATGTCGGCTACTCAAGAAATGATGTCATTGGGTCATAAACCGGGACAAGGGCTGGGTAAAGATTGACAGGGTATCAAATACCTAATTCAATTAACCAAGCAAACTGGAACAGCTGGACTAGGCTATTCTGCCAGTTCTAGTCATATGAATCCTCATAAGCATCAGTAGATTCCTTGAGCTTCAACCATGTGGTGTTTATCTTCGCCTTCAAACTCTGAGTTCGCACAACCTCCTGTAAAGGTGCCAGCCAATGTAATTGCTATGTTATTTCCCAAGCCGGTACCAGTAAAGGAGAAAGAAGTCTTTGTTCCAAATCCCGCAGTGGAAGAGGAGGAACAAAGGATCAAGCAAGACGTCATCTGAATGATGTCAGGCATACGCATCATCATTCATAATGAACATACCAACAGATACACCCTAGACGATGATTACCCAGATGTAATGGCCATCATTCGGGACAGGAGGATGATGACAATCCCTCCATCATCTGCGGTCCACCCAAACTTTACCTCGCTAATTGGAGCGGCACTCCTTGCATTGGTCGTTGGAGGTAAAGCGCGTAAACTCTTTACGCCTTGTAGATATAATAACCGCTTACTTTTACGCATAAAGATTAGCAGTTTATTTTGCCAGTATATGCTAACACTGTGTATGATCAACACATTTCATATATACTAAGTGAAAGCATATTTTGTTTCAGGACTCTGAATTTAGATGTGCATGTACTTGCTGATACGATGCCTCTTCTCCACAAGGATTATACCTTTGATGTAGAGATGAATTCAACCTTGATGGAAATACAGGATGACAATTAGGTGCCTCCAGAAATTCAAGAATGGGTTAGAGACAAACCCAAACCCAACCTTGATCAAACCACTTCTTTCAATCTCGGAACCTTAGAAAGCCCTAAGTTAATCCAGATTGGTTCAGACCTTACCCTAAACCAAAAGAATGACATGGTTATGCTATTAACCAAATTCCTGGATTTGTTTGCATGGTCTCATGAAGACATGGTGGGTTTGTCCACTGACATTGTCCTTCATCGCCTTCCCATTAAAGAGGGATTTAAGCCAGTCAAGCAAAAGCTCAGGCGATTGAAACCTGAGTGGAGTTTAAAGGTGAAAGAAGAAATTGTGAAACAATTTCAAGCTGGCATCATCATGGTGTCCACATATCCTGAGTGGATATCCAACATTGTGCCCGTGCCTAAACCTAGAGGGAAGGTGCGAGTTTGCGTGGATTACCGGGACTTGAACAAAGCTTGCTTAAAAGATAGCTTTCCCGTACCATTTATCCACATTCTTATTGATAATACTGTGCAATATGACATGTATTCCTTTGCGGGGTACCATCAGATCATGGTTGCTGAGGAAGATCGTGAGAAAACTGATTTTGTCACGCCTTGGGGAACCTTTTGCTACAGACGGTTGTCATTCGACCTCATCAATGCCGGAGCCACCTATCAACGAGCTATGATGGCTCTTTTCCATGACTTAATGCACAAAGAGATAGAGATCTATGTGGATGAAATCATTGTCAAGTCCCAGAAGGAGGATGACTATCCAGACCATCTCAAAAAGTTGTTCAACAGGTTGCGTAAGTACAACTTGAAGTTGAATCTAGCTAAATGCGCCTTTGGTGTTAAATCAGGCAAGTTGCTAGGATTTCTAGTCAGCCACAAAGGGATTGAGCTGGATCCTGCCAAAATCCAGGCCATCACAGAAATGCCCATTCCTCAGACATAAAAGGAAATACGGGGATTTTTGGAAAGAATCAACTTCATTAGCATGTTTATCTCTCAACTCACAGCAACCTGTGAGCCAATCTTCAAGCTATTAAGGAAGAACTCCTCCATGAAATGGAATGATGAGTGTCAAAATGCCTTCCTCACAATTAAGAAACAGCTAGTCAAAGCTCCCGTGTTGGTACCACCCAGGGATGATGTTCCCCTATTCATGTATCTATCCATAAGTGACAATGCCATGGGCTGCATGCTGGGACAAAAAGACGATAGAGGCCAAGAACGAGCTATCTATTACCTCAGCAAAAGGTTCAGCAGTAGTGAACACAAGTACACTCTGATCGAGAAGACTTGTTGTGCTTTAGCATAGGCTTTCATGAGGTTACAACATTACCTCCATGGTCACACAACCCATCTCATATCCCGCGTGGATCCTCTCAAATATGTGTTCAATAAACCCATGTTAAATTGCCGACTGTCCAGATGGCAGTTGATCCTACAACAATTTGACATCGTATATGTGACTCAAAAGTCCATCAAAGGTCAAGGAATTGCGGATCAACTGGCCGCCGCACCATCGAGGGATTTCAAACCCTTGGAAACATATTTCATCGATGAAGGAGTAATGACAGATTCAAAGAACACCATCGATGACGATACGGCGCCAATCGTGGAAGATGTATTTTGATGGGTATCAAACTGGAAGGTTACGGAGCTGGAGCAGTTCTAGTATCCGCACACGGGGAGCAGTATCCGTCGCCAATAAATTGCGGTTTGTCAAACACCAACAACACATCTGAGTATGAAGGTTGTCTTATGGGGCTAAAACTTGTCCGTTCAATGGGCGTCAGGCGGTTAACTGTCTTTGGAGATTTAGAGTTGGTAATCAGACAATCCACCGGAATCTATCAAACCAAGGAACTACATTTGCTTCCCTACCATCGACAAGTTTTACAGATGGTTTTGGAGTTCGAAGAAATCTCCTTTCTACACATTCCTCGTAATAGGAATGACTTTGCGGACGCGTTAGCAACTTTGGCCTCCTTGATTCGCATATCAGACAAGGAACATTTGCCAAGCGTCATAGTTTCCCTGTACAAGGCCCCAACCTATGGGAATTACGTTGGAGAAGTATCGGATGAGTTACCTCCCATCCAACATCCTTGGTATCAGCATATCAAGGAATATCTACGAGATGGATCTACACCCGCAGAAGCGAGCATGACTGAGAAAAGGCGGATCCATTTACTTGCTATGAAATTCTATCTGAGTGGAGATGCGCTCTACAAAAGAGATACATGACTAGGTCTCCTCAGATGTTTAGACAAAGATCAAGCCCAAAGGCTTATGAATGAAATCCATGGTGGAGTCTGTGGCCCTCACATGAGTGGCTCCCTCCTTGTCAAGAAAGTCCTCAGGACAGGACATTATTGGCTATCTCTCAAAGCTGATTGTAATGACCACGTCAAGAGATGCTATCAGTGCCAAATTCATGGGAATGCTATACACGCCCCTCCACAGGAACT
Organism: Panax ginseng; assembly: GCA_020205605.1. NCBI lineage: Eukaryota > Viridiplantae > Streptophyta > Magnoliopsida > Apiales > Araliaceae > Panax > Panax ginseng. Next base: position 84,780,734 of record CM035142.1, on the reverse strand, counting down.
CCACAATATGAGTTTGCCTTGGCCCTTCTCAATGTGGGGAATGGACGTTATTGGGCCCATTGACCCTAAAGCCAGTAATGGATATCGATTTATCTTCACCATGATCGACTACTTCACCAAGTGGGTAGAGGCAGCCTCCTTCCCCAAGGTTACCAAAGAAGTCATCATTGCTTTCATCATAAATAATGTCGTTTGTCGATACGGACAACCAGAGGTAATTGTGTCAGACAATGCTAAGAACCTCAACAACAAAATGATGGAGGAATTATGCAGTAAGTTCCACATCAAACATCTTAACTATGTCATCTATCGTCCGAAGATGAATGGTGCTGTTTAAGCGGCTAACAAAAACATCAAGAAGATTATGCAATAGATGTCTGCCAACCACAAAGATTGGCCTGACCTATTGCCTCTAACTCTGTTAGCCTACAGAACCTTTATGTGCACTTCCACTGGGGAAACCCCTACGCTTTAACCTATGGGATGGAAGCAGTGAATGGAATCCCTCAGAGTGTTGATAGACGCTCAGCTGGATGAAGACCAATGGGTACAAGACAAGTATCACCAATTGTCTCTAATAGACGAAAGGCGAACCGCGACTATCTTCCATGGTCAGTTATATCAACAAAGGATCACCATATCCTACAATAAAGAAGTCCGGATACGGCAGTTTAAACAACATGACTTGGTTTTAAAGAAGATCCCTGACAACCAAGATCAGCCTAAGGGAAAATTCGCTCCTAACTGGGAAGGCCCATTTGTTGTCAAGGAAATATTGACAGGAGACGCTCTCAGATTGCAAGAAATGGACGATGATAAGTGGATTTTATATACACGAATTGATATTCGTTTCAAGTTTAAATTCATAGTTATCTTCGTGTTTTGTGTTCGTTTTTATTCATTTCATATTATTTTATGTGTAGGGTGGTCATGGAGGTAAGTGGTGAAGAAAGGCGGACTTTTGGAGCAAAGTTGGAAAAATGCATGAAGTCACAATATTTCGTTAGCAGTGGACATACTGCTACGGGTAGGCCTTATTAAACTTAGTAATTACCAGGAAAAAGGTCTTTGGATTCTGCAAGTGTCCTGCTGTTGTTTGAACTCTGCTGGGACTTGGTTTGTGGGACTTTGATGATGTGCATGGACTCTAATAAAAGGGGACTTCAGCCAAAATAGATGGAGAGCTAGAGATTACTTGGAAAAAGAACAATCTTACAACACACGGAGCATAATTCAAGAGCGATTTCCAAGATTCAAGAAAAACTTTGGAGGAGTAATTTTCAGAGATTGTCACGACGGTTGCGAATCAAAGCTACGTGAAGGGGTTTTCATTATTCTTCTTCTCTTTAGTTTTATTTGTAATTGGAAGGATGTTTTCAACAAATTATTCAGTTTTTAATTCATTCGTTATGAACTAATTTAGTCATTAGACTTGTGATGGATCTTTGGGTGAAACGATGATTCTATAGCTTTGATTTCCAATTCAATAATATATTTTTAGTTTATCTATGTTAATTTGAGCGTGAATTTATGAATTGCCTGATCAACAGTTCTTTGTGGATTTGAAAGGAATCGAGAGAGGAGATTCGAATCTAGACCTGAGTTAATATAAATGTGTCGTGAATTTTGTCAATAGCGATTTTTGATTATTGTTAAAAGCGGAGATATGCTTGACATCACATGTAATCGTATAGAGAGCTTAAACTTAAACCTTCTTTAATTGTAGTTCACATAGAGATATAGTGAGTTGGTTAATTTAGGTGTTTAACGGATTTCTATCTGAATTGTGGATTGATGTTAATACGGTATTAGTACATCGAGAGGTGGCTATTACTACGTTCGTGTTTGTGATTAATAAACTGGGATATTAAATTGAGTTGGAATAAAGGTTTGAAAATTAGAGTGAAGCTCAGGGTGAAATCATAAGTCTACTTCTCCATTAATTGTTTGAAATTCTGGATTTTGATATTGGTGACTGTTTTGTGATAGTTTACTTATTTATTAATTTAGTTTTTTTATATAGTTTTAAAACCATTGAATTGAATAGTTTAGTAGAATTAGGATTAATAGAAAATTGATAATTGTGAAGTTAAAGTTTTTGATAATTTGTCCTCATGGGAACGATACTCTATTTACTACTATATTACTTGTTGACCACGTACACTTGCGTGTTTTTGCGCGTATTGATTTTACCCAACAAGTTTTTGGCGCCGTTACCGGGGACAATTTAGCCTAGATTTTAATACTTTTTTACGATATCAGTTTAATTAGTCCAGTTTTACTTAAACATTTTTTTGTTTTTGTTTCTCCTATAACAGGTTTTTGATATTGGTTTATGCAAACGCGATCCAAACATCCAGACTTGCTTCCTTTTGAGGACGACATTGAAAGAAGATTTCAGAGGTTAAGTAAGTGGATCGAGGACACGAGGAACGAATTCAAAAATTCTGATAAGGAATAAATCATGGCTGCCGAAGAGCAGAAAGCATTGAGGGATTTTGCAACACCTAGGGTGACTGATCTGCAGTCGAGTATTACTAGGCCTGCAATAGCTGCGAACACTTTTGAAATTAAGCCTGGGACCATTCAGATGATGCAGAACTCATGTCAGTTTGGGGGAATGGCGAATGCCGATCCGAATGAGCATTTGATCAGTTTTCTAGAAATGTGCGACACGTTCAAGTACAATGGGGTGTCGGATGAGGCAGTGAGACTTCGCTTGTTCCCATTCACTTTAAGGTACAAGGCGAAGAGTTGGTTATATTCTCTTCCGCCGGGGTCGATCACTACGTGGGAAGACTTGGCTCAAAAATTTCTTGCCAAATTTTTCCCACCGGCGAAGACTGCGAAAATGAGGAATGACATCACAATGTTTGAGCAGCAAAATGGGGAGTCATTATATGAGGCATGGGAGCGATACAAGGAATTACTCAGAAAGTGCCCACATCATGGATTGCCCAAGTGGTTACAAATGAACACCTTTTATAACGGGCTACATGGAAATGTTAGAACCATCATTGATGCGGCATCGGGCGGTGCATTCATGGCTAAGAGTTACGAGGATGCATACAATTTGATCGAAACAATGGCGGCAAATAACTACCAGTGGCCCACAGCAAGAATGACACAGGAAAAGGCGGCTGGGATCTTGGAATTAGATGGAGTAACAGCTATACAAGCACAGCTTTCTGCACTATCCATGAAGTTTGATACTATGAATGATAGGGTTAATACAATGACAGGGGCTCAAGTTCAGCAGGTTATGGTAGTATGTGAATTGTGTGCGGGTGATCATCCGACAGATCAGTGCGCAATAAATCCAGCATCCGTTCAGTTCATAGGCAACTACAATAGAATTCCGCAAAATACATACCAAAACTCCTACAACCAGGGGAATAGGAACCACCCAAACCTCTCGTGGAGCAATAGACAGCAAAATCAAGCTCCATGACCATCATATCCCCCTGGTTTTCATAGTCATCAACAACTGGTTCAACATCAGGAAAGGAAATCCGATTTCGAGGAAATGGTGTCAAAGTTCATAACCAGCACTGATGCATTAATAAAAAATCAAGCAATGGTGATGAAAAGTCAAGAGATGTCAATTAAGAATTTGGAAAATCAGATTGGACGGATGGCGTTAACAATGAATAATAGACCACAAGGAACATTACCTAAGCGATAATCGAGAGAAACCAAGGGTAATCATGAAAGCAATGTCAGCGGTTATGTTGAGAAGTGGAAAACATCTCGGGGTAATAGTGTAGAAAATTCAAAGAACACAGGAGGAAAACGTTGATGACAAAGATAGCGTGGTGGAGGTAACAAAATAAAGAAAACAATGAGCCGATTGTTTATCCTCCACCATTGCTTTCAATTGAGAGGGTCCAAAACGTAAATCGGATAAGCGCAACAGAAAGTTTTTAGACGTGTTCAAGAAACTTCAGATTAACATCCCATTCGGAGAGGCCCTAGAGCAAATGCCAAGTTATGAAAAGTTTATGAAGGGAATTTTGTTCGAGGAAGAAGAAATGGGAAGAATTCGAAATAGTGGCACTAACAGAGGAGTGTAGTGCAGTGTTACAGAAGAAGCTACCACCAAAACTCAAAGACCCGGGGAGCTTTACTATCCCGTGCACGATCGGGAAGATGTCGTTTAACAAATGCTTATGTGATTTGGGGCATGTATAAACACGATGCCATTGTCGGTGTACTTTAAATTGGGTTTGCCCACGCCAAAGCCTACTGAATATTTCATTCATTTGGCGGACAGTCACCACATATCCGGAGAGGAATTGTAGAGGACATTACGGTAAAAGTGGATAAGTTTATATTCCCTACGGACTTTATCATACTGGATTTTGATGAAGATAAGAACATCCCGATCATCCTAGGGAGACCTTTCTTGGCCACGGAAAGGACACTCATAGACGTGCAAAAAGGAGAACTTACAATGAGGGTCCAAGATCAAGAAATAAAATTCAATGTGTTCAAGGCCATGAAATATCCTACGGACGAGGAAGAGTGTTATCGAATGGATTTAATTGAGAAAATTACCAGCGAAGATATTAGCAAGAGTTTGATCAATGATCCGTTAGAAACAACCTTATTGGGGGATGAAGAAAAAGACGACCCAGAATTTGTGGACTTATTACAGATGCTAGACTCGTTGCCACTAGTTAGCCGATTCAGAGCACCGTTTGAACCATTGTATACTGAGGAGACAGTATACAATCATGAAGGAAGTTGTCAAGAAGGAGATTCTGAAATTAATGGATGCCGGTATCATATATCCAATTTCCGACAATAAATGGGTAAGTTCGGTTCATTGTGTGCCGAAGAAAGGGGGAATGACGGTGATACATAATGATGACAACAAGTTAATTCTAACAAGGACAGTGACAGGTTGGAGGGTGTGCATCGATTATAGGAGATTGAATAAGGCAACCCGAAAGGATCATTTCCCGCTACCTTTTATCGATCAAATGTTAGACAGGTTAGCGGGACATGAGTTTTACTGTTTATTGGATGGATACTCGGGATATAATCAGATTGCCAATGTTCTTGAGGATCAAGAAAAGACAACATTTACATGCCCTTACGGCACATTTGCGTTCAGGAGGATGTCATTCGGGCTATGCAACGCACCCGCAACTTTCCAACGGTGTGTGATGGCTATTTTTTCAGATATGGTGGAGAAGAATGTTGAAGTCTTCATGGACGATTTCTCGGTCTATGGAGACAATTTTGATACTTGCCTAGAAAATCTGGTCATGGTGTTGCAGTGATGTAAGGATACAAACCTCATACTAAATTGGGAAAAATGCCACTTCATGGTTGAAGAGGGCATAATTTTGGGCCATAAGGTGTCGGCTCAAGGATTGGAGGTGGACAAAGCAAAGTTGGATACGATCGAGAAACTACCTCCACCAAGCTCGATTAAGGGTATTAGAAGTTTTACGGGGCATCTTTGGGTTGTCTGGGAGGTTCATAAAAGACTTTCTAAGATTGCAAAACCTTTATGTAGTCTTTTAGAAGGATGCTACTTTCGAATTTTCATCGCGGAATGCAAGTCCGCGTTTGAATTATTGAAGAAGAAATTAACTCTGACCCGTGATAGTCGTGACCCGGACCGAAAATGCCATTTGAGCTTATGTGTGATGCGAGCGACTATGCGGTTGGGGCTATTTTGGGACAAAGAAGAGATAAGGTGTTTCACGCCATATACTATGCAAGCAAAACACTCACAGAGACTCAAATGAACTACACTACCACGGAAAAGGAATTGCTTGCGATGGTATGCGCGTTCGACAAATTTCGGGCATACTTGATCGGGACTAAGGTAATAGTCTACACGGACCATTCGGCGATTCGGTACCTAATAGCAAAAAAAGATGCTAAGCCACGCCTTATACGATGGATTCTCTTACTTCAAGAGTTTGATTTAGAAATTAAAGATAGAAAGGGGACAGAGAATCAAGTTGCCGACCATTTATCAAGGCTGGAAAATCCGGAGAAAAAGGATGAAGATAGATGCACGCTTAACGAGTCATTCATGGATGAGCAACTATTTGGGTTAAATGCAGAATTTCCGTGGTATGCAGATTTTGCGAATTTTGTGGTAAGCAAAATGCTTCCCCCGAATCTTACACGACAACAGAAAAAGAAGTTTCTTCATGACGTCAAGTGGTACATGTGGGATGAGCCGTATCTATTCAAGCAGTGCGCCGATAAGATGATTCGATGATGTATCCCCTACAGTGAAGTCCACAACATACTGCAAGATTGCCACTCATCAGCATATGGTGGACATTATGGGAGTGAGCGCACCGTGGCAAAAGTGCTTCAATCCGGGTTTTATTGGCCTACATTGTTCAAAGACGCCCACCAATTTGTAAAAACATGTGATAGATGCCAAAGGGTGGGAAACATATCAAAACGGAATGAGATGCCCCTACAAACAATTCATGAAGTGGAAATCTTTGATGTATGGGGCATCGATTTCATGGGACCATTCCCTTCGTCTTTGAGCAATCAGTATATTCTGCTCGCGGTGGATTACGTCTCGAAATGGGTCGAAGCTGCAGAATTACCATCTAACGGTGCCAAGGTGGTCCTCAAATTTCTACAAAAAAACATTTTCACGAGGTTTGGTACACCAAGAGAAATAATCAGTGATGAAGGTAGTCACTTCTGCAATAGTCGTTTACAACTCTTTTGGCTAAGTATGGGGTCAACCATAAGGTGGCTACATCATATCACCCTCAAACAAATGGACAGGCTGAGGTTTCGAACAGAGAAGTCAAGAAGATATTGGAAAAAGTCGTAAATCCGAGTCGGAAAGATTGGTCACTTTGATTGGATGTCGCATTATGGGCGTACCGGACTGCATACAAAACACCAATCGGGATGTCACCTTATCAACTCGTGTACGGAAAAGCATGTCACTTACCGGTGGTGCTACAACACAAGGCTTACTGGGCCATACAGAAATTGAATTTTGATCTAGTCGCTGTAGGAGAAAAGAGGCTACTCTAACTAAATGAGCTCGACGAATTCCGACTCCAAGCCTACGAGAACGCCAAGCTATATAAAGAAAAGGTTAAAAGATGGCACCACCAGAAAATTGTGCAATGAACATTCGAGCCGGGTCAATCAGTCCTCTTGTTCAACTTATGGCTGCGATTGTTCCCAGGAAAGCTTAAGTCGAGATGGTCGGGACCATTTACTATAAAATGCGTATTTCCTCATGGCGCCGTTGAACTCTACAGTCGTAATCCACTAGAGACGTTCAAGGTCAATGGTCAACGGATAAAGCATTATTCTTTGGGGGTGGCGAAGTCGAATCGGGACGCCTAAACAACATTACCCGCCGATATACACAAGAAAAGCAGGGAGTAGTCAGGCTGAACGACTTAAAATCAAGCGCTAATTGGGAGGCAACCCAACTTTTCTTTATTTTTCATAGTTCATGTTTAATTGTAAGGATGTATTTTATTAAGCAGTAGTTAGGTCTTATCAAGTAAAAGTTTTGCTAAAAATCTCAATGAAACTCCAAGTCGTCATTAATCTAACATATTGCATGTTTTTGGTTTCAGGAGAGGTCTAACGTGAGTAAGAGCAACAATGACCAAGAAATGGAGGAAAATCGGAGAATTTTGCATCTCAAAATTTTTGGCCGAAATTCGAAGTCAGTGGGCATTTTTGGCCTAGCAGCCCCCGCCGGGGCGGGGGTCCCAAATCCTGGGTAGACACGACTATTAAACACGCTGCCTGCTAAGTCTTGCCCATAGACCCACACACGCCTACTCCTTCTCTTGCTCTTACTCTCCCTCAACATCACTACCTAGCTTCCATACCAACCCACTACTACCCATTACCTACATCAAAACATCATCCCCACTACTAATTCCCACGATCTCCACTACCCAAACTTCGCAATCACATATTATTCCCAACCACACCACCTCTATATATATCACTCCATCTCATCTCTATTTATTCCCACAATCAATTTTCGAATTAGGGTATTCTGAGAGGTTGTTTTTGAGAGCAAATTCAATTGCTTCCTTGGGGCTCCAACTCATCCATTCCACATACACTAATTTCCAAGTTCAGATATCAAATTGGGTAACCTACCCCAACTGCACACCAAGTGTTTGATAAATTGACTGAACCACGTTTTAAAGGAAGGTAGGGTTTGCTAGCAAGTGTTCCCATCTGAAATTCAATGGCTTCTCAACCGACATCCAAACGCTAATGGGGGAGAATTCAAGCGCCGCTCAACAGCAACGAACCTATGATCGCCAAAAATTTGTGAGTACCGCCGCCGCCGATCGGTTACATGCTAACTAAAGAACTTACGCCAGAGTGGGGATTAGCCCCCGAGGGGAATGATGGGGAGATGATGTCTCAAATTCACCAAAAGGGGTGGCTTCACTTCACTGAACATCCGATGCTCGCCGTTGTCAAAATTGTCAAGGAATTTTATGCAAAAGCCGAAGACAAAGCTCCTTTCAAAGCGTTTGTGTGGGGTCGCATGGTTCCGTTCAGTGACGATGCCATTAATGCTTACTATCAATTGCGGGTGCCACGACATTGTCAGTATATCCAATTGAGGGATTCTGACCCTGACTATGAGGAGGTTATTACAAACATGACAAAGCCGGGCACATCTTGGATCAAAGGTAGAAAGGGAGGAACGGTGTTTAATAGCAAGGACCTTAGCCGGTATGGAAAAATATGGTACACATTTCTTATGCGCAAAATTGCTTTCGTCCCAACACAGTTCGGACGTCACCAAAGAGAAGGCGTTACTGTTATACGCCATTGTGCAAGATTTCATTATTGACATCGGGGCCATCATCAATTTCTCAATCCGCCGGTGTTTACGTGGGAATTTTTTGGGCGGTTTACCACATCCATCACTTATATGTGCATTGTGCCGCAACGCCGGGGTAAGATATTCTGATGATGAGCCCACTCAAATGCCGCTCGCTTTGCTTGATTCCAGAATGATTGCGCGGTATTCAGTTTAGCCTGGAGGAGAGTCACATCCACGAGGTTTGAGTTTTATTTTTCCATCGGCGTCGGAAGACGAAGTCGATGCCGAAGATACTTCGGGGGATGAAGCGATGGGAGATCAAGGAACCGAGCAGGTACCGCAGACCGAGGAAATTTCTAGTCCTCAGTTCCTTGAGTTCCAAAATCAGATGAATGCGCACAATAGGGCAGCCCGTCGAGAAATGCAGCAATTGGCGATGCGCCAAGATCATATGTTTGATGCAATGAACGCATCTTTCGTCTCACTGAACACAACACTCCAAAGTTTCAACCCGGTGGCTCAATTTCAATATCAACAACCCGGACCTTTACCTCGATTTCCTCCTAGTGATTCCAATGAAGAAGAGCACCAACCACCTCCCTAGAGTTAGACGATTCCAGGGAAGTCCTCATGCACTTAATTTTTATCCAATGAGGGCATTGTCTTATTTAAGTTTGGAGGATTTATTTGTTAGTTGCATGCATTTTGTTATTTTTGTTTTCATATCTAGTTTTTCATTATAGATTAGGTATTTGCATAGTAGTTAGGATTTTGCATTGTTTAAAAAAAATAAAATTAAAAAAATTTAGTTAAATAGAGTGTTTGCATATTTCCAACGGTGTCACATTTTATAGTTTGTTATGGCCAATGATGAGATTGTGAACTAGTTTAACCAATATAGTATGGATTATTATAACTGTGATATAATTTTTGTAATGAATCGATTCTTGGACTTGTTAGAAACTGTAATAAAAAGGGTAGCACTAATAACATCTTTGTTGATCAGTCAGTTCAAATTGATACATAAAAAGTTTCTAAAGGATAATGCTAGGGTGAACCAGAAAATGACAAGGATAGGCAGTGAAGGCTTAAATTAGGCAAAAACCTAAGTGTGGGGGAATATATGTCGGGTATATAAGCTTTAAAAAAATAAAAATAAAAATAAAAAATGAAACATGTTGAGTCTTGTGGTGGGTTGAGGAAAAACACTCCCCATAAACACAAGCGTGAGATGGAGCGTAAAACGCACTCACCAACCATCTATCAAAAGAAAAAGAAAAGGGAAATAATCACGGGAAAAGAGCAAAAAGCCCCCGCGTGAATAAAAAAGAAGAAGAAGAAAAGAAAGTATAAGTATCCTACATGTATCCTTGAATTTGGTTGTGTTTAATTTTAGTTGAGTCGTGCCTATCTTTGAGATTTTTAAGTTTGCACTGTATGATTCCTTCTAAGAAGTTTTTTGTGTATTGAATTTGGGTCCGTATCAGTTATCTTAGATGTTGATCACACACGCACGCTATACTAGTGATAATTGTTCAAGATTTGAGAATTAATACGTAAGTGTGGATTGGTTTTGATAATTCGTATTGTAAAGTTGCTTGTTTTCTATGAGGCCGATGGGATAAGTTAGTTTATGCGATGTTGTTGGATTTTTAGGCATTTAGATTGTTATTGCATTTCATTTCATTACATAACATGTAGTTTGTTTTGTGCTCGAGGACTAGCACTGTTTAAGTTTAGGGGATTTTGATAAGTGGATTTTATATACACGAATTGATATTCATTTCAAGTTTAAATTCGTAGTTATCTTCGTGTTTTGTGTTCATTTTTATTCGTTTCATGTTATTTTATATGTAGGGTGGTCATGGAGGCAAGTGGTGAAGAAAGGCGGACTTTTGGAGAAAAGTTGGAAAAATGCATGAAGTCACAAAATTTCGTTAGCAGTGGACATGCCCGCCGGGGCGGGCCTTATTAGGCTTGTACCCCCCGCCGGGGCGGGGGTGCCGGATTCTGCAAGTGTCCTGCTGCTATTTGAACTCTGCTGGGACTTGGTTTGTGGGACTTTGATGATGCGCATGGACTCTAATAAAAGGGGACTTCGGCCAAAACAGATGGAGAGCTAGAGATTACTTGGAAAAAGAACTATCTTACAACACACGGAGCATAATTCAAGAGAGATTTCCAGGATTCAAGAAAAACTTTGGAGGAGTAATTTTCAGAGATTGTCACGACGGTTGCGAATCAAGGCTACGTGAAGGAGTTTTCATTATTCTTCTTCTCTTTAGTTTTATTTGTAATTGGAAGGATGTTTTCAACAAATTATTCAGTTTTTAATTCATTTGTTATGAACTAATTTACTCATTAGACTTGTGATGGATCTTTGGGTGAAACGATGATTCTATAGCTTTGATTTCCAATTCAATAATATATTTTCAGTTTATCTATGTTAATTTGAGTGTGAATTTATGAATTGCCTGATCAACAGTTCTTTGTGGATTTGAAAGGAATCGAGAGAGGAGATTCGAATCTAGACCTAGTTAATATAGCATGTGTCAGGAATTTTGTCAATAGCATATTTTTGATTATTGTTAAGGTAGAGATACGCTTGACATCACATGTAATCGTATAGTGAGCTTAAACTTAAACCTTCTTTAATTGTAGTTCACATAGAGATATAGTGAGTTGGTTAATTTAGGTGTTTAACGGATTTCTATCTTAATTGTGGATTGATGTTAATACGGTATTAGTGCATCGAGAGGTGGCTATTACTACGTTCGTGTTCTTGATTAATAAACTGGGATATTAAATTGAGATGGAATAAAGTTTTGACAATCAGAGTGAAGCTCAGGGTGAAATCATAAGTCTAATTCTCCATTAATTGTTTGAAATTCCAAATTTTGATATTGGTGTATGTTTTGTGATAGTTTACTTATTTATTAATTTAGTTTTTTTATATAGTTTTAAAACCATTGAATTGAATAGTTTAATAGAATTAGGATTAATAGAAAATTGATAATTGTGAAGTTAAAGTTTTTGATAATTTGTCCTCATGGGAACGATACTCTATTTACTACTATATTACTTGTTGACCACGTACACTTGCGTGTTTTTGCGCGTATTGATTTTACCCAACAGACGGCGATGAATGTTACGCCCCCAAAATAGGCATACAACACCCATTCTGAGTCGCCAAATACATGGTACAGAAACAACTACAACTTTATTAATACAACATAAAAACTGTAAGTTTAAAATACAAATATTGTCATCTAGACAATATCCACACTCAAATAAGTCCTCATTACAATTATTGATACACTATTTTACAAAATAGTGAGGACTACTAAAACAACTTCTAGAACCATCATTCCACACCCCGACTAATACTCGCTACATTCTCGTCTCTTGAGAAGAAAAATGGAACAAAAAGGAAAAGGGTGAGCTCAACTAGCCTAGTAAAGAACATTATGACTAAGATAACATAGAACAAATTATCGTTAGTCCTCAACAGGGAAAAATCTAATAGAATACAATAGACAACCAATTTTAAATCAATATTCGCAGCAGAAATAATAATTCATTAGAAGAGTTAAGTAGAGAATGAAATCTACTATCTTCTATATATGAATTTAAAAGTTCGTCGTCGATATTTTATCCCTGTAAGATCAATCAATATATATCTGGAATCAAATATTCCTCTTTGCACCTCTGAGCCAAAGATATTCATCAGTTTGTCATCTTCATCTAAACACCTGTTCATCTTTGCACTACGGGCCAAAGATATTCATCAGAAATCATTCATCTTTGCACTACAGGCCAAAGATATTCAGTAATATCATCATTTAGGACCGAGGATGATGAAAAATATTTTAAAGGAAACGAATCCAGTGAAACAAAATAACAAATATTAAGGATTCGTATTTCAGTTTATCCATGTCCAAAAATAGTGGAGTAAAATTCAAGAATGATCAAAACATGGATACAAGCAAAGCTAGTATCCATAATAGATATTTTGAACGAAAAATGAAAATTTAATTTTTCTGTAAATAGTGTCGTATTCGTGAATAGTGTCGTATACGTGAATAGTGCCGTATACGTGAATAGTAACTCCGACACTAAAAGACAAGAATTTCACAAGAAAAATACTCTCAATATTTTGGCATAATGATATTGAAAGAAATAATATCATTTTGAAAAAAAAAATATCCCTTACCTCGAAAGAATAGTACTTTTGGCTGGAATACTGAATATAGTACTGAAGGGAACTTGCACCGTATAACAACACTCAAAGTATCAAAATACTCACAAGAATACGCTCAATATATCGGGAGAGAAAGAGAGAGAAAACTTCAGTTTCTGGTGTGATTTTCAATTCTAACCTAAGCACCCTATTTATAGGAAAATGCTTAGAACACCAAAGTAGAAAATTTAATAAATTAATAATATTTATTAACCAAATTCCTATGTATACCTTTGCCAACTGAATTCAGCCCCTAGCACATGTTAATGATGCCCACAAAATGTAAAAAAATCATTTTTCTTTTAAAACAAATTTAAAACTTTTAAAAATAATTATTTCGGAACTTCAGAACTTCAATAATTCATAATAAATAGCCCTTTTTATCAGAAAAATTCAAACCTCATGTCCTTTCCATAGGAAATTCCATTCTCTACAACTTTTTAAAAGAAAATTTTTCCAAATTCCAAACAGAAATTGACCGAAATCCACAAACGGACGATTTTACAGGCTATAATCAAATTTCAGTCAAGAAATGGGGTCCACAAACATGAAAAACTTGTTTTAATCATTTAATGCAACAAAAATACTCTTTCTCCTCATATACTCACATATCCCACCTTCATTGTAAAAATATCATCATTATTATATTATAATAATATAATAAAATATTATTTTATCAGAAAAGATAAAATATCGATTTTCAACAATTGTCACTTTAAAAATTTTCTCCATCTATATCCACATAAAATGAATATTTTCCTCATCATATAAATCAATAATTAATTATTCATAAATAATATTATAAAATCACAATATCGACAACCAAAGTAGGTTCAAGAAAGAGGGACTTTCAATAAGGATTTCTCTTTCTACAAAGTACAAGGCAATTAGGTGACCAAACCTCTCATTAGACAGAACTTCCTAGACATTGCCAATATTGTTATCTAATAATATTATTAGGATAGTATGAATTATTGTTCGATAATGGAAAATACGTGTAGTGACAATTATTGAAACAACAAGAATATAAAATATCAACGCAACAATTATTGAATAAAATAAAATCTTTGAGCGATTAATTACCGTAATAATTATTAAGTAGTGCCTTCTTACGTAAGAATCAATAATTGGTGCAATACTGGTGCCTTCTTGTGCAACAACGAGTATTACATGTGTGTTTTAACTACAAAGTATTCCAACAAGATTAATTGGTAACAACTACGCATAGTTATTTATAAACAACTTATATTTGTCGTTTTCTTCATCCAATTGCTTTTACATTATGGGGCCCACACAAAGGTCGCTGCGTCATCATACGAATATTCCCCGATAGTAAGAATATTCCACGACCAAACGAATATTCTCCGATAAAAATGAATATTTTATAACCACTTGCTTATTTAAAATATTTGCGCGTTTTACCCATAACTAACCACATTAATCAAATCAACCCTTACTATTTCAAAATAATAAATAGAGGAAATTTAATTTCATTAATAATAAGTTGGGGTCTTACAACCTCCCCTCCTTATGAAATTTCGTCCTAAAAATTGACGTACGTACCTGGTGTTTCAAAAATATGAGGATACCTTGCTTTCATTTCCGTTTCCAACTCCCAGGTCATTTCCTCAATAGCATGGTTCCTCCACAAAAATTTAACTTGTGGTATAACCTTTGTGCGTAGGACATGGTCCTTCCTATCCCAGATCTTGACAGGTACCTCCTCGTACGTTAAGTCTTCGGCTATCTCGTCCGGTTCTAACTCAATAACGTGGTTCGGGTCTTTCACATATTTACGTAGCACATATATATGAAAAACATTATGAACACGAGACATACTTGGAGGTAATGCGAGTCTATAAGCCACATTTCCTACTTGATCAAGAATCTGAAATGGACCAATAAATCGTGGATTGAGCTTTCCACTTTTCCCGAATCTTGTAACTCCCTTCCATGGAGCAACACGCAACAATACATGATCCCCAATACTAAATTCCACGTCCTTTCGATGAAGATCCGCATAACTCTTTTGTCGATCTTGTGTCGTTTGTATACGTTGTCGAATCATTTGGATCTTTTCTGTAGTCATACGTACCAACTCGGGTGCCAATAATGTTGCCTCACCCACCTCATCCCAACATATTAGAGAGCGACACTTTCATCCATATAATTCTTCGAATGGAGCCACACCTATACTTGCCTGATAACTGTTGTTGTAGGAGAATTCCACCAATGGTAAATACTTATCCCAACTGCCTTTGAAGTCTAGGACACAGAGTCTTAATAGATCTTCAAGAGTTTGAATAGTCCTCTCGATTGTCAAAATCCTGTTTGAGGATGGTATGTCGAATCGAACCATAAATTCGTGCTCGGAGCTTTTTTGCAAGCTAAACCAAAATCTTGAGTGAATCCTTGGGTCACGATCTGAAACTATGGATACTGGCATGCCATGCAACCTCACAATCTCATTCACGTACATACTAGCAAGACGTTCTAGGGAATAAGTCTCCCGTATCGGCAAGAAATGACCAGACTTAGTTAATCTATCAACAATAACTCAAATAGCATTTATTCCTTGAGAAGCCGTGGGAAGACCCGTAACGAAATCCATGGTAATGTGTTCCCACTTCCATTTCAAAATCTCAAGTGGTTGCAATGGACCCTTTGGCACTTGATGCTCCACCTTTACACGTTGACAAGTTAAACAACTCGAGATAAACTTTGCAATCTCTCTCTTCATATTGTTCCACCAAAATGTATGTCGAAGATCATGATACATTTTGGTACTTCCAGGATGGATTGCAAATGGTGGATTGTGTGCCTCCATTATGATCTTTTACTTCAAATCAGAATTGTTAGGAACACAAAGTCTGGAGTGGACTCGAAGTATTCCTTATTCTTCTATTCTTACTTCTGGAATAGCACCTTCTTGCACTTTCTTCTTTATATGCATCAGCTCCGGGTCCGTGGCTTGAGCAACTTTAACTTTATCGATTAAAGTTGGTTCTATACGTATACTTGACATCATTGCATGGGTCCCCGGAGTCTTGAATTCTATCTTCATCTATTGTAAATCACACAAAATAGGCCTTTATGTTAACAACATCGCACTCATTCCCGCATATGATCTTTTACTCAACGCATCAGCTACCACGTTCACTTTTCCAGGATGGTATTGAATAGTGTGGTTGTAATCTTTCATCGTACTCGAGCCAACGTCGTTTGGCGCATGTTGAGTTCTTTTTGAGTGAAGAAATATTTGAGGCTTTTATGGTGCGAATATATCTCCACTTCTCCCCATATAGATAGTGCCTCCGGATCTTTAACGAAAAGCGAGCATGCACGCTAACTCTAGATCATGAGTAGGATAATTCCTCTCATATTCTTTAAGTTGTCGCGAGGCGTAAGCTATGACTTTCCCATGTTGCATGAGAACACATCCTAACCCTTTGCCTGAAGCATCGCTGTAGATCCATCCGAACCAGATGGTATTGTCAAAATAGGTGCCGAAATGAGTCTCCTCTTGAGATCTTGGAAACTCTTCTCGCATTCCTCGCTCCATACAAATTTTTTATCTTTACGAGTCAGCTGAGTTAACGGAGTAGCGATTCGAGAAAATCCTTCCACAAATCTCCGATAATAACCAGCTAAGCCCAAAAAGCTACGTACTTCGGTCACCGATTTCGTTTGCTCCCAACTTTGTATTGTTTCAATCTTCGTCGGGTCAACAGATACTCCATGTTTTGACACCACGTGCCCAAGGAATGCTACATCCTCAAGCCAAAACTCGCATTTCTTTAGCTTGGCATATAACTTGTTATCACGAAGCCTTTACAGTACCAACTACAAATGGTGTTCATGATCTTCACGGCTTTTGGAATATATGAGGATGTCATCAATAAAGACAACCATGAACTGATCCAAATAATCCTTGAATACTCGGTTCATCATATCCATGAAAGCTGTAGGAGCATTAGTCAATCCAAAAGACATGACTAGGAATTCATAATGCCGTCATCGAGTTCGAAGGCGGTCTTGGAATATCCTCGATTTTAACCTTCAAATTGATGATATCAAAAGCGAAGATCGATTTTTTGAAAAGAATTGTGCTCCTTGCAAGCGGGTCAAATAGGTCATCAATGCGAGGTAGCGGATACCTATTCTTGATAGTGACATGGTTTAATTCCCGGTAATCGATACAAAGTCGCATACTCCCGTCTTTCTTCTTTACAAATAAAACAGGAGCACCCCAAGGAGATGTACTAGGACGAATAAAACCGATGTCCAATAACTCATGTAGGTGGACCTTTAACTCCTGAAGTTTAATAGGAGCCATTCGATATGGGGTTTTAGAAATGGGCTTTGTATCAGGTTTAAGATCAATAAAGAATTAAACTTCACGTTCCGGAGGTAGACCGGGAAGTTCTTCAGGAAATACGTCAGAAAAGTCAATAACAACAAGATTATTATTCAAATATGATGTGTCTTTATTCAAATCCATAACATGGGCTAAGAAAGCTTGACATCCATTTTTTAATAAACGAATGGCTTTATGGCTTAATATAACAGTGATTGATTTTAATGGTTTAGTTGCACGAATTACGCATGACTTGAGTTGGTTAGGAATATGAAAACTAACAACCTTACGAAAATAATCAATTTTGGTATGATGAGTAGTTAACCAATCAATCCCTAAAATCACGTCAAATGCAAGTATCTTTAAAGAGATAAGGTCAACAGGTAATATGATGGTGCCAACTTGGATCAAACAAGATTTATAAATAGTGGATGTGATGAAAGTTTCTCCTAACGGAGTCTCCATAGATAAATCAAAGTCTAATTTCTCCGGAATTAAGTTTAAACGTTGAGCACAAGCAGGAGAAATAAATGAATGGATAGCACCGGTATCTAGTAAGGTATAAACTTCACAAGAATTTATTATTAGCTTACCAATGATCACCTCATTTTGGTTCCTCGTATTTTGACCAGTCACGACAAACGCTCTTCCAGGAACCGTTGACTTTGACTTTTCTGGGACAGCCTTTTAAGTCACCATCCCCACTGGACTTGGTTTCACTATAGTACAATCTCGAGTGATATGTCCTTCCTTTCCACAATTATAGCATACTTTGAACTGTTGTGGACAATTTGGGCTGATATGTCCCTCGTCCACATTTATAGCATCTGACCAGGGGTGGTCGTTCTCTCTCCATAAAACCCGATTCTTTCTTTGGTCTTTGGCGTCTTCACAGTGTCATTATTGAATCTCCTCTTTTTAAAATCTCCCCCCAACTCGCTTCTTCTATTTTCATGGCCACGATTACCACCAGAGTGGTTACCGCTTTTGTCCGTATTCTTCTTTCTCCGCTGGTTATCGTTGTTCTGATGACTGCTGTCACTGGTATGATCCTGGTGGTGGTCCCTCGTTGACCGTACTCATTATCTCGCTCTAATAATTGAGCCATGTTAACAACATCTGAATAGAGAGAAAATTTATGAGAAATGAGATATTGACGTATGCCGGGTTTCAAACCTCTAAGAAACATCCGCGTCATACGTTCCTCATTCTCCACTAAATGAGGTGCAAACCTGGATAACTCCGTGAACTTTGCCTCGTACTGGGACACCGTTATGTTATTTTGTTCCAATATAATAAACTCTACCTCCTTCATATGACCGAACACTTTCGAGGAAAGTATTTGTCATTGAGCGATTCTGAAATGTCTCCCAAGACATCTTTGAGTCAGCGGTCGAGTACGCTTCCTGAGACTCCCACCCGATGATCGCCTCGCCACGAAACATAAAGGTTGCGAATGGAACCTACATTTCTCTGTGCATCCCAAGACATCGAATATCTTGGTAATTTGTTTAACCCACGTCTACGCCTTGATCGGATCCGGCTTTCCAATAAATTTCAGTGGTCCCGACTCTTTGAAGCGCTTGCATTTGTGATAAACCGTGAATTGCTATCATTTCCTCCTGTATTTTGAACACTAGTCTCCCTCGTCTAATTTTGCATGAACTGCAAAAAGCTTCTAAATATCCCATCGTTCATCATCTGCTCAGTGATGTTGTTCACAGGAGGAACATTGCCAGCCTGTTGCACGTTCTCCTCGTTGGTGAGCAAAGGTGTCTCTACAGTCTCATTTACTCCACTGTTAACATTCTCAATCGACATTCTCAAATACTTCCATAAAATAAGGATTAATTTAACAAATTAACATATCACATAATATCCCTATATTTATGACCGACCAACAAATAAGCTTTGGTGGGACACACTAGCGAAGGATTTTTTACTCTCTCCCTCCTAGTTCTATTCCCCGATCATGCGGAGATCATATCCTAAGCTCGATATTAAGCTGTGGCGCCCCCAAAATAGGTATACAACACCCATTACGAAGTCGCAAAATATGTAGTGCAGAAACAACTACAACTTTATTAATACAACATAAAAATTGTAAGTTTAAAAGACAAATATTGTCATCTAGACAATATCCACACTCAAATAAGTCCTCATTACAATTATTGATACACTATTTTACAAAATAGTGAGGACTACTAAAACAACTTCTAGAACCATTATTCCACACCCCGACTAGTACTCGCTACATTCTCGCCTCCTGAGAAGAAAAATGAAACAAAAAAGAAAAGAGTGAGCTCAACTAGCCCAGTAAAAAACATTATGACTAAGATAACATAGACCAAATTATCGTTAATCCTCAACAGGGAAATATCTAATAGAATACAATAGACAACCAGTTTTAAATCAATATTCGCAGCAGAAATAATAATTCATTAGAAGAGTTAAGTAGAGAATGAAATATACTATCTTCTATATATGAATTTAAAAGTTCATCATCGATATTTTATCCCTGTAAGATCAATCGATATATATACGGAATCAAATATTCATCTTTACACTCTGAGGGCAAAAAGATATTCATCGGTTGGTCATGTTCATCTAAACACATGTTCATCTTCACTCACGGGCCAAAGATATTCATCGAAAATCATTCATCTTTGCGATGCAGGCCAAAGATATTCAATAATATCATCATTTAGGGGGTGAGGATGATGAAAAATATTTTAAAGGAAGCGAATCGGTGAAACAAAATAACAAATATTAAGGATTAAGTATTTTGGTTTATCCATGTCCAAAAATACCTCATAAATAATCATAGTGGAGTAAAATTCAAGAATGATCAAAACATGGATACAATCAAAGCTAGTATCCATAATAGATATTTTGAACGACAAAATGAAAATTTAATTTTTTACGTGAATAGTATGTCGTGATTAAGTGAATAGTGTCGATATCGTGAATAATGCCGTATCACGTGAATAGTAACCCAGAACACTAAAAGTCAAGAATTTGACAAGAAAAATACTCTCAATATTTCGGCATAATGATATTGAAAGAAATAATATCATTTTGAAAAAAATAATATCCCTTACCTCGAAAGAATAGTACTTACAGGTGGAATTGAATATAGTCTTTGAAGGGAACTTGCACCGTATAACAACACTCAAAGTATCAAAATAGTCACAAGAATACGCTTAATATATCGAGAGAGAAAGAGACAGAAAATTTCTGTTTCTGGTGTGATTTTCAATTCTAACCTAAGCACCCTATTTATAAGAAAATGCTTAGAACACCAAAGTAGAAAATTTAATAAATTAATAATATTTATTAACCAAATTCCTACGTACACCTTTGCCAACTGAATTCAGCCCCTAACACATGTTAATGATGCCCACAAATGTAAAAAAACGTTTTTCTTTTAAAACAAATTTAAAACTTTTAAAAATAATTATTTCAGAACTTCAGAAATTCAATAATTCATAATAAATAGCACTTTTATCAGAAAAATTTGAACCTCATGTCCTTTCCATAGGAAATTCCATTCTCTATAACTTTGCAGAAGAAAAGTTTTCCAAATTCCAAACAGAAATTGACCGAAATCCACAAACGGGGGATTTTACAGGCTATAATCAAATTTCAGTCAAGAAATGGGGTCCACAAACATAAAAAATATGTTTTAATCATTTAATACAACAAAAATACTCCTCCTCATCATATACTCATATATCCCACATTCATTGTAAAAATATCATCATTTTATTTTATAATAATATAATAAAATATTATTTTATCAGAAAAGATAAAATATCGATTTTCAACAATTGTCACTTTAAAATTTTCTCCATCTATATCCACATAAAATGAATATTTCCCTCATCATATAAATCAATAATTAATTATTCACAAATAATATTATGAGAATCACAATATCGACAACCAAGCGGTTCCCAAGAAAGAGGTGGCTTTCTAATAAGGATTTTCTCTCTTCTTGGTAGCATGATTAGGTGACCAAACCTCTCCTTAGATGTAGAACTTTCTAGACATTGCCAATAATGTTATCTAATAATATTATTAGGATAATATGAAATTATTGCTCAGATAATGGAAAAAATCTTGTGTAGTGACTATTATTGAAACAACGATAATATAAAATATCAATATGACAATTATTGAATAAAATAAAATCTTTGAGCAATAATTACTATAATAATTATTGAGTAAGTGCCTTCTTACGTAAGAATCAATAATTGGTGCAATACTGCAGTGTGCTCTTTGTGCGACAACGCGTATTCTTGTGTTTTAACCCACGGGTATTCCAACAAGATTACTTGGTAATAACTACTCTAGTTATTTATAAACAACTTATATTTGTTGTTTTCTTCAACTAATCGCTTTCGTTATGGGGCCCACACAAGAAAATTTATTGCGTAAATACGAATATTCACGGCGGTAAGAATATTCCACGACCAAACGAATATTCTCCGATAAAAATGAATATTTTATAACCACTTGCTTATTTAAAATATTTGCGGCGTTTACCCATAACTAACCACATTAATCAAATCAACCCTTACTATTTCAAAATAATAAATAGAGGAAATTTAATTTCATTAATAATAAGTTGGGGTCTTACAATGAATTTCCACAACTCATCAATTCGGACGCCGTGAAATGGTACTATGTCTGAAGTTGCCATCAAGCAAACACCCTGGTGTTGGACCATCAGATCACCAGTCATTTCGGTTCTTTAACCCTTTACCACATACAACTCTTCCACACTTTGCCCCTCAGGGAAACATACTTTTTAAGCCAGCAGCCTGGCTCCTTTACGTTCCTACGACTTAGGTCATCCCACTACGGATTGAACCCCTCGTGTTTGAAGTTTGGCTACCCATACATGGGATCAAACTTCTCTTACCTACAGTTTATCCTCAACCTAGGATTAAACTTTCTCCTCCCCGCACTCTGACCTACACATGGGATTACGCTTTTTCCACTCGCCTTGAAGGGCGAACTACGCCAACCTGATCTCCTCTTCAATAGGAATACGTAGGTAACCATTTCATATGGCTCGGTCACAATAAAACAAAAACAACAAAAATATTTCTACCCTTACAAAAACAAAAACAACCAAAAACATTCCTACACCATATACGCCATATATACTGTACGTTGAACCTCTTACACTGAGGTTGAACTACACGAACTGATCTCCTCTTTAATAGGAGTACGTAGGCAGCCATTCATGGTTCGGTCTCACCTCCTACCAAAACACAAACCATTGTCAATTGGTACTGGGATCATCCTTCAAACCACTACATTTCATTCGGCTTCAGACCAAAGGGATGGAATTACCTGAACTCCTCCAAAATAGGAGATTCGGCGACCATCTAAGCTGCGGTCATACCTTGAAGAGCAACACCAATCCATAAGAGATGGAATTAACTAGGCTTCTCCTAAATAGAAGTTTTGGCGACCATCTGTGGTGCGGTCAATCTCAGAGAGGAAAGCCACACTCCTCTCCACATTTTCATACAGAAACCAGTCCCAAGACACCAAAGATGGTAGGGATACATATAGATCGATGATCCATTCTGAACTATCCAGAGACAAATCAATGTCCATCCACCCAGGAGGAATTCAGAATACATCAGGATCACAAGCCCTGAAGCAGCAGGTAAAATATCAAGCAAGTAGCAAAGTATATCTAAAAGGGAAGTGATCCAAAAATATATTTCCCTGTCATATATATAATGTTGTTTGATATATACAATGTAAACTGTACATGACAAAATGGCTAAGCTAGTCTGTGCAGGTAAATACAAGCTCATCTACAAGTCAGGGTATATGCGAGCTAACTAGCCCAACATGGCGTCCCTCTCAGAAGAAGGAGTTGAAGCTATGGTCTCCTGTATGAGAATATCCACACGACCCAACAGATCTACAACCATCTGCATGGTGACCATATGATCATCAATATATGCGCTCATCTCTGCAATCATGCCAGTGGTAAGGGACCACACTGCAGTACTATCTGTGATGGCTACATCCCGAGCAGATATGGCACTATCTCGCTCAACTATCACTGCGTCTCTGGCTGATCTAGCCTCATCCCGCTCAACAACAGCGACATCTCTGCGAACTAATGCCTCGTTTCTCTCTAATAGAGCTGCGTCTCTCCCATCAAGGGCAAGTCAACATCATAGATCAGGCTTGATCTCTCTCAAAGGTCATCAGATGAAGACTCTGCTCAAAAATCTTTGTCTTTGAGTCTTTGAATCACAACAGCGATCTTGGTACTAAGAGAATTCGGAGGAAATGCTGGCAACCCAGCAGCGGGCTCCTCCTCGATGTAGGAATCGATGTCCTCCATGGGCTCTACATCATCGACTCATTATCTCCGATCTGCATGAACAAATTGCTGACCAATAAAATCTCTGTCTCCATCCATGCGGAATACTCTGCAAAACAACCTGGATGGCTCATAGAAAAAGCAGTTATCTCCCGCTGATCCCAAAAAGCATACACACGGGATCGGTCCTCTGTTGAGAGATATCGAGAAGCTGAACGCTGACCTATCTCCCCCTCGAAAGGATGAAAATCCTGAAACTGGTTAAACTGCGACATCACAGCCAGTGGGTGGTAAGTAGGCACGCCCCTCAAACCAGCCAGAGGGAGGTAGTCCATTCCCGGAGCATGAGTAATAAAGCAGTATGGTGAGCTAAGCACCGAACACGGCAATATGCTGAATGGATCTCTGATATCTGCCAAAAATGTGGACCAAGACAGAGCATCTATACACTCCGATGGCTGAAAGGAGTATGACATGGCTACATCATGGGAGAACCAATACCCATGCCATCTAAGAGTGCCAATCGATCTCAAGTGTGACATAAACCACACATACAGCATGACCAAACTACCCGTGAACACTCCTGTCGGATAAGTGCAGCAGTAGGATGCTGACCACAGGGCCTCTACTACAATCATAGGTATAATGGTGCGACCCTCCCTAAGAGCTCTCACGGCCATGATGACACCAATGTCTATCTCATCCATGTATCGTGGCATATAGACATATGACAGTACGCATAACAGCAGTACATCAACCCTGGCCAAACGCCAATGGTCCTCCGGTGCGGTGAAATCCCCAGAATATCGTGAATAGCTATCCTCAGAGCCAAATCTGTCATACAGAAAACGTTGGGATATCACGTGGCCAGACGTCAGCTCATCCTGTACCACTCTGCACCGCAATCCAGTGAGAGTCATGAACCGTCTACTCATGTCTCCCAAAGCCATATGCACGCAAGGTCTGTCTAATGGCAGTATCGTCAATCGTGCATACTCCTCCAGAGTGGGAGTCAACTCATGGGTCCTGAATCGGAAGACCTGCCTATCCGGTGCCCAATACTCTACCATCCCGTCAACAAACCCTGCGGGAACCTGAAACGTCAATAAGGTCATGGAATGCTGCAGCAAATGATCTACAGTCACCTTGTCTGGTGGTGACATGCTATCATACCACGATCACATACCCAATGCCACCAATGATGGTGGGGTATGAGCTATACGGCTAACTGTCGAAGAAGACATCTATGCGGGCCGTGTCATAAGACCATCCAGGGGTCAATGTCGAATATCTCTGGACATACATACATATGCATAACATGATACATGCATAGCAGATAATAGATGGCAATATGGTATAGGCAATGGAAAAACTGTGCATATATTCCTAAGTATATCATCATCTAATACATCATCTCATCGCCTACAAATCTGAGGAAATGGGGCACAGACGCCCTACTACTAACAGAGGCCTAACAAATGATATAGCGAGAATGGGGTACAACCACCCAATATCTAACAGAGGCCTATCAAAAGATATAACGAGAATACACATCAGAAGAAGACAATGGTGTCGATATCCACATCATCAATCTTGTCCACCTGATGTAACTCCTCCAGAGTCATTGGATCTCTATCAACAGGGATGTCAGGCCTATATAAAGGAGGATCTGCACCGACAAAACCAAATGGGTCATCTGAGGGGCCAGCGCCTGAGCTGGAAGGATCAAATGAAGCCGCCTCTACCGGATCTCTGCCCAAATACCGGATAAATATATGTGCCTGGTCCAACTACCGGGTCAGACTATCAATCTGTGTCATATGAGTCGGATCTCGGACAAAAGTTATCCAATCCGTCATCATCACGGATCCTGGAACCATATCCCCCATAAACTGTGTGGCGCGGGACTGGGCTCCGATGGTACGAGGGAACCACCAATGCTGAAACGTCTCCTGAGTGGAAGGACCTCTGATAATGTAAAGCCGTCGACCCCCAACAATGGGATATCAATGACGGGTGACTGCGATACAGGCCAACAACGCTTGGCAGGAGGCATGATCGGCATACGAATCTCCCCTGTGGTGCTCCTAATAGCACGCTTGTAAGACCCTAACTTATTATTAATGAAATTAAATTTCCTCTATTTATTATTTTGAAATAGTAAGGTTGATTTGATTAATGTGGTTAGTTATGGGTAAAAGCGCGTAAATATTTTAAATAAGCAAGTGGTTATAAAATATTCATTTTATCGAGAGAATATTCGTTTGGTCGTGGAATATTCTTCCGCTTCGGGAATATTAAATATGCGACGGTAGCGACATTGTGTGGGCCCCATAACTAAAAAAGCGATTGGATGAAGAAAAGCGACAAATATAAGTTGTTTATAAATAACGGCGTAGTTATTACAGATTATCTTGTTGGAATACCCGGTGGTTAAAAACACGATGTCTGGCGTTGTTGCAGCGATGCTTTGCAGTATTGCACCAATTATTTATTCTTATGTAATAAGGCACTACTCAATAATTTTTACAGTAATTACTATTCAGTATTTTATTTTATTCAATAATTGCTGCGTTGATATTTTATATTACTGTTGTTTTAATAAATTTTACAACACATTATTTTCCATTATCGGAGCAATAATTCATATTATCTGAATAATATTATTAGATAACATTATTGGCAATGTCTAGAAAGTTCTGTCTAAGAAGAGGTTTGGTCACCTAATTGCGTGCGATGAGGAGAAATCCTTATTGGAAAGCCCTTCTTTCTGAAGCGCCACGGTTGTCGAGATTGTGATTATGTAATATTATTTGTGAATAATTAATTATAGATTTATATGATGAGGAAAATATTCATTTTATGTGGATATAGATGGAGAAAATTTTTAAAGTGACAATTGTTGAAAATCGATATTTTATCTTTTCTGATAAAATAATATTTTATTATATTATTATAATATAATAATGATGATATTTTTACAATGAATGTGGGATATATGAGTATATGAGGAGGAAGAGTATTTTTGTTGCATTAAATGATTAAAACATGTTTTTCATGTTTGTGGACCCCATTTCTTGACTGAAATTTGATTATAGCTTGTAAGATCGCCCGTTTGTGGATTTCGGTCAATTTCTGTTTGGAATTTGGAAAAATTTCTTCTGCAAAGTTGTAGAGAATGGAATTTCCTATGGATAAGACATGAGGTTCGAATTTTTCTGATAAAAAGGGCTATTTATTATGAATTATTGAAGTTCTGAAATAATTATTTTTAAAAGTTTTAAATTTGTTTTAAAAGAAAAACGTTTTTGTACATTTTGTGGGCATCATTAACATGTGCTAGGTGTACATAGGAATTTGGTTAATAAATATTATTAATTTATTAAATTTTCGGCTTTGGTGTTCTAAGCATTTTCCTATAAATAGGGTGCTTAGGTTAGAATTGAAAATCACACCAGAAACTGAAGTTTTCTCTCTTTCTCTCCCGATATATTGAGCGTATTCTTGTGAGTATTTTGATACTTTGAGTGTTGTTATACGGTTCAAGTTCCCTTCAGCACTATATTTAGTATTCCAGCCAGAAGTACTATTCTTTCGAGGAAAGGGATATTATTTTTTTCAAAATGATATTATTTCTTTCAATATCATTATGCCAAAATATTGAGAGTATTTTTCTTGTGAAATTCTTGTCTTTTAGTGTCAGAGTTACTATTCACGATATTTACACTATTAACGATACGACATAATTATTCACGATACGACACTTATTCACGAATACGACACTATTTCAGAAAAATTAAATTTTCATTTTTCGTTCAAAATATCTATTATGGATACTAGCTTTGATTGTATCCATGTTTTGATCATTCTTGAATTTTACTCCACTATGATTATTTATGAGGTATTTTTGGACATGGATAAACCGAAATACGAATCCTTAATATTTGTTATTTTGTTTCACTGGATTCGTTTCCTTTAAAATATTTTTCATCATCCTCAGTCCTAAATGATGATATTATTGAATATCTTTGGCCTGTACTGCAAAGATGAATGATTTCTGATGAATATCTTTGGCCCGTAGTGCAAAGATGAACATGTGTTTAGATGAACATGACCAACTGA
This sequence comes from Panax ginseng, assembly GCA_020205605.1. NCBI lineage: Eukaryota > Viridiplantae > Streptophyta > Magnoliopsida > Apiales > Araliaceae > Panax > Panax ginseng. Next base: position 84,752,830 of record CM035142.1, on the reverse strand, counting down.
TGAATATCTTTGGCCTGTAGTGTAAAGATGAATATTTGATTCCAGATATATATTGATTGATCTTACAGGGATAAAATATCGACGATGAACTTTTAAATTCATATATAGAAGATAGTAGATTTCATTCTCTACTTAACTCTTCTAATGAATTATTATTTCTGCTGCGAATATTGATTTAAAACTGGTTGTCTATTGTATTCTATTAGATATTTCCCTGTTGAGGACTAACGATAATTTGTTCTATGTTATCTTAGTCATAATGTTCTTTACTGGGCTAGTTGAGCTCACTCTTTTCTTTTTTGTTCCATTTTTCTTCTCAGGAGGCGAGAATGTAGCGAGTACTAGTCGGGGTGTGGAATAATGGTTCTAGAAGTTGTTTTAGTAGTCCTCACTATTTTGTAAAATAGTGTATCAATAATTATAATGAGGACTTATTTGAATGTGGCTATTGTCTAGATGACAATATTTGTCTTTTAAACTTACAGTTTTTATGTTGTATTAATAAAGTTGTAGTTGTTTCTGTACTATATATTTGGCGACTCAGAATGGGTGTTGTATACCTATTTTGGGGGCGTCACAGTTGGTATCAGAGCTTAGGGATATGATCTCTAGCGGAGATCGGGGAATAGAACTAGGAGGGGAGAGACGAGTAAATCCTTCATTAGTGTGTCCCACCTAAGCTTATTTGTTGGTCGGTCATAAATATAGGGATATTATGTGATATGTTAATTTGTTAAATTAAGCCTTGTTTTATGGCAGTATTTGAGAATATCGACTGAGAATGTTAATAGTGGAGTAAATGAAACCGTGGAGACACCTTTGCTCACCAACGAGGAGAACGTGAAACAAGCTGTCAATGTTCCTCCTGTGAACAACACCACTGAGAAGATGATGAATGATGGGATGTTTAGAAGCTTTTTGCAGTTCATGCAAAATCAGACGAGGGAGACTCGTGTTCAAAATACAGGAGGAAATGATAGCAATTCACGGTTTGTCACAACCAAGCAGTTCAAAGAGTTAGGACCACTAGAATTTATTGGAAAGCCGGATCCTATCAAGGTAGAGACGTGGGTTAAACAAATTACCAAGATATTCGATGTCTTGGGATGCACGGAGGAACAGAAGGTTCCATTCGCCACCTTTATGTTTCGTGGTAAGGAAAACTACTAGTGGGAGTCTGTGAAGCGTACTCAGCTGCCGCACTCAGCATGTCTTGGGAGACATTTCAGAAACTGTTCAATGACAAATAATTTCCTGAAAGTGTTCGTCATATGAAGGAGGTAGAGTTTATTAGATTGGAACAAAATAACATGACGGTGTCCCAGTACGAGGCGAAGTTCGTAGAGTTATCTAGGTTTGCACCTCATTTGGTGTAGAATGAGGAACGTATGACGCGGATGTTTCTTAGTGGTTTAAAACCCGGCATACATCAATATCTCATTTCTCATAAATTTTCTCTCTATTCGGATGTTGTCAATGAGGCTCAATTATTAGGCGAGATAATGAGTACTGGTCAACCGAGGGACCACAACCAGGATCATACGGTGATGGCGTGATCATCGTAACAACGATAACCAGCGGAGAAAGAAGAATACGGACAAAAGCGGTAACCACTCTGGTGGTAATCTTGGCCATGAAAATAGAAGAAGCGAGTTGGGCGGAGATTTTAAAAAGAGGAGATTCAACAATGATACTATGAAGACGTCAGCACCAGCAGCAACTGGTTTTAAGGAAGGAGAACGACCACTGGTCGTATGCTATAATTATGGAAAGGAAGGACATATCGCTCGAGATTGTCTTTACCGTAAGCGAAACCAAGTCCAAAGTGGGGATGGTGACTCAAAAGGTCATCCCGAGAAAAGTCAAAGTCAACGGATCTTGGAAGAAGCGTTGTGTCGTATTTGGTCAAAATCTGAAAGCAACCAAAATGAGGTGATCACTGGTAAGCTAATCATAAATTCTTGTGAAGTTTATACCTTACTAGATACCAGTGCTACCCATTCATTTATTTCTCCTGCTTGTGCTCAACGTTTAAACTTGACTCCGGAGAAATTAGACTTTGATTTATCTGTGGAGACTCCGTTAAGAGAAACTTTCATCACATCCACTGTTTATAAATCTTGTTTGATCCAAGTTGGCACCATCACATTACCTGTTGACCTTATCTCTTTAAAGATACTTGTATTTGACGTGATTTTAGGGATTGATTGGTTAACTACTCATCATGCTAAAATTGATTGTTTTCGTAAGGTTGTTAGTTTTCATATTCCTAACCAACCTGTTGTGTTAATTCAAGCAACTAAACCATTAAAATCAATCACTGTTATATCAAGCCATATAGCCATTCATTTTATTAAAAAATGGATGTCAAGCTTTCTTAGCCCATGTTATGGATTTGAATAAAGACACGTCATATTTGAATAATATTCCTGTTGTTATTGACTTTCCTGACGTATTTTCTGAAGAACTTCCCGGTCTACCTCAAGAACGTGAAGTTGAATTCTTTATTGATCTTGAACCTAGTACAAAGCCCATTTTTAAAACCCCATATCGAATGGCTCCTATTGAACTTCAGGAGTTAAAGGTCCAACTACATGAGTTATTGGACATCGGTTTTATTCGTCCTAGTACATCTCCTTGGGGTGCTCCTGTTTTATTTATAAAGAAGAAAGACGGGAGTATGCGACTTTATATCGATTACCGGGAATTAAACCATGCCACTATCAAGAATAGGTATCCGCTACCTCGTATTGATGACTGTTTGACCGATTGCAAGGAGCATAATTCTTTTCAAAATCGATCTTCGATTACGGATATCATCAATTTGAAGGTTAAAAGCGAGGATATTCAAGGCGCCTTGAGAACTTCGATGCAGGCATTATGAATTCCTAGTCATGTCTTTTGGATTGACTAATGCTCCTGCGGCTTTCATGGATATGATGAACCGAGTATTCAAGGATTATTTGGATCAGTTCGTTGTTGTCTTTATTGATGACATCCTCATATATTCCAAAAGCCGTGAAGATCATGAGCACCATTTGAAGTCGGTCTCGCAAAGGCTTCGTGATAAGAAGCTATATGCCAAGTCAAGAAATGCGAGTTACGCTTGAGGAAGTAGCATTCCTTGGGCACGTGGTGTCAAAACATGGAGTATCTGTTGACCCGGCAAAGATTGAAGCAATACAAAGTTGGGAGCAACCGAAATCGGTGATCGAAGTACGTAGCTTTTTGGGCTTAGCTGGTTATTATCGAAGATTTGTGGAAGAATTTTCTTGAATCGCTACACCTGTTTTGAGAGGAATGCGAGAAGAGTTTCCAAGATCTCAAGAGGAGACTCATTTCGGCACCTGTTTTGACAATATCATCTGGTTCGAATGGATTTGTTATCTACAGTGATGCTTCAGGCAAAGGATGATGTGTTCTTATGCAACGTGGGAAAGTCATAGCTTACGCCTCGCGATAACTTAAAGAATATGAGAGGAATTATCCTACTCATGATCTAGAGTTGGCAGCAGTCATTTTCGCGCTAAAGATCTGGAGGCACTATCTATATGGAGAGAAAGTGGAGATATATTCAGACCATAAAAGCCTAAAATATTTCTTCACTCAAAAAGAACTCAACATGCGCCAAAGATGTTAGCTCGAGCTGTTGAAAGATTACGACCACACTATTCAATACCATCCTGGAAAAGCGAACGTGGTAGCTGACGCGTTGAGTAAAAGATCATATGCGGGAACGAGTGCGATGTTATTAACACAAAGGCCTATTTTGTGTGATTTACAAAAGATGAAGATAGAATTCAAGACTCCGGGGACCCATGCAATGATGTCAAGTATACGTATAGAACCAACTTTAATCGATAAAGTTAAAGTTGCTCAAGCCACGGACCCAGAGCTGATGCGTATAAAGAAGAAAGTGCAAGAAGGTGCTATTCCAGAAGCAAGAATAGATGAAGAAGGAATACTTCGAGTCCACTCCAGACTTTGTGTTCCTAACGATTCTAATTTGAAGTACAATATCATGATGGAGGCACACAATACACCATTTGCAATCCATCCTAGAAGTACCAAAATGTATCGTGATCTTCGACATACATTTTGGTGGAACAATATGAAGAGAGAGATTGCAAAGTTTATCTCGAGGTGTTTAACATGTCAACGTGTAAAGGCGGAGCATCAAGTGCCAAAGGGTCCATTGCAACCACTTGAGATTCCAAAATGGAAGTGGGAACACATTACCATGGATTTCATTACGGGTCTTCCCACGGTTTCTCAAGGCATAAATGCTATTTGGGTTATTGTTGATAGATTAACTAAGTCTGCTCATTTCTTGCCGATACGGGAGACTTATTCCCTTGAACGTCTTGCTAGTATGTACGTGAATGAGATTGTGAGCTTGCATGGCATGCCATTATCCATAGTTTTAGATCGTAACCCAAGATTGACTTCAAGATTTTGGGTTAGCTTGCAAAAAGCTATGGGCACGGATTTATGGTTCAGTTCGCCATACCATCCTCAAATGGATGGACAATCAGAGAGGACTATTCAAACTCTAGAAGATCTATTAAGACTCTGTGTCCTAGACTTCAAAGGAAGTTGGGATAAGTATTTACCATTGGTGGAATTCTCCTATAACAATAGTTATCAAACAAGTATAGGTGTGGCTCCATTCGAAGCATTGTATGGATGAAAGTGTCGCTCTCCAATATGTTGGGATGAGGTGGGTGAAACAACATTGTTGGGACCCGAGTTGGTACGTATGACTACAGAAAAGATCCAAATGATTCGATAATGTATACAAACGGCACAGGATCGACAAAAGAGTTATGTGGATCTTTATTGAAAGGACGTGGAATTTAGTATTGAGGATCATGTATTGTTGTGTGTTGCTCAATGGAAGGGAGTTACAAGATTCGGGAAAAGAGGAAAGCTCAATCCATGATTTATTGGTCCATTTCAGATTCTTGGTCGAGTAGGAAATGTGGCTTATAGACTCGCATTACCTCCAAGTATGTCTCATGTTTATAATGTTTTTCATATATATGTGCTACATAAATATGTGAAAGACCCGAACCACGTTATTGAGTTAGAACCAGACGAGATAGTCGAAGACTTAACGTACGAGGAGGTACCTGTCAAGATCTTGGATAGGAAGGAGCATGTCCTATGCACAAAGGACATACCACAAGTTTAAGTTTTGTGGAGGAACCATGCTATTGAGGAAATGACCTGGGAGTTGGAAACGGAAATGAAAGCAAGGTATCCTCACCTTTTCGAAACACTAGGTACATACATCAATTTCGAGGACGAAATTTCATAAGGAGGGGAGGTTGTAAGACCCCAACTTATTATTAATGAAATCAAATTTCCTCTATTTATTATTTTGAAATAGTAAGGGTTGATTTGATTAATGTGGTTAGTTATGGGTAAAACGCGCAAATATTTTAAATAAGCAAGTGGTTATAAAATATTCATTTTTATCGGAGAATATTTGTTTGGTCGTGGAATATTCTTACTATCAGGGAATATTCGTACGACGGCGTAGCCTTGTGTGGGCCCCATAACGGAAAGCGATTGGATAAAGAAAATGACAAATACAAGTTGTTTATAAATAATGGCATAGTTGTTACCATTAATACTGTTGGAATACCCGGTGGTTAAAACACAGTAATACGCTTTGTTGCACAGTAGCACACGGTATTGCACCAATTATTGATTCTTACGTAAGAAGACACTACTCAATAATTGTTACAGTAATTACTGTTCAGTATTTTATTTTATTCAATAATGCGTTGATATTTTATATTTCTGTTGTTTCAATAATTGTCACTACACAGTAGTTTCCATTATCGAAGCAATAATTCATATTATCTGATTAATATTATTAGATAACATTATTAGAAATGTCTAGAAAGTTCTGTCTAAGAAGAGGTTTGGTCACCTAATTGTGCGCCAGTAAGGAAAAATTCTTATTGGAAAGCCCCCTCTTTCCTGGGAACTGCCTGGTTGTCAGTATTGCGATTCTGTAATATTATTTGTGAATAATTAATTATTGATTTATATGATGAGGAAAATATTCATTTTATGTGGATATAGATGGAGAAAATTTTTAAAGTGACAATTGTTGAAAATCGATAATTTATCTTTTCTAATAAAATAATATTTTATTATATTATTATAATATAATAATGATGATATTTTTACAATGAATGTGGGATATATGAGTATATGAGGAATAGTATTTTTGTTGCATTAAATGATTAAAATATGTTTTTCATGTTTGTGGACCCCATTTCTTGACCGAAATTTGATTATAACTTTGAAAAAATCGCTTGGTTGTAGATTTTGGGCCAATTTCATTTGGAATTTGGAAAAATTTTCTTCTGTAAAGTTGTAGAGAATGGAATTTCCTATAGAAAGGATATGAGGTTTGAATTTTTCTGATAAAAAAGGGCTATTTATTATGAATTATTGAAGTTCTGAAGTTCCGAAAGAATTATTTTTAAAAGTTTTAAATTTGTTTTAAAAGAAAAACGTTTTTGTACATTTTGTGGGCATCATTAACATGTGCTAGGGGCCGAATTCAGTTGGCAAAGGTGTACGTAGGAATTTGGTTAATAAATATAATTAATTTATTAAATTTTCTGCTTTGGTGTTCTAAGCTTTTTCCTATAAATAGGGTGCTTAGGTTAGAATTGAAAATCACACCAGAAACTGAAGTTTTCTCTCTCTTCTCTCCCGATATATTGAGCGTATTCTTGTGAGTATTTTGATACTTTGAGTGTTGTTATACGGTGCAAGTTCCCTTCAGCACTATATTCAGTATTCCAGCCAGAAGTACTATTCTTTCGAGGTAAGGGATATTATTTTTTTCAAAATGATATTATTTCTTTCAATATCATTATGCCGAAATATTGAGAGTATTTTTCTTGTGAAATTCTTGACTTTTAGTGTCGGGGTTACTATTCACGTATACGGCATTATTCACGTATACGACACTATTCACGAATACGACACTATTCACAGAAAAATTAAATTTTCATTTTGTCGTTCAAAATATCTATTATGGATACTAGCTTTGATTGTATCCATGTTTTGATCATTCTTGAATTTTACTCCACTATGATTATTTATGAGGTATTTTTGGACATGGATAAACCGAAATACGAATCCTTAATATTTGTTATTTTATTTCACTGGATTCGTTTCCTTTAAAATATTTTTCATCATCCTCAGTCCTACATGATGATATTGCTGAATATTTTTGGCCTGTAGTGCAAAGATGAATGATTTCTGATGAATATCTTTGGCCCGTAGTGCAAAGATGAACATGTGTTTAGATGAACATGACCAACTGATGAATATCTTTGGCATGTAGTGCAAAGATGAATATTTGATTCCAGATATACATTGATTGATCTTACAGGGATAAGATATCGACGATAAACTTTTAAATTCATATATAGAAGATAGTAGATTTCATTCTCTACTTAACTCTTCTAATGAATTATTATTTCCGCTGCGAATATTGATTTAAAATTGGTTGTCTATTGTATTCTATTAGATTTTCCCTGTGGAGGACTAACGATAATTTGTTCTATGTTATCTTAATCATAATGTTCTTTACTGGGCTAGTTGAGCTCACCCTTTTCCTTTTTGTTCCATTTTTCTTCTCAGGAGGCGAGAATGTAGCGAGTACTAGTCAGAGTGTGGAATGATGGTTCTAGAAGTTGTTTTAGTAGTCCTCACTATTTTGTAAAATAGTGTATCAATAATTGTAATGAGGACTTATTTGAGTGTGGATATTGTCTAGATGACAATATTTGTATTTTAAACTCACAGTTTTTATGTTGTAGTAATAAAGTTGTAGTTATTTCTATACCATGTATTTGGTGACTCAGAATGGGTGTTGTATACCTATTTTGGGGGCGTCACAACGCTATCCTAAATAGAGTTCCCAGCCTCCATTTGTGAAGAGAGTAACTCTCCTGGTGGAAATCACGTACTCGACTCCAGTCGGGTATCCATCCTCAAAACCGATGGTCAAGTGTTCCCCTGAATAGGGAATCCATTTGATGGTATCAGCTGTCAACAACTCCAGCTGCATACAGTAGTGAGTGAAGCCCTCAGCTGTAGGGACCTCCGGCAAAATGGAATGATGTCATCATCATACTCATGGATAGGTATCTAAACCTAACACACTCACATGACGCAAGCATGGAAGCCTCTCATAGGCGCAAAACTGCCAACACAATGGCAAAACATCTGCTATCAGTAAACACTCTTAACCTATAAATGGGAAATGACAAGAGAAATACTCACCAGCAGAAATGGGTAGAAGCCTAGCCAAGCCTCGATCAAACCCTGTGAGCGCATACGTATGCCCCGGAGGAAATAGGCAAAGGTGTAGGAACGCCAATCATACTCTCCAATACAGTCCACATGACGCATGACGCTAATCAAAGCGAAAGACACCGTAGAAGAGTTATCTGCTATGAAGCAGCCTCTAATGATCATCAAGAATAATCGCCGCAGAATGCGATCCCTGATTCTGACATCATCAGGCATGGGCTCACTCAAAAGCCCGCTCATAACATCTACGCTCAAAGGACCGAGCGGACGATCCACGCTGAAGCGCCTCGCCGGAACTCCTAACAAGGATCTGACGGCAGTAGGGGTAATATTTGCCATGCAAGGCACTGGCTCGCCTCCAAACTCCATACTTGTGATAAATCACCAATCCATCGACGTCATCATCACCTCGCAATCCAACAGATAGAGTGACTGAGTCTGATGAAACCATCGCTCAGACAATGCCCTGAGATAACCCCAGGGACAACGACGGGCAAGGATGGAGAAGAATGCCCAAAATCCCCCATCATGCACTACAACTCGGTAATCAGGATGAAGAGCTTGATACATGGAGTGTATACTAAACCAATTCCCTCGAGGCTGTGTGAAGCCGGGAACCTGCATGAAATGCAGATCAACATCAGAACCCTTTAATCCTCATCAATAGGAAATAAGGAAGATCAAAGTCTAATGCCATACCTCGTTAGCATGCAAGTACATCGATGGATGTCTGCTCAAATCACCCAGAAGCTCTGGGTTTGCCACCTGAATACAAGGTAGCACCCTACGGGGAACATGTGCAGCAAGAGCAGGATCCTTAATAGGAATATCCTCCTCCTCATCCTCAACATCTGGCACGTCTGCCCAGACTAGATGAATCACAGCCTCCACTAATCGACGAGGTTGTCTGATAGAACGGGGTCAAGGCACTTCAGAAGCCCTCCTCCATATACCAGAAGTGGTCCTACGGGAACTGCTCGGCTGATTCGGATCCATAATATTTGGACAACAAGTCTCTAAATCACCTCAGAAAGGGTGTGGTATTTCCTTACATGGAGCTTTCTAGAATGCATTTTATGACTATATGCATGCATGCATTTACTTTAACATACAATAGAGTTAAAATGCATGACTACCCAATGCCTATATTTTGAAAATTTTTGCCATTGTCCCCTTTGAAAATAGGACTATCCACATGCATATAGGCATGACTAGGTGGCCATTCGAAGCATTACACCGCCTTAAAGTCATATACATAATATATGCATTAAAATCAAAATCATCCATGCATAAGGTTAACCTCAATATCAGGAGTACTTTGCCTTTCTACCTTTTGCTCATTGGACCTCAAATAGGACAAAAAATAGCAGAAAAAGTGCCAATTTGACTGTCTCAAAAGTTAAAATTTTTCACATCATTATGTTCAGCATGGTTTAATACTAACATTTACTATGTTGAATATTTTTTAGCAAGTCATTTGTGCATACATAATCACTACTATGTGTTTAGATGCATTTCATGCTATAACTCAAAATCCAACGGATAAAAACTGGAAAAAATACATGCATACGTTACCAGGATAGTGTAGAACACTTGTACGGTGACAGAATTTGCAGAAAATAGTCCAAACTCACTAGATCTGAAGGAGGCTCACAGATTTCTCTTAGCAAATCAAGTTAAAAATGACTTGTGAGACCAACCTGCTGGATTATATCATCCATGGTCGGCCGTAGGCTCATCTGCAGCTGAAGCAGGTGTACTTGTGGCACCCCTATATGGGCCCCACCCCTCTGGCTTGGTCCAGTTCGAGTTGCAAAGGAGTTCTTGCGGACTAGAAAGGTCAAATCGGGAATAAAAATGCCACGCAATTTAGCAAAACAACATACAATCCTGGTCTTCTCAGATGAAACTTTGAGTCTGTACATCGCTCATTGGTAGTCACCCGAACATGAGGTATACCCTGCCAATGATCTCATATATCACAAATCACATCCGGCAATACCTTGTACAGGTTCGATGCCGCCAACTCCGGGTCATTACTCTTAAAGATCAACGTGAGTCCCCAACGGGGGTTACAACGTGAGTCCCCAACGGGGGTTACAACGTAGATCCCCGACGTGGGTTACAACATGAAGCCCCGACAGGGGATTACAATGTACATTCAAGCCGTTGACACACATATCAATGAAGGTCAAGCAGCCTTGATGTTATCTCAGCTTATAGCGATTAAACCTATCAGAGCTCTAGAGCTATTTGAGGACTTCATGCTCGATTACTCATATTCCCCAGCGGATCCCCGGCGGGGGTCACAATGCAATGTTCTATTGATTCACACGTCAGCGAAGGTCAAGCAACCTTGACAATTTACCCACAGAGTATCAGCCATTGATTCACACGTCAGCGAAGGTCAAGCAACCTTGAAAGTATATCCCACAGGATTTTTTTTCAGCCATTGATTCACATGTTGGTGAAGTACACGTCAACGAAGGTCAGGCATCCCTGACAGCATTTGCTGTTGGCAGTAAGTCCAACAGAATCGTGACATATTCTGGCGATACCAACCAGGAAAGGTCAACGTTATCAAAGAGGATCGATGATGGAATATGTTATACACATCCTCAAATAGATCAAGCTTTATCCCCATAGATCTCTTACACATAAGAGGTACATCTTCAGGATCAAGTCATTATCAAAGACATAGGAATTTGGTGATAACTCTAACATCAACATCCTAACAGATTCGGATTACACATCAAATCTGGTCATCAATGCCAATCCCTAGTTGAAGCAACAGGGATCCAGCAATCATCCCCAGCATGTTGGGCCACAAACCCGTACACATGCATCATACATTTGCATCATGTTGCTACATACAGTACCATGTTTGTCTTGTTATATTTCAAGTGTCTAGGATTCTTTATCCTACCCATGCATTGCCATGTATGAGTATGATAAAGATGGGCATCTGTAGACACTCCAAATTTTATGTATTACTGTCACTAACATTGCAGGAGGACAAATTCATCTTTTAAGAGGGAACCCTAAAAGACAATCCATATCCATACCAGATACTACCAAAAGTTCAGCATCAACCCCAGAACACACACTGGGAGTAACAATTCCAACCTCGGATATAACCCCGAGGCGTGCAGATCTAATATCGGAACACACATCGGAGAAGATCGATTAATCTTGGAGATAACCTCGAGGTATCCAGTCTCAGTCCCAACCATGGGAATAGCCACCAACCTTGGTGATAACCCCAAGGAATGCAGTTTCGGCGATAACCCCGGAAATGCTTGTTTTAAATGTGACCAGCTTTAATCTTGACGCTCACAACGAGATACTTTGTACCAACCCAGAGAAAACACTGGTAGGACAAGCACACCTCAAAGATGACAATGCGGACCTTCAACAATTATAGCAGTCCAATCTCAGCGAAGCTCTGAGCAACGTCTGCTTTATCAACCTAAACCGGCAATAACACTGGTGAGGGGCAACATCGTCATCTCGCTAACACGATGCCACGCCACATCGTCTCAACATTTCATACACATCTCTACGCAACGATGTCCCACAAGAATCAAGGATAATCAATCCCGAGTGACTATTGTGGGGGGTAACGGATAGAATATGAAGCTTAAAGACCGGAGGGCATCGTCCCATCTTAATGACTTCATACAAACTCTAATCTTATGCCATTGTACAACTCTCGACAACGGCGGTCCAAAATAGGTCATGTATACCTCAAACGGATGCCTGGATTGCACTTCTAAAAGTTCGAGTAGACATTACAGTGCCTGAGTGCACGTCCTACGAGACGACCCGACCCGAGAAACCCGGGCCCACCCGGGTTGCCTCTGGTACACCCGCGGCTCAGCCGCAAGTATACCTGCGGCTCCATCCTCTATAAATAGAGGACTTGGGGTGGCCATTTTGCAAGAGAAAATGGCGAGGAAGCCCTGCCCAATTTGCTCTGCACTCACCCCATACAGTGTACTTTCTCATTTTAAACACCTGTGAGCTCATATATAGCTACTTTTGTACCTACAAAAGTTAGTGTTTACGCACTTTAAAGATATAGAAGTCTTCTTTGGCAGTCAACTGTAAGCTTTCTCACACACTTTAAAGCCTTTCTTTTCATCTCTGCACACACCCTTCTTCACGTTGAGAGTCGTGTTACATGACGCGTTGCCCTAGATTTCTGGTCCGTGGTTTTATTTCAGTTTATATATATATATATATATATATATCTGGACTAACATTATCGAGTTATGCCTCGATTGAGCCTAGACTTCGGTTTAGAGCGTTTATTTGCTTATATATATATATATATTTATATATATGAACTGTGTGTCGAACTTTGTTCGATGAGCCTAGACTTCGATCTAGAGCGTTTACTTGCTTTAATATATATATATACTTATATATATATTAACTATGTGTCGGACTCTGTTCGATGAGCCTAGATTTTACATTCAAAGCGTTTATTTGCTTATGTGACGCCCCAAAAATTAGGTATACATCACCCATCTTGAGTCACCAAATACATGGTACAGAATTCAAATACAACTTAATAATACAACTGTCGTGTACAATACGACAAAACATAAACTGTGAGTTTGGATACAAATATTGTCTACTAGAGAGTATACAAACTCAAAAGGAGTCCTCTTTATAATTATTATCACACTATTTCATAAAATAGTGAGGACTACTAATGCACTATCTAGGACCATCACTCCGTTCCCCGACTCGTCCCAACTATATTCTCATTTCCTGAAGAGAACAGTGAAAGAAAGGGTGAGCTCAACTAGCCTATTAAGAAATATTATGACTAAGATAATGCAGAATAAATTATCATTAGCCTTAAACAGTGTTAAACTGATACAATATAACAAACATCAAGTTTAACTGCAGCGGAACAAGCAATCCATTAAAAGAGTCAAGTAGAGAATAAAATCTACTATCTTTTATGATTTAAAAGGTTTTTCATCACTTTTATCGCTGGGACTCAACTTAATAAATAATCCACATCATCGAATCACCCCTGCACTACGACCAAGGATATTCTTTAGTATCACGACCACAATTATCCATGCACTACGGGCCAAGAATATTTGTGTATTCATTAATGGTCATAATCATGCCAACAACTGTCCATCAATGCACTACGGGCCAATGAGGAATTCGTAAGAAATAATGAAGAATGAGCTTCTATTTATAGAAAAATGGACTGCATAGTAACTAATTCATGAACGGTCCAGATTGATTTACTTTTAATCGGACGGTCCATATTTAAAGCAAAATCTTTTAAATAAAATATAATATATATATATATATATATATATATATATATATACACACACATAACATTAGTCATGGGTCATGAACCCCGTGAATTAACCTTGCCAAACATTCAAACTTGTTACATATATATAAATATAATAATCATAATAATTGTACTCACCAACTTGTTAAACCGAACATATATATATATATATATATATATATATATATATATATATATATATATATATATAATAGCACTCAACCAGTGCACTAAAAACTTCCCCCCCTCAACTTGACAACTTACATATATATATATATATATATATAATATATATAAATACATACCTTATATATATATATATATAATAATACTATTATAACTCCCACCCACAATCGATTACCCCCCCAATAATTCATGCCAAGTAGTATATATATATATATATATAATGAATAATTTTCTACCGGTTATTTTGAAAAATGGATAAATAGGGGTCCATAAAATAAGCAAAATTTACAATAATTACTATAGCAATAATTGAAAAAAATTGAGTGACGTCTCACGTAAGCATCAATAATCAATACCGTGTGCTACTGTGCAACTACGCGTATTACTGTACTTTTAACACCGGGTGTTTCAACAGTTAACCGTAAAACTTCCATCGTTATTTTCATAAACTATTTTTGTCGTTTTCTCAATCCGACAATGATTCCGTTGTGGGGTCCACCAATGATTGTCTTGGTTGCATTTAATATTCCCTGTTAAAACGAATATTCCAGACCAATCGAATATTATATAACAACTTTGCGTACTTTGCAAAATTTATAAATATTACCCACAACTATAACATTATATCAATTTCACTCCATAATATATAAAAATAATATTTATAGAAAATTCATCGTTATTTATAAGTCTTTATTCATTTTTATAGAAAATTCATATTTATATATATGAACTGCGTGTCGAACTTTGTTCGATGAGCCTAGACTTCGGTCTGGAGTGTTTACTTGCTTTAATATATATATACTTATATATATTAACTGTGTGTCAGACTCTGTTCGATGAGCCTGGATTTTACATCCAGAGCATTTACTTGCTTATATATATATATATATATATATATATATGAACTGTTGTTGGACTCTGTTCGATGATCTTGGATTTTACATCCGGTGCGTTTATCGCTTATATATATATATATATATATATATATTCCGTCCCACCTGGAGTTTACTTCGTGGTGGTTGATCGCTTTTACAGCTTTCTTTACGTTTCGTCCTACCTGGAGTTTACTTCGTGGTAGTTGATCGCTTTGTACAACTTTCTTTACATTTTGTCCCGCCCGGAGTTTCCTTCGTGGCGGTTGACCGTATTTATAGCTTTATTTACGTTTCGTCCCGCCTGGAAGTTCCTCCGTGGCGGTTGATAGCTTTTACAGCTTTATTTACATTTCTGATCCCCCATGGAGGTGCTTCATGGTTGGTGATCATGTCTATATATATATATATTTACAGCTTTTATATATATACTTGCTTACTGCTTTCATACAAATTGCAGTACTTTCTGCGCTTAGGAATCATGTGATCACAGATTCAGCCCATTGGATCTAGATTCAGTTCCTGTGATGGACATTTTCAGCTGTAAGCAGCTTGTTAATTATTCTGCGGTGTCTGAATTTCCTCAGATGGTTTCCATACCCATGAGGAAGTCGACATTATTTTGTACATTATTTTCGTACGGATGCCTCGCATCTGTAAAATAAAATTAATCAAGCCGAACACTTAATAAAATGAGAGTGTAAAAGGTCTCAATTACTATTGAGCATCAGGGTTTGAAAAACCTCTTTTAAAACATCACTACCATATCTTGCTTAAAATTGAATTTTTACATAAATTCAAACCATGTGTATATAGGTGTGAACGAGGCCTCACACTACTTCTAAATAACAGCACATTGACCCACACACACACACATTCAGATAATAGTTTCTTGAAAAGAGGCGGTCACCGTGGTAACACGGATGTCGGGGGGTGCCTAACACCTTCCCTCCGCATAACCAAGTCCCGGACCCTAATGAATCTCGGTTTGCCACCGACCGTTTAGTAGTGTCACATCTTCGGGTCAATGTGCAAACCTTTTCTCGGTTGTGTTGGTACAACCATTTAAAAACCAATGGCGACTCTTAACAAATCCATCATCGACGATATACATGTTAGGACCTTTTTCACTTGTTTTTTCAAACAAATCTCACCTAATATGAGAACAGAAGAACAAGTAGCGGAAAGGGACATCTAAAAATCCGGACGTCGACATGGAGTATATGAGGGCGTGGTCAACAAGTAATATAGTAGTGAATAAAGTATCGTTCCCACGAGGACAAATTAGCAAAATTTTAACTTCACAATTATCAATTTTCTATTAATCCTAATTCTATTAAACTATTCAAATCAATGGTTTAAAATTATAGAAACTAAATTAATAAATAAATAAACTATCACAAAACAATCACTAATATCAAAATCTGGAATTTCAAACAATTAATGGAGAATTAGACTTATGATTTCACCCTGAGCTTCACTATGATTTTCAAACCTTTATTCCAACTCAATTTAATATTCAAGTTTATTAATCAAGAACACGAATGTATACTAGCCACCTCTCGATGCACTAATACCATATTAACTTAAATCCACAATTAAGATATAAATAAGTTAAACACCTAAATCAACCAACTCACTATATCTCTATGTGAACTGCAATTAAAGAAGGTTTAAGCTTAAGTTCTCCATCTGATTACATGTTATGTCAAGCATATCTCTACCTTAACAATAATCAAAATCTCATTATTCACAAAATTTATGACACATGCTACATTAACTAGGTCTAGATTTGAATATCCTCTCTCGATTCCATTCAAATCCACGAGGAATTGTTGATCAAGCAATTCATAAATTCATGCTCGAATTAATATAGATAAACTGAAAATATTTTATTGAATTGGAAATCAAAGTTATAGAATCATCGTTTCACCCAAGGATCCATCACAAGTCTAATAAGCGAATTAGTTCATAGCGAATGAATTAAAAACTGAATAATTTAACGAAACCATCCTTTCAGTTACAAATAAAAGACTAAAGAGAAGAAGAATAATGAACACCCTTCACGTAGCCTAGAATTGTAACCGTCACGATAATCTCTTCAAATTACTCCTCCAAAGCTCGCACTTGAATCCCTGAATTTATCTCTGAATTATGCTTCTTGTGTTCTGTGATTTGCTATTTTTCCACGTAAAATTCATCTCTCCTATTTCTAGTTGAGATCCCCCTTCTTTAGAGTCCAGGCGCCTCACAAAACATTAACAACCCATGTTATGGTGAGTCTTCAAAAGCCAGCGAGATTTCTAAAGATTGACACCCAGCTTAAGCCCAGAAGTACAAAACTTAAAAAGGCCGCCCGTGGCATAGCTCTTCTCTTGCTAAAGAAAAATTCCAACTTCATGCGTTTTTCCACTTTCGCTCCAAAAACTCCGTCTTTCTTCATCACTTGCATCAATAACCACCCTACACATAAAATGACATGAAACAAGTGAAAACGAACACAAAACAAAAATATAACGATGAATTTAAACTTGAAATGAATATCGATTCGTGTATATTAAACCCACTTATCAAAATCCCCCAAACTTAAACCGTGCTAGTCCTCGAGCACAAAATAAACAACATGCTATGCAATGTAATGAAATGAAATAAATAAAATCTAAATGCCTAAGAATCCAACAATATCGCAGAAACTAACTTATCCCATCGACCTCAGAGAAAACAAGCAACTTTACAATACGAATTACGAAAACCAATCCACACTTTCGTATTAATTCTCAAATCTTGAACAATTATCACTGGTTTAGCGTGCGTGTGTGATCATCATCTAAGATAACTGATACGGACCTAAATTCAATACATAAACAACTTCTTAGAAGGAATCATGTAGTGCAATCTTAAAAATTTTAAAGATAGGCACAACCCAACTAAAATTAAACAATACCAAATTCACGGGTACATGCAGGATACTTATACTTTCTTCTTATTTCTACACGGGAGCTTTTTGCTCTTTTCTCGTCATTATTCGCCCTTTTTTTTAGATAGATGGTTGGTGAGTGCGTTTTACACTCCATCTCACGCTTGTGTTTATGGGGAGTGTTTCTCATCAACCCACCACAAGACTCAACATGTTTCATATTTTTTTTCTAATTTTTTTTTCCAAAGCTTATATACCACATATACTCCCCCAAACTTTGGTTCTTGCCTAATTTTAGCCTTTACTGCCTATCCTTGTCATTTTCTCATTCACCTAGCATTATCCTTTAGAAACTATTTATGTATCAATTTGAGGCTGGCCAGGTCGACAAAGATGTTATTAGTGCTAACCTTTTATAACATGATTTCAAACAAGTTCGAGAATTCGATTCATACAGAAATTGTCTCACAGTTCTAATAATCAATATCTTGTAGTGGTTAACTTGTTCACAATCTCATCATTGGCCCACAAATAACATAAAGCTTGACCTTTATTGGACATATATACAAACTGATATTAAACTAATTTTTTTATTTTATTTTTTTTATGATAATAAATTTGAAAATGAAAACAATGCAACAAATGACCTAAACTACTATGCAAACACCTAATCTACTATGCAAACTAGAAATGAAAACAAAAATAATAAATGCATGCAAATAAACATTTAAATCCCCCAAACTTAAGTAAAACAATGCCCTCATTGGATAAAAATTAAATTAAGTGCATGAGGACTTCCCTGCACTCGCCTAAGTCCGGGGAGGTGGTTGGTGCTCATCATCATCAGAATCACTTGGAGGAAATCGAGGCAGTGGTCCAGGTTGGTGATATGTATATTGAGTAGCGGGTTGAAGCTTTGGAGTGTTGTGTTGAGTGAGGAGAAAGATGCGTTCATAGCATCAAACATGTGATCTTGTCGCATCATGAATCGTTGCATTTTTCGGCGTCTTGCCCTATTATTGTCTTGTGATCATCGATTTTGGAACTCAAGGGCCGAGAATTTGGATATTGCCTCGATCTGCGGTACTGCTCGGTTCCATGATCTCCCATAGCTTCATCCTCATCCTCCGAGGTATCTTACGCATCGACTTCGTCTTAAGCCGCGGCGATGGAAAAATAAAACCCAGACCTCGTGGATGTGACTCACCTCTGCCTTATATAGAATACCGCTATTTATCATTCTAGAATCAAGCAAAGTGGCGGCATTTGAGTAGGCTCATCATCGGACCATCTCACCCTGCATTGCGACACAACGCTTGCGAGATGAGTGATGGGTGTGGCAAGGCGAAAAATTTCCACGTAAACACCGGCGGATGGGCCGATAATTGCCCCCGGCGTCAATAATGAAATCTTGCACAATTGCGTACAATGATAACGCCTTCTCTTTGGTGACATCGAAGTGTGTTGGGACGGAAGTAATTTAGCACATAAGAAGGCGTACCATATTTTTCCATCTGGCTAAGGTCCTTGCTATGGAACACCTTTGTACCTCCCTTTCGACCTTTGATCCAAGATGTTCCGGCTTTGTCATGTTTGTAATAACCTCCTCGTAGTCGAGGGTCAAAATCCCTCAATTGTGCATCTTGACCTTTGTCGTGGCACCCATGAATGATAATAGGCATTGATGGCATCATCCTTTGAGCGGGACCATGCGACCCCGCATAAAGCGCATTGAATGGGGCTTTGTCTTTGGCGTTTTGCATAAATTTCTTGACAATGTTGACAGCGGCGGGTTACCGGATGTTCGGTGAGTTTGAGCCACCCTTTTGATAAATTTGAGACATCATTTCCCCATCATTTCCCTCGGGGGCCAATCCACGCTCGGCGTAAGGGCTTTGGTTAGCATGTAGTCATCTGGATTGGTCGGTGGCGGTGACACTCATAAATTTTTCGTCGATCATATGTTAGGTGTCGGTTGGCGGATCTTGAACTCTCTCCCCTTTGGCGTTTGGGTGTCGGTTGTGAAGCCATTGAATTAGGATGTTAAAACTTGATGTTAAATACTTGGTTCACTCAATTTGTCAAACACTTGGTGTGCTTGTGATCAGTTCTTCCCCAAAACTCGATTGTTTCTATGGTACTTCAGTGGAGAGAGGATGAAAACTCAATATAAAGGTAACTTACTCTCAAGTATACTATGTGTTCCCCAATTTCTTGATGAATTCAAAATTTGTGGTGATGAATATGGGAGGTATGTGGTAGGGTTTATATAGAGGTTATGTAGGGGAGAGGACGTGGCCCAATCTTGATGATGGGATTAATGGATGTAAGTTTGGTAATGGGGTGAGAGGGTGAATCCTAGTGTAATCGTGGTAGAAGGAGTGGGTTACGTGGTCTTGTAATGGAGGGTGGGTGGTTTGGGTGAAGGAGAATGAGATAAACAAAAAACATGTAGTGGGGAAATAAGAAAGGCGTGTGTGTATATCTTTGAGCGTATGCCTGAGAATCAAGGACCCCATCCCGGTGAAGTGCAAGGTCATTTTATTTAGCCCTCCGTGAGCATGCTTATGACTTGGATTTTGGCTTCTAAAAGTGCGAGATCAAAATTATCCGATTTTCCTTCTTTTCTTTGCCGTTGTTGCTCTTACTCATTTTAGACCCCTCCTGCAACCATAAACATGCAAAATGTTAGATTATTGGCGACTTGGAGTATGATTGAGAGTTTCAACAAAACATTTACTTGAGAATACCTACCTAGTGCTTAATAAAAACTACATCTAACAATTATAAATAAAACTACGAAAAATAACGAAATATTGGGTTGCCTCCCAATTAGCGCTTGATTTTAAGTCGTTAAATTTGACTACTCCCTATTTTTTTGTGTATCGGCTAGGGTGATGTTGGCGACATCCCGTTTGATTTTGCCACCCAGTAATGCTTTATCCGTTTGACCATTGACCTTGAGCGTCTCTAATGGATTAAGACTTGTAGAGTTCAGCGACGCCATGAGGAATACTCGCTTTATAGTGAATGGTCACGACCATCTCGACTTAAGCTTTCACAGAAACAATCGTGGTAGTGAGTTGAACAAGAGGGGTGATTGTCCGGCTCGAATATTCGATGCACAATTTTCTGGTCGTGCCATCTTTTAACCTTTTCTTTATATAGCTTGGCGTTCTCGTATGCTTGAAGTCAAAATTCGTCGAGCTCATTTAGTTGGAGTAGCCTCTTTTCTCCTACGGCGGATTGATCAAAATTCAATTTCTGTATTGCCCAGTAGGCTTTGTGCTGTAGCTCCACTGGTAAGTGACATGCTTTTTCGTACAAGAGTTGATATGGTGACATCCCGATTGGTGTTTTGTATGCAGTCCGGTAAGCCCATAATGTGTCATCCAACCAAAGTGACCAATCTTTCTGACTCAGATTTATGACTTTTTCCAATATCTTCTTAACTTCACTGTTTGATACCTCAGCTTGTCCATTTATTTGAGGGTGATACGATGTAGCCATCTTGTGGTTAACCCCATACTTAGCCAACAGAGCTGTAAAAGACTTATTGTAGAAGTGACTACCTTCGTCACTGATTATTGCTCTTAGCGTGCCAAACCTCGTGAAAATGTTTTTCTGTAGGAATTTGAGGACCACCTTGGCATCGTTGGATGGTAGTCTTTTGACTTCAACCCACTTTGAGGCGTAATCACTGCATGAGTAGAATATCTTGATTGCTTTCAAAGGCGAAAGGAATGGCCCCATGAAATCGATGCCCCATACATCAAAGATTTCCACTTCAAGAATTGTTTGTAGGGGCATCTCATTTAGTTTAGAGATGTTTCCACCCTTTGGCATCTATCACATGTTTTTCACAAATTGGTGGGCGTCTTTGAACAATGTCGGCCGATAAAACCCGACTTGAAGCACTTTTTTTGCATGGTGCGCTCACTCTATAATGTCCCCATATATCCGATGGTGGCATTTCTGCGATATGTTGTGCACTTTCCTTTGTGGGGATACACCTTCGAATCATCTTATCGGCGCTGCTTTGTTTGAATAAATAAGGCTCATCCCACATGTACCACTTGACGTCATGAAGAAACTTCTTTTTCTGTTGTCGTGTAAGATCAGGGGGAAGCATGTTGCTCACCAGATAATTCGCGAAGTCTGCATACCAAGGAAATTCTGCATTTAACCCAAATAGTTGCTCATCCGGGAATGACTCATTGATTGCGCATCTATCTTCATCCTTTTTCTCCGGATTTTCCAGCCTTGATAAATGGTCGACAACTTGATTCTCCGTTCCCTTTCTATCTTTAATCTCTAAGTCAAACTCTTGAAGTAGGAGAATCCATCGGATAAGGCGTGGCTTAGCATCTTTTTTCGCTATTAGGTGCAAATCGTAGAATGATCCGTGTAGACTATCACCTTGGTCCCGATCAAGTATGCCTGGAATTTGTCAAACCTGTACACCACTGTAAGCAATTCCTTTTTCGTGGTAGTGTAATTCATTTGAGTCTCTGTGAGTGTTTTGCTTGCATAGTATATGGCGTGAAACACCTTGTCTCGTCTTTGTCCCAAAACAGCCCCAATTGCATAGTCGCTTGCATCACACATAAGCTCGAATGGCATATTCCAGTCCGGTGCAACTATCACGGGGGCTGTAGTTAATTTCTTCTTCAATAATTCAAATGCTGACTTGCATTCCGTAGTAAAATTGAAAGTAACATCCTTCTCTAAAAGACTGCATAGAGGTTTTGCAATCTTAGAGAAATCTTTTATGAACCTTCTGTAGAACCCAGCATGCCCCAGAAAACTTCTAATACCCTTAACTGAGCTCGGTGGAGGCAGTTTCTCGATCGTATCCAGCTTCGCTTTGTCCACCTCCAATCCGTGAGCCGTCACCTTATGGCCCAAAATTATGCCTTCTTCAACCATGAAGTGGCATTTTTCCCAATTGAGTATGAGGTTTGTATCTTTACATCGCTTCAATACCATGACCAGATTCCCTAAGCAAGTATCAAAGTTGTCTCCATAGATCGAGAAATCTTCCATGAAGACTTCAACATTCTTCTCCACCATATCCAAAAAAATGGCCATCATACACCGTTGGAAAGTTGCAGGTTCATTGCATAACCGAATGACATCCTCCACGAATGCAAATGTGTCGTAAGGGCATGTAAATGTTGTCTTCTCTTGATCCTCGGGAAGCGATGGCGATCTGGTTATATGGCAAGTATCCATCAATAAAAAGTAGTACTCATGTCATTGTAAATCATACAACATTTGATCAATAAAGGGCAGTGGGAAATGATCTTTTTGGGTTGCCTTATTCAACCTCCTATAATCGATGCACACCCTCCATTATGTCACTGTGCTTGTTGGAATTAACTCGTTGTCCTCATTCTGTATCACAGTCATTCCCCCCTTTTTTGGCACACAATGAACTGGACTAACCCATTTACTGTCGAAAATTGTATATATGATATTGGCATCCAATAATTTTAGAATTTCCTTCTTTACCACTTCATTCATAATTGGGTTAAGTCGACGTTGATGCTCCACTGACGGTCTTGCATCATCCTCCATCAGAATCTTGTGCATACAGAATGACGGACTAATTCCCTTTATATCTGATAATCGTCCGACCAATCACGATTTGTGATCCCTAAGCACCCTCAACAACTTTTCTTCCTGCAATTCGTTAAGTGCGGCAGAAATAATTACAGGTAAAGAATTTGAATTGCCTAAATACGCATACCTGAGATGTTTAGGGAGTGGCTTAAGCTCCAATGTTGGTGGCTCCTCGATAGCGGTTTCAAGTTTTTTAGCGACTTTTTTTCTCCGTGTGCAAAAGTTTCAAGCGTGCTGCTCTGAATCGCTAACTTTCGTGGCAATGAGTCTAGCATCTGTAAGACGTCCACAAATTCTAGGTCATCCTTTTCTTCATCCCCTAGTAAGGTTGTTTCTAATGGATCATTGACCAAACTCTTGCTCATATCTTCACTGATGATTTGCTCAATTAAATCCATCCAAAAACATTCTTCCTCATCCGTAGGGAATTTCATGGCCTTGAACACATTAAATTTGATTTCTTGATCTTAGACTCTCATAGTAAGTTCTCCTTTTTGCACGTCTATGAGTGTCCTTCTCGTAGCCAAGAAAGGTCTCCCTAGGATAATCGGTATGTTCTTATCCTCCTCGAAATCCAGAATGATAAAGTCCACAGGGAATATAAACTTATCCACCTTCACTAAAATGTCCTCTACTATGCCTCTCGGATATGTGACTGACCTATCTGCCAATTGTAATGAAATGTTCGTCGGCCTTGGTGCAGGTAAACCCAATTCTAAGTATACTGACAATGGCATCAGGTTTACACTTGCCCCCAAATCACATAAACACTTGTTGAAATGCATATTCCCGATTGTGCATGGGATAGTGAAGCTCCCGGGTCCTTGAGTTTTGGTGGTAATTTCTGCTGTAATACCACACTACACTCCTCTGTTAGTGCCACAGTCTCAAAATCTTCCCATTTCTTCTTCCTTGACAGAATCCCTTTCATAAATTTTGCGTAGCTCGGCATTTGTTCTAGGGCCTCTGCAAATGGTATGTTGATTTGAAGTTTCTTGAAAACTTCCAAAAATATGGCAAATTGTTTGTCTAATTTTTTTTTTGAACTCTTTGCTAGAATGGTGGGGGAGGATAAATAGCTGGTTTGTTCTTTTCCATGTGTTTTTTGTGCCCTTGCTTAACCTCACCCACTGTATTTTCTTTCTCTGGTTCAACCTCCTTTGTAATCGAAATTTCTGGCCCTTGCCCATCAAGCTATTTTCCACTTCTCAACATAATAGCTTGACACTGCTCGTGATTACCCTTAGGATTTTTCTCGGTGTCACTTGGTAATGTCCCCTATGGTCTATTATTCAATGCCAGCATAATTTGACCTATCGATTCTCTAGATTTTTGATAGCCATCTCTTGTGATTTCATAGCCATAGCTTGATTTTTTATAGCCAAATCGGTCTTTAGTCATGTATTTTGTCAACACTTCCTCAGATCGGTTCCTTTCTTGATATTGAAATTTGGTTGTTCTTTGGTTACGAAATCTGGTGGATATGATTGTCGTGAAGCTTGATTTTTTTGGTTGTTGCTCCATGAGAAATTCGGATGATTCCTATTTCCTTGATTGTATGTGTTACGATATGTGTTTTTTGGAATTACATTTGTAATTGTCGATGAAGCTGCAATTTCTTTGGATTAATCGCACATTGCTCCGTTGGGTGCTCTCTCCGCGCACAACTTCATATATTATTGCCGCTCTTTTACTTGTACTTGTTTGTGTTTGTTGTGCTTGTCTTTCTTTCTGACTCCAACTTCTTTGAAAGTTGAGATATTTATGCTTGCTTATCATTTGTCATACTATCTATTTCTAACACCCCATTTGCCTTCGCTTGTGTCATTCTTCTTTGTGGGCCCTTTGGTAGTTATTAGCCGCCATGGTTTCAATCAACTTCGTATGCTTCCTCGTAACTCTTAGCCATGAATGCTCCCTGACGTTGCATCAATACTTGTCATGAGATTCCCATGTAACCCGTTGTAAAAGGTGTTCATTTGCAGCCACTTGGGCAATCCATGATGTGGGCATTTTCTGAGCAATTCTTTGTATCTCTCCCAAGCCTCATATAACGACTCCCCATGTTGTTGTTCAAACATCGTTATCTCGTTTCTCATCTTTGTAGTTTTTTTGGGGTGGAAAAAAATTTTTTGAGGAATTTGAGCTAAATCCTCCCATGTAGTTATCGAGCAGGATGGTAAAGAATGTAACCGACTCTTCGCCTTGTCCCGTAAAGAGAATGGGAACAATCGAAGTTTCACGACTTCATCAAACACCCATTGAACCTAAAGGTGTCGCATACAGTTCCAAAAAGCCCGACTAGATGCTCGTTCGGATCGTCATTTGCCAATCCCCAAAATGAACTAAATTACGAATCATTTGTATCATCCACAGCTTAATTTCAAATGTATTCATTTGCTTATTGAACTAGTGATGCTTGATTTGATTCGATCACCTTGGGCATGGCGTAGTCCCTTAATGCTTTAGATCTTAATTTTGCCATTTCCTCTTCTTTCTCGGTGTTTCAAATTCTTGTCTCGTTTCCTTGATCCACTTGCTCAACCTCTGAAACCTTTTCTCAATGTCTTCGTCAAAAAGCGACAAATCTGGATTTTTGGATGAGAGTTTGCATAAAGCGCTTCCACACACGAAATAGAAGAAACAAAACAAAAATAAAAATGTCTAAGTAAAAGCTGGATTAATTAAAGCGATATTGTAAAACTATTAAGATTTATACTAAATAGTCCCAAACAATGGTGCCAAAAACTTGTTGGGTAAAATCGATCTGCACAAAAACGCATGAAGTATGCGTGGTCGACAAGTAATATAGTAGTGAATAAAGTATCGTTCCCACGAGGACAAATTAGCAAAATTTTAACTTCACAATTATCAATTTTCTATTAATCCTAATTCTATTAAACTATTCAAATCAATGGTTTAAAATTATAGAAACTAAATTAATAAATAAATAAACTATCACAAAACAATCACTAATATCAAAATCCAGAATTTCAAACAATTAATGGAGAATTAGACTTATGATTTCACCCTAAGTTTCACTCTGATTTTCAAACCTTTATTCTAACTCAATTTAATATTCAAGTTTATTAATCAAGAACACGAGTGTAATACTAGCCACCTCTCGATGCACTAATACCATACTAACTTAAATCCACAATTAAGATAGAAACAAGTTAAACACCTAAATCAACCAACTCACTATATCTCTATGTGAACTGCAATTAAAGAAGGTTTAAGCTTAAGTTCTCAATCCGATTACATGTGATGTCAAGCATATCTCTACCTTAACAATAATAAAAAATATGTTATTCACAAAATTCATGACACATGCTACATTAACTAGGTCTAGATTTGAATATCCTCTCTCGATTCCATTCAAATCCACGAGGAATTGTTGATCAAGCAATTCATAAATTCATGCTCGAATTAACATAGATAAACTGAAAATATTTTATTGAATTGGAAATCAAAGTTATAGAATCATCGTTTCACCCAAGGATCCATCACAAGTCTAATAAGCGAATTAGTTCATAACGAATGAATTAAAAACTGAATAATCTAACGAAACCATCCTTTCAATTACAAATAAAAGACTAAAGAGAAGAAGAATAATGAACAACCTTCACGTAGCCTAGAATTGTAACCGTCACGACAATCTCTTCAAATTACTCCTTCAAAGCTCGCACTTGAATCCCTGAATTTATCTCTGAATTATGCTTCTTGTGTTCTGTGATTTGTTGTTTTTCCAAGTAAAATTCAGCTCTCCTATTTCTGGTCGAGATCCCCCTTCTTTAGAGTCTAGGCGCCTCACAAAACATTAACAATCCATGTTTCGGTGCATGGCTATCGCTAAAGAAAAATTCCAACTTCATGCATTCTTCCAAAAGCCAAAACAAGATTCTTTCTTCACCATTTGCATCCATAACCACCCTACACATAAAATGACATGAAACAAGTGAAATAAACACAAAACAAAAAGATAATCGCGAATTTAAACTTGAAATGAATATTGATTCATGTATATTAAATCCACTTATCAATCACCTCGCTCGGATTCTCGCAACTGACAAATGCGTTTTTTCCACTTGATGCCTCTACGGTGGACTTGACAAAACTCGTCATGTCTTTCTTGACCGATGTGTCACTCCCTGCATCCATAACCACCCATGGTCGTTCTCCTTCATAAAATGACATGGAACGCCTTTCCATCATTATTGAATTTCCTCTTCTTGAAATTTCCAAAAAGATATCTTGGCCATGATATAAAACAATGAAAGAGAATAAGGATAAATTTTAAAGATTTATAATTCAATTTATCCGTAAATCAATATCATGAATAGTACCCCGTGAATAGTTCTTCGTGAATAGTACCTCGTGAATAGTACTCCGGCATGAAAAGATTAAACTTTAACAAGAATGTTCAGAAAAATGTCCTTGTGAAATGATACTAGATGAAGCACAAATTCTAAGGATATTCTACTAATTTCAAGGAGTATAGAAGCAATACTTGACAACATACGTGTAGAATTAGGAATATGAAATGAAATAATGTTACTTACATACTACAGAGTATAGAAGAAAATATTATTTCTTACGAATATTGAACAGAAATAATATTCCTTACGAGTACAAAAGAAATGATATCCCATACAATATAAAAGAATATACGAAATTGCAAATGGATTTTCACCCGTCATGCAGTAATCCGCGTAGACAGATCATTTCCATAATTTAATAAAGAATGATTACAAAAGGTTATTCACCATGTATACGGTAATCCGCGTAGATAGGTTACTCCCATAGATTAATAGAGAATGAATACGAAGGGTTATTCACCATACATACGGTAATCTGCGTAGACAGGTTACTCCCACAGATTAATAAAGAATAAAATGACAACCCTTATGAGTATGAAGAAAATAACATCCTTTACGAATACGAAAGAAATAATACCCCTTACCTTAGTAGAAGATTGGATACTGAAATAGTGTAGTAACAGAATACTCTTCTTTTTTCTCTCTGATTCTCTCGCTATAGAATTCTCTTGTGAGTCGTAGTGAATTGGTGAGAATGAAAGAACAAATAAGCTTCTATTTATAGGAGATTTCTAGCTTAGCCCTTGTAATGTGAAGAGCCAAGTGGCTTGACGACTGGTGATGTGAAAAGAAAAGTGGTTTGACACCTGTAATGTGAAACAATAAGTGGTTCGATGCCTGTAATATGAAACGACAAGTGGTTCGACGCCTGTAATATAAAACGACAAGTGGTTTGACGCCTGTAATATGAAACAGCAAGTGGTTTGACATCTGGTAAAGGCAATTACTATTGGCGAAAGTGACTCTTAGATGACGACATATGGGGCCCCATAGAATAAATCAAACTTACCACAAACGTCTCATAACAGACTTCTTATTTATATCAAAGATTGAATAAATATTTCCACAAATCATTTTATCTTTAATCAACATTTTTTTAATCTTCCAACAATTATTCATCATTAATATTATAACTCATAATATTTAACAACCAGATCATTCCTAGGAAAGAGAGGGCTTTTCGATAAGGATTTCTCCATATTGGCGCGCAATTAGGTGACCAAACCTCTCCTCGATAGAACTTTCTAGACATCGTCAATATTGCAAATAATAATATGAATAACTTTGTCGTCTCAATTATTGATTTAATAATATAAAATATTGTACAAATGATTCTGTGATAATAATTGAATCAATAATATGAGATACTATGTAGCAATTACTGTAGCAATAATTGAGTATAATTGAGTGGCTTCTTACCTAAGCATCAATAATCAATACCGTGTGCTACTATGCAACCTCGCGTATTACTGTACTTTTTCCACCTGGTATTTCAACAGTTAACGGTAAAACTTTCGTCGTTATTTTTATAAAAAGATATTTCTGTCATTTTCTAACTCCGACAATAATTCTGTTGTGGGTCCACCAATGATTGTGACATTGTACGAATATTCCCAGACAAAAAGAATATTCCCCGACCAAAAGAGTATTTTATAACAACTTGCTTACTTTGCAAAATTTATAAATATTACCCACAACTATAACATTATATCAAATCCACACCATAATATTCAAAATGATATTGAGAGAAAATTATTATTTATTCATAAAAATTGTGGTCTTACAACCTCCCTTCTTATGAAATTTCGTCCTCGAAATTAGGGTACATACCTGGTATGTCGAAGAGGTGAGGATACCTTGATTTCATTTCAGATTCGAAATCACAAGTCAATTCCTCAACATTGTGGTTTCTCAACTAAACTTTTACTTGAGGTATAACCTTGGAGCGTAGAATATTTTCCTTCTTATCCAAGATTTTAACAGGTACCTCTTCATACGTTAAATCTATCGCTATTTCTTTTGGTTCTAACTCAATAATGTGGTTCGGGTCTTCCACATATTTACGTAACATGGATATGTGAAAAACGTTATGAACATGAGACATACTTGGCGGTAAGGCAAGTCTATAAGCCACATTTCCTACTCGATCGAGGATTTTTAATGGGCTAATAAATCGAGGATTGAGCTTTCGTCTCTTTCCAAATCTCGTAACTCTTTTCCATGGAGCAACCCGTAACAACACATGATCTCAAACATTGAACTCCACGTCTTTTCGATGAAGATCAACATAACTCTTTTGTCTATCTTGTGAGATTTTTAATACGTTGTCTGATCATTTGAATCTTTTCTGTTATCATGCGTACCAATTCTGGTCCCAACAACGTTGCTTCACCCACCTCGTCCCAACATACTGGAGAACGACACTTGCGTCCATACAACGCCTCAAATGGAGCCATGCCAATACTTTCTTGATAACTGTTGTTGTAGGAGAATTCCACCAATGGCAAGAACTTGTCCCAACTTCCTTTGAAGTCAAGGACAAAGAGTCTTAATAGATCTTCCATAGTTTGAATAGTCCTCTCTGGCTGCCCGTCCGTCTGAGGATGATATGCCGAACTGAATCACAAATTCGTGCCCATATCTTTTTGCAAACTGACCTAAAACTGTGAAGTGAATCTTGGGCCCCGATCAGAAATTATAGATAATGGCATACCATGCAGTCTTACAATCTCATTTATGTACATACAAGCAAGACGTTCAAGTGAATAAGTTTTTCGTATAGGTAAGAAATGAGCAGACTTGGTCAATCTATCAACAATGACCCAAATAGCATCTATGCCTTGGCAAACCTTTGGAAGACCAGTAACGAAATCCAAAATAATGTGCTCCCACTTCCATTATAGAATTTCAAGTGGTTGCAATGGACCTTTTGTCAGTTGATGCTCCACCTTGACACGTTGACACGTTAAACACCTTGAGATAAACTCTGCTATCTCTCTCTTCATATTGCTCCACCAAAATGTATGTCGAATATCATGATGCATTTTGGTACTCCCAGGATGGATTGCAAACGGTGTGTTGTGCGCCTCCATCATGATTTTATACTTTAAATCAGGGTCATTAGGAACACAAAGTCTGAAGTTGACTCAAAGTATTCCTTCTTCATCAATTCTTGCTTCTAGAAATAGCACATTCTTGCACTTTCTTCTTCATACGCATCAGCTCCAGGTCCGTAGCTTGAGCAACTTTAATTTTATCGATTAAATTTGGTTTTACTCATATATTTGTCATCATCATGTGGGTCCTTGGAGTCTTTATCTCTATCTCCATCCTTTGTAAGTCATACAAAATGGGCATTTTCGTTGACAATATCGCACTCGAACCCGGATATGATCTTCTACTTAATGCGTCAGCTACCACGTTCGCTTTTCCAAGATGATATTGAATAGTATGATCATAATCTTTCAATAGTTCAAGCCAACGTCGTTGCCATATGTTTAGTTCCTTTTGGGTGAAGAAATATTTGAGGCTTTTATGATCTGTATAGATCTCCACTTTCTCCCCATACAAGTAATGCCTCCAGATTTTAAGTGCCAAAACGACAGCTGCCAACTCTAGATCATGAGTAGGATAATTCCTCTCATATTCTTTGAGTTGTCGTGAGGCATAGGCTATGACTTTCCCATGTTGCATGAGATCACATCCCTCTGCCTGAAGCATCACTGTAGATGACATATCCCTCCGTAGGTGACTTCTCACGTAAGCATCAATAATCAATATTGTGTACTACTGTGCAACTACGCCAGACATCGTATTTTTAACAAGGTGTTTCAACAGCTTAACTGTAAAACTTCCGTCGTTATTTTTTCATAAAGTATTTTTGTCGTTTTCTCAATTCGACAATAATTTCAATGGGGTCCACCAATGATTGTCTTAGTTATGAGATATTCCCGTTAAAATGAATATTCCCCACCAATCGAATATTATATAATAACTTGCGTACTTTGAAAAATTTATAAATATTACCCACAACTATAACATTATATCAAATTCATTCCATAATATTCAAAAATGATATTTATAGAAAATTCATCTTTATTCATAAAAGTTGGGGTCTTACAACCTCCCCTTCTTATGAAATTTTGCCCTCAAAATTAGGGTACGTACCTGGTATGTCGAAGAGGTAAGGATACCTTGATTTCATTTCAGATTCTAACTCCCAAGTCATTTTCTCAACATCGTGGTTTCTCCACAAAACTTTGACTTGAGGTATAACCTTGGAGCGTAGAATATGTTCCTTTTTATCCAAGATTTGAATAGGAACCTCTTTATACATCAAATCTTCCGCTATTTCGTCCGGTTCTAACTCAATAATGTGGTTTGGGTCTTCTACATATTTACGTAACATGGATATGTGAAAAACGTTATGAACACGAGACATACTTGGCGGTAAAGCGAGTCTATAGGCCACAGTTCCTACTCGATCGAGGATTAAAAATGGGCCGATGAAACGAGGATTGAGATTTCCTCTCTTTCCAAATCTCGTAACTCCTTTCCATGGAGCAACACGTAACAACACATGATCTCCTATATCGAAATCCACGTCCTTTCGATGAAGATCAGCATAACTCTTTTGTCGATCTTGTGAGGTTTTTATACGTTGTCGAATCGTTTGAATCTTTTCCGTAGTCATACGTACCAACTCCGGTCCCAACAACGTTGCTTTACCCACCTTATCTCAGCATACTGGAGAACGACACTTTCTTCTATACAACGCCTCAAATGGAGCCATGTCAATACTTGCTTGATAACTGTTGTTGTAGGAAAACTCCACTAATGGTAAGAACTTATCCCGGCTTTCCTTGAAGTCAAGGACACAGAGTCTTAATAAATCTTCAAGAGTTTGAATAGTCCTTTCGAACGCTTCGTCCGTCGAGGATGATATGCCGAGCTAAATCAGAATCTGTGCCCATAGCTTTCTCGCAAACTAACCCAAAATTGTGAAGTGAATCTTGGGTCTCGATCGTAAACTATGGATATCGGCATACCATGCGATCTTATAATCTCGTTTATATACATACGAGCAAGACGTTCAAGTGTATAAGTTTCTCGTATCGGTAAGAAATGAGCAGACTTGGTCAATCTATCAACAATGACCCAAATCGCATCTATATCTTGAGAAACCTTAGAAAGATCGATAAAGAAATCCATAGTAATGTACTCCCACTTCCATTCTAGAATTTCAAGTGGTTGCAATGGACCTTTTGGTACTTGATGCTCCGCTTTAACTCGTTGACAAGTTAGACACCTTGAGATAAACAACGCTATCTCTCTCTTCATATTGCTCCACCAAAATGTATGACGAATATCATGATACATTTTGGTACTCCTAGGATGGATTACAAACGGTGTGTTGTGCGCCTCCATCATGATTTTATACTTTAAATCAGGATCGTTAGGAACACAAAGTCTAGAGTTGACTCGAAGTATTCCTTCTTCATCGATTCTTGCTTCCGGCATAGCACATTCTTGCACTTTCTTCCTCATACGCATCAGCTCCAGTGCATCAGAGCTTGAGCAAACTTTAACTTTATCAATTAAAGTCGGTTCTACTAGTATATTTGCCATCATCACATGGATCCCAGGAGTCTTTAACTCTATCTCCATCCTTTGTAAGTCACACAAAATGGGCCTTTGTGTTGACAATATTGCACTCGTACTTGCATATGATCTTCTACTCAATGCATTCTACTACCACGCCGCTTTCCGGGATGGTATTGGATGGTATGATCATAATCTTTCAACAGTTCAAGCCAACGTCGTTATCGCATGTTGATTTCCTTTTGAGTGAAGAAATATTTGAGGCTTTTATGATCCGTAAAGATCTCCACCTTCTCCCCATACAAGTAATGCCTCCAAATTTTAAGTGCGAAGACAACAGCTGCTAACTCTAGGTCATGAGTAGGATAATTCCTCTCATATTCTTTGAGTTGTCTTGAGGCATAGGCTATGACTTTCCCATGTTGCATGAGAACACATCTCAACCCTTTTCCTGAAGCATCACTGTAGATGACAAATCCCTCCGAGCCAGATGGTATTGTCAGAACAGGTACTGAAATGAGTCTCATCTTGAGTTCTTGAAAACTCTTCTCACATTCCTCGCTCCAACCGAATTTTGTATCTTTTTGAGTCAGCTGAGTTAATGGATTAGCGATTCGAGAAAATCCTTCCACGAATCTCCGATAATAACCAGCTAAACCCAGAAAGCTACGTACATCGGTAACTGACTTAGGTTGCTCCCAGGTTTGAATTTCTTCAATCTTTGTCGGGTAAACAGATATTCCACAATTTGATATCACGTGCCCAAGGAATTCTACTTCCTCAAGCTAGAACTCGCATTTCTTCAACTTGGCATATAACTTGTTTTCACGAAGCTTTTGGAGTATTAGCCTCAAGTGTTGCGCATGATCTTCACGACTTTTGGAGTATATGAGGATGTCATCGATAAAGACAACAATAAAATGATCCAAATATTCCTTGAATACTCGGTTCATCATATCCATGAAGGCCGCAGGAGCATTAGTCAATCCAAAAGACATGACTAGGAATTTGTAATGCCCGTACCGAGTTCTGAAAGTAGTCTTTGGAATGTCATCAGTTTTAACTTTTAACTGATGATATCCGGAACGAAGATCGATATTTGAAAAGAATTTAGTACCTTGCAACTGGTCAAACAGGTCATTAATTCGAGGTAACGGGTACCTATTTTTGACGGTGACATGATTCCACTCCCGATAGTCAATACAAAGTCGCATACTTCTATCTTTCTTCTTTACGAATAGAACATGAGCACCCCAAAGAGACGTACTAGGATGAATGAAACCGATGTCTAACAATTCTTGTAGTTGGGTTTTTAACTCCTGAAGTTCAATAGGAGCCATTCGATATGGGGCTTTGGAAATGGGTTTTGTACTGGGTTTAAGATCAATACAAAACTCGATTTCACGCTCTGGGGTAGGCCAGAAAGTTCTTTAGGGAATACGTCAGGAAATTTATTAACAATAGAAATATCATTCAAATCTGACGTATTTTTATTTAAATCTGTGACATGGGCTAAGGAAGCTTGACATCCATTTTTTAATAAACGAATAGCTTTATGGCTTTATATGACAGTGATTGACTTTAGTGGTTTGGTTGCTTGAATTCGCATAATAGGTTGGTTAGGAATATGAAAGCTAACAACCTTACGAAAACAATCGATTTTAGCATGATGAGTAGTTAACCAATCAATCCCTAAAATCACATCAAATGCCAGTATTTTCAAAGAGATAAGATCGACAGGTAACGTGCGGTTACCAATTTGAATCAAACAAGACTTATAAATAGTGGATGTAATGAAGGTTTCTCCTAACGGAGTTTCAACAGATAAATCAAAGTCTAATTTCTCCAGAGTTAAATTTAAATGTTGAGAGCAAGTAGGAGAAATAAAAGAATGGGTTGAACCGGTATCAAATAAGGTATAAACTTCGCTAGAGTTTATGATTAGCTTACCTATGATCACCTCGTTTGGATTCCTCGCTTTTTTGGAGGTTATGACAAACGCTCTCCCTTGAAGTACCGGTTTTGTCTTGTCTGGGTTGACCTTTGATGCCTCCATCTCAGCTGGACTTGACTTTGGTGCATGACAAAATTGGGCTAGGTGACCTTCTCTTCCATAATTGTAACATGCTTTGGACTGCTGCGTACAGTTTGGACAGATGTATCCCTCCCCTCCGTATTTGTAACATATGACCGGTGATCGTTCTTCTTCCTTAACAACAGGTGCTGGTTCTGACGTCTTTCCATCATTATTGAATTTCCTCTTCTTGAAATTTCCACTTCTATTATCTTGGCCATGATATAAGAATTCAATTAAAAGAGAGCAAGGATAAATTTTAAAGATTTATAATTCAATTTATCCAGAAATCAATAATGTCCAAATTGTCAACATGATACTGCTTTGTGGAGTAAAATTCAAGAATAATATTGTATCAACAATAATTTGGACAGAAAAGAAATTAATTTTTGTCATTAATAGTACCCCGTGAATAGTACTTTGTGAATAGTATCCCGTGAATAGTACTCCGGCATGAAAAGATTAAACTTTAACAAGAATGTTCAAAAAAATGTCATTGTGAAACGATGCTAGATGAAGCGCAAATTCCAAGGATATTCTACTAATTTCAAGGAGTATAGAAGCAATACTTGACAACATACGTGTAGAATTAAGAATATGAAATGAAATAATGTTACTTACATACTACAGAGTATGGAAGAAAATATTATTTCTTACGAATATTGAACATAAATAATATTCCTTACGAGGACAAAAGAAATGATATCCCATACAATATAAAAGAATATATGAAACTGCAAATGGATTTTCACCTGTCATGCAGTAATCCGCGTAGACAGATCATTTCCATAATTTAATAAAGAATGATTACAAAAGGTTATTCACCATGCATGCGGTAATCCGCGTAGACAGGTTACTCCCGTAGATTAATAGAGAATGAATACGAAGGGTTATTCACCATGCATGCGGTAATCCGCGTAGACATGTTACTCCCACAGATTAATAAAGAATACAATTACAACCCTTATGAGTATGAAGAAAACAACATCTTTTATGAATAAGAAAGAAATAATACCCCTTACCTTAGTAGGAGATTGGATACTGAAATAGTGTAGTAACAGAATACTCTTCTTCTTTCTCTCTAATTCTCTCTCTATAGAATTCTCTTGTGAGTCGTAGTGAATTGATGAGAATGAAAGAGGAAATAAGCTTCTATTTATAGGAGATTTCTAGCTTAGCCCTTGCAATGTGAAGAGGCAAGTGGCTTGACGACTGGTGATGTGAAAAGAAAAGTGGTTTGACGCCTATAATGTGAAACAACAAGTGGTTCGACGCCTGTAATATGAAACGACAAGTAGTTCAACGCCTGTAATATGAAACGGCAAGTGGTTCGACGCCTATAATATGAAACGACAAGTGGTTCGACGCCTGTAATATGAAACGGCAAGTGGTTTGATGTCTGGTAAAGGCAATTACTATTGGCGAAAGTGACTCTTAGATGATGACATATGGGCCCTCATAGAATAAACCAAACTTACCACAAACGTCTCATAACAAACTTCTTATTTATATCAAAGATTGAATAAATATTACCACAAATCATTTTATCTTTAATCAACACATTTTTAATCTTCCAACAATTATTCATCATTCATATTATAACTCATAATATTTAACAACCAGATCATTCCCAGAAAAGAGGAAGCTTTCCGATAAGGATTCCTCCCTATTGGCGCGCAATTAGGTGACCAAACCTCTCCTCGACGAAAATTTCTAGACATTGTCAATATTGCAAATAATAATATAAATAACTTTGTCGTCTCAATTATTGATTTAATAATATAAAATATTATGCAGATGATACTGTGATAATAATTGAATTAATAATATGAGATACTATACATCAATTACTGTAGCAATAATTGAGTATAACTTAGTGGCTTCTTACGTAAGCATCAATAATCAATACCGTGTGCTACTATGCAACCACGCGTATTACTTTACTTTTACCACCGGGTATTTCACACTAATAGTAAAATTTTTGCCGTTATTTTTATAAAAAGATATTTCATCGTTTTCTAACTCTCAAATAATAATTACATTGTGGGGTCCACCAATGATTATGCCATCGTACGAATATTCCCCGACCAAAAGAATATTTTATAACAACTTGCTTACTTTGCAAAATTTATAAATATTACCCACAACTATAAAATTATATCAAATCCATACCATAATATTCAAAATAGTATTTAGAGAAAATTATTCTTTATTCATAAAAGTTGGGGTCTTACATAAGACCTAGTATCAAGTCAAACTATTTCAGTCTGAGTTGAATTCAGTACTATTTCGACATCCCGATTGCCTAATCGGATAATTATCAAACCTATTATCAATAAGACTCTACTTAAACACTTAATTATTATCTTAGATAATTTATTTATTAATCAAAATATTTTTCAATAGCTCATAATAATTTTTAAATAATTATTATCATTTATAATGATTTTTGAATCATTAATATCATTTTTATATGATTTCAATACCACAATATTCCATTATCATTAATATTTGATAAATTTCAAATATTAATATAATAAATGACGTAATATTATAAATTATTTATAATATCTCAAAGTATTTTAATACCTTAATATCACATTTACATAATTTTAAAACATTTAAAACTATTATTAAATAAGCGCCATTAATATTAAAATAGTAATGTATTTCATGACAAAATATGAAAAGTTATGTTTTATAACTTCAAACATTTTCAAACCTTTAAATCATTATTAAATGATTTTTAAAACATTTAAACTATTTTTCATAATTTATTTAATATAATTATTAAATTAATCAATTATCATTAATATTAAATAATTAATGAAATTCATCCCAAAATATTAAAAGTCATTCAAAATAACTTAAAATATTTTCTAACACTTTAATATAATTTCAAATGATTTTTAAAATATTAAAATCATTTTAAAGTAATTTATTTAATATAATTATTAAATAAATTAAATATCATTAATATTTAAAAATATTAAAATATTAATAAAATATATCTCAAATTATTAAAAATCAATTATTATGACTTAAAATAATTTTTACAAATTAATTATGAATTTTTCATAATTATGAATCATTTTATTCTAATTATTTAATCAAAATAACTAATTTATAAATAAACTGTCGCTAAAGGGTAAGGCTGTAAACGAGCCAACATAGTTCGGGCTCGATTCGGGCTCAACTCGAAAAAATACGAGCGAGACTCGAATTCGTTAATAATATGATCCAAATGTGAGCATTAAAAATAGTTCGAATAAAAATATGATGAGAATCTAAGCAAGGTTATACTCGACTCGTTTAAGATTCAAACTCGAATTTTTAATTGTGATTCGATACATACTTGTTTAATACATATTCGATTAGATGTTCGATACATTCTCTTATAATATACAAATTTAAATCAAATTAGGATAATTAGTTATTATTTTATTTTGTTTTTAATTTTAATTGTGATTTTATATTTGTAAATTATAATAATAATTATATTTTTCTCATTTTAAGTAAAATAACAAATTCAATTTATAATTATATTTATTATAAAACTAGTTATTATGTGGAGACTCGAATTCGAGCTTGAATTTGAAGCTCGCGAGTAGTTTAAATAAATATTCGAGTCGAGTCGAATCTGAACAAGATTTTTCAAATATAATTCAAATTCGAGCCGAATTCGAGTACGAATTTATCATTTTGAGTCGAATTCGAGTAACTCTCTGTTCACTCCGGTTCGACTCGTTTACACCTTACTAAAGGGATCTATAGCGACAGGTGTTCTTAAGCATTCAAGAACATGCTAAGTCAGTATGCAAGGTACCTAGTTTGACTGTGAGACCCCGAATTTTATGAAATAAAAGTATTCAATTTTTTTTTCTATTTTAGTAAATAGCACAGTATTGATTATTGATGCTTATGTGATAAGTTACTCAGTTTTGTTTTATTGGTATTATTCATGTAATAAAACAGAAAAGCTTTTTATATAAAACAGAATACTTTTATGAAGTTATTCTATAAATAGAATATATTATATTCTATTGTGCATAGTGTTTTGCATAATAAAATCTTTTATAAAGTTATTCGTTTTATTAGATTATAAATAGAATATATTATATTTTATTTAAAAGATTTTGCTTTAAATATGGACCGTCAGATTAAAGTAAATCAATCTGGACCGTTCATGAGTTAGTTACTACGCACGATCCATTTTTCTATAAATAGAAGCTCATTCCTTCATTATTTCTTACGAATTCACTGAAACTCTAGAGAGAGAAACTATTGAGAGAGTTCTTTTTCTATAATCTTGAGTGTATTTCTTTAGAATTTAAGAAAGCTTTGAGCGTAGTGCAAGTTTTCTTCAAGTATATTTCAGCCCTACCAGTCGGAATACTTTTTTTTTTAAGGTAGTGGATATAATTGTCATACTCGTAAAGGATATTATTATTATTTATTATTCATTGGAATAACTGAATAATGTGGACTACCCTATACTTGGTGAAATTCTTCATTATTCCATTCTTTATTATTATGTTGGAATAACTTTGTTTTTATGCAATCACCGCATACATGGTGAAATTCTTCTAATATTCCGTTTTATTATTATCCTGCTCGGAATATCATGTCTGCATGCGTTTATATGGGATTCGGTTACATTATTTATTATTCGCCGGAATATCACATTCGTATGCGTTACGCTGGGACCGGTTCCATTATTTATTATCTCGTTTTAATATCACGTCTGCGTGCTTTCTGGGGACACGGTTCCATTATTTATTATTCTTCTTGGGAATAACCTATCGGTGCGATCTATCGCATGACGCATGGTGAATCCATACGTTATTCCATTCTTTATTATTCTGTTGGAATAACCTGTCTATGTGGATTACCACATGCATGGTGAATGATCCTTTGTATTCATGCGAATAGTATTTTCATTAAAGGGGTTTCGCCAGGATGATTCGTAATTTTTTTCGACCCTCAAAAATTCGGAAAAATTTGAAATGATAATTCAATGAGTTTTTTAAATTGTGTCCAAAAATGACGATTTTTGGATGTATAGATTAAGAGTGATGGATTTTATGGGAAAAGGCTATTTTAAAAGTAAACTCTTATAACTCCTTGTGGTTAACTCCAAAATTGGTAAAATTTTTATTGGGAGTACATGTATATAACAGGAGTATACCCTATAAATTTCGGAATTTTTGGACAAAAGTACAATTTATGATAAATGTCTAAATATTTA
Source organism: Panax ginseng (assembly GCA_020205605.1). NCBI lineage: Eukaryota > Viridiplantae > Streptophyta > Magnoliopsida > Apiales > Araliaceae > Panax > Panax ginseng. The sequence goes on along the minus strand of CM035142.1, from coordinate 84,712,244 downwards.
TAGCTTTTATCCATATGAAAAATAGTAAATGAATTTTAAAATTTCGAGAAAATATATGTTCAAGATGGGACTATATTCTGCTAAATCCCAGAAAATAAATATTTTTGGGACTCATTTGGTATTTTTCATAAAAATGAACTAGTTATGAGTAAATGAATTAAATATGTTATGTGAAGTAATAAACTTGGAAAATAGGATTTTATGGCTTGAGAATCCTATATAGGGTATATGCAGATTTTGATGAGGGATTTGATCATTGATTATGAAATCTTATGAGTATGACATTTTTGAATGATTAAATGCATTATTTGATAAAGTGTAAACAATTGAAATAAATTGTTTATGAGTTTAAAAAATGATTAAAATATTGTTATAATATTAATGATATTAGATTATGAGATTATTAAGTGATTGATAACATTTGGTTATTATTGAACGATGGATAAATTGTATTATAAATGTTTAATATTTATCATTTATCTCATTTGATTGATTCTTATATCATTGTCATCATCCTCATGCTTATATTGTGTTGAAAGTCATCTGTGGCATGTAGTGCATAGATGGACTTGGTATAATTATGACCAGGGATTATTCGGTATAATCATGATCGTAATGTTATAAATGATGTAGAAAAAGTACTCATTGGCCCGTAGTGCATTGATGGACAGTTTTTGGTATGATTATGGCTATGGATTCTTTTCGGCCAAGGGTGCAAAGATGAATTATTTTATGGCATGATCAGGACAGTTGATGAAAACACGATTATCTTTGGCCCGTAGTGCATGGATAATTTGTGGTCGTGAAACTAATGAATATCCTTGGCCTGTAGTGCAGGGATGATTCGATGATGTGGATTAATTATTGAGCTAAGTCTCAGCGATGAAATATAAATTCATGTATGTGATATTAACGAATATCCTTGGCCATAGTGCAGGGGTAATTCGATGATGTGAATTATTTATTGTCGAGTCTCAAATGATAAAATATTTATTATACACTTTTAAATGCGTAGAAGATAGTAGATATCATGTTCTACTTGACTCTTCTAAAATACAGTTGCATGTCTTTGGCATGTAGTGCAAAGATGAATTGTTAATGAATATCTTTGGTCGTGGTGCAAAGATGAATTTATTAGTATGATTATGAGCAGGAATTCTGATTTGGTATAACCATGATTTTTGATGTTTCAGGTGAAGATAGGTGATGAGAATTATCTTCGTCCTAGTTGCGAAGAGGAATTTAGAACCACAATTATGATTATGAGTTATTCATATGATTGTGATAGGAACTATTGATTTATTTTACATGGATAAAACATTATTGGTGGACTTTTAACATAGAGAAGATAATAGACCTTATGGTCTATTTGACTCTTCTAATGGATTGCTCGTTCCGCTGCAACTATGGTTGAAAAGTTTTATCATCTACCATATGTTCTAAATCTACGATTTATTATTGATGAAAGCTATTGATAATTTAATTATCTTTAGTCATGATATTCCTTCATCGGGCTAGTTGTGCTCACCCTTTTCGCTTCACAATTCCTTTCGTGTAATAAGAGTGTTGCCTTAGTAAGAGTGTTTGCAAATGAGCGGGATAATAGGGGAATAGAACGTTGGTCTCTAATTGTGGAGGTTCTCCTTAAACAAAGATAGAAAAGTGTGTTGTATTCTATATAACATTTAGTAGTTATATTTGGTGAATCAAATAGGGTGAGGTGAACCCAATTTTGGAAGGGTGTTTTGTCACTATCATACAAGATGTCTAATGACATACAACCTCGTGTTATCATAAGACAGGGTTGTGCGCATCCACTTGCTGAGTATATTTACGGGAACTACCTATATGATCTTGGAGTTGATTTAAAATATAATATTCACTTGGAGACAGTGGAGATAGTTATATGTCAAGAGAAGACTCACCATTGGAAAGAAGATGATAGTAATCTTCTCATTTTTCTTTGGGGTCTATTGGGTCAACCAATGATAATTTTGTGGCCATATGATATCTATTATAACCTAGACGCGTGGCCTCCCATATACGAAGGTTTCCTTGAGCACTTCCCAAAGATTTTAGTTTCTAAAACAGTCTTTGACTATACTTTTATGTAAAGTACCATTGTAAGGTTGTGGTCGAGGCACCATGAGAATTACATACATTTGTATTAAAACTCACAGTTAACTATGGTCGTATTCTAGACGACAGCTCAACAGTTGTATAAATGAAGTTGTATTTAAATTTTATACCATGTATCTGGCAACTCAGAATGGGTAATGTATACTTAATTTTGGGCGCGTCACATTGACCATCCATAATTCTTTGATCTTAATGTTTATGGGCTAGTAATTGCAATAGCTATGTAGTATTGATGTAATACTACAAGCACAAACATGTTCTTAACAAAAATTTTAAATTCATACTCTATTTTCCAATTTAGGTCTTATTATTGAACCTTTATTTAATGAATTAAGATTTTATAATTTCTATAAATTCTCGGGTTGTCAAAAAATCCAGCACGGCTGCGCCACCCTGCAGTGAAGTCTGTTTTCTGTTGGTAAATTGAGGGTTGATGCATGCCTATATTGTTACCTTAACCTGTAATACATGACCAGTACATTATCCAATGTGTCAAGAAGCATGCTAATGATAGGATCCTATGTTGGATATATGTGTTTATAACTTTAAGTCAAAATGTGATTACAACTATGTTCTTTAATGTCATAGTGTATTAGAAACTGATTTTTTGTGTTATGTGATGACATACATATGAGATCATATGACTAAAAGAAAACTAACAATATATGTTTAGTATCGATGAATTACACTTGTGTATTGTAGCAAATTAAGATAGTAAGTGTACATATTGAACTTGTATAACTAATGTGTTTATACATAAATAGGATATTATAGTTCATTGGAGTGGTATTAAGCTATACTTTGGTAAACTACGCTTAAGGCAAGTATCCGAACTCTATTTTATATTGAGCAGGTATCTTAACCTATGCATTTACTTTATGCAAGGAATCTATGATGATGCAAGTTTTCTAACTTACACAACTTTGGTTATTGTACAAGTATCTAAACCTTATGATTCTTATCTTATGACATAATACTTCATAGTTAGAATAGAGTTATTTATATTCTTGAACTTTCATTTCGAGTATTAAACTTATAATTGTTCGTATATACATTTAAAGAGCGGTCTATGCCAATTGATTCGGCTAGAACTAAATCATAATTTGAAAGCGATCCAAGCCAATTGATTGGTGCAAAATCTTGTATTGACTGAGATGAACAACCTTCTTTAAAGGGGAAACTATATTTATCGGGAGACCAACGTGTGCACTTGAGTACGATTAAACGATATGCATAACGTAGGGTACTTTATGCTGATCACTTGTTGTACTCGTTTTTGTTAGATTATCAGTGTCGTCGGGATTTTTAGATGTCCCTTTCCGTTACTTGTTCTTTGGTGTTCTCATTTTAGGTGAGATTTGTTTGAAAAAACAAGTGAAAAAGGTCCGACATGTATAATGTCGACGATGGATTGTTAAGAGTCGCCAGTTGGTTTTTTTAAATGGTTGTACCAACACACCCGAGAAAAGGTTTTCACATTGACCCGGTGATGTGACACATTGCTAAACGAATTAAATGAAACCGAGATTCATTAAGGTCCGGGGACTTGGTTATGCGGAGGGAAGGTGTTAGGCACCCCCCGACATCCGTGTTATCACGGTGACCGCCTCTTTTGAAGAAACTATTATCTGAATGTGTGTGTGTGGGTCAATGTGCTGTTATTTGGAAGTAGTGCGAGGCCTCGTTCGCACCTATATACAAAGGGTTTGAATTTATGTAAAAATTCAGTTTTAAGCAAGATATGGCAGTGATGTTTTATAAAAGAGGTTTTTCAAACCCTGATGCTCAATAGTAATTGAGACCTTTTACACTCCCATTTTATTAAGTGTTCGGCTTGATTGATTTTATTTTACAAATGCGAGGCAACTATACGAAAATAATGTACAAAAGAATGCCAACTTCCTCATGGGTATGGAAACCATCTGAGGAAATTCAGACATTGCAGAATAATTTACAAGCCGCTTACAGCTGAAAATGTCCATCACGGAACCGAATCTAGATCCAATGGGTGAATCTGTGATCACATGATTCTAAGCATATATGATACCATAATTTGTATGAAAGCAATAAGCGGTATATATATAAAAGTCTGTAAATATATATATATACGAGACATGATCACCAACCACGAAGCACCTCCATGGGGATCGAAATGTAAATAAAAGTGTAAAAGCTATCCGCCTTGAGAGGAAACTCCAAAGCGGGACAAAATGTAAATAAAGTCAGAATATCGATCAACCGCCACGAAGGAACTCCAAAGGGACAAAATGTAAATAAATCAAAAAGCGATCAACTACCACAAAGTAAACTCAAAAGCGGAACGAAACGTAAATAAAGTCAGTAAAAGCGATCAACCACCAATAAGTAAACTCCTGTGGGACTTAAATATATATATATATATATATATATATATATATATATATATATATATAAGTTTATAAATGCATCGGATGTTAAAATTGGGCTCATCAAGCGTAGTTCGACAACAATTTAAATATATAAGTATATATATATTAAAGGAGTAGTAAACGCACTTGGATGTAAAATCCGAGGCTCATCGTAAGTAGTCAGACCACAGTTCATATATATATATATATATATATATATATATATATATATATAGTAAACGCATTCAGATGTAAAATCTAGGCTCATCGAAATGAGTACGACACACGTTAATATATATATATATATATATATATATATATATATATATTAAAGCGATAAACGCATTCAAAACCAAGTCTCAGGCTCATCGAACAAAGTTTGACACACACCTATATATATAAATATAAATATATATATATATATATATATATATATATATATATATATATATATATATATATATATACAAGTGAAATAAAACCATGGACCGAAGTCTAGTAAAATGCAATGCGTAATAACACGACTCTCAACGTGAAGAAGGGTGTGTGTAGAGATGAAGATAAAGGCTTTAAAGTGTGTGAGAAGGCTTACAGTTTACTGCCAAAGAAGACTTTTATATCTTTAAAGTAGGTAAACACTAGCTTTTGCAGGTACAAAAGAAGCTATATATGAGCTCACAGGTGTTTAAAATGAGAAAGTACACTATATGGGGCGAGTGCAGAGCAAATTGGACAGGGCTTCCTCGCCATTTTCTCCTGCAAAATGGCCACCCCAAGCCCTCTATTTATAGAGGATGGAGTCAAGATGTGTACTGCTGGTGAGCCGCAGTGTGTCAGAGGCAACCCGGTGGGCCCGGTTTTTTGGGTCAGGTCGTCTCGTAGAATCGTTCACTACCACCGTAATATCTGCTCGAACTTTCAGAAGTGCAATCCGGGAATCCGATTGAGGTATACAGGACCTATTTCGGACCGCCGTTGTCGAGAGTTGTATAATGGCATAGGATTAGAGTTTGTACGAAGTCATTGAAGATGGGACGATGCCCTCCGATCTTTAAGCTTCAAATTCCATCCGTTACCCCGCACAATAGTCACTCGGGATTGGTTTTCCTTGGCTCTTGTGGGACATCGTTGTGTATAGATGTATGTCTGAAATGTTGAGATGACATGGTGTGGCATCGTGTTGGCGAGATGACGATGTTGCCCCTCACCGGTGTTATCACCGATTTTGGCTGATGAAGCAGACGTTGCTCAAAGCTTCGCTGAGATTGGACTGCTACATTTGTTGAAGGTCCACATTGTCATCTTTGAGGTGTGCTTGTCCTCCCAGTGTTATCGCCAGGTTGGTACAACGTATCTCATTGTGAGCGCCGAGATTGAAGCTGGTCGCATTTGAAACAAGCATTTTCGGGGTTATCGCCGAAACTGCATTTCTTGGGGTTATCACCAAGGTTGGTGGCTATTCCCATGATTGGGACTGAGATTAGATACCTCGGGGTTATCTACAAGATTAATTGGTCTTCTCCGGTGTGTGTTCTAATATTGGATCTGCACACCTAAGGGTTGTCCGAGGTTAGAATTGTTACTCCCAGTGTGTGTTCTGGGGTTGACGCTGAGCTTCCGGTAGTATCCGGAATGGATATAAACTGTCTTCCAGGGTTCCCTCTTAAAAGACGAATCTGTCCTCCTGCAATGTTAGTGATAAAGAAGATGAGAAAATTTCGAGTGTCTACAGATGCCCCTCTTTATCATACTCATGCATGGCGATGCATGGGTAGGATAAAGAATCCTAGACACTTGAAACGCAATAAGATAAACATGGTACTATATGTAGCAACATGAAGCAAATGTATGATGCATGTGTACGGGGTTATACCCCAACATGCTGAGGATGATTGTTGGTTCCCTGTTGCTTCAACTGGGGATTGGCAATGATGACCAGATTTGATGTGTAATTCGAATCTGTTAGGATGTTGGTGTTGGAGTTATCACCAAATTCCTATGTCCTTGATACGACTTGATCTTGAAGATGTACCTCTTATGTATAAGAGATTTGTGGGGATAAAGCTTAATCTTTTTGAGGATGTGTATAACATATTCCATCATCGATACTCCTTGATAACATTGTCCTTTTCTGGTTGGTATCGCTAGGACATGTCAAGATTCTGTTGGATTTACTACCAACATCAAATGCTGTCAGGGATGCCTGACCTTCGTTGTCGTGTACTTCACCGACATGTGAATCAACGGCTGAAAACCCTGTGGGATATACTGTCAAGGCTGCTTGACCTTTGCTGACGTGTGAATCAACGACTGATACTCTATGGGTATATTGTCAAGGTTGCTTGACCTCCGCTGACGTGTGAATCAACAGAACGTTGTGTTATGACCCCCGCCTGGGATCCGCTGGGGAATATGAGTAATCAATCATGAAATCCTCGAATAGCTCTAGAGCTCTGATAGGTTTAATCGCTATCGGCTGAGATAACGTCAAGGCTGCTTGACCTTCGTTGATATGTGTGTCAACGGCTTGAATTCACGTTGTAATCCCCTGCCGGGGCTTCACGTTGTAACCCCCGTCGGGGATCTATGTTATAACCCTCGTCGGGGACTCACGTCGTAACCCCCATCGGGGACTCACGTTTTAACCCCCGTCGGGGATTCACGTTGATCTTTAAGAGTAATGACCCAGAGTTGGCGGCATCGGACTTGTACAAGGTATTGCCGGATGTGATTTGTGACAAATGAGATCATTGGTAGGGTATACCTCATGTTTGGGTGACTACCAATGAGAGATGTATAGACTCAAAGTTTCATCTGAGAAGACCAGGATTGTATGCTGTTTTGCTCAATTGCGTGGGATTTTTATTCCCGATTTGACCTTTTTAGTCCACAAGAACTCCTTTGTAACTTAAATTGGACGGTAGGAGGGTGGGGCCCATATATAAGTGTTGTAAAGACACCTACTACGGTTGTGAGATGAGCTCTGACAACCAACAGTGGATGATATAATCCAAAGGAAGTTGGTCTCACAAGTCATTTTCAACTTGCTTCGCAAAGAGAAATCCGTGAGCCTCATTCAGATTTCTTTGAGTTCAAAGCTATTTTTCGCAAATTTGCACACCGCATACAAGTGTTCTACACTATCCTGGTAACGCATGCATGTATTTTTCCCAGTTTTTATCCGTTGGATTTTGAGTTATCGCATGAAATGCATCTAAACACATAGTAGTGATTATGTATGAAAAAATGACTTGATAAAAAATATTCAACATAGTAAATGTTAGTATTAAACCATGCTAAACATAATGATGTGAAAAAATTTAGCTTTTGAGATAGTCAAATTGGCACCTTTTTTTGCTATTTTTTGTCTTATTTGAGGTCCAATGAGCAAAAGGTAGAAAGGCAAATTACTCCTGATATTGAGGTTAACCTTATGCATGGATGATTTTGATTTTTAATGCATATATTATGTATATGACTTTGGGGCAGGTGTGCTACTGAATGGCCACCTAGACATGCTTATGTGCATGTGGACAGTCTTATTTTCAAAGGGGACTATGGCAAAAATTTTCCAAATGTAGGCATTGGGTAGTCATGCATTTTAACTCTATTTGTATGTTAAAGTAAATGCATGCATGCATATAGTCATAAAGTGCATTCTAGAAAGCTCCAGGTAAGGAAATATCACACCCTTTCTGAGATGATTTGGAGAATTGTTGTCCAGATATTATGGATCCGGATCAGCCGAGCAGTTCCCGTAGGACCACTTCTAGTATGTGGAGGAGGGCTTCTGAAGTGCATCGACCCAGATTCGTCGAATGACCTCGTCGTCGATTGGTGGAGGCCGTGATTCGCCGATTCAAGCAGAGCGTGATGAGCGTTGAGGATGTGGAGGAGGATATTCCGATTGAGGATCCCGCTCCTTCTGCACATGTTCCTCGTAGGGAGCTCCCGAGTATTCAGGTGGCAAACCCAGAGCTGTTGGGTGATTTGAGCAGACATCCCTTGATGTATTTGCATGCTAATGAGGTATAACGTTAGATATTGATCTTCCTTCTTTTTTATTGATAAGGAGCAAAGGGTTTTGATGTTGATCTGCATTTTATGCAGGTTCTGGGTTTTACACAGCCTTGAGGGAACCGGTTCAGCTTTCACTCTATGTACCAGACGCTTCATCCTGACTATAGAGCGGTAGTGCATGATTGGGGATTCGTGGCATTCTTCTCCATCCTTCCCCGTCGTTGTCCCTGGGGTTACCTCAGTGCATTGTCTGTGCGATGGTTTCATCAGACTCAGTCACTCCATCTGCTGGATTACGAGGTGATGATGATGCCGATGGATTGGTGATTTATCATAGGTATGGAGTTTGGAGGGGAGCCAGTGCCTTGCATGGCGAATATTACCCCTACTGTCGTCAGATCCTTGTTAGGAGTTCCGGAGGCGCTTCGAGGCGGGGATCGTCTGTTCGTGTCCTTTTGAGCGTAGATGCTATATAAGCGGAGCTTTTGAGTGAGCCCATGCCTGATGATGTGAGAATTAGGGATTGCATTTTGCGGTGATTGTTCCTGATGATCATTAGAGGCTGCTTCATAACAGATAACTCTTTTATGGTGTCTTTCGCTTTGATCAGCGCCACGCGTCATGTGGACCATATTGGAGAGTATGATTGGGGTTCCTAAACCTTTGCCTATTTCCTCCGGGGCATGCGTATGCGCTCACAGGGTTTGACTGAGGCTTGGCTAGGCTTCTACCCATTTCTGCTGGTGAGTATTTCTCTTGTCATTTCCCATTTATAGGTTAAGAATGTTCACTGATCGCAGATGTTTTGCCATTGTGTTGGCAGTTTTAGGCCTATGAGAGGCTCCCATGCTTGCGTCCTGTAAGTGTGTTAGGTTTAGATACCTATCCACGAGGACAACGATGGCATCATTCCATTTTGCCGGAGGTCCCTGTAGCTGAGGGCTTCACTCATTGCGGTATGCAACTGGGGTTGTTGACAGCTGATACCATCACATGTATTCCCTATTTAGGGGAACACTTGGCCATTGGCTTTGAGGATGGATACCCGACTAGAGTCGAGTACGTGATTTCCACCAGGAGAGTTCCTCTCTTCATAGATGGAGGTTAGGAGCTCTATTTAGGAGAGCGTGCTATTAGGAGCACCACAGGGGAGATTCGTATGCCAATCTTGCCTCCTATCAAAGCGTCATTGGCAGATGATCGCGATCACCCGGCCCTCGATATCCCATTGTTGGGGTTCACGGACTTTACATTATCGAGAGGGTCCTTGCACTCAGAAACGTCCAAATAATTGGTGGTTCCCTCGTACTATCGAAGCTTCATCCGCCGCTTGGCCACGGTTTATGGGGATATGGTTCGAGGGATCGTGATGATGATGACGGATTGGATAGCTTGTGTCAAAGATCTGACTCATATGACACAGATTGATAGTTTGACCCAGCAGTTAGACCAGGCACACATATTTATCCGACATTTGGGCAGAGATCCTGCAGAGGCGGCTTCATTTGATCCTTCCAGCTAAGGCGCTGGCCCCTTAGATGACCCATTTGGTTTTACCGGTGCAGATCCTCCTTTATATAGGCCTAACATCCCTGTTGATAGAGATCCAGTGACTCAGGAGGAGTTACATCAGGTGGACAGGATTGATGATGTGGATATCGACACCATTATCTTCTTCTAATATGTATTCTCGTTATATCTTTTGATAGGCCTCTGTTAGATATTGGGTGGCTGTGCCCCATTCTCGCTATATCTTTTGATAGGCCTCTGTTAGTAGTAGGGCGTCTCTGCCCCATTTCCATATATTTGTAGCTGTACAGAGATGATGTATTAGATGATGATATACTTAGGAATGTATGCACAGTTTTTCATTCCCTATATCATATTTCCATCCATTATCTGCTATGCATGTATCATGTTATGCATATATATGTATGTCCAGAGATATTCAAACATTGACCTGGATGGTCTTATGACACGCAACCCGTCGCAGATGTCTTCTTGATAGCTTAGCCATATAGATCATACCCCACCATCATTGGTGGCATTGGGTATCCGATCGTGGTATGATATCATGTCACCACCCGCATGTGGTGATTGTAGATCATTGCTACAAAGATACTATGACATTATTGATGTTTGAGTTCCTGCGCAGGGTTTGTGGGACGGGATCTTTAGAGCATTGGGTATCGGATAGGCGTGTTTTTCGATTTGGGACCCATGAGTTAACTCCCTACCGGAGGAGGTACGTACGACGACGTCGCCAGTTGGATGGACCTTGCATGCATATGGCTTTGGGAGACATGAGAGAGGCGGTTCGTGACTCTCACTGGATTGCGGCGCAGAGTGGTACAGGATGAGATGACATCTGGCCACGTGATATCCCAGCGTTTTCTGTATAACAGATTTGGCTCTGAGGATAGATATTCACAACATTCTGGGGATTTTACCGCACCAGAGGATCATGGCGTTTGGCGTGGTTGATGTATCTTTATTTGTTATCAGATTTGTGGACGCCCCCAAAATCGGTATACATCACCTATTCTGAGTCACCAAATACATGGTATAAAATTCAAATACAACTTAATTATACAACAGTCGTGTAAAATACGACTAAATATATGTTGTGAGTTTTAATACAAATATTATCATCTAGACAATATACAAACTCAATGGGGTCCTCATTACATTTATTATCACACTATTTCATAGAATAGTGAGGACTACTAATGTTATTATCTGGACCATCACTCTGTTCCCCGACTAGTCCCTGCTACGTTCTCATTTCCTGAAGAGAACAATGAAAGTAAAAGGGTGAGCTCAACTAGCCCAGTAAGAAATATTATGACTAAGATAATGCAGAATAAATTATCATTAGCCTTCAACAGTGTTAAACTGATAAAATATAACAAACATCTAGTTTAACTACAGCGGAACAAGCAATCCATTAGAAGAGTCAAGTAGAGAATAAAAATCTACTATCTTCTATGATTTAAAAGGTTTTTCATGACTTTTATCATTTGAGACTCATTTTAATAAATAATCCACATCATCCCCGCAGACTACTACCAATGATATTCATTAGTATCACAACCACAAATTATCCATGCACCACAGCCAAGGATATTCGTGTATTCATCAATGGTCATGATTATGCCAACAACTGTCCATCAATGCACTACGTGTCAATGAGGACTTTTTCCACATCATTTGTAACATTACGGTCATGATTACACCGAATAATTCCTGGTCATAATCATACCAAGTCCATCTATACACTACAGGCCACATATGACTTTCAACATAATATAAACATGAGGATGATGACAATGATATAAGAATTCAATAAAACAAGTTCAAGAATTAATTTATCCAGGAACTAATAATGTCCAAATTGTCAACATGATATTTCTTTGTAGAGTAACACTCAAGAATGCTCAGAAGAATATTTCCATGAAAAGATACTGGATGAAGCGCAAATATCAAGGATATTCCACTAATTTCATGGAGTATAGAAGTCAAAACTTTAACCAACTGAGTATAATAAAGAATGGAATAACAAAAGAAATCACCAGCATGCGATAGATCAGATGCATAAAAGTTATTCTAATGTAATAATAAATAATGGAACCGAAGTCATGCGTGAAAACGCACCGAAGCGAGGATATTCCAAATGTAATAATAAATAATGGAACTAGGTCATGCGTGAACGCATCAACGTGTGATATTCAAATGTAATAATAAATAATGGAACCAGTCATGCGTAAATGCACCGACAGGATGTTCCAACAGAATAATAAACAATGGAACTAGGTCATGCGTAAACGCACAGACAAGATGTTCCAACAGAATAATAAATAATGGAATAACAGAAGAATTTAACCAAGTATAGGGTATCCCGCGTGTGACGCCCCCAAAATAGGTATGCAACACCCATTCTGAGTCGCCAAATACATGGTACAAAAAGCAAACTACAACTTCAATAATACAATTGTCGTGCAAAATACGACAACACATACTGTGAGTTTAATTACAAATATTATCTTCTAGACAATATCCACACTCAAATAAGTCTTCATTACAATTATTCATACACTATTTTACAGAAATAGTGAGGACTGTTAAAACATCTTTCTGGAACCATCACTCCATACCCCAACTAGATCCTCGCTATGTTCTCACCTCCCCGAGAAGAAAAATGGAACAAAAAAAGGAAAAGGGTGAGCTCAACTAGCCCAAGAAAGAATATTATGACTAAGATAATATACAACAAATTATCATTAGTCTTCAACAGGAAAAATCTGATAGAATATAATAGACAACAAGTTTTAGATCAACAACTGCAGCGGAAACAACAATTCATTAGAAGAGTCAAGTAGAAAATAAAATCTACTATCATCTATGAATGTAAAAGTCCATCATCAATATTTTATCCCTGTAACATCAATCAATACACATCTTTAATCAAATATTCATCTTTGCACTACGGGCCAAAGATATTCATTTGTATCACCAGTTGGTCATGTTCATCTCAACACCTGTTCATCTTTGCACTACGGGCCAAAAATATTCATCAGGTAATCATTCATCTTTGCACTACAGGCTAAAGATATTTATTATGTAATCATTCATCTTTGCACTACAGGCCAAAGATATTCAGTAATATCATCATTTAGGACTGAGGATGATGAAAAATATCTTAAAGAAAACGAATCCAGTGAAACAAAATAACAAATATTAGAGATTCGTATTACCGTTTATACAAGATCAATAATACTCCATAATAACCAATCTTGAAGCAAAATTCAAGAATAAAGATCAAAACATGGATTCAATCAAAGATAGTACCCATAATAGACATCTTGTACTAAAAAGGAGAAAAATTCGTTTTTCGGTGAATAGTGCCGTATTCATGAATAGTACTGTATACGTGAATAGTGCCGTATACGTGAATAGTAACCCCGACACAAAAAGTTTCAAATTTGATAAAAAGTTCAGATCAATACTTCGGCATAATGATATTGAAGAAGTAATATCATACATAAAGAAAATAACATCCCTTACCTCAAAAAAATCGTACTTCTGACTGGAATACTGGATATAGTGCTGAAAGAACTTGCACTGTATAGCAACACTCAAAGTATCAAAATACTCACAAGAATATGCTCGATAATATAGAGAGAGAAAGAGAGAAAACTTGTTTCTGGTATGATTTTCAATTCTAACTTAGCCCTCTATTTATAGGAAAATGTTAAGGCACGCCAAGGACTTGACACGCAACCTCGATGCTTTACCACTACTATTCCCACCCACCACATTTGAATAAAAATTCAGCACATTTCTTCACCAACCACAAGTGGGGTCCACTCAATTCTAGAATTTTCCACCAAAATCATTTATAAACCTAATTTCCGAATCAGTCACCTCTTAAAATTCATAACAAATCATACGCTCATTTTTAACGGTTCAAAATTTGTGGACATATACACAACTTATATATGTATAACATATCCAAAAATCACAACGATCCAGCGGTCGGATTAAAAATTATAACTCAGACAATAAAGCTATAAGAACACTGATTTGATCTTTTAATACCTCCAATCCGACAAAATAGTGATAAAACACCTCAACATTAACTCCTTCATTTATAACCACATAAATAAATCCATCATTTATATCCACATCAAATAAATATTTCCTTATCATATGAATCAATAATTAATTATTCACAAATAATATTACAAAATCATATTTATGACAACCGTGTTGTTCCTAAGAAAGAGGGCTTTCGATAAGGATTTCTCCTTCATCGCACGCAATTAGGTGACCAAACCTCTCCTCGATGTAACTTTCTAGACATTGCCAATAATGCTATCTAATAATATTATTCAAATAATATGAATTATTGATCTGATAATGGGAAATACTGTGCAGTGACGATTATTGAAATAACAATAATATAAAATATCAACGCAGCAATTATTGAACCAATAAAATAAAATATTGAATAGTAATTACTGTAACAATTATTGAGTAGTTCCTTCTTACGTAAGAATCAATAATTCAAAAATACTATGCAAAATTGTGTGCTACTGTGCAACCACGCATATTACTGTATTTTAACCACCAGGTAATCCAACAGTGTTAACGGTAACAATTACGCTATTTTTTATAACAACCCAAACTTGTCGTTTTCTTCATCCGACAGTTATCCGCTATGGGCCCACAAATGGTTGCGTCGTCGTACGAATATTCTCCGACAGAAAAAATATTCCACGACCAAACGAATATTCCCCGACAACAATGAATATTTTATAACCACTTGCTTATTTTGAAATTTTGCACATTTCACCCATAACCAAAGTATTATATCAAATTAATACCTTATTATTCACAATAATAAATAAAGGAAATTTGATTTTATTCATTAAAAAGTTGGGGTCTTACAACCTCCCCTCCTTATGAAATTTCGTCCTCGAAATTGACATACGTACCTGGTATTTCGAAAAGGTGAGGATACCTCGCTTTTATTTTTGATTCTAACTCCCAGGTCATTTCTTCAATAGCATGGTTTCTCCACAAAACCTTAACTTGTGGTATAATCTTCTCTCGTAGGACATGCTCTTTCCTATCCAAGATCTTAATAGGTACCTCCTCGTACGTTAAATCTTCGGCTATCTCGTCTGGTTCTAACACAATAATATGATTCGGGTCGTCCACATATTTACGTAACATCGATACGTGAAAAATGTTATGAACACACGACATACTTAGCGTTAAGGCAAGTCTATAGGCCACAGTTCCTACTCGATCGAGGATTTCAACTAAATCGAAGGCTTGAGCTTTCTTTTCTTCATCGACTCTTACTTCTAGAATAACGCATTCTTGCACCTTCTTCTTCGTATTCATCAGCTTCGGGTCTATAGCTTGAGCAACTTTAACTTTATCGTCGATTCTAATCGTATATTTACTATTTTCACGTAGGTTATGTATATTCGCACTTGTAAACGCATACCATCTCCTGCTCAACCCGTCAGCTACCACGTTCGCTTTTCCCATGATGGTATTGAATGGTATAATCGTAATCTTCAACAGCTCGAGCCAACGTCTTTGGCGCATGTTACGTTCGTTTTGGGTGAAGAAAATATTTTAGGGTTTAAGAAATGGGTTTTGTACTGGGTTAATACAAAATTCGATTTCATGCTCTAGGGTAGGCTAAGAAGTCTTTAAGAATACTTCAAGAAATTTATTAACAATAGAAATATCATTCAAAACTGTGACTCTCATCCAAGACTTGGATAGCACATGTAATGAAGGTTTCTCCTAACGGAGTTTCAACCAATAAGTCAAAATCTAACTTCTTCGGAGTCAGATTTAAACGTTGAGCGCAAGCAAGAGAGATAAAAGAATGGGTAGAACCGGTATCTAATAAGGTATAGACTTCACAAAAATTTATAATTAACTAACCCGTACTAACTTCGTTCGGGTCACTCGCTTTTTGAGAAGTCACGAAAAACGCTCTTCCTGAAACCACCGACTTCGTTTTGTCCGTATCCTCCTTTGGTGCCACCGTCCCAACTGGACTTGATTTCGCTACAGGATAAAATCGAGCTATGTGACCGTCTTTTCCACAACTAAAACATTTCTTGGAAATCTGTGAACAGTTTGGACTTATATGTCCCTCCTCTCGCATCTGTAACATCTAACTGGCGGTCGTTCTCCTCCCCTAAAATTTGTTACTGTTGCTGGTGTTGTTGCCGACGTCTTCCCGTCATCGTTAAATCTTCTCTTCTTGAAATTTCCACTTGAATCATTTCTTCTATTATCTTGGCCATGATTACCACCGAAGTGGTTACCATTTCTGGCATGATAATTTCCTCCACGATGGTTATCATTGTTCGATGACCGATTGCCATTTGCAATACGATTATTATCGTGTTGTTGCTTGTTATCCTTCGATTGGTCCTCATTATCGCGCTTCCAATAATCGAGCCCTATTCACTATATCGAATATAAACAAAGTTTGTGACAAATGAGGTATTGACGTATTTCGGGTTTCAAACCTCGCAGAAACATTCGCGTCATTCTCTCCTCATTATCAACCAAATGGGATGCAAATCGGGACAACTCGGCAAACTTAGCTTCGTACTGCGACACGTTCATATTGTTTTTCTCCAGCTTGATGAACTCTACCTCCTTCATGTGATGAATACTTTCGGGAAAGTACTTGTCGTTGAATAATTCTTGGAACTTCTCCCAAGACATCTTCAGTACGGCAGGTTGAGTACGCTTTATCGATTCCCACCAGTAATCTGCCTCTCCTCGCAACATAAAGGTGGAAAAGGGAACCTTTTGCTCCTTGAAACATCCCAAGACATCAAATATCTTGGTGATCTGCTTTATCCACGTCTCTGTCGTAAGTGGTTCTGGCTTTCCCAAAAACTCCGGTGGTCTCAGCTCCTTGAACTGCTTAGCGGTGAACAACCGTGGGTTGCCATTGTTTCCACCTACATTATGAACATGAGTCTCTCTCGTTTGGTGTTGCATGAATTCTAAAAAACTCCTAAACGTACCATCGTTCGTCATTTGGTCGGTGTCGTTGTTCACCTGAGGATTATTGCCATCCTGATGCACATTATCCTGGGTATTGATCGTTGGTGACTCAACGATCTCATATGCTTCATTGCTTATCACAACATTTTTAGATGTCATTTTCAAACACTGCAATAAAACAAAGGTTAATTGACATGTCACATATTATCCCTATACTCTGACCGACGAAATAAATACCAAACAAACTTAGGTAGGTCATACTAGCGAAGGAATTTCCCATCTCTCCCCTCCTAGTTCTAGTCTCACATCTTAGCCAAGGATCATATCCCTAAGCTTTGATACCAACTGTGACGCCCCCAAAATAGGTATGCAACACCCATTCTGAGTCGCCAAATACATGGTACAGAAAATAAACTACAACTTCAATAATACAATTGTCGTGCAAAATACGACAACACATACTGTGAGTTTAAATACAAATATTGTCTTCTAGACAATATCCACACTCAAATAAGTCCTCATTACAATTATTCATACACTATTTTACAGAAATTGTGAGGACTGCTAAAACATCTTTCTAGAACCATCACTCCATACCCCGACTAGATCCTGCTATGTTCTCACCTCCTGAGAAGAAAAATGGAACAAAAAGGAAAAGGGTGAGCTCAACTAGCCCAGTAAAGAATATTATGACTAAGATAATATACAACAAATTATCATTATTCTTCAACAGGAAAAATCTGATAGAATATAATAGACAACAAGTTTTAGATCAACAACTGCAGCGAAAACAACAATTCATTAGAAGAGTCAAGTAGAAAATAAAATCTACTATCATCTATGAATGCAAAAGTCCATCATCAATATTTTATCCCTGTAACATCAATCAATACACATCTTTAATCAAATATTCATCTTTGCACTACGGGCCAAAGATATTCATCAGGTAATTATTCATCTTTGCACTACAGGCCAAAGAAATTCATTAGGTAATCATTCATCTTTGCACTACATGCCAAAGATATTCAGTAATATCATCATTTAGGACTGAGGATGATAAAAAATATCTTAAAGAAAACGAATCCAGTGAAACAACATAACAAATATTAGAGATTCGTATTACAGTTTATCCAAGATCAATAATACTCCATAATAACCAATTTTGAAGTAAAATTCAAGAATAAAGATCAAAACATAGATACAATCAAAGATAATACCCCTAATAGACATCTTGGACTAAAAGGAGAAAATTTCATTTTTTGGTGAATAGTGCCGTATACGTGAATAGTAACCCCGATACAAAAAGTTCCAAATTTGATAAAAAGTTCAGATCAATACTTCGGCATAATGATATTGAAGAAATAATATCATATATGAAGAAAATAACATCCTTTACCTAAAAAATATCGTACTTCTGACTGGAATACTGGATATAGTGTTGAAAGAACTTGCACCGTATAGCAACACTCAAAGTATCAAAATACTCACAAGAATACGCTCGATAATATAGAGAGAGAAAAAGAGAAAACTTGTTTTACGGTGTGATTTTCAATTCTAACTTAGCCTCTATTTATAGAAAAATGTTAGCACGCCAAGCAGTTTTCGACTCGCAACCTAATGGCTTTACCGCTACTATTCCCACCCACCACATTTGAATAAAAATTCAAAGACATTTCTTCACCAACCACAAGTGGGGTCCACTCAATTCTAGAATTTTCCACCAAAATCATTTATAAACCTAATTTCCGAATCAATCACCTCTTAAAATTCATAACAAATCATATACCCATTTTTAACAGTTCAAAATTTGTGGACATATACTCAACTTATATATGTATAACATATCCAAAAATCACAACGATCCAACGATCGAATTAAAAATTATAACTCACACAATAAAGCTGTAAGAACACTGATTTGATCTTTTAATACCTCCAATCCGACAAAATACTGATAAAACACCTCAACATTAACTCCTTCATTTATAACCACATAAATAAATCCATCATTTATATCCACATCAAATAAATATTTCCTTATCATATGAATCAATAATTAATTATTCACAAATAATATTACAGAATCACAATTATGACAACCAGGCTGTTCCCAGGAAAGAGAGGGCTTTCCGATAAGGATTTCTCCTTGTTGGCACGCAATTGGGTGACCAAAACCTCTCCTTGACAGAACTTACTAGACATTGCCAATAATGCTATCTAATAATATTATTCAAATAATCAATTATTGATCCGATAATGGAAATATCTTGTGTGATTTATTATTGAAACAACAATAATATAAAATATCAACCATGACAATTATTGAACCAATAAAATAAAATATTGAACAAGAATTATCGTAATAATTATTGAGTAGTGACTTCTTTACGAAGAATCAATAATTCAAAAATATAAAGGTAAAATCTGTGCATCGTGCAACCACGCCAGACATCGTATTTTAACCACCGTGTAATCCAACAAAGTGTTAATTCAGAATAATTACGCCAATTATTTATAACAACCCAAACTTGTCATTTTCTTCATCCGACAGTTATCCGCTATGGGCCCACAAATGGTTGCGTCGTCGTACAAATATTCCCCGACAGAAAGAATATTCCACGACCAAACGAATATTCCCCGACAACAATGAATATTTTATAACCACTTGCTTATTTTGAAAATTTGCACATTTCACTCATAACCAAAGTATTATATCAAATTAATACCTTATTATTCACAATAATAAATAAAGGAAATTTGATTTTATTCATTAAAAAGTTGGGGTCTTACATCGCGTATACGGGTTATTCCAATAGAATAATAAAGAATGGAATAACAAAAGAATTTCACCAATAACAAAGAAGGAATACCCCGAACGAGTACAACAAATAATATCCCTTACCGTAAAGAAGAGTTTTTTGACTGGTAGGGCGAGGATATACTCAAAGAAAACTTGTACTACGCTCAAAGCTTTCTTAAATTCTAAAGAAATACGCTCAAGATTATAGAAGAAGAACTCTCTCTATAGTTTATCTCTCTAGAGTTTCAGTGAATTCGTAAGAAATAATGAAGAAATGAGCTTCTCTTTATAGAAGAATGGACTGCATAGTAACTAATTCATGAATAGTCCAGATTGATTTACTTTAAACGGACAGTCCAGATTGGTTTACAATAAAATATAATACTCCCTCCTATTCATATTAAATGTCTTTTTAGAGTTAAGCACACTTATTAAGAAATAACACAAAATATCTTTTGTATCCCTAATTAATTATTTCTCTTTCCACAATGGTTCATGGAATTGCATTTACTAAGCATATTAAATAGAGGGGTAAATTAGGAAAAAATAGTGCAATATTGTATAGGGATTCCAAAACAACACTTATATAGAATAAAATGAAACACTCTAAAAAGACATTTAATATGAATAGGAGGGAGTATATTCTATTTATAATCTAATAAAATGAATAACTTTATAAAAGTATTCTGTTTATATAAAAAGATTTTACTATGCAAACACTATGTAGGCACTATGCAAACACTATGCATAATAAAATATAATATATTCTAATTATTGTCTAATAAAGCAGATAACTTTATAAAAGTATTCTCTTTTATATAAAAAGATTTTACTATTAGTTTAATAAAATGAATAACTTTATAAAAGTATTCTGCTTTTTATATAAAAAGTTTTTTCTGCTTTTATTACATTAATAATACTAATAAAACAAAACTCATCATCATTATTATAATTCACAATATTAATCGACTGTGTCGCTCCTGTGAAAGAGGGGCTTTCCAATAAGAATTTCTCCCCATCGGCGGCGTAATTAGGTGACCAAACCTCTCCTCGATGTAACTTCTAGACATCGTTAATATTACAAATAATAATATTAATAACTTTGTCATCACAATTATTGATTATAAAAATATTGACAATAATTGAATCAAATAACGTGAGATACTATGCAAAGCAATTATCGTAATAATAATTGAACAAAACCGAAAGTGACTTCTCACGTAAGCATCAATAATCAATATTGTGTACTATCGCGGTAACTCACGCCAGACATCGTATTTCTTTTAACACCGTGTGTTTCAACAGTTAACGGTAAAACTTCCGTCGTTATTTTCATAAAGTAGTTTTTTGTCGCTTTCTCAATTCGACAATAATTTGCATAGGGGTCCACCAATGATTGTGCCTTGTTGTATGATATTCCTGTTAAAATGAATATTCCCCACCAATCTAATATTATATAATAACTTGCGACTTTTGAAAAATTTATAAATATTACCCACAACTATAACATTATATCAAATTCATTCCATAATATTCAAAAATGATATTTATAGAAAATTCATCTTTATTCATAAAAGTTGGGGTCTTACAACCTCCCTTCTTATGAAATTTTGCCTCAAAATTAGGGTACGTGCACTGGTATGTCAAGAGGTAAGGATACCTTGATTTCATTTCGATTCTAACTCCCAAGTCATTTTCTCAACATCGTGGTTTCTCCACAAAACTTTGACTTGAGGTATAACCTCGAGCGTAGAATATGTTCCTTTTATCCAAGATTTGAATAGAACCTCTTTATACATCAAATCTTCCGCTATTTCGTCCGGTTCTAACTCAATAATGTGGTTTGGGTCTTCTACATATTTACGTAACATGGATATGTGAAAAACGTTATGAACACGAGACATACTTGGCAGAAAGCGAGTCTATAGGCCTAGCTCCTACTCGATCGAGGATTAAAATGGGCCGATGAAACGAGGATTGAGATTTCTCTCTTTCCAAATCTCGTAACTCCTTTCCATGGAGCAACACGTAATAACACATGATCTCCTATATCAAATCCACGCCCTTTCGATGAAGATCAAGATAACTCTTTTGTCGATCTTGTGAGGTTTTTATACGTTGTCGAATCGTTTGAATCTTTTTTCCGTAGTCATACGTACCAACTCCGGCCCCAACAACGTTGTTTTACCCCAACCTTATCTCAAAGACATCGAGAACGACACTTTTTCTATACAACGCCTCAAATGGAGCCATGCCAATACTTGCTTGATAACCGTTGTTGTAGGAAAACTCCACTAATGGTAAGAACTTATCCCAGCCTTCCTTGAAGTCAAGGACACAGAGTCTTAATAAATCTTCAAGAGTTTGAATAGTCCTTTTCGATCGCTTCGTCGGTCGAGGATGATATGCGAAGCTAAATCAGAATCTGCGCTCATAGCTTTCTCGCAAACTAACCCAAAATTGTGAAGTGAATCTTGGGTCTCGATCGTAAACTATGGATACCGCATACCATGCGATCTTATAATCTCGCTTATATACATAACGAAAGCAAGACGTTCAAGTGTATAAGTTTTCAGACGGTAAGAAATGAAATGAGCTTCTGGTCAATCTATCAACAATGACCCAAATCGCATCTATATCTTGAGAAACCTTAGAAAGATCGATAAAGAAATCCATAGTAATGTACTCCCACTTCCATTCTAGAATTTCAAGTGGTTGCAATGGACCTTTTGGTACTTGATGCTCCGCTTTAACTCGTTGACAAGTTAGACACCTTGAGATAAACAACGCTATCTCTCTCTTCATATTGCTCCACCAAAATGTATGATTTAATATCATGATACATTTGGTACTCCTAGATGGATTATAAAACGGTGTGTTGTGCGCCTCCATCATGATTTTATACTTTAAATCGGGATCGTTAGGAACACAAAGTCTAGAGTTGACTCGAAGTATTCCTTCTTCATCGATTCTTGCTTCCGGCATAGCACATTCTTGCACTTTCTTCCTCATACGCATCAGCTCCAGGTCTGTAGCTTGAGCAGCTTTAACTTTATCAATTAAAGTCGGTTCTACTAGTATATTTGCCATCATCACATGGATCCCAGGAGTCTTTAACTCTATCTCCATCCTTTGTAAGTCACACAAAATGGGCCTTTGTGTTGACAATATTGCACTCGTACTTGCATATGATCTTCTACTCAATGCGTCAGCTACCACGCTCGCTTTTCCAGGATGGTATTGGATGGTATGATCATAATCTTTCAACAGTTCAAGCCAACGTCGTTGTCGCATGTTGATTTCCTTTTGAGTGAAGAAATATTTGAGGCTTTTATGATCCGTAGAAGATCTCCACCTTCTCCCCATACAAGTAATGCCTCCAAATTTTAAGTGTAAGACAACAAATGCTAACTCTAGGTCATGAGTAGGATAATTCCTCTCATATTCTTTCGAGTTGTCTTGAGGCATAGGCTATGACTTTCCCATGTTGCATGAGAACACATCCCAACCCTTTTCCCAAGCATCACCGTAGATGACAAATCCTCCGAGCCGATGGTATTGTCGTAGCAGTCTAATCAAATGAGTTTCTCTTGAGTTCTTTGAAAATCTTCTCACATTCTTCGCTCCAACCGAACTTTGTATCTTTCCGAGTCAATTGAGTTAATGGAGTAGCTATTCGAGAAAATCTTTCCACGAATCTCCGATAATAACTAGCTAAGCCGAGAAAGCTACGTACCTCGGTCACTGATTTAGGTTGCTCCCAGATTTGAATTGCTTCAATCTTTGCCGGGTCAACAGATATTCCATGACTTGATACTACGTTCCCAAGGAATGCTACTTCCTCAAGCCAGAACTCACATTTCTTCAACTTAGCATAAAGCTTGTATTCACGAAGCTTTTGGAGTGTCAGCCTCAAGTGTTGCTCATGATCTTCACGGCTTTTGGAATAAATCAGGATGTCATCAATAAAGACGACCACAAAGTGATCCAAATATTCCTTGAATACTCGGTTTATCATATCCATGAAGGCAGCAGGAGCATTAGTCAATCCAAAGGACATGACTATAAATTCATAATGCTCGTACCGAGTTCTGAAAGCCGTCTTTGGAATGTCATCGGTTCTAATCTTCAATTGGTGATATCCGGAATGAAGATCAATCTTTGAAAAGAATTTGGCTCCTTGCAACTGGTCAAATAGGTCATCGATATGTGGCGATGGGTACCTATTTTTGATGGTGACATGATTCAACTCCCGATAATTAATACAAAGTCGCATACTCCCATCTTTTTTCTTCACGAATAGAACAGGAGCACCACAAGGAGACGTACTAGGACGAATGAAACCAATATCTAACAATTCTTGCAATTGGGTCTTTAACTCCTCGAAGTTCAATAGGAGTCATTCGATATGGGCTTTGGAAATGGGTTTTATCGTAGGGTGGTCGATACAAAATTTAATTTCACGCCTGGGGGGCGGGGAAGTTCTTCAGTGGAATACGCCGTGGAATTTATTAACAATAGAAACATCATTCAAAACTAACGTATTTTTGTTTAAATCCGTGACATGAGCTAAGAAAGCTTGACATCCGTTTTTCAATAAACGAATAGCTTTATGGCTTGAGATGACCATAATTGATTTTAATGGTTTGGTCGCTTGAATTCGTATAATAGGTTGATTAGGAATATGAAAGTTAACAACCTTACGAAAATAATCAATTTTAGCATGATGAGTAGTTAACCAATCAATCCCTAGAAGCACATCAAATGCAAGTATTTTCAATGAAATAAGATCGACAGGTAATGTGAGGGTACCGATTTGAACCAAATAAGACTTATAAACATTGGATGTAATGAAAGTTTCTCCCAACGGAGTTTCCACAGATAAGTCAAAGTCTAATTTCTCCGGAGTTAAATTTAATCGTTGAGCGCAAGTAGGAGAAATAAAAGAATGGGTAGAACCGGTATCAAATAAAGTATAGACTTCGCTAGAGTTTATGATAAGCTTACCCGTGATGACCTCATTCGGGTTCCTTACTTTTTGGGAGGTCACAACAAACGCTCTCCCTCAGACTCTGGCTTTGACTTTTCTGGGACGGCCTTTGGTGCCTCCATCCTAGCTGAACTTGTCTTCGGTGAACGACAAAATTGGGCTAAATGACCTTCTCTTCCATAATTATAACATGCTTTGGACAGCATCGTGCAGTTTGGACTGATGTGTCCCTCCCCTCCGCATTTGAAGCATATGATAGGTGGTCGTTCTCCTTCCTTAACAACGGGTGCTAGTGCTGACGTCTTTCCATCATTGTTGAATCTCCTCTTTTTGAAATATCCATTCTTATTATTTTGGCCCTAATTACCACCGAAGTGATTACCACTTCTGGCCTGTTGATTCCCTCCACGCTTGTTGTCACCGCTTCGATAACTGCTCTCACCTGGTATTATCATTTTGCCACCGCTCTTTTGGTTGGTTGCGACTCGTTATCGCTTTCTACTAATTGAGCCCTATTTACAACATCCGAATACAAACACGTTTATGAGAAAGAAGATGTTGACGTATCTCCGCTTTAAACCTCTTAAAACATCCGCGTCATTCTCTTCATTATCCACCAAGTGGGACGTTGAAACCAAGATAACTCAAAGCAAACTTAGCTTCGTCATCGCGACACTGGCCATATTATTCGCTGCCCAACTTGATGAACTCTACCTCTTTTATGTGATTTAATACTTTTGGAAAAGTACTTGTTGTTGAATACTTCTTGGAACTTCTCCCAAGACATCTTTAGTCTGACGACAGTTGAGTACGCTTTTACCGATTCCCACCAAGAATCAGATCTCCTCGCAACATAAAGGCGTAAAAGGAACCTTTGCTCCTCGGAGCATCCCAAGACATCAAATATCTTGGTGATCCGCTTTATCCATGCTTCCACCTTAAGTGGTTTTGGCTCTCCAATAAACTCCGGTGGTCCCAGCTCCTTGAATCATTTTAGCGGTGACCGTCAAGAGAGTTTTTCGATGTTTCCACCTACGTTTTGGACAGGAGCCGCTCTCGCCTGCTATTGCATGAATTGCATAAAGCCTTTGAACATTCCATCATTCATCATTTGGTCAGTGTTGTTGTTTGCATAAGGATTGTCGCCTTCCTGATGCACATTATCCTGATTATTGATATGTGGTGAATCAACGGTCACCTGTGCTCCATTGCTATTCTCAACATTCTTGGATGTCATTTTCAGATACTTCCACAAAACAAAGGTTAATTGACATGTAACATATTATCCCTATATTCTGACCGACCAATTAAATACCAAATAAACTTAGGTAGGTCATACTAACGAAGGAATTCCCCATCCTCCCCTCCTAGTTCTATTCTCACATCTTAGCCAGGGATCATATCCCTAAGCTTTGATACCAACTGTGACGCCCCCAAAATCGGTATACATCACTTATTCTGAGTCGCCAAATACATGGTACAAAATTCAAATACAACTTAAGTATACAACAGTCGTGTAAAATATGACTAAACATATGTTGTAAGTTTTAATACAAATATTGTCATCTAGACAATATACAAACTAAATGGGGTCCTCATTACATTTATTATCACACTATTTCATAGAATAGTGAGGACTACTAATGCTATTATCTGGACCATCACTCTGTTCCCCGACTAGTCCCTGCTACGTTCTCATTTCCTGAAGAGAACAATAAAAGCAAAAGGGTGAGCTCAACTAGCCCAGTAAGAAATATTATGACTAAGATAATGCAGAATAAATTATCATTAGCCTTCAACAGTGTTAAACTGATAAAATATAACAAACATCAAGTTTAACTGCAGCGGAACAAGCAATCCATTAGAAGAGTCAAAGTAGAGAATAAAATCTACTATCTTCTATGATTTAAAAGGTTTTTCATGAATTTTATCACTGAGACTCAGCTTAATAAATAATCCACATCATCCCTGCACTACGGCCAAGGATATTCATTAGTATCACAACAACAAATTATCCATGCACCACAGCCAAGGATATTCATGTATTCATCAATGGTCATGATCATGCCAACAATTGTCCATCAATGCACTACGGGTCAATGAGGACTTTTTCCACATCATTTGTAACATTACGGTCATGATTATACCGAATAATCCCTGGTCATAATCATACCAAGTCCATCTATGCACCACAAAAGCCACATATGACTTTCAACATAATATAAACATGAGGATGATGACAATGATATAAGAATTCAATAAAACAAGTTCAAGAATTAATTTATCCAGAACTAATAATGTCCAAATTGTCAACATGATACTTCTTTGTAGAGTAACACTCAAGAATGCTCGTAAGAATATTTCCATAAAAGATAATGGATGAAGCGCAAATATTAAGGATATTCCACTAATTTCATGGAGTATAGAAGTCAAAACTTTAACCAACCGAGTATAATAAAGAATGGAATAACAAAAGAAATCACCGTGCATGCGATAGACCGCATGCATAAAGTTATTCCAATGTAATAATAAATAATGGAACCAGGTCATGCATAAATGCACCGACAGGATATTCCAACAGAATAATAAATAATGGAACCAGGTCATGCATAAACGCACCGACAGAATGTTCCAACAGAATAATAGACAACGGAACCAGGTCATGCGTAAATGCACTGACAGGATGTTCCAACAGAATAATAAATAATGGAATAACAGAAGAATTTCACCAAGTATAGGGTATCCTCATAGATACAAAAAGTTATTCCAATGTAATAATAAAGAATGGAATAACAAAAAAATTTCACCAATAAGAAAGAAGGAATACCCCGAACGAGTACAACAAATAATATCCCTTACCGTAAAGAAGAGTATTTTGACTGGAAGGGCGAGGATATACTCAAAGAAAACGTGTACTACGCTCAAAGCTTTCTTAAATTCTAAAGAAATACGCTCAAGATTATAGAAGAAGAACTCTCTTTATAGTTTCTCTCTCTAGAGTTTCAGTGAATTCGTAAGAAATAATGAAGGAATGAGCTTCTATTTATAGAAGAATGGACTGCATAGTAACTAATTCATGAACAGTCCAGATTGATTTACTTTAAACGGGCGGTCCAAATTGGTTTACAATAAAATATAATATATTCTATTTATAATCTAATAAAAACGAATAACTTTATAAAAGTATTCTGTTTTATATAAAAAGATTTTACTATGCAAACACTATGCAGGCACTATACAAACACTATGCGTAATAAAATATAATATATTCTAATTATTGTCTAATAAAGCAGATAACTTTATAAAAGTATTCATTTTTATATAAAAAGATTTTACTATTAGTCTAATAAAACGTAATAACTTTATAAAAGTATTCTGCTTTTATATAAAAAGTTTTTCTGCTTTTATTACATTAATAATACTAATAAAACAAAACTCATCATCATTATTATAATTCACAATATTAATCGACCGTGTCGCTCCCAAGAAAGAGGGGCTTTCAATAAGGATTTCTCCCCATGGCGCCGCAATTAGGTGACCAAACCTCTCCTCGATGTAACTTATAGACATCGTTAATATTGCAAATAATAATATTAATAACTTTGTCATCTCAATTATTGATTATAAAAATATTGACAATAATTGAATCAAATAACGTGAGATACTATGCAAAGAATTATCATGTAATAATAATATGAACAAAACCGAGTGACTTCTCACGTAAGCATCAATAATCAATCTTCGTGTGCCATCTTTGTGCAACTACGGCAGACATCGTATTTTTTAACACCGGTGTTTCAACAAGATTAACAGTAAAACTTCCGCCGTTATTTTCATAAAGTATTTTTGTCGTTTTCTCAATCCGATAATAATTACATTGGTGGGGTCCACTAATGATTGTGCCATTTGTAACGGATATTCCTATTAAAACGAATATTCCCCACCAATCGAATATTATATAATAACTTCATGATTTTGAAAAATTTATAAATATTACCCACAACTATAACATTATATCAAATTCATTCCATAATATTCAAAAATGATATTTATAAAAAATTCATCTTTATTCATAAAAGTTGGGGTCTTACATGTACTGTCGTATGTCTATATGCCACTGTACATGGATGAGATAGACATAGGTGTCATCATGGCCGTGAGAGCTCTCAGGGAGGGTCGTACCATTATACCGATGATCATAGCAGAGACCTTGCCGTCAGCATCCTACTGCTGCACTTATCCGACAGGAGTGTTCACGGGTAGTTCGGTCATGTTGTATGTGTGGTTTATGTCACACTTGAGACCGATTGGCACTCTTAGACGACATGGGTATTGGTTCACCCACGATATAGCAATGTCATACTCCTTTCAGCCATCGGAGTGTACAGATGTTATGCCTTGGTCCACTTTTTTGGCGGATATCAGAGATCCATTTGCCATATTGTCGTATTCGGGGCTTAGCTCACCATACTGCTTTATTACTCATGCTCCGGGCATGGACTACCTCCCTCCGGCTGGTTTGAGGGGGGTGACTACTTACCACCCACTAGCCGTGATGTCGCAGTTTGACCAGTTTCAGGATTTTCATCCTTTCGAGGGGGCGATAGGTCAGCGTTCAGCTTCTCGATATCTCTCAGCAAACGATCGATCCCGTGTGTATGCTTGTTGGGATCAGCGTGAGATAGCTGCTTTTTCGTGAGTCATCCAAGTTGTTTCGCAGAGTATTCCGCATGGATGGAGACAGAGATTTTATCTACCGCAAAGCAAAGATCACAAAGACT
This sequence comes from Panax ginseng, assembly GCA_020205605.1. Lineage (NCBI taxonomy): Eukaryota > Viridiplantae > Streptophyta > Magnoliopsida > Apiales > Araliaceae > Panax > Panax ginseng. The sequence continues at coordinate 84,682,572 of CM035142.1, read as the reverse complement.
TGGGATAGCGAGTGAGATGATATAGAGCCCATGGAGGACATCGATTCCTACATCGAGGAGGAGCCCGCTGCTGGGTTGCCAGCATTTCCTCCGGATTCTCCCAAAGATCAAGATTGTGATTCAAGACTCAAAGACAAGACCTAGAGCAGAGTCTTCATCTGATGACCTTTGAGAGAGATCATGCCCGATCTTTGATGTTGACTGCCCTTGATGGGAGAGATACAGCTCTATTAGAGAGAGACGAGGCATTAGCTCACAGAGATGCCATTATTGTTGAGCGGGATGAGGCCAGATCATCTAGAGATGCAGTGATAGTTGAGCGGGATAGTGCCATATCTGCCCGGGATGTAGCCGTTACAGATAGTACGGCAGTGAGGTCCCTTACCACTGGCATGATCGCAGAGATGAGCGCTTACATTGATGAGCATATGGTCACCATGCAGATGGTTGCAGATCTATTGGGTCGTGTGGATGTCCTCATACAGGAGACCACAACTTTACCTCCTTCTTCTGAGAGGGACGCTATGTTGGGCTTGTTAGCTCAAGATATATACCCGATTTGTAGATGAGCTTCAGATTTTCCCCGCATGCACTAGCTTAGCCATTTTGTCATGTATAGATTTACATTGTATATATCAAACAACATTATATATATGACAAGGAAATATATTTTGGATCACTTCCTTTTAGATATGCTTATACTTACTTGCTTGATATTTTGCCCGCCGCTTCGGGCTTGTGATCTTGATGTATTCTAAATTCCTCCCGGTGGATGGACATTGAGTTGTCTCTCGATATTTCGAATGGATCATCGATCTTTATGTATCCCTACCATCTTTGGTGTCTTGGGACCGGTTTCAGATGGAAATGTGGAGAGGAGTGTGGCTTTCTCCGAGATCGACCGCACTACGATGGTCGCCAAGATTTCTATTTAGGAGAAGCCTAGTTAATTCCATCTCTTATGGATTCGTGTGTTGCTCTTCAAGGTATGACCGCAACTTAGATGGTCGCCAATCTCCTATTTGGGAGGAGTTCGTAATTCCATCCCTTTGGTCCAAGTCAATGAAATGTAGTGGATTAAAAGATGATCCCAGCACTCAATCGACAATGGTTTGTGTTTTAGTAGGGGGGGTGAGACCGAACCATGAATGGTCTCGCCACGCACTCCTATGAAGAAGAGAGATCAGGTCATGTAGTTCAACTCGTGTAAGAGGTTCAACGTCAGATATGGCGTAAATGGTGTAGGAATGTTTTTGGTTGTTTTTGTTTTTGTAAGGGTAGAAATGTTTTTGTTGTTTTTGTTTTATTCATGTATCGAGCCATATGAAATGGTTGCCTACGCATTCTATTAAAGAGGAGATCAAAGTCGACGTAGTTTTCCCCTCGTATGTGAGAAGAAAAGCGTGATCCCATGTGCGTGTCGAAAAGGGAGGAGAAAGTTTAATCCTAGGTTGAGGATAAACTGCAGTACGGAGAAGTTTGATCCCATGTGTATGGGTAGCCAAACTACAAACGCGAGAGGTTCAATCCAGTAGTGGGATGACCTAAGTTGTAGGAACGCAGAAGGAGCCAGTTGCCGCTTTTGAAAAGTATGTTTTCGAGGGGCAAAGTGTGGAAGAGTTGTATGTGGTAAAGGGTTAAAGAACGGAATGATCGGTGATCTGATGGTCCAACACTGTGGTGTTTGCTTGATGGAAAACTTCGATATAGTACCGCTTTCACAACGTCCAAATTGATGAGTTGTGGAAATTCATCGTCGTCCATTTCTTGCAACTGAGAGCCGCCTCGTCAATATTTCCTTGACAATAAATGGGCCTTCCCAGTTAGGAGCTTAATTTTCCTTAGATTGATCTTGGTTGTCAAGGATCTTCTTCAAAACCAAGTCATGTTGTTTAAACCGCCAGAGTCGGACTTTTTTTGTAGAGATCTCGTGATCCTCCTTGTTGATATAATCGACCATGGAAGATAGCCGCGGTTCGCTTTTTCGCCTATTAGAGACAATTGGTGATACCGCCTTGTACCCATTGGTCTTCATCCAGCTGAGTGTCTATCAACACTCTGAGGGATTCCATTTCAACTTCTATGGGGAGCACTGCTTCCATCCCATAGGTTAATGCGTAGGGGGTTGCCCCAGTTGAAGTGCGCATTGAGGTTCTGAGGCTAACAGAGTAAGAGGCAATAGGTCCAGGCCAATCTTTGTGGTTGGCGGACATCTTTTGCATAATCTTCTTGATGTTTTTGTTAGCCGCTTCAACAAAACCATTCATCTTCTGGACGATAGATGACAGAGTTAAGATGTTTGATGTGGAATTTATCGCATAATTCCTCCATCATTTTGTTGTTGAGGTTCTTAGCATTGTTTCGACACAATCACCTCTCCGTTGTCCATATCGACAAACGACATTGTTTCGATGAAAGCAATGATGACTTCTTTAGTAACCCTGGGGAAGGAGGCTGCTTCTACCCACTTGGTGAAGTAGTCGATCATGGTGAAGATAAATCGATGTCCATTACTGGCTTTAGGCTCAATGGGCCCGATAACGTCCATTCCCCACATTGAGAAGGGCCAAGGTGAACTCATATTGTGGAGTTCCCGTGGAGGGGCATGTATAGCATTCCCATGAATCTGGCACTGATAGCATCTCTTGACGTGGTCATTGCAATCAGCTTTGAGAGATAGCCAATAATGTCCTGTCCTGAGGACTTTCTTGACAAGGAGGGGGCCACTCATGTGAGGGCCACAGACTCCGCCATGGATTTCATCCATAAGCCTTTGGGCTTGATCTTTGTCTAAACATCCGAGGAGACCTAGTCCCGCATCTCTTTGTAGAGCGATCTCCACTCGTGTAGAATTTCATAAGCAAGTCGATGGATCCGCTTTTTTCAACGGGCAAGCTCGCTCGCCGGTGTAGATCCATCTCGTAGATATTCCTTGATATGCTGATACCAAGGATGTTGGATGGGAGGTAGCTCATCCGATACTTCTCCAACGTAATTCCTATAGGCTGGGGCCTTGTGCAGGGAAATTGTGACGCTTGGCAAGTGTTCCTTATCTGATATGCGAATCAAGGAGGCCAAAGTAGCTAATGCGTCCGTAAAGTCATTCCTATTACGAGGAATGTAGAAAGGAGATTTCTTCAACTCCAAAACCATCTTCAAAACTCCGCCGATGGTAAGGCAAAGAAATGTAGTTCTTGGTTTGATAGATTCGTGGATTGTCCGATTACCAACTCAATCTCCAAAGACAAGCTTAACCACCGATGCCCATTGAACGGAAAAGTTTTAGCCCCATGAGACAACCTTCATACTCACCGTGTATTGTTGGTGCCGATAAACTATAATTTGATGGCGACGGATATCGCTTCCCCTGCATCGATATACTAGAATCGCGCCCAGCCCGTAACCTTCCATATTAATACCCATCAAAATACATCTTCCATGATTGGCGCAGATCGCATCGATGGTGTTGTCGAATCACATTACTCCTTCATCGGGAAATATGTTTCAAGGGTTTGAAATCCTCAAGGTGTGGCGCCATTGATCCGCAATTCCTCGACCTTTTGATGGACTTTTTGAGTCATATATACGATGTCAAATTGTTGTAGGATCAACCGCCATCCGGACAAACCGACAATTTAATATGGGTTTATTGAACACGATTTGAGAGGATCCACGCGGATATGAGATGGGTTGTGTGACCATGGAGGTAATGTTGTAACCTCATGGAAGCCCATGCTAAAGCACAACACGCCTTTTCGATCAGAGTGTACTTGTGTTTCGTCATCAATCTTTTGTCGAGGTAATAGATAGCTCGTTCTTCGCCTCTATCATCTTTTCTCGTCTCCAAAGATGCGTTCTTGCCCATGGCATTGTCACTTATGGATGTGTACATGAACAGGGGAACATCATCCCCGGGTGGTACCAACACGGAGCTTTGACTAGCTATTTTTTTAATTGTGAGGAAGGCATTTGCACTCATCATTCCATTTCATGGAGGAGTTCTTCCTTAATAGCTTGAAGATCGCTCACAAGTTGTCGTGAGTCGAGAGATAAAACTCGCTAATGAAGTTGATTCTTCCCAAAAATCCCCGTATTTTTTTTTCTCGTCCGAGGAATGGGCATTTCCGTGATGGCTCGGATTTTGGCAGATCCAACCAATCCCTTTGTGGTCGACTAGAAATCCTAGCAACTTGCTCTCGATTTAACGCCAAAGGCGATTTAGTGGATTCAACTTCAAGTTGTATTTTACAAACCCGTTGAACAACTTTCGAGATGGTCTATATGGTCATCCTCCTTCCGGACTTGACAATGATGTCATCCACGAGATCTCGATCTCTTTGTGCATTAAGTCGTGGAAAAGAGCCATCATAGCTCGTTGATAGGTGGCTCCAAGATTGATGAGGCCGAATGACAACCGTCTATATAGCAAAAGGTTCCCCAAGGCATGATGAAAGCAAGCTTCACGATCTTCCTCAAAGAACCATGATCCGATGATACCCCGCAAAGCAATCAAAGAAAGGAGTACATGTCGATTGCAAGGCAAAGATTGTCAATAAGAATGTGGATAAATGGCACGGAAAGCTATCTTTAAGCAAGCTTTGTTCAAGTCCCTGAATCCACGCAAACTCGCACCTTCCTCCGTGTTTAGGCACGGAACAATGTTGGATATCCACTGTGATATGTAGACACCATGATGATGCCAACTTGAAATTGTTTCACAATTTCTTCTTTCACCTTTAAACTCCACTCGTGTTTCAATCGCTCGAGCTTTTTGCTTGACCGGCTTAAATCCTCTTTAATGGGAAGGCGATGAAGGACAATGTCGTGGACAAACCCACCATGTCTTCATGAGACCATGCAAACACATCCTCGAATTGGGTTAATAGCGTAACCATGTCATTCCTTTGGTTTGGGGTAAGGTCCCGAACCAACTGGATTAACTTAGGGCTTTCTAAGGTTCCGAGATTGAAAGAAGTGGTTTGATCAAGGTTGGGTTTAGGTTTGTCTTTGACCCATTCTTGAATTTCTCGAGGCACCTCAATGTCATCCTCAGATATCCATCAAGGTCAATTCATCTCTACATCAAAGGTACAATCCTTGTGGAGAAGAGGCACCAGACGTAAAAGCACAGCACATCTAAATTCGTAGAGTCCTCAAACAAAATATGCTTTCACTTAGTATATATGAAATGTGTTGATCATACATGTTGTTAGTATATATCGGCAAAAATAAACCGCTAATACTATACGTAAAAGTAAGTAAATTATTATATCTACAGGCGTAAAGAGTTTCACCGCTTTACCCTTGACCACCAATGCAAGGAATGTTGTTCCAATTGGCAAGGGCAAAGTCCGTGGACCGCAGTGATGGAGGGATTGTCATCATCCTCCCTATCCCGAATGATGGCCATTACGTCGGGCAATCATCGCCCTGGGGGTGTATTCGCTGGTATGTTCATCATGAACGATGATGTGTGATGCCCGACATCATTCGGATGACGTCTTGCTTGATTCTTCGCTCCTCCTCTTCCATCGCGGATTTGGAACAAAGACTTTTTCTCCTTCACCGCACCGGCTTGGGAAATAACATAGCCATTACATTTACCGGCACCTTTATAGGAGGTGTGTGCGACTCAGAGTTTGAAGGCGCTAAGATAAACGCCGATGGTTGAAGTCAAGGAATCTGCCGATGCTTATGAGGATTCCTCGTGACTAGAATCGCGTAATAGCCTAGCCCAAATTGCTCCAGCTTTGCTTGGTTAATCGAATTGGGTACTTGATACCGGCAATCTTTACCCAACTCTTGTCCCGGTTTATGACCCAATGACATCATTTTCGAGTAGCCGACATTACCTCAAGAAAAATCTGGGTTCGGTAATGGCATTCCAATAGCATGGTATTGGGTATTGCTTATTTCCAAGGCATGAAAAATCGACCGGTTCAACATCTCAGATTGGCATTGATGAATGGCATGTCCCCGTGTTGAGGACACTCGTTCAACGCCGACCGTGACCAAAGCTATTGTTGATAATGTATTTCAACTGTTGATGAAGAGAGGTGAGGGGATCGCCTCACCATATGAATCCATGGTCGTCCCAAGAGCAAAAGTTGTATCCCTAATCTATCTTGAGTACATGGAAAGATACGCAGAATGTATGAGGACCAATTTCGATTGGCAGCTCAATTATCTCGATCAATTTCAACGGCTCCATCAAAAGCTTTGATGATAGTATGGCTATTCAATTCTATTGAGATTGATATTCATCTTCACCAAGGTAGCATATGGACAGATATTTAGAGATGAACCTCCATCTATCAAGACTCCAGCCTAGCATGTATCCCAGAGGACAAGACCGAATGTGCAACGGCTTGCAATGACCGTCCCCCCCAAAGAGTATGTCATCATCAAGTGAAGGATATCACATTGTTGTTGAAAATGTGATCAACCAGATGTTGAAATTTTTCAGATCAATCGATGTTGGTAGATAGGCTTCTTCTAAAACCTTCAACAAGACCTTCCGATGATCTCGAAAAGTTAGGACCAAGTCCAAAATTGATATTTGTTGTGGAGCTTCTTTTAAGCTTAAAACCACCTTGGCTTCAAGTATGACCATATAAAAGTGGAGGAATTTTTCAATCTTTCCATGGGTATTTTCCCTTTGATTTGATGGTAGACTTCATCACCCGCTGGGGAAGATATATGGATTTTCCTTCGACATCAGAAAGTAGCCAGTATGTGAGGTGGATCCTTCACCTTCTCCATAATTCCATGGAACTTCATGCAAGCTAACAATAGGATATTGTGCTCGCATTTACAAGTTGATCGCTCTGGAGCGCCACTTTCAAAGGATTGTTGCTTCCTCGAGTTCAAATTGTTGGCATTGTGAGTGATTGATTAATCCCATCGGCCAAAGTGGATATGATCGCTACCACACTCTTCCACTTAGTAGGACCTCGAATTCTCACTTGCACGTAACACAAGATCGTCGTCTCGCCAAGTGCAGTGACACCACCGCCAATTAGATTTTGATAAGGTATGAGTGCCCAAGATTCTTCCGCGGCCGTGACCGCGAGATCGGGAGTGATATCGACATACTCCATCGTAGTTGTACCATCCTCGAAACGGGGTTGATTGGAGGTAGAAGGAACCGATCCTTCCTTCATTGATTAACATCCAAGGATTTCCTCCATAGGTTGGCCCAAATAGGTGAATTCCCTTTGTTGGCAAAACTCGACGGGCTTTGGCATTTGCTCTCTTTGTCACTTTGTCTTCCAAAGATTTCATTTTCTCGAAAGTGACGAGGGAATATTCATGACAAGAGGTAGGAGACCGGCATGCTCCTCGGTCGATTAATCGACGAGTCACTTGATGTCGATAAGTCACCAATTCTCGCCAATTGTTCAATTTGTTTGCATAAAAGCTTTATCTTTCGCTCCATTGTGAATCAAACTTGGCATAATCCCATTTGTCATCACCGCCTTTTGAGGGTCCGGGAGGATTCACAATTGAAATTGGAATTTCGTCCATTACTCCAATTTATCATGTTAACCTCTTCTTCTTTGTGTCGAGGAAGAGGGTTGTCTTGAACGTGAGGTCGATCTCGGTTTGGTGACCACGATCTCACCATTGTCTATCGTGTCTCGGATCTTGTGTTTCAAGGCCCAATAATCCCCGAGTATCATGTCCGTGTGCCCCAACATGATAAGCACATTTTCGAAAGCAAAGATTGAAAACCCCGCCCATTAGGGGGGCGGGTGGAAGAAGATGTAATTTTTTTCTCGTGGTTGTAAGATTGAGAATGTTCTCGAGGGTATCCCCTAAGGGTGTAAACACCGAGTATGCTTTGACTTCTCCACCTTTTGGTATCGAGGGTTCGCAGACGCGTGCTTGAAAGGGAGTGTAGTTTCTCCTTTGAATAGCATGTTTTGATTGCCTTTTTGACCCTCGTAGAAGATCGTGGAAACATCTTCTCTTTCTTTTTATGGACCTCCGGGGTTGTTTCCATAATTTTCGGATTCGATGTGATCAAGAATGCTTTTGAGGGCGCCTAGGTCTTGAATCTTTCCGACTTCAATCCCATCTCAACCATCTCCCCATGTTTGACCATTTCAGTAAAATGGTTTGCCGATGCCGCTTAAAACTCTTTCATAGAAAGGAGCTTCAGTATGTCTATGAAAGTCATGACCATCTCTCGATTCTATCATGGAAGGACTAACTTTCAAGTACCAAAGCGCCTCCACCTTTGAGCATACTCTCTGAAAAAGACTCGTTAGACTATTTTTGATCTTGGTAATTTGATACCGATCAGAGCCATCCGAGATTGAAAGTTGATTGAGGAGGAAAGCATGTGCTAGCTCTTCCCAACTATGGATCTTTGAGTTGTCTAATCTTGTGTACCACTTAACCAAGCTTCTCAGCTAGACTTTTTGGAACAATTGCATTCTCGAAGTTTTTCATCCTCTCAGATAAGATCCAAGTTCTCCAATAAACACCTTTAAATGTGTGTAAGGATCTCCTAACCCATCATATTTTTCAAAGTCGAGTTTTAAACTTTTCTCGGATAATGAACACCGTGGAAAATGCAAAGATCAAGATATGAAACACTCCTGTGTGTTCCAATTCCTTTGATAAGACGTAAGGGTCTCTTCCATTTCGAGGACTTTTTTTGATGTCACCAAAGGTTCGGATCTCCAAAGTGGGATGGGCAAAGATCATGAGTTTTGTTGGTCGATCCAATCGCAGCTCGTGTATTGTAATGACCGGGTTCCTTGTGTGGAGGATTCAAAGATGTACGGGTATTTTTGGACCCCGATTGACCGGTGTAGTTTTTTTGAGTAGTAACAACCAAATCATAATTTGTTTGCTTAATCCATCAAATTTTTGCGAGAAATCGGATTAAGTTCACTCCGCCGGATGATGACGACATGATCGATCGAGGCTCGTAGCTTTTTGGATTTTTTGACCGCAAGAGGTCCGATTGGTTCCTCGCGAAAGACTTGCATAGTTTAGTCTTTAGGGAATGTGTATAATAACATGCTATGTGATGTGTCCATTTTAGGAATTTTATCCCCGCAAAATGGATGTCATTGTTTGTAAAGATGTTAATTAAAATATGTATGTGTACACATTTCTTCATATTTTCATTACATGGAGATAGATATGGAATGAAATTACAAGTAATTGTGTTTACAAGTAATTGAAATGAGAGCATGAAGAGACTTTTCTCCATTTTGGGTTTATCGAGGTCGACCTATCTTAGGTTACTCTCGCGGCTTTTTTGGCATGAAGGTTCCCAAATCATCGCAATCTACTTGACGGAAATTAATCCGGCCTTTCAACCGGAGCTTAATTTGGTGGTGTTTTTCCGAGCCTCGGGAATTAGTCTTCCCACGAGTCCAAGAATCAAACACCGACGGATAGCTCTCCCGTGGAGGGACCACACAACATACATTCACATACATCGGCCTCACCGTATGAAAATGATGACATGTGCGGAAGCACTAATATCACAAGCAAGATATGTGAAGCACTAATATCACAAAGCAATATATGGTGCGAAGCACTAAGCAATAAGAAATGCATTCGTACACATTCATCAAATGTAAATGCAACATCCACACACAAGCAGATAACAGCTTTTGAAAAGATTGTAATAATGGCTTAAGTCCTCTTCATCGAGTCCCCAGCAGAGTCGCCACCGTCGACGCCGGGATTTTTAGATGTCCCTTTTCGCTACTTGTTCTTTGGTGTTCTCATTTTAGGTGAGATTTGTTTGAAAAACAAGTGAAAAAGGTCCCATATGTATAATGTCGATTTATGGACCGTTAAGAGTCGCCATTGGTTTTTTAAATGGTTGTACCAACACAACCGAGAAAAGGTTTGCACATTGACCCAAATGATGTGACATCGCTAAACCAAGCCTGTGAAACCGAGATTCATTAGGGTCCGGGGACTTGGTTATGCGAGGGAAGGTGTTAGGCACTTCCCGACATCCGTGTTACACACGGTGACCACCTCTTTTCAAGAAACTATTATCCTAATGTGTGTGTGTGTGGGTCAATGTGTTGTTATTTGGAAGTAGTGCGAGGCCTCGCTCGCACCTTATATATATTGTGGTTTGAATTTATGTAAAAATTCAATTTTAAGCAAGATATGGCAAATGATGTTTTATAAAAGAGGTTTTTCAAACCCCGATGCTCAATAGTAATTGAGACCTTTACACTCCCATTTTATTAAGTGTTCTATTGATTGATTTTATTTTACGTGATGCGAGGCATCCGTATGAAAATAATGTACAAAATAATGCCGATTTCCTCATGGGTATGGAAACCATCCGAGGAAATTCGACATCGCAGTAATAATTTACAAGTCGCCATACAAATTGAAAATGTCCATCACGGAACCTAATCTAGATCCAATGGGTCAATCTGTGATCACATGATTCCTAAAGCGCATATGATACCGCAATTTGTATGAAAGCAAAGAAAGTGTATATATATAAAAGTATATAAATATATATATACGTATATGATCACCAACCACCAAGCACCTCCATGGGGATCGTAAATGTAAATAAAGTTGTAAAAGTTATCAACCGCCACTTGAGGAAACTCCAAAGGGACAAAACGTAAATAAAGTCAGAAGTTATCAACCGCCACTTAAGGAAACTCTCAAAGGACAAAATGTAAATAAAGTTGTAAAATAAAGCGATCAATCGCCAATTAAGTAAACTCTGTGTGAGATAAAACGTAAAGAAAGTCAGAAAGTTTATCAACCACCATATAAGTAAACCTGTATAATATATATATATATATATATATATATATATATATATATATATATATATATATATATATATAAACGCATTCTGATGTAAAATCAAAGCTCATCGTAATGTAGTTATATATATATATATATATATATATATATATATATATATATATATATATATATAAATAAACGCACGGATGTAAAATCTGTGCTCATCAAACAGAGTCATCCATATATATATATATATATATATATATATATATATATATATATATATATATATATATATATATATATATATATATATATAAAAAACGCATCCTGCATCAAGTCTAGGCTCATCGAACAAAGTTACACATATATATATATATATATATATATATATATATATATATATATATATATATATATATAAATAAACGCCCCTGCATCAAGTTCAGGCTCAATCGAGGCATAATAACTCATAATATTAGTCCGGATATAATATATATATATATATATATATATATATATATATATATATATATATATATATATATATAAATCAAATAAAACCACGGACCAAAGTCCAGGCAAATGCGCAATGCAACACGACTCTCAACGTGAAGAAGGGTGTGCAGAGATGAAGAGAGAAAGGCTTTAAAGTGTGTGTGAGAAGGCTTATAGTTGACGCCAAAGAAGACTTCTATATCTTTAAAAGGGTAAACACCGGCTTTTGTAGGTACAAAAGAAGCTATATATGAGCTCACTGTGTGTTTAAAATGAGAAAGTACATAAGTGATGGGGTGAGTGCAGAGCAAATTCAAGGTGGCTTCCTCGCCATTTTCTCTTGCAAAATGGCCACCCCAAGCCCTCTATTTATAGAGGATGGAGCCAGCAGTGTACCACTGATCGAGCCATTGTGTATACAGAGGCAACCCTGTGGGCCCGGGTTTCTGCCGAAGTCGTCTCAGAAGACGTGCACTCGGGCACTATAATGTCCGCTCGAACTTTCAGAAGTGCAACCCGGGCATCCGATTGAGGTATACAGGACCTATTTCGGACCGTCGTTGTCGAGAGTTGTACAATGGCATAGGATTAGAGTTTGTACAAAGTCATTGAAGATGGGACGATGCCCTCCGGTCTTCAAGCTTCAAATTCCATCTATTACCCCGCACAATAGTCACTCTGGATTGGTTTTCCTTTTCTCTTGTGGGACATCGTTGTGTATAGATGTATGTCTGAAATGTTGAGACGACATGGCGTGGCATCGTGTTGGCGAGATGACGATGTTGCCCCTCACCGGTGTTATCGTCGGTTTGGGCTGATAAAGCAGACGTTGCTCAAAGCTTCGCTGAGATTGGACTGCTGCATTTGTTGAAGGTCCTCATTGTCATCTTTGAGGTGTGCCTGTCCTCCCGGTGTTATCGTCGGGTTGGTACAACAGTATCTCGTCATGAGCGCCGAGATTGAAGTCGGTCGATTTGAAACAAGCATTTTCGGGTTATCGCCAAAACTCGCATTCCTCGGGGTTATCACCAAGGTTGGTGGCTATTCCCATGATTGGGATCGAGACCGATACCTCGGGGTTATCTCCGAGATTAATTGGTCTTCTCCTGTGTGTTCCAAAGATTGATCTCGCACGCCTCGGGTTATATCCGAGGTTGGAATTGTTACTCCCAAAGGTGTGTTCCGGGGTTGGTTGAATGTAGTATCCGGAATGGATATGAAGCTGTCTTCCAAGGTTCCTCTTAAAAGACGAATGTCCTCCCGCAATGATATGATAAACAATACATAAAATTTTGCACCGTTAATCTGTTGAAATACCGGTGGTAAAAAAATGCGAATACGCATGGTTACATAGTAGCACACGGTATTTATTCATGATGCTTACGTGAGAAGACACTCAGTTTATTTCAATTATTACCATAGTAATTGCTGCATAATATCTCACGTTATTTGATTAAATTATTGTCATAATATTTTATATTATTAAATCAAAAATTGAGATGACAAGTTATTCATATTATTATTTGCATAATTAACAATGTCTAGAAAGTTCTGTCAAGGAAAGGGGTTTGGTCACTTAATTGCGCGCCAATAAGGAAAAATCCTTATAGAAAAGCCCCCTCTTTCCTGGAAACGATCTAGTTGTTAATATTGCGAGTTATAATAATGATGAATAAATGTTATTAAAAATATTGAGGGGATTTTTATGAAGTATTTGTTGTAAATTTTGCTTATTATATGGACCCCCATTTACCTATTTTTCAAAATAATCGGTAGAAAATTATTCAGTATATATATATAATAAAGGTGGGGGCCACATGTGGGGCCCGCGTGTGGAAGAAAAATGAAATGGGAGGGAGTTTGCAGGATCACGGATGGAAGTATATTAATATATATTATAATAAGTTTTGTTTTTTATGAAAAATAGAATATATTATATTTTATTATGCATAGTGTTTGTATAGTGTCTGCATAGTATTGGCATAGTAAAATCAAAATTTTTAGAATTCGTTCGAATTCTACTGTGCGTCCGTGATTAAAATTTCCAAATAGTATCCTTTCATTCTCCTATAAATAGGATGCTCAATTTAGAAAAGAAAATCACACCAAAATCAGAGAATTGTTCTTCTATAATATTGAGCGTATTTCTTTAGAGTTTAAGGAAGTTTTAAGTGTAAAAAATAGTGAAAGTTTTCTTCAAGAATATATCCGCTATACCAGTCGGAATTGCTCTCTTTTTAAGGTAAAGGGTATTATTTATTTCATATTCGCTTACGATATTATTTTTCATATTCGTAAGAAATTTTATTTTGTTCAATATTTGCAAGAAATATTATATTCGCTTAATATTCGTAAGAAATATTATCTTCATTCAATATTCGTAAGGAATATTAATTTCGTTCAACAGTTGTAAGAGATGTTATTTTTGTTCAATATTCGTAAGAAATAATAGTTTCTTCCATACTCTGTAGTATGTAAGTAATATTATTTCATTTCAGATTCCAAATTCTACACTCATTTTGTTAAAGTATTGCTTCTATACTCCTTGAAATTAGTAGAATATCCTTGAAATTTGCGCTTCATCTAGTATCGTTTCACAAAGATATTTTTTTGAACATTCTTGTTCATTTTTAAGCTTTTCATGCTAGAGTACTATTCATGGGTACTATTCATATGTACGACACTATTCATACATACGGGTACTATTCATAAAGTACTATTCACTTGGGTACTATTCACCCAGGGTACTATTCATGACAAAAATTAATTTCTTTTCGGTCCAAATCATTTTTGATAAAATATTAATCTTGAATTTTACTCCACAAAGCAGTATCGTGTTGACAATTTGGACATTATTAAACTCTGGATAAATTTAAAGTCTTTAATATTTATCATTGATTTCGTTTGATTAATGTTTATATCATCGTCATCATCCTCATTATTATATTGTGATGAAAGTCATCTTTGGCCTGTAGTGCATAGATGGACTGTTGATTGGTATGATTATGACCAGGGATTATTCGGTATAATCATGGCATGTAATGTTACAAGTGATTATTTATTGAGCTGAGTCTCAGCGACAGTTGTTGGTTCATGACCATGCGTTCTCTTCGGCCAAGGGTGCAAAGATGAATTGTTGTTTGGCATGTTCATAACCATTGGTGAAAACACGAATATCCTTGGCTCGTAGTACATGGATAATTCATGGTCGTGATACTAATAAATATCATTGGCCCGTAGTGCATGGATAATTCAGTGATGTGGATTATTTATTAAGCTGAGTCTCAGCGATAAAATTGATGATAAACTTTTAAATCATAGAAGATAGTAAATATCATGCTCTACTTGACTCTTCTAATGGATTGCTTATTCCGTTACAGTTGCTGATCTAAAACTTATTGTCTATTGTATTCTATCAGTTGTTATACTGTTGAAGGCTAAGGATAATTTTTTTGCATTATCTTAGTCATAATATTTCTTACTGGGCTAGTTGAGCTCACCCTTTTCTTTCATTGTTCTCTTCATGAAATGAGAAAATAGCTGGGACTAGCCGGGAAATGGATTGACGGTCCAGATGGTTGTTTTAGTAGTCTTCACTATTCCGTGAAATAGTATGATAATAATTGTAATGAGATTGATTTTGAGTTTTGATATTGTCTAGGAGACAATATTTGTATTAAAACTCACAGCTTTTGTTTGTTGTATTTTGCACAACAGTTGTATAATTAAGTTTGTATTTGAATTCTATACCATGTATTTAGCAACTCAGAATGAGTGATGTATACCTATTTTGGGGGCGTCACACATACCCTTAAAGATTGAACTCTATATATAATTTTTCCTTATTGCGATATTACTTGTTGGGAAAAATTGTTGCTCATCCTTGCTTTCCTTAAAACTTTCAGTTAAGGCAGAACGTGGTGAACCCTCTGGTAAGGACAAGGGTAAGAGAAGGCTTTGGAGTAGTTTTGTTTCATAGTACTAGGAATGTACTATTATTATGTTGTAGAATGACTTATTTACTATGATATATTAAGCTATGTTTAATTTAAGTTGTCATGTATTAGTAATGGTTGCGAGACCTTGGGACGGGAATAATTATGTTATAATAATGTAAATTATTCTATTATTCTGTGGTTGATAATTTTAGTATGATATAAGAATTAGCACGTGATGAACCAAATTCGAGATATGAGTGTCTGAATTTGGGGGCGTCACAGTAACATTAGACTTCTTTTGAGGTATTCGGTTGAGAATATAATTTGCTGAAAGAATTGCTTTCCCCCACAAATTCTAAGGTAGCCCAAAACTTAACAATAATGCATTCATCATTTCTTTTAAAGTTCTATTCGTTCTTTCTGCAACACCATTTTGTTGTGGTGAATAAGGTGCAGTTGTTTGGTGTATTATACCATGTTGTGAACAAATTTCAACAAATGGAAATTCATATTTCCCACCTCTATCACTTCTAACTATCTTGATCTTTTTATCAAGTTGATTCTCAACCTCATTTTTGTAATGTTTAAACATTTCCAAAGCCTCATCTTTACTTCTCAATAAGTAAACATAACAATATCTTGTACAATCATCTATAAAAGTGATAAAGTATTTCTTACCTCCTTTTGTCTGTATATACTTTAAATTACAAATATCAGTATATATTAATTCAAGAGGTTATGTACTTCTTTAAATTGATTTAAAAGAAGATTTTCAAAGTTTTGCCTCAACGCAAATTTCACATTTATGATTAGAGTTAATCTCATATTTTGGCAAACATTCCATATTAATTAATCTACGTATAGTATTATAATTACATGTCCTAATCTACCATGCCATAAATTAGATGACTCAATCATATAAGCAGAAGATGTAATTTTATTAATATTGGAAGGTATAATAGTCATTATGTAAGATCCCCAACTTTTATGAATAAAGATTAATTTCTCTCAAAATATATTTTTGAATATTATGGTGTGGATATGATATAATGTTATAGTGGTGGGTAATATTTACAAATTTTGCAAAGTAAGCAAGTGGTTATATAATATTTGATTGGTCAGGGAATATTCGTTTTAATAGGGAATATTCGTATGATGGCACAATTATTGGTGGACCCCACAACGGAAGTATTGTCGTAGTTAGAAAGCATGTAATTATCTTTTATAAAAATAACGATTTAAAAGTTTTACCGAATTAAACTGTTGAACTACCCGATAATAAAAGTACAAAGAATATATATCGTGGTTGCATAGTAGCACACGGTATTGATTATTGATGTTTACGTGAGAAGTCACCGGTTATACTCAATTATTACTCTGATGAATTGTTGCATCATATCTCTCATATTATTGATTCAATTATTGTCACAAAGATCATTTGCATAATATTTTATATTATTAAATCAATAATTGAGATGACAAAGTTATTCATATTATTATTTACAATATTGACAATGTCTAGAAGTTCATCGAGGAGAGGTTTTGGTCACCTAATTGCGGCCAATAAGAAAAAATCCTTATCGGGAAAGTCCCCTCTTTCCTGGGAACGACCTGGTTGTTAAATATTGTGAGTTATAATATTAATGATGAATAAGTTCGTATTGATTAGAGATGAAATTGATAGTTCCATTGTGTTGGGATTATTAGTGTTAGTGGAAATCGACATTTATTTTGATAATAATTGATGTATAGAAGTTATACTGACCAATCGGGTAATTAATCGGATAAATGAGCAATTAATTGCTATTAATTCACATGCTTATAACTATTTGTTCACATGTGTGTACTATTGATTCACATTCATGTACTATTAGGGGAGGTGGTGCAAAATTGATAATACTTGCATGACTAAGTGAAAAATGGAGTTATAGATGGATGTAATATACTGTAATTATTTTTTTCACATGTATAGAACTATTGATTCACATGAATGTACTATTGATTCATATGACGTACTATTAGGGGAGGTGGTGCAAGTTTGATAATACTTGCAGAACTAAATTAAAAATGAAGAAAAAGATGAAGGTATTATACTGTAATATTTCGAGCCCCAAAACGTGCAATTATCGAAACTATATTTTCCTATAAATAGAAGCTCATTCTTCCTTCATTGTCACCAATTCACTAAGTCTCATAAGAGCAATTATAGAGAGAGAAGCTATAGAGAGAGAATCTATAGAGAGAAAGAAGAAGAGAAGTCTGCTACCTCACTATTCCAATTATCCGATCTTCTTACGAGGTAAGGGATATTATATTTTTCAGTATTCGTAGAAATAATATTTTCTTCCATACTCTGTAGTATGTGAGTAATATTATTTCGTTTCATATTTCGGATTATACCCTCATTCTGTTAAAGTATTGCTTCTATACTCCATGAAAGTAGTAGAATATCCTTGATATTTGCGCTTCATCCAGTATCTTTTCATGGAAATATTATTAAGAGATTTCTTGTTAATTATTGATCGTTTCATGCCGGAATACTATTCATGAGTTACTATTTACGGGTTACTATTCACCCGGTTACTATTCACTCAAATATTATTCACTCGGGTATTCGGGGCACTTTTCATGTTGGAGTACTATTCATGAGTTACTATTCACGGATTACTATTCACCCGAATATTATTCACTCGAGTATTTGGGGCACTTTTTATGTCGGGGTACTATTCACGAGGTACTATTCTCGAAGTACTATTCATTGTAGTCTTATTCACTAAAGTACTATTCCGAGGAATTATTCATGACAAAAATTGATTTCTTTGCTGTCCAAATTATTTTTGATACAATATTATTCTTGAATTTTACTTCATAAAGCAGTATCATGTTGACAATTTGGACATTATTGAATTCTGGATAAATTAAGTTATAAATCTTTAAAAATTTATCCTTGAACTTTTATTGAATTCTTATATCATTGTCATCATTCTCATGTTTATATTATGTTGAAAGTCATATGTGGCCTGTAGTGCATAGATGGACTTGGTATGATTATGACCAGGGATTATTCAGTATAATCATGACCGTAATGTTACAAATGATGTGGTAAAAATCATCATTGGCCTATAATGCACTGATGGACAGTTGTTGGTATAATTATGACCAGGGATTATTCGGTATAATCATGACCATTGATGATTACATGAATATCCTTGGCCCGTAGTGCAGGGATGATTCGATAATGTGGTTTATTTATTAAGCTGAGTCTCATCGATAAAATTTGTGATAAACTTTTTAAATCATAGAAGATAGTAGATATCATGCTCTACTTGACTCTTCTAATGGATTGTTTGTTCCGATGCAGTTAAACTTGATGTGTATTATATTTTATCAGTTTAACACTGTTGAAGGCTAACGATAATTTTATTCTGCATTATCTTAGTCATAATATTTCTTATTGGGTTAGTTGAGCTCACCCTTTTGCTTTCAGTGTTCTCTTCAGGAAATGAGAACGTAGTTGGGACTAGTCGAGGAACAAAGTGACGGTCCAAGATGGTGGCTATAGTAGTCCTCACTATTTTATGAAATAGTGTGATAATAAATGTAATGAGGACTTCAATTAAGTTTGAATACTGTCTATGAGACAATATTCGTGTAAAAACTCTAAGCTACGATGTTTTCGTATTGTATAAAAGAAGTTTGTATTTGATTTATATACCATGTATTTGGCGACTCGAGAATGGGTGATGTATACCTATTTTGGGGGCGCACACATTACATTCATTTGAAGAGGCTATTGCTCATATAACCCTTCCCTACATACATCCCATTTGTAAGACCCCAAATTATTAATAAATAAAATTTAATTTTCTAATTATTATTTTGAAATAGTAAGGGTTGATTTGATTAATGTGGTTGGTTATGGGTAAAATGCGCAAATATTTTTAAATAAGCAAGTGGTTATAAAATATTCATTGTTGTCGGAGAATATTCGTTTGGTCGTGGAATATTCTTGTTGTTTGGGAATATTAAATGACGATAAGCAACCTTTTGTGGGCCCCATAACGAAAAAGCGATTGGATGAAGAAAACGACAAGTATAAGTTGTTTATAAATAACGGCGTAGTTATTCTGAATTATCTTTGTTGGAATACCCGGTGGTTAAAACAGAGTAATACGTGTTGTTGCACAGTAGCACACGGTATTGCACCAATTATTGATTCTTATGTAAGAAGACACTACTCAATAATTGTTACAGTAATTACTGTTCAATATTTTATTTAATTGATTCAATAATTATTGCGTTGATATTTTATATTACTGTTGTTTTAATAATTGTCACTACACAGTATTTTCTATTATCGAAGCAATAATTCATATTATCTGAATAATATTATTGGATAACATTATTGGCAATGTCTAGAAAGTTCTGTCTAAGGAGAGGTTTGGTCACCTAATTAATTGCGCCAGATGAGGAGAAATCCTTCTTTGGGAAGCCCTCTTTCTGAGGAGCGGCCGGGTTGTCAATATTGTGATTCTGTAATATTATTTGTGAATAATTAATTATTGATTTATATGATGAGGAAAATATTGATTTTATGTGGATATAGATGGAGAAAAATTTTAAAGTGACAATTGTTAAAAATTGATATTTTATCTTTTCTGATAAAATAATATTTTATTATATTATTATAATATTATAATGATATTTTTAAAATGAATGTGGGATATATGAGTATATGAGGAGGAGTATTTTAGTTGCAAAATTTGTTTAAAACATGTTAAACATGTCTGTGGGCCCATTTCTTGACTGAAATTTGATTATAGCCTGTAAAATTGCCCGTTTATGGATTTCGATCAATTTCTGTTTAGAATTTGGAAAAACGTTCTTCTGTAAAGTTGACAGAATTGAATTTCCTATAAAAAGTCGCAAGATTCGAATTTTCTGATAAAAGGGCTATTTATTATGAATTATTGAAGTTCCGAAGTTCTGAAATAATTAATTTTTGAAAGTTTTAATTATTTTTAATAACAAAAACATTTTTTTGATTTAGTTGACTATTGGTGGCTGATGTTGGATCTGATTTAGTGTGCGTAGGAATTTAATATATATATATATATATATATTATTAAATTTTCTGTTTTGGTATTCTAATCAATTTCCTATAAATAGGGGGCTTAGGTTAGAATTGAAAATCACACCAGAAACTAAAGTTTTCTCTCTCTATAATATCGAACGTATTTTGTGAGTATTTTAGTACTTTGAGTATTGCTATACGGTACAAGTTCTTTCAAAGACTATATCCAAAGATTCCAATTGTAAGACTGTTTTTGTGAGAGGTAAGGGATGTTATTTTCTTCGTAAATGATATTATTTCTTCAATATCATTATGCCGAAATATTGGTCTGAATTTTTATCAAATTTGGAACTTTTCATGTCGGGGTTACTATTCATGAGTTACTATTCACGAGTTACTATTTATGAGTTACTATTCATGAGTTACTATTTACGAGTTACTATTCATGAGTACTATTCACGAAGCATGATGATTTTTTTTGTGAAATTTCTATCTTTTAGTATCGGAGTTACTATTCACGAATACGGCACTATTCACCGAAAAATGAAATTTTCTTCTTTTTATCCAAAATATCAATTATGGATACTAGTTTTGATTGTATCCATGTTTTGATCATTCTTGAACTTTACTCCACTCTGGTTATTTATGAATTATTTTTGAACTTAGATTGTTTAAAGTACGAATCCTTAATATTTGTTCTTTTGTTTCACTGGATTCGTTTTCTTTAAAATATTTTTCATCATCCTCAGTATTAAATGATGATATAACTAAATATCTTTGGCCTGTAGTGCAAAGATGAATGATTTTATGATGAATATCTTTGGCCCGTAGTGTAAAGATGAACATGTGTTTAGATGAACATGAATTAATCGGTGAATATCTTTGGCTTCATAGTGCAAAAGATGAATATTTGATTTATGATGTATATTGATTGATGTTACAAGGATAAAATATCGATGATGGACTTTTAAATTCATAGATGATAGTAGATTTCATTCTCTACTTAACTCTTCTAATGAATTGGTGTTTCCGCTGCAGTTGTTGATCTAAAACTTGTTGTCTATTGTATTCTATCAGATTTTTCCCTGTTGAAGACTAAGCATAATTTGTTGTACATTATCTTAGTTATAATATTTTTTACTGGGCTAGTTGAGCTCACCCTTTTCCTTGTTGTTCCATTTTACTTGATGTGTATTATATTTTATCAGTTTAACACTGTTGAAGGCTAACGATAATTTTATTCTGCATTATCTTAGTCATAATATTTCTTATTGGGTTAGTTGAGCTCACCCTTTTGCTTTCAGTGTTCTCTTCAGGAAATGAGAACGTAGTTGGGACTAGTCGAGGAACAAAGTGACGGTCCAAGATGGTGGCTATAGTAGTCCTCACTATTTTATGAAATAGTGTGATAATAAATGTAATGAGGACTTCAATTAAGTTTGAATACTGTCTATGAGACAATATTCGTGTAAAAACTCTAAGCTACGATGTTTTCGTATTGTATAAAAGAAGTTTGTATTTGATTTATATACCATGTATTTGGCGACTCAGAATGGGTGATGTATACCTATTTTGGGGGCGTCACACATTACATTCATTTTGAAGAGGCCATTGCTCATATAACCCTTCCCTACATACATCCCATTTGTAAGACCCCAAATTATTAATAAATAAAATTTAATTTCTCTAATTATTATTTTGAAATAGTAAGGGTTGATTTGATTAATGTGGTTGGTTATGGGTAAAATGCGCAAATATTTTTAAATAAGCAAGTGGTTATAAAATATTCATTGTTGTCGGAGAATATTCGTTTGGTCGTGGAATATTCTTGTTGTCGGGGAATATTCGTACGATGGCGCAACCTTTTGTGGGCCCCCATAACGAAAAGCGATTGGATGAAGAAAACGACAAGTATAAGTTGTTTATAAATATCACGGCAGAAGTTGTTATTCAAGTATCATTGTTGGAATACCGGTGGTTAAAAGCAGAGTAATACGTGTTGTTGCGACAAGATGGCATGCAGATTGCACCAATTATTGATTCTTATGTAAGAAGACACTACTCAATAATTGTTACGATAATTCTTATTCAATATTTTATTTAATTGATTCAATAATTATTGCGTTGATATTTTATATTACATTGTTGTTTTAATAATTGTCACTACACGATATTTTATTATCGAAGCAATAATTCATATTATCTGAATAATATTATTGGATAACATTATTGGCAATGTCTAGAAAGTTACATCTAAGGAGAGGTTTGGTCACCTAATTGCGCGCGAAGAAGGAGAAATCCTTATTGGAAGCCCCTTCTCCTCGAGGGCGGCGGGTTGTCAATATTGTGATTACATAATATTATTTGTGAATAATTAATTATTGATTTATATGATGAGGAAAATATTAATTTTATGTGGATATAGATGGAGAAAAATTTTAAAGTGACAATTGTTAAAAATTGATATTTTATCTTTTCTGATAAAATAATATTTTATTATATTATTATAATATTATAATGATATTTTTAAAATGAATGTGGGATATATGAGTATATGAGGAGGAGTATTTTAGTTGCAAAATTTGTTTAAAACATGTTAAACATGTCTGTGGGCCCATTTCTTGACTGAAATTTGATTATAGCCTGTAAAATTGCCCGTTTATGGATTTCGATCAATTTCTGTTTAGAATTTGGAAAAACGTTCTTCCTGTAAAGTTGATGTAATTGAATTTCCTATAAAAAGTCGCAAGATTCGAATTTTCCGATAAAAGGGCTATTTATTATGAATTATTGAAGTTCCGAAGTTATGAAATAATTAATTTTTGAAAGTTTTAATTATTTTTAATAACAAAAACATTTTTTGATTTAGTTGACTATTGGTGGTCGATGTTGGATCGATTTAGTGTGCGTAGGAATTTAATATATATATATATATATATATTATTAAATTTTCTGTTTTGGTATTCTAATCAATTTCCTATAAATAGGGGCTTAGGTTAGAATTGAAAATCACACCGAAACTAAAGTTTTCTCTCTATAATATCGAACGTATTTTGTGAGTATTTTAGTACTTTGAGTATTGCTATACTGATACAAGTTCTTTCAAAGACTATATCCAAAGATTCAAATGTAATCTTGTTTTTTGTGAGGTAAGGGATGTTATTTTCTTCAGTAAATGATATTATTTCTTCAATATCATTATCTTAGAAATATTGGTCCAATTTTTATCAAATTTGGAACTTTTCATGTATGGGAGTTACTTATTCATGAGTTACTATTCACGAGTTACTATTTATGAGTTACTATTCATGAGTTACTATTTACGAGTTACTATTCATGAGTACTATTCACGAAGCATGATGATTTTTTTTGTGAAATTTCTATCTTTTAGTATCGGAGTTACTATTCACGAATACGGCACTATTCACCGAAAAATGAAATTTTCTTCTTTTTATCCAAAATATCAATTATGGATACTAGTTTTGATTGTATCCATGTTTTGATCATTCTTGAACTTTACTCCACTCTGGTTATTTATGAATTATTTTTGAACTTAGATTGTTTAAAGTACGAATCCTTAATATTTGTTCTTTTGTTTCACTGGATTCGTTTTCTTTAAAATATTTTTCATCATCCTCAGTATTAAATGATGATATAACTAAATATCTTTGGCCTGTAGTGCAAAGATGAATGATTTTATGATGAATATCTTTGGCCCGTAGTGTAAAGATGAACATGTGTTTAGATGAACATGACCAACTGGTGAATATCTTTGGCCTGTAGTGCAAAGATGAATATTTGATTTATGATGTATATTGATTGATGTTACAAGGATAAAATATCGATGATGGACTTTTAAATTCATAGATGATAGTAGATTTCATTCTCTACTTAACTCTTCTAATGAATTGGTGTTTCATTGCTTGATTGTTGATCTAAAACTTGTTGTCTATTGTATTCTATCAGATTTTTCCCTGTTGAAGACTAAGGATAATTTGTTGTACATTATCTTAGTTATAATATTTTTTACTGGGCTAGTTGAGCTCACCCTTTTCCTTGTTGTTCCATTTTTCTTCTCAGGAGAGAGAATATAGTGGGAACTAATCGGGGTGTGGAGTAATGGTTCAAGAGCAGTTATTTTAGTAGTCCTCACTATTTTGTAAAATAGTGTATCAATAATTGTAATGAGGACTAATTTGAGTGTGGATATTGTCTAGAAGACAATATTTGTATTTAAACTCACAGTTTATGTATTGTCGTATTTTGCACGACAATTGTATTAATGAAGTTGTAGTTGTTTCTGTACCATGTATTTGGCGACTCAGAATGGGTGATGTATACCTATTTTGGGGGCGCCACATTGGTATCGAGCTTAGGATATGGTCTCTGGCGGAGATCGGGGAATAGAACTAGGAGGGAGAGCGAGTAAATCCTTCGCGCTAGTGTGTCCTACCTAAGCTTATTTGTTGGTCGGTCATAATATAGGGGTATTATGTGATTTGTTAATTTGTTTAATTAACCCTTGTTTTATGGCAGTATTTAAGAATGTCGACTGAGAATGTTAACAGTGGAGTAAATGAGACCGTGGAGACATCTTTGCTCACCAACGAGGAGAACGTGCAACAGGCTGGCAATGTTCCTCCTGTGAAAAACACCACTGAGCAAATGACGAACGATGGTATGTTTATGAACTTTCTAGAATTCATGCAAAACTAAACGAGAAAGACTACTGTTCAAAATGCAGGTGGAAACACTGGCAACTCACGGATGGTCACCGCTAAGCAGTTCAAGGAGTTAGGACCACCAGAGTTTTTAGGAAAGCCAGAACCACTTATGGCAGAGACGTGGATAAAGCAGATCACTAAGATATTTGATGTCTTGGGATGCTCAGGGGAGCAAAAGGTTCCTTTCGCCACTTTCATGTTACGAGGAGAGGCTGATTATTGGTGGGAATCAAGTAAAGCGTATTTCGACTACGTGACCTTGAAGATGTCTTGGGAGAAGTTCCAAGAATTGTTCAATGATAAGTACTTTCCCGAAAGTATTCGTCACATGAAGGAGGTAAAGTTCATCAAGATGGAGCAAAACAATATGAACGTGTCGCAGTACGAAGCTAAGTTTGCCGAGTTGTCCCGATTTGCATCCCATTTGGTTGATAATGAGGAGATAATGACGCGAATGTTTCTGCAAGGTTTGAAACCCAAAATACGTCAATACCTCATTTCTCACAAACTTTGTTTATATTCAGATGTTGTGAATAGGGCTCAGTTATTGGAGCGCGATAATGAGTCGGCTCAATGAAGAATAATGACCAACAACTTCGATGATAATAAATCAAATGGCATGACGTGGTCGTGAACAATGATAACCATCATGGAGGAAATTATCATGCTAGAAATGGTAACCACTTCAGTGGTAATCATGGCCAAGGTAATAGAAGAAATAACTCAAGTAGAAATTTCAAGAAAAGAAGATTTAACAATGACGGGAAGACGTCGGTATCAACACCAGCAACGAATTTTAGAGGAGGAGAAAGACCGCTAGTTAGATGCTACAGATGCGGAGAAGAGGGACACATAAGTCCAAAATGTTCACAACCTTCCAAGGTATGTTATAATTGTGGAAAAGAAGGTCATATCGCTCGAGATTGTACAGTAACGGAACCCAATCCAGCGGGGATGGTGACTCAAAAGGCTGTCCCAAAAAAGTCAAAGTCAGCGGTTCTGGAAGAGCCTTTTTTCGTGGATTTAGTCGAATGCGAGGAACACGACGAACGGTTAGCAGCAGGTTAGTTAATTATAAATTCTACTTAAGTTTATACCTTATTAGAATCTGGGTTCTACCCATTCATTTTATCTCTCCCGCTTATACTCAACGCGTTTAAACTTGACTCAGGAGAAAATTAGACTTTGACTTATCTCGTTGAAACTTCTATGAGAAACTTTCATTACATCCCTTTGTTTATAAATCTTCTTTGATCCAAGTTGGCACCATCACATTACGTCAATGACCTTATTTCTTTAAAGATACTTGCTTTTGATGTGATTTTGGGGATTGATTGATTAACTACTCATCATGCCAAAATTGATTGGTTTCGTAAGGTTGTTAGTTTTCATATTCCTAAGCAACCTGTTATTCGAATTCAAGCAACCAAACCATTGAAGTCAAACACTTTCATATCAAGCCATAAAGTCATTCGTTTATTGAAAAATGGATGTCAAGTTTTCTTAGCCCATGTTATGTACTTAAACAAAAATACGTCAGATTTGAATGATATTTCTATTGTTAGTAAATTTCCTGATGTATTTCCTAAAGAATTTCTTGGCTTACTCCCAAAGTGTGATATTGAATTTTGTATCGACTTTGAACCCGGTACAAAACCCATTTTTAAAATCTCATAGCTCTTATTGAACTTCAGGAGTTAAAAATTCAACTGTAAAAGTTTGTACCCAAGCCTTTATCTGGTGACTTCCTTTGTGGAATGCATCGAAGCCAAACTCTCCGTAGGGGACGCCATATTTGTGTGATAGTAAACTGATAGGTACCATTGTGACATGCTATCCAAGATTGGGATATGAGTCATAGTTGAGAGCAACCTAAGTCAGTAATCAAAATACGTAGCTTTCTAGGCTTAGTTGGTTATTATCAGAGATTCGTGGAAAGATTAAACTGATAGGTACCATTGTGACATGCTATCCAAGATTGGGATATGAGTCATAGTTGAGAGCAACCTAAGTCAGTAATCGAAATAAGTAGCTTTCTAGGCTTAGTTGGTTATTATCGGAGATTCGTGGAAAGATTTTCTTGAATCGCTACTCCATTAACTCAGCTGACTCGTAGACATACAAAATTCGAATGGAGCGAGGAATATAAAAAGAGTTTCCAAGAACTCAACATGCGGCAAAGACGTTGGCTCGAGCTGTTGAAAGATTACGACAATACCATTCAATACCATCCTGGAAAAAAAATGAACATAGTAGCTGACGCGTTGAGTAAAAGATCGTATGCATTTACGAGTGCGATATTGTTAACACAAAGACCCATTTCGTATGACTTACAGAAGATGGAGATAGAGTTAAAGACTCTAAGAACCTGCGTGAAGATAACGAATATACGATTAGAATGGACTTTCATCAATAAATTTAAAGCTGCTCAAGCTACAGACTTGGAGTTGATGAATATGAAGAAGAAGATGCAAGAAGTCATTATTCCAAAAGCGATAATCGGCGATGTGAGAAAAGCTCAAACCTTCAATTTATTAGTCCATTTGAAATCCTCGATCGAATAGGAAGCGTGGCCTCTGATGACTCGTTTTTACCGCCAAGTATGACGCGTGTTCATAACGTTTTTCACGTATCGATGTTACGTAAATATGTGGATGACCCGAACCATGCTATTGAGGAAATGACCTGGGAGTTAGAAACGGAAATGAAAGCGAGGTATCCTCATCTTTTCGAAACACCAGGTACGTACGTCAATTTCGAGGACGAAATTTCATAAGGAGGGGAGGTTATAAGACCCCAAATTATTAATAAATGAAATTTAATTTCTCTAATTATTATTTTGAAATAGTAAGGGTTGATTTGATTAATGTGGTTAGTTATGGGTAAAATGCGCAAATATTTTTAAATAAGCAAGTGGTTATAAAATATTCATTATTGTCAGAGAATATTCGTTTGGTCGTGGAATATTCTTCTTTGTCGAGGGAATATTAAATGACTGCGTGACCTTTTCATGGGCCCCATAGCGGAAAGCGATTGGATGAAGAAAATGACAAGTTTAAGTTGTTTATAAATAATTGGCGCAGATTATTACCAATTATCTATGTTGGAATACCCGGTGGTTAAAACAAAGTAATGTCTGGCGTTGTTGACAAGATAGACACGATTGCACCAATTATTGATTCTTACGTGAAGAAGGCACTACTCAATAATTGTTACGATAATTATTATTCAATATTTTATTTTATTGATTCAATAATTGTTGCGTTGATATTTTATATTCTTGTTGTTTCAATAATTGTCACTACAGTATTTTCCATTATCTAGACAATAATTCATATTATCTGAATAATATTATTGGATAACATTATTGGCAATGTCTAGAAAGTTACATCAAGGAGAGGTTTGGTCACCTAATTGTGCGTCGATAAGGAGAAATCTTTATCGAAAGCCCCTCTTTCCGGGAGCTAGCCGGGGTTATCGAAGATTGTGATTCTATAATATTATTTGTGAACAATTAATTATTGATTTATATGATGAGAAAAATATTGATTTTATGTGGATATAGATGGAGAAAAATTTTTAAAGTGACAATTGTTAAAAATTGATATTTTATCTTTTCTGATAAAATAATATTTTATTATATTATTATAATATTATAATGATATTTTTATAATGAAGGATATATGAGTATATGAGGAGGAGGAGTATTTTAGTTGCAAAAGTTGTTTAAAATATGTTAAACATGTATCGTGGGCCCATTTTCTTGGTTGAAATTTGATAATAGCACGTAAAAATCGTCTGTTTATGGATTTTGATCAATTTACATTTGGAATTTGAAAAACTTTCTTCTGTAAAGTTGTAGAGAATTGAATTTCTTATTAAAAGTTGAAAGATTCGAATTTTCTGATAAAAGGGCTATTTACTATGAATTATTGAAGTTCCGAAGTTCCGAAATAATTAATTTTTGAAAGTTTTAATTATTTTTAATAACAAAAATGTTTTTTTGATTTAGTTGACTATTGGTGGCTGATGTTGGATCTGATTTAGTGTGCGTTGGAATTTTATATATATATATATATATATATATATATATATATATATTTTATTAAATTTTCTGCTTTGATGTTCTAAAAAATTTCCTATAAATAGGGTGCTTAGGTTAGAGTTGAAAATCACACCAGAAACTAAAGTTTTCTCTCTCTATAATATCGAACGTATTTTGTGAGTATTTTAGTACTTTGAGTATTGCTATACGATGCAAGTTCTTTCAGCACTATATCAAGTATTCCAGTCAGAAGTACTATTTTTGCGAGGTAAGGGATGTTATTTTCTTCGTAAATGATATTATTTCTTCAATATCATTATGCCGAAATATTGGTCTGAATTTTTATCAAATTTGGAACTTTTCATGTCGGGATTACTATTCATAAGTTACTATTCACGAGTTACTATTCACGAGTACTATTCACGAAGCATGATGATTTTTTTTATGAAATTTCTATCTTTTAGTGTCGGAGTTACTATTCACGTATACGGCACTATTCACTGAAAAATAAAATTTTCTTCTTTTTATCCAAAATATCTATTATGGATACTAATTTTGATTGTATCCATGTTTTGATCAATCTTGAATTTTACTCCACTCTGGTTATTTATGAAGTATTTTTGAACTTGGATTGTTTAAAAACCTAATCCTTAATATTTGTTCTTTTGTTTCATTTGGATTCGTTTCCTTTAAAATATTTTCATCATCCTCGATCATAAATGATGATATATTTGAATATCTTTGGCCAGTAGTCAAAGATGAATGATTTTATGATGAATATCTTTGGCCCGTAGTGCAAAGATGAGCAGTGTTTAGATGAACATGACTAATGGTGAATATCTTTGGCACATGTAGTGCAAAGATGAATATTTGATTTATGATGTATATTGATTAATGTTACAGGGATAAAATATCGATGATGGACTTTTAAATTCATAGATGATAGTAGATTTCATTCTCTACTTAACTCATCTAATGAATTGTTGTTTCCGCTGCAGTTGTTGATCTAAAACTTGTTGTCTATTGTATTCTATCAGATTTTTCCCTGTTGAAGACCAAGGATAATTTGTTGTACATTATCTTAGTCATAATATTCTTTACTGGGCTAGTTGAGCTCACCCTTTTCATTGTTGTTCCATTTTTCTTCTCAGGAGACGAGAATATAGCGGGAACTAGTCGGGGTGTGGAGTAATGGTTCAAGACAGTTATTTTAGTAGTCCTCACTATTTTGTAAAATAGTGTATCAATAATTGTAATGAGGACTTATTTGAGTGTGGATATTGTCTAGAAGACAATATTTGTATTTAAACTCACAGTTTATGTGTTGTCGTATTTTGCACGACAATTGTATTAATGAAGTTGTAGTTGTTTCTGTACCATGTATTTGGTGACTCAGAATGGGTGATGTATACCTATTTTGGGGGCGTCACACCATTTTTAGTTAAGACAAATTTGTCCGATACAAAGACTAATTGAAATCCCTTTTGACTAAGAAGGGATCCTGACACTAAATTTTTCCTAATATCAGGCACATGGAGCACGTTATTGAAGGTGAGTTCCTTGCCAGATGTCATCTTCAGAATTACCTTTCCTTGTCCAGCAATCTTAGATGAAGCCAAATTTCCCATGCATAATTGTTCTCCATTCTCAATTTGTCAGAACACATATGGTGGGTTGCTCCAGTATCTACCCACCATTTCCTTAGATTCTCAACCATATTTTTTTTTTGAAATAACCGCTGAAAGGTTCATTTCATAAACATTTTTTAGAAGACAATCCACTTCCGTAACATTAACTTGTGCGGACTTCTTGTTCTGGTCTTTGCGTTTTCGACAATCTTTTGCCCTATGTCCGGGCTTTTCACAAATGTAGCATTTTCTTTGGAACTTTTTATTTGTTCCCTGTTGAGGCACATTACTGGAGAATTTCCTCTTTTTGGACTTCGGACCTTGTTCCACCACGTTGGCTTTATACTCCACAAAAATCCTTCCAGTTTTCTTCTCAGAGGCACGATTGTCCTCTTCTATCCTTAATCTTACGATTAAGTCTTCAAGTTTCATCTCTTTGCATTTATGCTTGAGATAATTTTTAAAATCTTTCCACATAGGTAGTAGTTTTTCAATAATAGCAGTAACTTGGAAAGATTCATTTAAGGACATACCTTCTGCATGTATTTCATGCAGAATTACTTGTAATTCTTGGACTTGATTGATGACTGCCTTGGAATCCACTATCTTGTAGTCCAAAAACTTGCCAACTACGAATTTCTTCGTGCCAGCAACTTCTGTTTTATATTTTTTATCCAAGGAATTCAATAATTCTCTTGCTATTTTGAGAGAACTATACACATTGTATAATGTGTTATCTAATCCATTAAAGATATAATTTTGGCACAAAAAATCTGCATGTTTTCATGCATCTATTGCGGCAACAACCTGCATGTCTATTTCATCTTCTTTGAGCACAGGGGGGTCTTCGTGAAGAAACCTCGCCAAGTTCAAAGTAGTAAGATATAACAACATCTTTTGTTGCCATCTTTTAAATTATGTTCCATTGAACTTTTCTAGTTTTTCACCATGGTTCACAGGAACATTTGGTATAGAAGGTGTAGAAGAAGAACCAATTATAGTAACAGAATTGGTATCCATATTTCTTGTAAATATATATAGAGAGAGAGAAAGATAAAGGATATCTGTCTTAAGATTGTTAGAAACCTTAAAAGGAAACTATATATATATATTAACTTATCTAAAATAACCAGAACTGTAGAAAAAATATTTGTCAAGGCTAGTACTTGGTACTATGTCCTTCAGATAATTATGTCCTCCGTATGGTGCTCAGAGTTGATAGCACTTGTCTCACAGGATACAATGACACCGTATACTTTAGCAACACTACTAAAAGTATATTCTTCGAACCTAAAGAAATGCTCTGACACTCTCTTAAAATTAACTTAAAGAAATTGATGAAGAAATAAAGACTAGAATGCTCTATATGCTTAAAATATTGGAGAATTGAATGAGTATGAAGGCTTCCCCCTCTTATCTATTTATAGGAGGGGTTGGTGACCCTTCGGATGGGCACTTCTCCCCTGAAAAGGCATGAGGTGCTTCTGAAAAGGTATAATTGGTATCTTTTGGTCAAAACAATGTAGTTTTAATCATTTATAGAATAGGCGCAACTATCCGGACCCATAAATGATGTAGTTTTAGCATTAGCAGAAGAAAAACTACGTAGTTTTAGGCTTAGTAGAAAAGGCGCGACAAAAACGACGTAGTTTTGGGCCGTTCATTTAAATTGATACCCTTTCAGCAGATACCGCTTCTCAAAACGACACTTTTAATAATAAATATATAAAATTTAAATAAATTTTGTTTGAAAAATTATATACAAGGACCCAGACCCACGTGCCACGTCAGGCGGCGACGCGCGCGTGTGGGTTCGAATCAAGCCTTGACTAGGTCCTCTCCCTTACACAAAAGTCGGGTGCCCCTTGGGGCCCAAACCCAAGAGCACTTTCCTTATATATAAACATATGAAATATTTAATTCCTAACCTATGTGGAACTTGGTTTTTCCCACATGTATTTATTATCTTTTATCATTTCCAAGTGTGATCTTTGTGAGTTAATATCTCATTTATTACTCCATGGATTTGAGGTTCCAAATACTTAATTTAATCTACTCATAAAGTAGAAAACATTAATATATGAAATCATTAAAGATAATTAATGATACCCATATTAAATTAGGCTCAAATTCTAACATAATATACTAAATACATATATTTTATACCTACTGAACTTATTGCAAACAATATATTGCACATAGTACATCTATCTAATAAAATACAAATGATTTTGAATTTCCCGCTCATCCTAACAAATCATCTGGGTCGTCCAAAGTTTAGGATAAATTTCACCGTCCATAGTGCCGGAGGCACGCGACTGTTACTAGTATACAATATTATACTACACTCTACCAAAAATCTTTTCCGTGAAAACAAAAGTTATACATTAAATAAAAATATTTTATTTAATGTAATAACTTATTATATTAAAATAATTTATTATCGTAAATTATTTTAATATGCTATATTTAATGCATACAAAATATTTTGTATACCTTAAATATATCCTTTCCTTTTATAAATCACTTTTAGCAACATCATTACATCATGCAATAAATATATTTATCACATCGCATTCCACACATATATTATACCATAATTATTCATTTAAAGCACTATAATAAATCAAATAAAATAATGATTCTATTCCTTACACATTATAAATTATTTCTAACAATTTATTAAATATAGTAAATATAAGTTAATATATTTACCATATCACATACATTCACATATTACACTGCACGTAAATACCCCTACAATACAATATAATAAACTTATAAAAATAAAAATTATTTTATTAAATTTTTATTTTAATATTATCTAAAAACTTGGAATCGCTACAAGATAGAAGTCAATCTCCTTAAAGAAAGAAAGTCGAATATAATCCTAACTCTTTCCATAGAAATTATAATACAAACAGGAATGAAGATTCCTTAACAATCAAATCTCCTGACTAGAATATACCTCCACGTGGGGTAATGATAAGTAGGATTTACACCTACTTATGGAGTACCAATTCACGCGAACTATGCCCATCTCAAGTACATTTTAGTCTGTTTTAGCTGCATTTTATGTTAAATTACATTTTGCATACTTAAAACTCCTCTTGGTGAATAAGTGCGAGAATTGGCTTTGATTTGGTGGTGATATTGAGACGAGGCTAATGAAAGCGTAAGGCGAGGCAAAAGATAGGATG
Source organism: Panax ginseng (assembly GCA_020205605.1). Classification (NCBI taxonomy): domain Eukaryota; kingdom Viridiplantae; phylum Streptophyta; class Magnoliopsida; order Apiales; family Araliaceae; genus Panax; species Panax ginseng. The sequence continues at coordinate 84,648,704 of CM035142.1, read as the reverse complement.
TGCATAGGATTGAGTGGAGCATGGATGGACAAGCATGGATATACATAGAACATGTCAGTAGTAGCAGCAACATTGCAGAACCAAGCTAAGGAGTAGAATCAAGGAAAGAATCGCAAGCCATGCAAGAAAGATAGCTTGAAGCTTGCAAGACCGCGCAGCGAGTTCCCACCAAACCAGAAAAACCCATCGCAAGTTCATGTGGCCATGAGAAGGACAAGTTTGGGAAGCAGCGCTCCGTGGCGTGAGACCAAACCAAACATACTGAAACCTCATCGCAAGTCTCGCGGCCGCAAGAATATCAAGCTAGAGGAGGTGCATGAGGCCCTAAGTCTTGACTTGTTTTATTTTATTTCCAAATTTTAAAGGTTGTAATTGATTTTAAAAACGAATCCTGACTGGTGTCAGGTGTATCACTTGACATTTTATTAGTTTTTCACGTATCTTTACTTTGTAATTAGGATTTTACTCTCTGGGGGAGATTCCAACGTAGAAGGAGGCCACAACTCTATCTTTATGTTCCTTCTTGGGATTTTCTACCAGAGTGGGATTATTATTATTAGTTTGCTGGAATCGTATGAGGATTTGAATTTTGATTCGTATTCAGCAATTGGGTTTGATAGTTTCATCTTTCATCTTTCAATTGTCGTTTATTGATTATGTTTAGATTTGATCCCATAATGGCTTTTGGTTCAGTCCTGAACTAAACTCCATTATGGGATTCTAACGGATTTTAATATGTAGTTTGATTGCATGTTTAAATGTTGGATTGTTTTTCATATCATATGGGATGTCTATCATAATTGTTTTGCATGTATGAATGCTTGATCACCATTCGTTTCAGTATTTGTATGGAATTGACAATGAACATGCAAATATGGACTGTAATCATGATAATATACGTATATAGGGCTGAGTTATATGGCTTATGTATTTCGTGAACCAGATAGACATATACTGTTTCACCGTATAAGTCAGAATAAGGGCTTGAACTTAAAATCAATATAATTGCAATTTCGCATAGACATATAGTGATGTTGGTTATATTGATGATTACATAGAGTCTATCATCTGTGGATGCTGTGTAAGTAGGTCTTAGTGCATTGAAAAATGGCTAATACTCTTTTAGTGCTCTTGGCTACTTTTCTGTGATATGTGAGCAAGTCATGCATGATAGTGGCGATTAAATGAAGTATTAAATGAAGTTAGAATCCCATTAGTTCCAATATCATTTATTCTATCGTTATTATTGTTTTAGTTGTTATTTGCAATTCGAGAACAAACCAAGTTTAATCAATAGTTTGAGCATATAAATATAGTGATTTAATTAATGAATAGTAGTTTAAGTTAAACAACTTTCTCTGTGGGATCGATACTTTACTTATTCTGTATTACTTGTTGACGTATGTATGCTTGGATGAGTTAGAGCTCTTTTGTTAGTTGTAAAAAGAGGCAACAGGTAAACCCTACCAAATCATCTGGGCCCATCAAATCACACCCCAACAATATATATATATATATATATATATATATATATATATATATATATATATATATATACACACACACACACACACCTTATTGACTTTACGCTTTCTGAATTTAATTTGTTCGTAAATACTTCATTTTTGTAATTGTTTAGAAGAATAATATATATTAGATTGTTATTTATTTTAAGAAGATTAGAAGGACATGTATATATAAAGTAGGAGTAATATGAGATTGAGAAAGTTATAAAAATTTCAATTTGACCCGTACATTACAAGATTTATACAATTTCAGTAGGGTCAATTTATATACAAACTTTTTTTCTTAATTTATCATATACACTATAAAGTATTTCTTTAATTGGTGGGGTTAATTGACCCCAATTGATCTCAATGTGATTTCGTCCCTGATGTAGATCTCGGAACCATGAATCGGAAAAGTTTCATCCAAAATCCTTGAAATTCATTAAATTCTTGTAGGTGTGGCTTGAATCGCAACAAGAAAGAACATACCTTCCCTATCTCTTAGTTTCTATCAATTAAACTTAAATCGTCACCTTGATTTAGCAAAGCCATCGGTCTTCTTTTAAAAAAGTATCTCAACGAAAATTTCGGTCCCCACTAATTCGTCTTAGGTTCTTTGGTCCATGTAAGGTGGAAGGAATGGAATCATGGACGGATCCTGCCTCTTAGGTCAATGAGGTCAAATTTAAAATAAATAAATTCTCGTAAAAAAAATATAATAAAATAAATTACAAAACTAAATAATGCCCAAATATTATTTAGAGTAATATTTTCAGAGATTTCATTACTTAAAATTGTTACATGATAGTCTCATTTTTATTAGTTACAAAACTCCATAAGCATGTGCAATTACAAAAAAAAAAACCGCAAGTAATTACATAAAAACTCAAATCAATAGCTAAATTTGGAAATTATAAATAAAAAATACAACATATCGAATTTCCTCTAAAGTTGAACTAGTGGGAAGAATTAGGCCAAGCTGCTGCACGAGAAACGGAGAGACAAAGAGTATTGGTATAAGATATGAACTTTGAAGAATTTAATACTATCACCATTCTAAAATTAAAAATATATTTTGACTTTTTAAAGTTAATTCACAAAATCCTAAAACTAAAATTGATATAAATTCGTTCAAATTTTAAAAACAACAAACATAATAATTAGCAATGTTTTATATTTAGTTTACAATTGTTATATTTGTTGTAGTAAAACTAATTAATAACTTCATATTAATTTTGAATTTTAAGATTTCTCGAATTGATTTTAAAAATCAAAATATATCTTGAAGTTTATAACGGAGATAATATTTTTTAATCTAAATTTTAAATATTTCATTAAATACCCTAAAATTTTACTCTTTTCTGTTTGACCCTGAAAAATCAGTGGGCTCAATTGCCCCTAATGCCTTACTTAGATCCGCCCCTGAATGGAATGAAGGGACCTGGAAGCATCTTATACCTTGATTCTATACTATACCCTATCCTCACTTTGTAACGAAGGGACATAGAAGACCTTTGAACTAAGACTTTTCACCAAAGACAAAATCGTTTATTGTGACTGCGTCAAATGTGAATGCCGTGTGATGACATGAAAATTAGAAGATAGAGCCAATTAGTTGAATGTAGCTTTCAGCAAAGATGACGAACTTCTTAATAGACAACTTGTACAAGAATTAAATTATACCATGCGCATAAGGATAAAGTTAAAAATAAATTCAAACATGTTATCGGTGAAACACTGAAACTTGATTCGGTTTTGATTCAAAGATAATTATAAAATTACTCAATACATGATTATGCCTATTCGTAAAGTATGATTAGGCCTATTCCTAAACATGTTTAGGTCTAGAGCGAATTTTTTTGAGAATAATTTTGTATTTTTGGGATGAGTTAGGGTTCTTGTATTACACTGTACATGGAAAGGATTATGCACTTTATCATGTATGATTTTATGAGATTGTCACTGACTTGCCGCCGACTGTAGAGTACTGAACCATTGGGCGAGCTACGTAAATTTTATATTTTTTGTGTGATTGTTTTTTCAATTTTTTATTTTTTGAATAGCTTTTTGACTGCTTTATAATTTTATATTAACTGTTTTTATTTATTTGGGTTGGTTAAAGTTTGGAACCATATTTTTAAAAAGAAATAGAGCCCAAAATGGGTTAACAATTTTTCGAAATAATATTTTATTCCAAATCCAAATCAAAATTTATTTCCATCCATATTTACATATTCAAGAAGCTCAACCACCCACCCCCACCCCACCCCACGCCACGCTGACGCACCCACCCCACCCCACCCCCATCAAAAAAAAATTATGTGATTATGTATACACCCTGTTGGGTCATGATATTTCTCCTATTGGGCCTTATGGATTGGGCTTATTTGTTTAATTAGTCCATTGGATTTCCATTATTGAGTCTTAAAGTTATTGGGCTTAATCCTTACATTATTTCTCCTTAACATTGAGATAGGGTCCATGGGGTCGATCCATTAGATCTTTTAATATCTAAGTCTTTTGACTCAGTAATGATGAAAAAGGAAGGTCATTGACAAAAAGTCTGCAGATCATTAATGTGGATGGGATTTTATCCCACGTGGTGACATGTCTGATGGAAAAAAAGGTGACAACTCGCATGCATCCCATTTGAGATCAATAAGGAGTAGGGGGTTGTGTCAGAGAGGAGTTGGTGGCACGGTAAACCAGGCAAGAGAGTATAACCTAACAAGAAAATCTCTAAGAGAAGGTACGCATACACATAACACACAATTCTAATCTCTCTAGCACTAGACATTTTTATCCTCCATTGTTAACCCTTGTAACGGCCTGTACTGACTCTCACGCCTGAGCTATCCCCCGACGGTCCAGCCGTCAAGCTTTTGGTCTTGACTGTGTTTACTGTGCAGGATCGAGACGTCTTACGTGATTGGGACATGGAAGAAGATCTTGGCGTTAACATTGGCGCTAGAAGGAGGGCGTTCTAGTGTTCAAGAGTTGGCAATCACAAATATTTATTTATTCTGCGTTTTCAAAGATGGGGAGGAGAGAGCAGAGATACATCTCGAGGCCTGACCGATGGTCGTCAGTGAATCAAGACCACGAAGTTTCATTAAAGATCGTTTGGGACTGCATTAAGTGTTCATACAAAGAGCGGCGTCAAACGTTCGCATGGAGATTCTCGCCCAAGGGGCGTGGGCAAAGCTAAAGAAAGCTAGTCTTCACGGCGAGAGAAAGAGTCCGTCACGGTCGGAACGAGTAGAAGGCACCTCGCCTAAAAGCTCGATCTAAGAGATGACCCGGGACGAAAAAGGCCTCCCAGTTGGCTAAGATGGCAAATAAAGTAGATAGGGCCATGGAGGCACTTATGAAACAACGGCAGGATATAGCTGAGCAGATGTCCCTGATGGCAGAGTTGAGGGATGAAGAATCCAGTTATGTTCAGTCCGAAGAGCGTGGGCATCGGAGTGGGAAGGAGCCGGCTCATTCAGGACGTGAATCTCGGTGCCAGCATCGCGAAAGAAGAAGATTGAGAAGTCCTACTCCTCAAAGATCGAAGAGGGCACATCACCCTATCGATTCTAAGGGGCATGATCGGGATGAACGAAGAGGCCGATCCAGGGAACGCACTCCGGAGAATACAAAGAAAGCGATCATTGTTGCACATTCTCATCACAGCCACAGAACCCAAAGACGAAGCAGATCTAGGGGCCGTACATCAGAAAGTCCACCGGGGGCACGTCGCTCTGTGAACCATTATCATCGTAAAAGTCCCTCAAAAATTGGGGGTTCTATGGTAAAAGATCGATCCACTCGAAAAGAAGAAAGACTCCCGGAGAAAAAGCGTCGTCTCAATAGGAGGGGGTAGATTATTTGGTTAAAGAGTTGAAGGAGCTCCGAAAGCAGTTGGCAGAGGTGCAGCAGGTGAAGGACACCCCGGGGAAGAAGGCGTCTCCTTTTTCCTCGGACATTCTTAAGGAAAAGGCAGACATCACCAAGAAGCTGCCATGCATGGAGAGTTACGATGGGTCTGGGGATCCTTATGACCATAGCCAGGCGTTCGATCGGCTGATGGATTATTATGACTTTACCGATGCTGCCAAGTGTCACACGTTTGTCACAACACTAAGAAAAGATGCGAGGCAGTGGATGGGAACTTTACCGTCAGATTCAATTTCCTCTTGGACCGAGCTCTGTGACAAGTTCCATGCCCGCTTTGGGAGCAACCGAAGAAGAGGGAAGCCTACAGGTTCTCTAGCACAGGTCAGACAGTTCACCAATGAATCTTTAGGCCAGTATGTGAAGAGGTTCAGAGAAGCAGTTGGTCAGGTGTCCGACCTCAATGATCTCCAGGCGGTAGGGCTGTTTCAGAATGGGCTAGATCTGGTGAAGTCTGAAAAGCTAGTGAAGAAATTGATGTTCCATCATCCGAAGAGTCTGGCAGAGGCTTTCGATAAAGCAGAAGGTTATATTGTTGTGGAGGAGGCTATGAATAGCCTGAAGCGTCCTTCTTCGGACCAAATGAAGGAGGCAGATATTCCTAAGACTCAAGGCGTGATCAGAGGAAGACGAGGGGGTATAATGATCGGCCCGGAAAGGCGATTCGAAGAAGTACAACAACTCATGTCGACAAGAAGGAAGGCGATCCACCCTGCTGTCGTCATACCGAGCGTGAATAAGGTTTACACCTGGCCCGAATACGGATAGGTTGGTGATTTTGGACCAGATCAGAAACCAACCATTCTTTGAGCCACCTCATGATAATTATAGGACAAGGCAGGGCAACTCTCGAAAATATTGTGGCTATCATCAAGCCGCAGGCCATGATACTAATGAGTGTTGCAATCTGAAGGATTTCGTGGAGAAGAAGATTCAGAGCGGTTTGCTGGTTCAGTATGTGGCCGGGAAGGACCAACAAGATCAGCAGAATGTCGACCGTACTGTTCAGATGGTTCAAATGGTTCCACCCGTCCAAAATGCTCCAATACCACCGCCAAGGCACGTCGTTGATGTAATAACCGGTGGGACAGCAGGGAAGTTAGTAGGGAAGAAGAGGAGAGGATATTTGGATTCGGTCATGTCTGTGGCGGGTGCTCCCAAGGCCGAGCGAGAGCATTTCGAGGAAGCTCATTATCTCTTTTACCGATGCAGATTATCCTTCGGAGCCCATCGAGCCACATGAAGGAGCGTTAGTGATCACTGCACAAGTAGGCTCGGTGGATGTAAAGCGTATGATGATAGACAATGGGTCTTCTGTGGATATTCTGTATGCCCATGCCTATCAGAGGATGCATCTTGATGAGCAAAAAATGGAGGTTGGGCAAGAGGCTCCCCTATATGGCTTCAGCAACGATCCGGTCAGAGTGGCAGGAACTATTGAACTACCGGTCATCTTCGGTACTGCTCCACAACAGGTAGAAATAACATGTAAATTTTATGTTGTGCATGTAGATTCTGCCTACAACGCCATACTGGGAAGACCTACCTTGATTGCTCTCCAAGCAGTGACTTCCATCCCTCATTTTAAAATCAAATTCCCTACGGCACATGGAGTGGGAGAGGTAGCAGGGGATTTGGATCTGGCCCGACGATGTTATCGGAATGCTGTCATTTCCTCGGGAGTAGGGGTTAGTAAGCAGAAACAAACCATGGCGATTGAGATTGAACCCTTTACTGAAAGTAGTTCGGAGCCATTGGTTATTCCTACAGGGGAGATAGAGGAGATCGAGCTGATCCTTGGAAAGAAAGACAAGACAGTGAAGATTGGTTCAGGTTTGCCGGAACCTCTCCGGACAAATCTTATAGAACTTCTTCGCTGCTATGCAGACATCTTTGCATGGGAGCAGCAGGACATGCCTAGGATCAGTCAAAAGATTGCCGAGCATCGGCTAGATGTGGATCCGTCAAAGAAGCCAGTTTGGCAGAAAAGGCGGATCTTTGCACCCGAACGTCAAAGAATCATTGATGAGGAGATCGCGAAGCTGATAGCCGCTGACTTCATCTTCGAGATTAACTATCCTGAATGGATGGCAAATGTAGTGCTGGTGCAGAAGCAGAATGGAAATGGAGAGTCTGCATTGACTACACAGATCTGAACAAAGCATGCCCAAAGGACTTCTATCCTTTACCCCATATTGACCAACTTATTGATCCGCCGGGGTATGCACTACTAAGCTTTATGGATGCTTTTTTGGGGTTATCATCAAATTTCTATGTGCAAGGAGGACATCCCAAAGACAACATTCATCACACACCGATCGGTGTACGCCTATAAGAAGATGACCTTCGGCCTGATAAATGCTGGAGCCACCTATCAAAGGATGATGAACCTTGTCTTCCAGAGGCAGCTGGTAAAGAACATGGAGGTGTACGTGGATGATATGATCATAAAGAGCACGATGGTTCAGAAGCATTTGGATGATCTGGAGGAATGCTTTCAAACAATCCGCCATCACAAATTGAGGCTCAATCCTACAAAGTGTACTTTTGGGCTTGGTGCAGGGAAGTTTCTGGGCTACCTGGTCAGTCAAAGAGGTATTGAGGCCAATCCAGAAAAGATCCAGGCCATTCTAGACATGAAGACTCCTCAGTCGTTCAAAGATGTTCAACGTCTGACTGGTCGGATTACAGCTTTGAGGAGGTTCATGTCCAAATCCGCAAAGAGATGTTTACCATTCTTCGACACACTGAAAGGACCAAAGAATGCGAAGACATTCCAGTGCACTTCGGAGTGTGAGGATACCTTCTAAGGCATAAAGACATATCTTTCTTCGGCTCCTTTATTGATGAAACATGCCCCGGCAGAAACCTTGTATTTGTACCTTGCAGCAAGTTCATTGGCAGTTGGGGCAGTACTGGTTCAGGAGGTCAGTGGGAAGCAGCATCCGGTCTATTATGTCAGCCATGTCCTAAGTGATGCTGAAACCAGGTACCCTAATATAGAAAAATTTACCTTTGCTTTAATAATTGCTAGTCGAAAGCTTCGATAATATTTTCAAGGTCGGCTCCTGGTCGTCTACATGGATCAACCATTGAAGAAGGTGATGAGCAAACCAGAAATCTCGGGGAGATTAGCAGCATGTACTATGGAATTATCACAATTTTTTATTGAGTATCATCCCTGGACTGCTATCAAAGGACAAGCCTTGGCCGATTTCATGGTAGAATGTTCTTTCTCCGAAGAAGATGCTGAACTGCCAGAAGTTGAGAAGTCCGATCGAGTGGTTGCAGTTCTTCAGCATGGTCAGAATGCATGGATGCTGTATGTAGATGGGTCCTCTACGGTGAATGTTAGTGGGGCAGAGATTATCTTGACAAGTCCGGAGGGATTCAAGGTACAACAAGCAATCAGATTTGGTTTTAAAGCAACAAACAACGAGGCTGAGTATGAAGCAGTGCTAGCAGGAGTTCTACTGGCGAAGAGTCTAGAAGTCTAGAAGCTGATCATTTACAGTGACTCTCAGTTGGTCGTCAAACAATTGTCGGGAGATTATGAAGCTCGTGGGACCAGGATGATCAAGTATCTGGCAGAATTAAAAGACCAACTTCAGTACTTTGTTTCTTATGAGTTTCAGGGTATAGAGCATAACGACAATTCCATTGCCGATGCACTGTCGAAGCTAGCCACTACGGATGCAGATGTTTTCAACGAATCAGTTTATTTAGAAGTTTTGCAGCAGTCGAGTATCCAGCATGAAGCGGTGATGTGTATCGAACGATCTAACTGCTGGATGACTCCCTACATCGAATATTTGGCAGATGGTGTCCTTCCTTCAGATCAGATACTGGCAAAAAAGATCAAATACAAGAGTGCCAACTTCATTCTTATTGATGGGAATTTTTATCGAAGGGCATTTTCATCACCATTATTGAAGTGTCTGGTTCTGTCTGAAGCTGAGTATGCTCTTCGGGAAGTCCACGAGGGCATTTGTGGTGATCATATGGCTGCCAAGTCTTTGGCTTATAAAGTACTTCGACAGGGATATTATTGGCCTACAATTTATAAGGAAGCTACAGAGTATGTCAAGAAGTGTGAAAAATGCCAGCTCAACAGTCCGATCCCACATCAGCCACCAGGAGAACTATACTCGATTTTATCTCCTATACCCTTTCTTTATGCTGGGGGGTTGATATATTGGGCAGATTCTTGAAAGCAAAAGGTCAAGTCAGTTTTGTCATAGTTGCTATTGATTACATGACCAAGTGGGTAGAGGCAAAGCCACTTCGGCTGATAATGGAGCAAGAGTGCTTGAAATTCATGAAAGAGTCCGTAATATTTCGCTTTAGAATTCCTAAAGTGGTGATATCGGACAACGGACGCCAGTTCTTGGGATCTAAATTTGAAGGGTTTTTAAAGGAGTTGGGGGTTCATCATAAGAAGACTTCGGTGGCTCATCCACAGTCAAACGGGCAAGTTGAGGTGACAAGCGAAACACTTTGAAGCAGGATCAAAGCAGATCGGACGAGGCTAAAGAAGATGGCGGAGGAGTCGCTTTCGATTGTACTATGGGCTTATCGGACCACACCAAGGACTACCACCGGGGATTCACCTTTTCGATTGGCCTATGGCACTGATGCCTTAGTCCCAGTCGAAATTGGATCTCCAAGTCTTCGGGTAAGTCAATTCAAAGAGATCTACAACGACGAAGGACTGAAGGCCAACTTGGATCTGTTAGAAGAAGTCAGAGAAGTGGCTCTAGTCAAGCTGGCAGCCTACCAGCGAAGAGTATCCAAGCATTACAACAAGGGAGTCAAGCTTCGCAGATTTGAAGTAGGGGACTTCATCCTTAGAGAAGCTGAAGCATCTACGCCTCAGAACACGGGAAAGCTGATGCCGAACTAGGAAGGGCCGTATGAGGTGATCGACGTACCAAAGCCAGGGACTTATCAGTTAAAAGCATTAGATGGATCCGAGATTAAGAACACTTGGCATGCGGGAAAACTTCAGAAATATTTCTAGTAGAGATCGAGTCGGGTTCTTTGGAAGTGCATACATGATTGTTCACCATCAATAAAAAGTCACTTTTTCTGGTGATCTTCTTCCTATTTGTCCTAAGTTCACAATGGTGCAAGGAGGTATGGTCGGACTCGCTGGCCATTCGATGGTAGCATATTTATTTGTTACCCCGTGTGGTAGACAAATCCTATGGTCCTTTTAATATTGTTTTTACCAAGGGTGGTAAATCAATGGGCACTGAAGTAAGGAGGACGGGGTGGACTCGCTGACCATTCGATGGTAGCCTCTTTGGCAGGAGTGTCCTTATGGTTTTGTTATACCCTGCGTGGTAGACAAATTCCATGGTCCTTTTTAATTTTGATTTACCGCGAGTGGTAAACAAAAGACACTGAAGTAAGGAGGTATGGTCGGACTTGCTGACCATTCGATGGAAGCCTTATTGACAGGAGTGTCCTTATGAATTTGTTACCCCGTGTGGTAGACAAATTCCATGGCCCTTATAAAATTGTTCTACCCCGAGTGGTAAACAAATGTCCTTATATACTTGTTCTACCCCGAGTGGTAAACAAGATCTTGATGGTGCAAAGAGGATCAACCGAATTCACCTTACGCATGATCTGTCTCACACTTCGGAAACGATAAGTATACATTACTTTATTTTATGCAAGTGTTAAGTTCGGTTCAGTTCATTCAGTTCATTTCATTTCTTAACTTAACTGCTATACGCCTTATCTGATTTGTAGTTTAAGTTAAGTTCATTCAAGATCATTAATGCTAAATTATTTACAAGAAACGAAGTAAACAGAAGTCATAGTAAAGAAAATTGAAATTTCATTAACACTTAAACAAGTCCACTTAAATTTCTTTACAAAACAAAATTTTTACAAAAAATTCTAAAGATCCAAAACAGCAAGATCCTATTTATACATCATTTTCAAAATCAAGCAAGGCCGGATCTATTTAGGCTGCCACCAGCTTTTCCTTGCCTCAACCTCGGCAATCTTCGTATCCTTCATAATATACCTTTAGAATATCTGCGCCAAGCTCGTTAGATGTCCAGAGTCACTCAGATGTCTGCACGCAGCTCTTGATCAAGGAGGATCCCATTCCTGAAGTGCCTTTATTTTACTATGAAGTTTACGACGTTTGGCCCTATGTGTTTTCCTATCATCCCGAGCCTTAGTTTGAACTTCGCCGAGTTCTATTGACAATTTTTGATTGGCTGCAACAAGTCCCTCATTGTTATTCTTCAGAGCTTCGGTCTCTGCAACAAAGCGGACATTTATGTTGGCCAATTTTTGTTCGCTGGCTTTTGTTGTCTTAAATTCTTCTCTGACTGAGATCAGCACATCATGAGTTCCCCTCAGATCTTCTTTGTTTTGGGCCAATTCCCTCTGAAGGCCTTCATTGGAATGAAGAATGGCTTCGCGTTCATCTCTCTCCCGAGCCAATGAAGCCTTCAACATGTTGTTCTCCCTTCTCAAGGTCTCCTCATCAGACTCGGCGTTTATGTGTCTGAGACGTAAACGCCCGAAGACTGCATTGGCCTGCACATATTTGACAATACCCAGTCAATTTCAGATACTTAAAATAGGAAAAGAGATATTTAACCAAGGAAAATGTCACTTACCTTTGCCAAATAACTCATGCCTTCATCAAGAAAATTCCCGTTCGTATGGCTATTGAATCGATGATCGTCAGTTTCCTGAACAAAGGCATCAAAGAGCCGGAAAGGAAAATTTGCGTTGAACCGAGGCCACAAGGTTGGTGCTCCAGTAGCCTCATCATGGAATTTTTTGATGAAGGCCCTGGGAAAGGAATAGGTTGGTCACAAAGAGGAGAAGGATCTGTGTAAATATTTTCGGGAGAGGGAGATCGAGCTGGAGTAGGGTCATGGATTTGGTGAAGGTCTGGGCATGGAGCTCGGTGTTGTCGGATGGTTGTTTTCTCTTCCTAGAAGGTGCTGCAGTGGTCTCAATTTGTTCTTTTTCAACAATAGTTTGAGTACCCACTAACGTTGAAGAGGGGGGAACATTCGAAGAAGATATCCTCAGATCATCAGCAGTCAGAGGAGTGACCTGGGTCTTTAATTTCTTGATTCGAAGGATCTGTCTACGATCATCTTCTGATAGATCGAGTAGACTCCTTCGAGCGACTGTTGGGTGGACAGTTGGCGGCACTGATTCGATAACTGGTGGTGTTGGGTCAACGACTGGTGGTGTTGGGTTGATAGTTGGCGGCACTGATTCGATAGTTGGTGGTATTGGATCGATGGGTGGGGGTATCGGGTTGACATTTGATTCAGATTCAGAAAAAGCTTCGGAATCTGATGGTATGGAGATCTGTTTGGGCTTTCGGACGGCCCTCTTTCTTCGACGTGTTTTGAGTTGTATTTCTTGTAAAATGGGCACTTCGGCCTCTGGCTCAATGGTCTGGGATTCAGCATGGACTTGAGGAGCTTCGGTAGGAGGTGCTTCAGTGGGGGGGTTATCTTCAGGAGACTCTTCTATCAATGAAGTTTCAGGCTCTTCGGTGGACTTCCCAGATAGGAAGTCTTCAAGGTTCTTTTCTTCCTCAGGGCTAGGCTTAATTAAAGACACTAAAAACGACAACAACCCATTTTTGAGTACATGTATTATCAGAAATTCCAAGGAAATAGAAATGAGGATATGAACTTACATTTATGGCCATACAACCGTGCTTGCTTTAGGCGTAAGCTTCGTATTTCCATTCTTCCTTCGGTATCAAAGAGATCTATCATGTCAGCTATACGCTCTTCTGAAATGTCCCCGAAGTCGGCAAAAATTTTCTCGTCAGTAACCCAGTTCGGAATAGTGACAATCTCTGGTCCCTTAACGAAGAACCACTCTTTGTTCCATCCTTTGTTACTAGAGGGGGTAGTTACCAGCGAACGCCTTTCGAATTTTTCACCCGTCTTCGACGCCTGCTTACCTATAAATTTGAACCCCTTTTCACGAGACTGACTAATCTTATACACAGTGAAAAAGAAGTCGAGAGTAGGTTCGACTCCAACTTCATGACAGAATGCAATGAAGGCTACAATATGTATATAAGAGTTCGGCACCAATTGGGCGAGCCCGACACCGATGAACCCTAGAATGGTCACCAGAAATGGGTGGAGAGGAAACCTGACCCCTTTTTCAAGAACAGTCACAGCAACTGCCGTCCATCCCTCAGGTCGTTGATACATCCTTTCCTCAGCCCTAGGAGCTCTCACTAAGTGGGTATCCGGAATATGGCACCGATCTCGAATTTTTTGTAATTCCTTCTCAGTGATCGTTGACGGAGTATTGACATGGGTAAAAAGTTCCTTACTCCTAAAAAATTCAGAAGGAGTAAGTCGAGGTTTAGGAGGCATTTTCTTTTTATCTAAAGTGGCAGCTTGGGGGTTAGAACTCGAAGCTTCTTTGTGGGGGCTGGGGTTAGGTGGAACTGTAGTGATGGGGGTTGCTAGAATTTTGGTTGGTGTTTAGGTTTTCCATTGATCGTATTTTGCAGAGAAGGTAAGAAAAGCTATGGAAGGAAGGAGAGAGCTCAGAGGTCCGAAATTCAAATTGGCAGGTAAAACTGTCAAAATTGGTAAAGTTTATCTTTTTTATCTTGTGGTTTACACGATTCGAAGGGACACATTTAATTGACAATCATGATCTTAATTTGAAAAGGTTGCGTAAAATTTGAGTTTTAATCATTTAAGTGGTTGGGCCTTTCAATTGGGGCTTTATTTTAATAAATCTTTTCAATTTATTTTTATCCTTAACCATTTGGGCCTTGGTAAATTTTAGTTTGAACTTATTTCAATCCTATCCAACCCAATAAAGTCATAGACCACTTATAGTTTTCCATTAAATATCCTATTTAATAGAAAACTAGGGGTAATGTTTGGTCATGATATTTCCCTATTGGGCCTTATGGATTGGGCTTATTTGTTTAATTAGTCCATTGGGTTTCCATTATTGAGTCTTAAAGTTATTGGGCCTAATCTTACATTATTTCTCCTTAACATTGGGTAGGGTCCATGGTACGATCCATTAGATCTTTTAATATCTAAGTCTTTGACTTGTAATGATGAAAAAAGGAAGGTTGTTGACAAAAGTCTGCAGATCATTAACGTGGATGTTTATATCCGTGACATGACATGTGTGATTGGGAAAAAGGTGACAACTGCATGCATCCCATTTGAGATCGATGAGGGAGTAGGGGCTATGTCGGAGAGGAGTTGGTGGTACGGTAAACCAGTGAGAGAGTATAACCTAACAAGAAAATCTCCGAGAGAAGATGCGTATATACAACACACAATTTTAATCTCTCTAGTACTAGACATTTTATCCTCCATTGTTAACCCTTATAACTCACTTTATACCGACTCACTTTGAGCTATCCCCAACGGTCCAGTAGTGAGCTTTTAGTGTTATTTGTGTTTCTTGTGGCAGGATCGGGACGTCTTACGTGATTGGGACGCGTGGAGAAGATCTTCAAGTTAACACACCCCTTACCCCAACCCCACCCCACGCCACCCCCACCCCACCCCCACCCCACACCCCACCCCACACTCCACACCCCACACCCCACCCCACCCACCCCACCCTCACCCACACCACACCCACACCCACACCCAAAAAAAATAATATTATGTTATTATATATATTTCATAGCATTACTTAAGGAGCTTAAATTTCACCCCTTATATCCGTCACTCTATCTATAGTATATATTAATTTCATTTTTTAAAATTTTTATTTAAAAGTCAAAACATCTTAAAATAGTTAATATGATTTTTAACCATAACCATATGATTCCTGTAATATCCGAGTTTTATTTTTATTTTTTTTTAATATTTTTTTATGTAATTTAAGAATTGTTAATAAACGAATTTATATGAAACTTTTGGGTGATTTCATTTATTAGATGTATGTGTGTGGTACATATATGTGTTATTTCAAGATATGTGATGAGATGTATTTAAATGGTTGGTTTAGTTTTATTTAACTATTTAAATAAAATTAAGTAGGGAATTATTCTATTTTATTACGTGGGATGGTATTAAATCATGAGCTAGAGTTAGGAGTAGAATTTAGAGATGCGGACTGTGTATTCAAGTCCGGAACGTCGAAAATTAGTCGAGGATATCATCGTAATCACGAAAAAAGTGTCACAGTTGACTTTTTAGTCAAAAATCAACTTTATTGACTTTTTCGAGGAAAAAGTCAACTACTGAATTTCAAAGATGAATTTGACTAAACGGATAGTCCTTGACGTCCGAAACGTCGACTTTAGTAGGAATCGATATATGGTTCGTAAAGTTTGGTTCAGAAGGGTAAAATAGTCAAATAGCTTATTAATTGATTAATTGATTAAAATAATATATGTATTTTTTTTAATAGAAATCAGCCTGATGGACCCATGAGACTATTAAATTGGGACAAGGGATGGAGTATACGTATATTACATAATAGCTAAGGTGGAAGTAATTTATTTTATTCCTTAAAATCAAAATTCTTTTTATTTTTCTAACTCCCACATTCATTTTCTCTAACTCCCACATTCTTCCTATTAATTAACTATATTATTGTAGTATTAAGTATTGTGAGTAACTAATCATTAGAGTTGGGGGTTATGGGAGTTGGGGGTTATGGGAATCAAAAGACTATAACAAAGCTATACATATATACAAACACACTTTTCTTTTAAGAAAATTCCACCAAGTGAGTAAACATGGAGAGAAATTGAAAGCCTAAGAGAGTTAGAACTAATTTTGGAGGATTACTTAGGATTTGACAAGCAAGGAGAAGGAGCATCATATTAAACCAAGAAGAAATTCATCAAAAGGTAATTCATGAACCCATTTTATTTTTATAACAAAAATGAGAAGAAAATGCATATAAAATTGGTAAATGATTTGTTGTGGCTTTGTGTTGCCATGTTACTGTTGTTTGATGATTATAGATCATTAACAACAAAAGATATGGGTTAATCATGCATCAAATTCATAGAAAATCAAAGAATTAAGCAATGCATGCTCTACCTTTGATAAAATGTCTTTAAGGTGCTAAATTAATCAAAAAGGTGGAAGTTTGTTGAAGTTTGATGTTGTGAAATGTGAAAACATGTGAGAGTAGATGATCTGGACATTAGGAATAATTTAATTGCATGCTAGAAGAAAAATCCCGGATTTTTGTCAAATTGGGTTTAACTAGTAATATGTGATTTTTGGGGTTTTTCGGAGCCTCGGGATCATGGTGTATATGACTCGATTAACGTATGTAATAATTTTATAAAATAGTATGTAACATGAGGTACAACCTGTCCAAATTTCATAAGAAAGGGAGTTAAATTGAGCAAGTTATGAAAATCGTAAGCATGCATGTTGGTAATAAAATCTGCAGAATTTTGGAAATTCCAGAATTTTTTTTCTAAGTATAAAACTAGTGCTTGCACGCTTTTCTATGCAGTTGGTTTGTGGTCTTAGCATGCTAGTTTTATGAATGTTATATTTTTGTAAAATACCTTGATGTATGAAGGTTATTGTGTCCAAGTATCATGGTCATATCATATTTAGATTAGCGGGAATAAAATCGTAGAGTCGGTGAAAATCGTAGAGTCAATGAAAATCATAGAGTTAACTCTAAAAATCGTAGAGTCAGTGAAAATCATAGAGTAAACTCTGAAAATCGTAGAGTCAATGAAAATTGTAGAGTTAACTCTGAAAATCGTAGAGTCAGTGAAAATCGTAGAGTAAACTCTGAAAATCGTAGAGTCAATGAAAGTCGTAGAGTAAACTCTGAAAATTGTAGAGTGCAGATAGTAGAGTGAAAATCGTAGAGTCAACAGTGAAAATCGTAGAGTCAGTAAAAATCGTAAAGTGAACTCTGAAAATCGTAGAGTGCAGATAGTAGAGTGAAAATCATAGAGTGAACTCTAAAAATTATAGAGTAAAGTTTATATTACAACTACTATGCGTTGCTAATAGTTGATGTGCGTGATTATACAATTGTGTAGGGCACGTGAAGTGCAGATAGCTATAAGCTGTTAATCTGTTATTGGTAAACAACGATCAAGGCAAGTTTCTTACCCTATTTTTCATTATGAATTTATTCAACTCTTATTCAGTTGATTGCGGTGAGGGTAAGTTTGGGCTTGTGATTAATTAATCATTAAATGCAAGCTCCTTTATTGTAAAGTTCTATAACTTCAATTGCGATGCTAAACGTTATTGATGATTACTCGAGCCCTATTGCAATCGCTATACTTTAAAGTTCGTATTCCCTTAATGAACTATATTCAAGCATGCTTTCTAGCTTTCATCCCAGCTAGATGTTATTGATGCAAACATAGTATATTGTTTAAACAATTCAAATCCTTTGAAGCTATTTGATGTTTACCAATCCAAATTGCTTTGGTGAGGTCCAAATATGAATACTAAGATGAACAACCGGATAAGCAGGGGTAGGCGATGTGAGCATATAGTCCCATTTACGCTTATGCGTTTAAACTTTATACTTGTGCACAATGTAGGATACGATAGGCTGATCACCTGGAGTACTTGCAGAGACCGTTTACAATCTATTTGATTATTAAACCGTATGATGGTTTTTGATGAAACAAAGTAATGTTCAGGGTATCTAACACCCCTTAGTATGTTATTGAGAATTCCAGAACTCTTATCTTGATATTCCAGTTTATCTCTTGATATTTATTTCAACTATTGAGAAATATTCATACTAATGCTTCTACTTCTGATGTATGTTCTCAAACTACTTTATATACTTGATGGGCAATTTGTGCTCATTCTTGCTTAAACTTTTTTCGATTAAAATTTGATAATATTTGAGGGCTCGAGGCAAGGACAAAGAAAAGTCTAAGATGAAATGATGAGAGTTATTTATGTAATAATTATATTTCCGCATATGATGTGATGTAACGATAAACGCTAAGTTTATGTTTCAGTTTATTAAAGGTTGTAAAGACTTGGGACTTTATTTTGAATAAGTATGTAATAGTTAATATTATTATTTTTATTATTATTAGTTACTTAGATAGATGATGATGTATGTTATATCGTGAGCACCATGTCCTGTAATCGATGTTACACGGATTTGGGGGCGTCACAATTCCAACCCACATAACTCATATTAAAAATGGTTAAAATGGTTTTAGTTCTTAAATGGAACCATAACTATATTTTGAAAACCAAAACCAACTCATAACTATATTTTGTCAGGCTTAATTCTAATATATTTATTTTACGGCTATTTGGGTAACAATTAAATATTCCTTTATTTAATATTACTTATTATAATTACAACTTGAATTACTTTATTTTTTAATTTCTGAACAGAGTATTTCTCTAAAGTTCAACTTACGTGGGATATATATCCGACTTTTTCCAACACTTAATATTGTAAGGGAAAGTTTAACATAAGTGTTGACTAAAAAGCAAGTTGATAATATATTGGCTTACTATCGTAAGATTGCCCTTGTACTTAGTTTTTGGACAAATGTTATACCTGGTTTTCTTTTTATTTTTATTAAGATTTACATAAGAATATTTTTTTTTTAATGATTTTCTATTTTGTGTCATTAACTTTAACTTATTATTAGAAATTTATTTTTAAAAAGGTGTCTAAGTGCATTAATTCTATGTAAACTCTAATCTATATACTATAGATAATTCAAGTATAAGAGTGAGCTTTAGGCCGGATCAACTTAATAGTTTTGATCTTTTAATTGAAGGTAATTAAAATATATCTATACTTGTATATTTAATTGGGTTACTTAGCTCACTCGATTTCCGTCCTGCTTAATAGAAAATACAGTCCTGTAGAACAAATGTGATAGCGTAGTGGTAGTGGTAGAGACGTATGTACAATATACCACAGATGAAGTCAGAATTAATCGATGCATGAAGATGGTAAGTTTTCCCTAAGTTCCTCCCTAAACCTCTAAGATGAAATGTATCCCTAAATTTGAATTGTAATAGAATATATTCTAAAAAAAACAAAAAACAAAAAAAACTCCTTGTGTTGATCAACTCATAATTTAATTTTTTACTGTTATTAGAATATAAATATAATTATTTGAGGTTTTTTTCGAACGTATACTATTACTTCATCCGTCCCATAGTTATAGGCTGATTTTCCATTTTGAGATGTTCCAATATGTATGCTATTTACTATTTATAAAATTTAGTTGGTTCATTGTTTTACTTTTATGCCCTTATAATAAATATTCAACCATTACTCTTTTTTTTGAAAAAAACAACATTTAATGTTATTATTTTTATCACCACATTTAATGTTGTTGTATTCTCTTTAGTTAAAGTTTATGGATTTTAATGGTCAGTACACGTCAATCGATAAGTTGAGAGTTCCGGTGTGATAAATAAGGAGTAATTAACTTATTCATTAATTCCATATTAAGGGGTATATGTGGAAAATTTATGTTAAAAATTGTCACTTAACTGATTTTCTTAAACTATGCTATGTAAAAAAAATCAAAGATATAAGCAATGGAGAGATATATTATTTAATTTTAAGATACATTTCAATCCTTAGGAGGAGTATTTCTCTATATACATATATTGTCCTCTAGGCTCTAACCAATGTGGAATCCAGTACTCTACTTTCATTACTTTGATAGCTGTTTGTAAAACAATGGCAGAAGCAATTTTTTGTGGCATTGCTAAAAGCGTTGGTGTAAAGCTTGGCTCTTTGTTTGGCTCTTTGGTTGGCTCTTGTTTTGGATTAGCATGGGGGGCCAAAAGCGAAAGAGACAAGCTCTCTCAAACTTTAGCTACAGTTGAAGTTGTGATGTTGGATGCCGAACGCCACCAAGAAACAAACCGTGAATTAGGCATATGGTTGGAAGGGCTTAAAGACGTTTATTCTTCTGCCCAAGATGTGCTCGATGAGTATCAAACTAATCTTGCTTCACAGCAGCAACTGATGCAAAGGAATACTCATGTGATGGAAAAAGTAAGTATCTTCTTTTCATCGTCAAATCCACTTTTGCTTCATGTCAAGATGGGCTATAAAATAATGAAAATAAGACGGGATCTAGTTGATATTGCTGATGATAAACAGAAATATCATATTTCACAACAGAATTTAGATCGAAAGGTTGAGGTATGGAGAGAAACTCATTCCTATGTTGATGCTTCCAATGTTATTGGCAGATATGCTGATAAAGAAGTGATTGTTAATCACTTAATCCAACCAGATAATGAAAAGTGTGTTTGTGTCATCCCTATAATTGGAATCGGCGGGCTTGGAAAGACTGAGCTTGCGAAATGTGTGTATAATGATGTGAGGGTGATTAAACATTTTGACTTGAGAAGATGGGTATGTGTGCTGGAGGACTTTGAGGTGAAAAAGATAATTCGAAATATGTTAAATTGCGATGATATTGTAAGTCTGCAAAATTTGATAGAACTTTTACATCAAACTTTGGGTGGTAAAAAATATTTAATTGTTTTGGATGATGTGTGGAATGAGGATCTTATGAGATGGAGAAATTTGATAGAGATTCTGAATTGTGGTGTCAAGGGATGCAAAATTGTTGTAACTACGAGAAGTCCGTTAGTTGCTTCAATCACAGATCCAACTTACACACACAGGTTACCGAGTCTTTCACATAAGGATTCCTTTTATTTGCTTAGGAGGTGGGCATTTGGGGTAGGGAGAGAGAATAAATATCCACACCTCGACGAAATTGGGAAGGATATAGCAAAAAAGTGCGGAGGGGTACCCTTAGCGGTAAGAACTTTGGGAAGCCTTCTGTATATGAAGACTGGTGTTAGCGAATGGCGCAGTGTGAGAGATAGTGAGTTATGGAACTTGGAACAAGGAGAGAGTGACATTTTGCCCGCATTGAAATTGAGTTATAATTATCTACCTTTTTACTTGAGACGATGTTTTGTTATTTGTTCCATGTTTGAGAGAGGCCATGAATTTGATGACATATCTATGGTCTATCTGTGGATGGCACTGGGGCTCCTTGATTCAAGTGATCAAACCCTAGAGTTGGAAGAGCGAGGCAAAAAGTATGTTACTCAGTTATTGTCAAGATCATTTTTTCAAGACTTCAAGAAATCGGATTATGAGTTTGAAGAAAGTTTTAAAATGCACGACCTTCTTCATGATCTTTCAATATCACTCACGAAAAATGATTATGCAAGGTTAAGTCGTGATAGCCTGGATGATGTATTTGTTGATAATAAAGTTAAGCACCTATCGTTTTACAACAAAAACTTGTTGAGCATGGAAGAGTTTCACAACTCTCTTCTTAACGTGACTAATTTGAGAACGATTCGAGTGGGTTGTGGCTCTCTCACTGCCACCAGCCAATATTTTGTGAATACATGTATTGCACAATTTAAGTTGTTGCGGGTGCTTGATTTGAAAATGTCAAGGTTTGAGGTGTTGCCAGATTCCATTGGCCATTTGAAGTATTTGAGATACCTAGACTTTTACGTTGGCATGGAGTTTCTCCCTAATACTCTATGCAAACTGCAGAATTTACAGTATCTTCGAATGAGGAATAGTCATCAAGGATTTGAGAAGTTGCCTGAAAATTTCGGACGCCTGATCAATCTTAGATACTTGAAAGTACAAACAAACGAGAAATGTTTTCCTGGAGAAGGAATAGGAAGCTTGATTAACCTCCGAACGCTCATCATACAGCGTTGCGATTATCTAGAATATCTCTTTGATAATTCTTATGAAAGGGATGGAGGGATGCAACGCAACCTCCCTAACCTCCGAATCCTAGTCATTGAGAGATGTCCGAATTTGAAATTTTTACCAGCCAGTTTAAGATACCTATCCAATCTAGAGACTCTGAAGATTGCCAATTGTAAATTGCTAAATTTGCCAAAAAACTATTTAGATCTACAAGTTGGCAATCTTGTGAGCCTCAAAGTTGTATTCATTGAAGGGCTACCCAAATTACAGTCTTTTCCCAATTGGCTTTCTCATTCTGGTGTTCTAAAGAAGCTTGCAATTCACAACTGTTTGAGCATGGCTAGATTTCCACAAGATCTCATGTATCCACAGGAGCTGATTATTAGATATTGTCCCAATTTGGGTACTATATCTGAGGGCGAAATCTCCTATTCCGAATTTTGCCAGATCAAAAGAACACCAATATAATGGTTCAAAATCTCTTGCATTTGTAAAAGGAAAAGTCCAACGAGATCATCAAGGTACGACACCCAAATGCTCTTTCTTTCTTCCACAAACATTTATAATTATATGTATATGCTCCTCAATGATTTACTTCCTTCCCATGGTATTTTAAAAGAGTTTCCTTCAAAGATAAAAATCATTTTAACTGGTCAATTTCAATTAATATCTAGACATAGCGGCTTCTATTCTGTCGATAAAATTTATTGAAAGAAATTTAAAACTACGTATGCCTAGGGGCGAAACTACATGCATGAGTGTGGGGTCAATTGACCCAACAGAATATATATATATATATATATATATATATATATATATATATATGATGTAATAGCTTTTTTATGAGTGTAATTTAGTAATTTGACCACACTGAAATTATTTTCTGGCTTCGCCACTAGCCCACTGCGTATGCCGAAATTGTTTTCACTGATTAATATTTCATCGGCAGAACAATGGGAGCTTATGCTTAAGGAGTTTTTGAAGGTTGATCCATACAATGTGCTTTTGAAGTGATGAGGAGACCGAATGGATCCCTTATATTAATGTATTCGGTGAGGTAGCTTTTGCTCTCGGTAAATTGAGACATTTACTTGATGGCTTCCATTGCATATGTTGTCTAGTGTTATAGCTGTGTTTTAACAATGTCACCTTTGATATGTAATTCTAGTTTATACATACGCCGAGTCGGCATAAATCTAGTCGGCTGAAATTGAGTACAAAAAGGTGAGGAGATATCATTAGCCTTAAGTTAATGTTTGATTTAGTTGATTGTATTATGTGAAGGAAACCGTCTAGTATATATAAATGTATAATAAATAATGACTTTGGATAGAACAACTTTAATTCTTCCACTATTGCTAAGTTTTGAAATGGATTTCGCTTCTTTGTAAAAAGGAATGTTTGCTGTAAGGTGAGCTACACCTGATTAGAATCAACCAGCAGGCTTCCATTTGTGCTGAATTGGCTATGATCTGAATAAATGTAAGAACTTAATGCATGATCTGTACACATCGCATGATTTATTTCTTATGCTTTTCGTAAGTTAAGATGTGTTGCATACAGTTGTTTAATGAGTTGCATTCATTTGTTTGTTGAGTTCTATTGAAGTTGGAAAACAATAATGATACTGTGTTTTTGATTTCTGATTTGGGAGGAGAGAAATTGTTTTTTAAAAAATAAATTTGTTAAAACGATGTAATTTTGACGGATTAAACAAAAATAAAACATACACTGGTCTTCAAATATTATTAATATGTAGACACCCAAAAATTCAGGCTTCAAATAGAATTTGTTAAAAAATTGAAAGCCCAAAATAAAGGTGCATAAAATAAAAACAGCACAGAAAAAGGTCTTCAAACATGCGTAGCCCTTTTACCACGACCAAGAGCTCAGAAAGAACTTTCCGAATTGTACTTGTTTAAAATGTAATTTTTTCATGAACTAGGATAGGCAATTACACAAAGATGTATCAGGATTTGTGACAGTACTTTTCGTGGCCAAATATGAAACGAGAAGTAGCGGAGTACTTCAGCCGATGTCTAACATGCCAGCGGATTAAAGCAGAGCACCAATGATCGAGCGGACTGCTTCAACCATTAGAGATTCCAGAGTAGAAGTGGGAGTACATCTCCATGAATTTTTTGGTGGGTCTGCCATCGACACACAATGGTTTAGACGCAATCTGGGTAATTGTGGATCGTCTGACCAAGTCTGCTCATTTTCTACAGATCAAGATATGGTACAATCTGGAGCAGTTAGCAAAGCTCTATGTGAAAGAAATCATATCGCGTCATGAAGGATCTAACGGTACCCAGATCCTCCCTTCAAACCTTATCAGTCATGTGCTATCAATCCTGTACTTAAGCTCCTCGCCTTCAACAATTCGCTTCTTGATACTATCACAATCTTCATTCTTCTCTTGAGCCTCCTTAATTTTATCCAATAAGGTCGGACTCACTATTATTGTAAATAATTTCTCGTATGACTCCATCGCATACTTAACCTCCAATTTCAGTCATTCAAAATCCCTTACCAATTTTTCCTGAGTTGTCAGCTTCATTAATTTCTCCCTGCCTGTTCTGCTCAAGGCATCTACCACTAGATTTGCTTTGTCTTGATGGTACAAAATTTCACAGTCGAAATCTTTGATCAATTCCAGCCATCGGCACTGCCTCATGTTTATCTCCTTCTGAGTGAAGATATACTTCAGACTCTTGTGATATGTGTATATCTCGCACTTCTCGCCATATAAATTGTTTCTCTAAATCTTCAAGGAAAAAACTACCACTGCTAACTCCAGGTCATGAGTCGAGTAACCCTTCTCATAGTCCTTTCACTGCCGTGAAGCGAACGCAATGACCTTGTCATGCTGCATCAGTACACAACCAAGACCCTTGTGTGATGCATCACTATACACCACAAAACCTCATGTGTCGTCCGGTAAAGCCAACACAGGCGCTTGAATCAGTTTCTTCTTTAACTCCATGAAACTTTCCTCGTATTTCTCCGTCCAAACGAACTTCACCATCTTTCTGGTTAGATTGATCAATGGCGATGCTATCCTCGAAAAATCCTGGATGAATCTTTGATAATATTCTGCTAATCCCAAGAAACTCCTAATCTCAGTTGGCGTCTTCGACTGCTCCTAGTTGATAACCGCTTCCACTTTTGATGGATTCACTGAAACACCATTTTTGTCAATGACGTGACCTAGAAACGACACCCTTTGCAACCAAAATTCAGACTTAGAAAATTTCGCGTACAACTTCTCCCTTCTTAATGCCTCCAATAGAATCCTTAGATGTTCATCATGCTCCTCCTCTGTCTCCGAATAAACCAAGATGTCATCGATGAATACGACCACAAACTTGTCCAAGTACTACTTGAACACTCGGTTCATCATTTCCATGAATGTTCTGGTGCATTCGTCAGTCCAAACGACATCACCAGAAACTCAAAATATCCATAACGAGTTTTGAATGCAGTCTTCGGGATATCTTCCTGCCTCACCTTCAGTTGATGATAACCCGTTCTTAAATCAATCTTTGAAAAGTACTTCACTCCCTTGAGTTGATCAAACAAATCGTCTATTCTGGGCAGCGGATACCTATTCTTAGTGGTAACCTTGTTCAACTTGCGATAGTCGAGACAAAGCCTCATCGAACCATCTTTCTTATTTACGAACAGAACTGGAACTCCCCATGGTGATACGCTCGGTCTGATGTAACCTTTGTCTAACAACTCCTGCAATTGAACCATTAGCTCTTTCATCTCTACTGGTGCCATACGGTACGACGCCTTCGATATTGGTGCGGTTCCCGGTGCTAAGTCGATCACGAACTCAAGTCCTCTATCCGGTGGCAACCCCATAATCTCATCTGGGAAAACGTCAGCGAATTCCCTTACAATAGTTATCTGAGTTAGTTCACCCTCGACTCGTCGAGTATCAACCACGTGAGCCAAATAACCTATGCACCCTTTCCTAAGCAACCTCCGTGCTTGCATCATCGTCAGACAACAAGATTGTCTCGGCTATTTACTACCATAGAATACCACCTTCGACTTATTCAGAGTCTTCAGGTGTACATGTCGACGTCGGGATTTTTGGATGTCCCTTTCTGTTACCTGTTCTTTGGTGTTCTCATTTTAGGTGAGATTTGTTTGAAAAAATAAGTGAAAAGGTCCGAGCATGTATAATGTCGACGATGGGTGATAAGAGTCGCCATTGAGTTGGTTTTTAAATGGTTGTACCAACACAACCGAGAAAAATTTTACATTAACCCACCGATGTGACACTATTATACTGAATTCGATTGAAACCGAGATTCGTTTAGGGTCCGGGGACTTGGTTATCTGGGGGAAAGTGTTAGGCACCCGACATCCGTGTTACCACGGTGACCGCCTCTTTTCAAGAAACTATTATCTGAGTGTGTGTGTGTGTGTGGGTCAATGTGCTGTTATATGGAAGTTGTGTGAGGCCTCGTTCGAACCTATATACACAGGGTTTGAATTTATGTAAAAATTCATTTTTTAGCAAGATATAACAATGATGTTTTATAAAAAGGTTTTTTTTTAAACCCTGATGCTCAATAGTAATTGAGACCTCTTACACTCCCATTTTATTAAGTGTTCGGCTTGATTGATTTTATTTTACGAATGCGAGGCATCCATATGAAAATAATGTACAAAATAATGCCGACTTCCTCGTGGGTATGGAAACCATCGAGGAAATTCAGAGACAATCGATAATAATTTACAAAAGTCGCTATAATTTGAAAATGTCCATCACGGAACCGAATCTAGATCAATGGGATGAATCTGTGATCACATGATTCCTAGGCGTATGTGAGATCTTTGCAATTTGTATGAAAGCGATGGCGGTATATATATATAAAAAAAGTCAGTAAATATATATATACAGACATGATCACCAACCACGAAGCACCTCCATGGGGGATCAGAAATGTAAATAAAGCCGTAAGAGCGATCAACTACCACGAAAGAAACTCCAGGCAGGACGAAAATAAATATATAAGCAATAAACGCACCGGATGTAAAATTCAGGCTCATCGAACAGAGTTCAACCACAGTTCATATATATATAAGTATAAATATATATATAAGCGAATAAATGCACCGAGATATAAAATCCGGGCTCATCGAGCGAGTTAGACATACGATTAATATATATATATATATATATATATATATATATATATATATATATATATATATATAAAAGCAAAGCGCTCGAGACCAAACTCTAGGCTCATTGAACAAAGTTACACACACACAGTTATATATATATATATATATATATATATATATATATATATATATATATAGAAAAGCAAATAAATGCTCCGCATCAAGTTCAGGCTCAATCGAGGCATAACTCGATAATGTTAGTCAATATATATATATATATATATATATATATATATATATATATATATATATATATATATATATATATATATATATAGATCGAATGAAACCACGGATCAAGTCCGCAAAAACAAGCAACCACACGACTCTCGATGTGTAGAAGGATGTGTGCAAAGATAAAGAGAAAAACTCTAAAGTGTGTGAGAAGGCTTACAAATTGATTGCTAAAAAGGCTTCTATATCTTTAGAGTGGGTAAACTCTTGGCTTTTGTGGGTACAAAAAGGCTATATATGAGCTCACAGTGTTTAAAAGTGGGAGAATACATCAGATATAAGTGAAAAGTGAGGCGAATTGTGCGAGGTTTCCCGTCTTTTCTCCTTCAAAATCAGCACCCCAAGCCCTCTATTTATAGGCATATTAGCTGCAGGTGTACCTGCAGCTGAGCCGCAGGTGTACCAGAGGCAACCCGGGTTGGCCCGGGTTTTTCGGGTCGGGTCGTCTCGAAGTACGTGCACTCAGGCATTGTAATGTCCACTCGAACTTTCAGAAGTGCAATCCGGGCATCCGTTTGAGGTATACTGGACCTATTTTGGACCGCCGTTGTTGAGAGTTGTACGATGGCATGGGATTAGAGTTTGTGCAAAGTCATTGAAGATGGGACGATGCCCTCCGGTCTTCAAGCTTCAACTTTCTTCCGTTACCCCGCACAATAGTCACTCGGGATTGGTTAGTCTTGTGGGACATTGTTGCGTAGAGACTTGACGTGGCATCATGTTGACGAGATGACGATGTTGCCCCTCTCATTATTATCGCCGGATTAGGTGATAAAAGACGTTACTTCAAGCTTCATTTGAGATTGGACTGCTGCAATTTGTTGAAGGTCCTCATTATCATCTTTGAAGTGTGCCTGTCTTCCCGATGTTGTCGTCGGGTTGGTACAGTGGATCTCGTTGTGAGCGCCGAGATTGAAGCTGGTCGCATTTGAAACAAGCATTTTCGGGGTTATCTCCGAAATTGCATTCCTTGGGGTCATCACCAAGGTTGGGGGCTATTCCCATGGTTGGGACTGAGACTGGATACCTCGGGGTCATCTCCGAGATTAATCGGTCTTCTCCGGTGTGTGTTTCGGTATTGTATCTGCAGGCCTCGGGGTTATCTCCGAGGTTGGATTTGGTTATGTTGGGAGAATGCATATTATGATTTGATGTTTTAAATGTATATGTTCATGATTATTTGTAAGGTCCTTAAATGAATATATGTACAAGGACTTAGTAATAGATCAAAATTGTTAGGTTGATCTAAGCTTTCAACGTGTACCATTCTAATAAAGAATGTATAGATAGAAAGATCAAAACTGTTAGGTTGATCTTAAGATGTAATAGATTAGTCTTGAAGAAATCGTAGTGCATCCATCGATCAACATTAGAAGTCAAGGCGTAAAACGAGAGCCCAAAGATCGTAGTGTGCCCGCCTTGAAGGGACTCTTCGGAAATCGTAGAGTGGTCCCAATGTTTTCGAGAGCCAACTCTACGATCGCGATATCTTTGAAGGAAACATGAAGTTTTACAAGTCGGCGATCGTAGTGTGCTCTCGGGGGCGTGGAAGTCAACAAACACGAGCAAGAGAAGATCGTGGTGTGTGCGAAGGATGAAGGGAAATCGTAGTGCTCTCGAACTAATAACCGTGAGTATACAAAATGTCAAAGACACTACGATCTAAATCGTAGAACACCACGATCCAAATCGTAGAGCATCATCATCTCATGTCGAAAGCGCCGAGCCTCATGATCTGTGTTTTCAACAAGTGATGAATGGATCCTAGATACTGCAGTGCTCATCAGTCCCAGAAAATATGAAATATCCTTAGTATGCAACAAAGAAGCGTAGTGAAGAAGCTAAGGATAGTACCATGGGTAAGAGGGACAAAATACCTTTTCAGGTGGTAGGTGAGAAAGCAGCCTGCAGTGTCAGTGGGCCAGAATTAAGAATTCAGAAGATGTGCAGAAATGTCTCCATCACAGTACAGAAAGTTCATATGCATTTAATGCCACAACGGATGGATCCAACAGATAGTTTTCAACATCACATATATATAGATCAGACAGATGAGAGAGAAAGAAGCAAGCATTAATCAAATAACGTGAACATCTCTCTCAAGCTCAACTCTACGAACTGAGATATTGCAAAGCTTGCTCAGCTACTCAGTTCTTAACGAACCAGTGCTTACACAACAACTGAGTAGCAAATATCAAGAACTCAACAACTATCAATCAACTGAAGAAGAGTACCAAGTTTGCTGGACTTGAAGAGTTCGTAGTGAACTGTAAAAAAGCCAAGTCTGCTGGACTTGAAGAGTTCAAGAGTGAACTAGAGAAGTTCCTAGACTGCTGGTCTAGAAGGAATCTGTGTGATTCAGAAGATTGTAAAAGACATCTTTAGTGGATATTCTACTCGTTGAGTAAGAGAGTGGACTAGGAGCTTTGAGTGCTCTGAACCACTTAAAAACAACTGTGTCGTTTACATTCATGCTATAACTTCTATATCCGCTATAACTGCCTTACTCGGTCATAACTCCATTGCTTGGTAAAGAAGATTAAAACAAATACTAATTCCGCAAAGTTTTAATCATTATCTAAGAACAAGTTAAAACGAAAAGATTTTCAAATATCTATTCAACCCCCTTACAGATAACTTGTGCCTACTAGAACTAACAATTGGTATCAAAGAAGGTTCTATTTCTGACTTACACGCTTTAGTAGATCTAAATGGCTTTTTCACCAAGCTTAATCCGGGACCCAGGGGGAGGCAATAAGCCACCAATGTGCAACAAGGATAAATTTGCTAACTGGAAAGTCAGGATGCAAGCTTATATGGACTCAATAGATGAAGATCTATTTGAGACTGTTCTTAATGGGCCCTATATACCAACAAAGCTTGCACCAACCATTGACAATCCAAACAGAGTACAAATCAAAGTGAAAGAAGAATGTACAGACACAGAGAAGAGAGCTGTCGAACTTGATAAAAAGGCAAAGAACATCCTATTCCAATCCTTAGAGGACGATCTGTTTAAAAATGTTGTAAGCAAGAAAGCAACTAAGGAAGTTTGGGAAGCATCGCGATTATGCGAAGAAGGCTGAAGAAGTCGAGAGAGAAAGAAGTCTCTCCCGACACGCGAGTATGAAATGTTCATTTCATGTGCGGGAGAAAAGCGTGGATCGCAACCTATGAAAAATTCAACGTTCTGCTCAACTCTCTACGAGCATATGGGAAGATTTATCCTAACAAAGATGTAACCATAAAGTTCATGAGAGCCCTACCGAGCAGGTGGGATGCAAAGACCACAGCAATAAGAGAATCAAAGAATCTTAATGAGATGATAGTTCAACAACTGTATGGAAATCTCCTGACGTATGAACTGGAGTTGACCCAACGCGCCGAAACCTTATCAGAAGGAAGAAGAAAGGATAAGGGTGTTGCTCTCAAGGCAAATGAAGGTGTATCAAAAGTCATGGCGAGATTGACTCGATGATGATGAAGACGATGACGATGACTTTTCTATGCTGGTAAAGAGACTAAGAAGGTTCATGCGACAAGGTAAAACCGGCAAGCCAAAGAAAGTCAGCAACTACGTCAGCTAGGAACGAATGAATGATTTATGCTACAACTACAAGAAACCTGGTCATTTCATTGCTAACTGCAACAAGCCTATCAAAGAGAACTAAAGAAGAAATCTCATGCAAAGAAAGAATACAAAGGAACCAAGAGGCCTCAGAAAAGAGACAAAGGCCTGGTTGCCGGAGGATCGTGGAGTGATTCAGATAATGACTCAAATGCAGACTCCGGAGATGAGGAAGATCCACATATGGCCAATCTGTGCTTAATGGCCAAACATGCAAAGGACAAACAAAGCCTAAACATACATGATGTAAGTATCGATGAGGTATTTGATTTTAATTCTCCTAATGTAGATATAAGTGACTTAAGAACTTCTTTGCATGGCATAACCACTGACCTACATCAATACATGAAGTGGTTCAGAGTCTTGTATAAAGATCATTCACTTCTTCAAGAGGAGAAGAAGAAAGTTCAAGAAGAGCTTGAAGCATGACCCTTCTAAGTACTAATCTTCTCTCCAAGCTTGAAGTCGAGAATGAAACTTTAAAATGCATAAACACACATCATGCACAAAGAGAGTCTAAGCTAACCTCTAAAATTGAGGATCTAGAGAAGATTATCTCTGCATGGAACAGATCCTCATCATCCATGGACTGCCTGCTCTCTAGTCAGAGAAGCACATTCGACAGAACATGCTTAGGCTTTGGGGAATCCATCTCAGAGCTAAGTGTGGAAAAGACAATGGAAACTATCACTAGTAATGTCTCAAGTTTTGGTAGAGGCATTGCTTTTGTGAAATCCTCACAGTTGGAAGAACCAGTTTAACCTTGTTCTACTGTCTCTAGTTATACTCAGAGAAATAAAGGATCTCACGTTGGTCTAGGTTTCATCAAGGAAAAGAGTAACCCAACCTCTACTTACCAACCTCGAAGAATCGTAGAGTCAAACAAAATCAACTCTACGAATCAACTAGGAAGGTACAGTAGAGGTAAGGCACACTCATTACTATTTATGAAACCTAAGGACACGTGGAAGAAAGAGAATCAGTTTAACAGAAGGTTAACTAAGGAACCACACAAGTCCAAGTGGAAGATGAATCACCACACACACACAGGCACGCATTATAATAGATGTTTCATATGCAATAAATATGGTCATAGGGCTACAAAGTGTTATTATAATTCCATACACGTGAGACCCAAGATTAGACAAATTTTGGTCCCCAAAGGCACTAACAAAGAAGGACCCATGCAAATATGGGTACCAAAATGAAGTTTCAAATGTTTTGATAGGAAAAATTACCATATTCTAAAACAATTGCATCAAAATCCTGGTGACTTTAAACAACAACCCTTATTCTAGCTCAAACGGCAAAAGCAAGCGTATATTATTATATAGTCTAAAGTTAACAACTTTCACAAAATATCAATCTTGTTGATTCGTGTATATTGCGCAGTTGCTTTATCATGATTTCATCCATATTCATATTGTTCATTCATTTCAATTCCATACAAATACTAACATGAAGATTATCGGTCATTCATACATACAAACCATGACCATGATAGATAATCCATATGATATATCAAAACAAATCTAACATTTAGATGTGCAAATCTAACATTTAAGCGACATATTAAAATCCGTTAGGATCCCATAATGGAGTTTAGTTCATGGCGGAACCAAAAACCATTATGGGATCAAGACTAAACATGATCAATAATCAATCAAGCAAATGAGATTAAGAGAGAAAGAACAATCAAACCAAAAGCTTTGAATAGTAATCAATGATTAACTATGAAAACCCCAAAGAATTCCATTAACAATAATCAAAATCCACAATGGTGAAGAACTCCAAGAAGAAGAAAATAAGGCGTTATGGCCCCGTTCTCCGTTGGACTCTCTCCCAAGGTGTAAACCCTAATTGCTACTATGAAAGTTACGTAATAAAAGTCAAGTCTCCCTCGACATACGTCGAGAATCGCTTTATACCAATTACACATCATCATTGCTTAATAAAAAAATAAAACAAATTCTGACATCGACGCCATGTGTGTAGCGTAGCGTAGCTCTCAATGTATTTATCTGTCTCATGGCGGCGAGAGACTTGCGATGCTTCAGTTCCCCAGACGTCTTATCGGCGATCGCGCTTACTTACCTCCTGGCATGAGATGAGTCTCGTGGTGCGTCCGTACCTCATGGTAGCGTGACTTCTAGAAGGTTCCTATGTAAAGCCCTACACTTGGCGGCGAGCGCTTGAGTCTTCTTCTCTTGTTATGTGCGTGCATGCGACTTGTATTCTGCCAGTTCACGAGTGCGGTTTTTTCTGTCTGCTGCTTGCTGCTACTTCATTCTTTCTTAATCCTCTTTCTTGCTTGATTTCCATGCCTTATTGTACCCCATACCATGCACATCCTCGCCTTGCGACTAGCCTTCATGCATCCGCTCACCGATACCTCAATTCCCACCAAAATGGCGCCGATTCTGCACTTATTCACCAAAAGGGTTTAAATACATGCAATGCAAAATAACATGAAATGCAACTAAAAAACAAAATGAAATGTGCTCAAGGTGGGCACAATTAGCATGGATTAATATACAATAAGTGAGTAAAATATCACTTATCAAATACCCCCAAACTTGAGCTATTTGCTTGCCCTCAAGCAATGCATATGAATGAACTTTGAAAATGTAACTACTAAACTATGCAACTACTCTACGATGCAAACTAGTCTCACATAATCTTAACCATAGTGAATTTCATTAAATTACCTCGGTGAACTATCCGGATCCCGAACATAGTTTCAAACCAAACCATAGATATAACATCATACACTCGGATAATTCATATAGCTGCTATAGAGATGTTGTGTGTGTGTGTTGTTCTGAAACTTGATTCAAGCAAAGATTATATATCTACTGCTTTGCTCCAAATAGAAAATTATAGTCTAAATCAAGATTCATATATATTCATGCAACATAGAAATTTGTTTAAACATATCACCGCAAACTAAGGCTCAACAATGGGTTTATTGCTTTATTACTACTCACTCACGAGGCGATTTACGCACTTTCATGGTGTTTGTTTATTGCTATTATATTTTTTTTTTACATGGTATGCGATGTCTTAATCCATTAGGCACTGCTGCTACCCCTTAGCGAGTTTTCAACCAACGACTCCCGGACCATGAAAGACCTTAGAGGCGCTAGGTGTAGAGACAATCCCCTCAGGCGTACTTACAAGTAGCTAGGGCCCCAATTAAGACTAATCATGTATTATTATATTATATATATATATATATATATATATATATATATATATTATATATATATTATATACCCACATTTCCCCAAAATTTGCACTTAATGACTTTACAATCTACAACATTTTCCTCATGTTTCTCTTTTTAAAACTACATGTTACATTGATCGATGCAAGACACACATCTTAGACTTACAAGTGAATGTGAACACAATTGTGCAAGCCGAAAGCATATAAATGACAACATGAATCGCATTGTGTAAAACATTATATCAAGTTGTGTGTTATGCACATATTACGAAATCTTCCACAATTCACTATCCTCATTGGCTTAGGCATAAAATTTCTATTTATAAGAAAAAAAGTTTATGTGAGACATTAAACTAGAACATACTAAGAATGAATAAAAATAAAAATTTTATGCTAAACATTTAACTAACACAAATTCATGCAAAATTAAACTAAACATGCTAACATAAAATGCAATCTAAACTACTACTATGCAAGTACTCCAATACCCCCAAACTTGAAATGTTCAATGTCCTCGGTGAATGAAGGTAAAAGTGCGAGAAAAACTCCCTAATTATCGGCATGACCACCCTCCTCGGGTGGTGAATGCAGTGGTGGATCTGACACGGCGGTCCGGCTTGGGGCCATTCAAGCATGGTTCTTCTTGCTGCTTGCGAATGCTTGGCCAAAGCCACGGAGATTCCCGGAGAAAAAGTCCCAAGATTCTCATATAATCGTCGACTTTGCGCGCTGACCTTGGAGGTGTCGATCATGAAAAGCAATTTGCTCACGGGTGGATGGACTCTTTGCATCGGTTTGTGAAACAACTTGGTTGGCTCTGGTGAGGTGAATCGGATAATGAATCCACGTCCGGTGCGGTGTGGTTCACCACCCAATCAATCTGGAGCTTAGCTATTGTGGGTGATGTAATGTCATGACTCGGCCTGTAGTGTCTGTCCAGTCCATGGAACTCCTGCTTTGCATACAAAGTAGTAATCTGCTTGGCATTGCATCTGGAATGCTCCCGATCGTGTTGCCTCACTAATAATATATTTGCATGTTTTGATGAATGAGGTGGGCGGCGTCTATGTACTTCCCTTGATAATACCCCATAGAATGATGGCTTGCTCTTCGTGATGACATGCTTGTGAGTGGGCCGAGAATTAGTTTGGCGTGAGATAAGCAGATGCCATGCTTGGGCGTAGCGATTCAAAGTGGGGCTGGAAGCGAGAGAGGCTCGGTTGTTGAGACCTTGAGGTCCACTTAGTGCGGGATGCACAATTTCGAAATTAGTACATCGAGTTAGTCGTTAAATGGTCACCTTGGACCCGATTGGCCGACCCAGTGGGTGGTGTATCGGTTATTCCATACTACCTTGCTCTAATATTTGAGGCGGAAATCCACTTGCACTGCTTAGAGCGAAGCGTTATCTTAGTGTTGCTCCATCTCTTTTGCATTTGCGTAGAATTCCCGAACGACTTCCATTGGGATAGGTACAGGTGTTGCGGCCAGGCTAACCCAGTTCCTTTCTCGGAGCATGCTCCATAAACATCCATCCGTCTTGGTGGGTCTAAAGCCTCGTTAAAATCATAAGCGATTTACTCGGAAGGTGATAATAGATGTGATGAGCCTCCGGCTTAAGAAGTTTCTTCATTTAAAGTGACATCGTCATCGGGATCTTTGGATGAGAATCGGAGGGGTGAAGAAATTGAGGTTACGACTTCTTGTTGGACCCATGACCAATTGCTATGGAGAGAATGCGAGTGTTTTGCGAGATGATAATATCCCCAAACTTGCTTTCACCCAATCCCACAAGATAAACCCTAGGTTGACTCAATGAGGATGGTGGTGATATCGTATGTATTGGTAGGGAAGGGCCTTTTATTAGGGAGAGTAGACTCATAATAAACCACGTAAAAAGAATAAGTAAACCTTTTTTTTGTGATAATAATATCTCTTTGGGCGTGGCATGGCAGTGTGCGTGACATGGTATGGTTGATCTAAGCGGTGGTAGAGATGAGGATGTGAATGCTATCACGCAAGTTCTTGTGGTAGCGAGGTAACACTGTTGGGGCATCTTGTGTAGTGAGTACTTTACTTTTTAAGTTGTAGTTACGAACTTCCAAGTGGAGGTTGTGATGCGTGTAACCCAAATCACCTACAACAAGATGAGTGCAACCTGAGTAGGTATCAAGCAACATAGAATGACTCTAACTTCTATTTTACTTAAGAATTGAAAAGAGTTTCAAGATGAAATTGATGGGTTGCCTCCCATCCGGTAGCTAAGTTATAGTCACTTTAGCTTGGTGTCCGGAGGCTCATGTCGACGAGAGAATCATAGTGACATTGTGTCTTTCACGCCGTCACCAAAGTAATGCTTGGCCATTGTCGTTTACTTTGAAAGGTTTGTTTGGGAATTGGTTGTATATTTCAATTGCCGTGCGGAAAAGCAGTTTTCCTTTGTGAAAGGACCCGACCAGCGTGATTTCGGTTTTCGGGGAAGAGTT
This sequence comes from Panax ginseng, assembly GCA_020205605.1. NCBI lineage: Eukaryota > Viridiplantae > Streptophyta > Magnoliopsida > Apiales > Araliaceae > Panax > Panax ginseng. The sequence goes on along the minus strand of CM035142.1, from coordinate 84,611,757 downwards.
TAAGTGCGGAATTATAGAAGCAACACCCTTTGCCCGGCTCGAGCGTTCTATCCATTATCCTACGATCATGCCACCTTTTCACTTTTTCCTTGTATAATTTTGCATTCTCATAAGCACGTAATCTAAACTCATCTAGCTCATTGAAATTTGAAGTAGCCTTTCTCCCCTGCGGATGTTAAGTCGAGGTTGAGCTTAGTATTGCCCAATAAGCCTTATGCTCTAGCTCCATAGGGAGGTGGTGAGGCTTTGCCATACACAATTTGAAAAGGTGACATCCCAGCGGGAGTTTTGTATCTTGATGCGATAGGCCCATCTGACATCATCTAATTTTAACGACCAATCCTTACGTGTTGGATTCACAACTTTTCGAGATTCTTTTGACTTCTCGGTTTGATACTTGACTTGGCCATTTGTTTGTGGGTGATATCTTTGTGGCGATCGATGTTTCACCCGTACTTAGCTAGTAAGGTGGTGAATTGCTGTTTGCGAAATAGCGCGCCGTCACTAATGATAGCCCTTGGAGTTCCAAACCTCGTAAAAATGCTTTTGTGCAGAAACTTGAGGACTACCTTGGCATCGTTGGTCGGTAAAGCTGCAACCTCCACCCATTTTGAAACGTAATCCACTGCGAGCAATATATAGAGATTGCCGCGGGAAGAAGCGAAAAGGTCCCATGAAATCAATGCCCCATACATGAAAATTTCTATTTCTAGGATGGTATTCAATGGCATCTCGTTTCTTTTAGAGATATTACCCACTCGTTGACATCTGTCACATCATTTTTGCCGAAAATGGTGGCGTCCTTGAAGATAGTTGGCGGTAAAACCACCTTGAAGGACTCTCATTGCTTTGTCAGATTTCCCGCCATAGTGACCTCCATACAGCGATGGTGACACTTTTGCGAGAATCCCTTGGTCTCATTATATGGAATACACCTTCTTATCACTTGATCAGAACCTTTGTTTGAGCAGGTAAGGCTCATCCCATATATACCATTTGACGTCATGCGGTAATTTCTTTTTACGATATCCCACCAAGTCGGGAGAATCTGAAGTCTTACTTACTAGATAATTTGCGAAGTCGCAAACCATGGCACTTCCCTTTCACCACAAACAATTGCTCATCTGGAAAGGACTCATTGATCATGCGTTATCTGTACTTCTCTTTCCGGATTCTCGAGTCGAGATAAGTGGTCCGCCACTTGGTTTTCGATTCCTTTTCATCCTTGATTTCCAAGTCAAATTCTGCGGTAGTAAGATCCATCTAATCGGTAGCGGTTTAGCGTCCTTCTTGGCCATTAAATGTCGAATCATTTGCGTGATCTGTATACACTATCACTCTTGTTCCAATCAGATATGCTCAAAATTTATCAAAAGCGTATACCACTTTGCTTGATAACTCTTTTTACGTGGTGGTATAGTTCAATTGCGCATCCGTTAGGGTCTTCTTGGCATAATAAATCACATGAAATATCTTTTCTTTCCTTTTGGCCCAACACGACCCCTACGGCGTAAATCTTTGGCGTCACACATCAATTCAAGCGGTAAAGTCGAATCAGGTGCGATAATTCTTTGGTCTTTGAAATCGAGTTTTTCTCTTTAAGTGTTCAAATGCGGATACATGAAGTGTCATCGAAATTGAATTTTGCATCTTTCTCGATAAGTGCATAATGGTTTAGTGATTTTGGAGAAATCCTTAATGAACTTCTGCGGTAGAACCTGCATGTCCCAAAAAGCTGCGAACTCCTTTTCTTGATGTGGGTGGTGGTAGGTGCTCAATAGTCTCGGTTTTTGCTCTATCCACCTCAAGTCCATCTTTGAAACTTTGTGTCCCAAAATGATTCCTTCTTGTACCATGAAGTGGCATTTTTCCCGGTTTAGCACTAAATTTGTTTCAACGCATCTCTTTAACACCATAACTAGATTCTCGAGACATAAGTCAAATGAATCCCCAAAGAAAGGCGAGAAGTCATCCATAAATACTTCAACATTACATTCCACCGTATGGGAGAATATAGCCATCATACATCTTTGAAAATGTGGTTGGAGCATTACCTGACCCAAAAGACATTCTTACGAAAGCAAAAGTGCCGTATGGACATGTGAAAGTAGTCTTTTCACGATCTTCTAGAGCTATCATAATTTGATTGTAACGAATAACCATCGAGGAAGGCAATAGTATTCATGCCTGCTAGTACATCCAACATCGATCGATAAATGGGGGCGGAAATGATCTTTCCTTGTAACCTTGTTTAGCTTTGCGGTAATCCATACAAACTCTCCACCCCATCCTTTATTCGTGTTGGGATTAGCTCATTATTCTCATTAGTCTAGCGGTCATACCACCCTTCTTGAACACAACATCTTTGGACTCACCCGTACATTTATCTAAGATTGGATAGATTATTCACTGCATCTAGCCATTTTAGTACCTCTTTCTTGACCACCTCCTTCATTATTGGATTAAGCCTCCTTTGTTGCTCAGCTAGCCGACTTGCTACCATCTTCCATTAGGATCTTGTGCATGCAATCTGAAGGTGATTCCTTTGATATCTGCTATGGTCCATCAATAGCTGATTTGAACTCTGTAAGCACTTTCGGGCGAGTTTTTTCTTCTGACAAGATGTTAGTGCGAAGCAATAATCACGAGGTAATTTGGAATCTGAACTTAAAAATGCATACGAGATGTTAGGTAGTGGCTTGACTCCAATTCGGGAGGTGTCTCAAGAGATGGTTTTAGCTTTATTGAGGTATCTCCGGCTATCGTCAATGGCTCTGTAGGGGTCTAAATCTCACGAATTGGGGGTTGGTATCCGGATAGTGAACAAATTCATCAAATTCTTCATCCTCTGCATACGAATTCTCATCGGTGATATTCTCAAAGGTTCATAGTATGCTAAACTCGTATGTCATCATCTAGAATCCGATTCACCCAATCAGCGAAGAAACAATCCTCCTCATCCGTTGGGAATTTCATAGCTTTGAATGCATTAAAATGACCTCTTGATCACGAACTCGCATCGTGAGTTCCCCTTTTAATACATCTATCAAAGCTCGCTGCCCGTGGCCAAGAATGGTCTTCCAGAGTATGATCGGAATATTCTTGTCCTCTTGAAATCTAGGATGATAAAATCGGTAGGAAAGATGAACTTATCCACTTTAACCAATACATTTTCAACAATTCCCATGGATATGTATGTGAGGCCAAATTTGGCTAAGCTTGTAATGATATGTTCGTTGGTCTTGGGTAGGTAATCCCATTGGTTGAATCTGAGACGGTGGCATCAAATTTATACTTGCTCCCAAATCACATAAACACTTGTTAAACTCCATCTTCCCAATAGTGCGGAATTGTGAAAGCTACCGGATCTTTCGACTTTGGAGGTAACTTACGTTGAAACCTTTGCCTTTGCATTCTTACATCAAAGCTACCATTTCAAACTCATCTAATCTCCTCTTCCTTGACGATTATACCTTTCATGAACTTTGCGTAGCTTGGCATTTGTTCAATGCTTGACAAAAGGTATATTGATTTGCGACTTTTGAAGACCTCTAAAAACTTCTTTGAAGCTATTTGTCATCTTTACGCTTTGCTAACCTTTGCGGATATGGTATTCGAGGTGCGAGTGGTTGTAGTGGACTCTTGACCTTCTCTTACGAACTGCTTTATTCGTTTTTTTTTCTTTGAACCTCATAATTTTCGATTTTTATCCTCCTCGGTTTTTTCTCTGCATCGGCGGTGCGCATGGTCTCCTTAGTGGTATCATGCTTGCGGGCGCGTGACTTTGAATCTTGTCAAGTCTTTCCCGGATCGCAATGTTATTGCTTGACCTTTGCTCCTTCCGTCTCTTCTAGGATTTGCCTCGTGTTACTTGCTTGGTAAAAAGCACCTTGGGGCCTATTAGTAAGCATGGTTGCCATTTGCCCCATTGCGTCTCTAAATTCTTGATAGCCCTTTGCTTGGCTTTTGATCATGACCTCGGTGTTTGCCATGTATTTCAACATCATCTCCACACGATTTCTTCTCTGGATGTGATCACGGTGGGTGTGGTGTTGTTATTTTTGTTGAGTAAATCCGGTGGAAATGGTGGTTCGGTATAAAGCGTGTGGTTGTCTTGTTGTTGTTAAAGCTATTGATTAATTTGGGCCGATTTTGTTGTTGTCCTTGGTTGTTAGACCAATTTGAAGTTTGGATGATTGCGGTTGTTGGGGTGGTATGTGTTACGGAATTGGCCTTGGTCCTTTACGTAGGAGTTTACATCTTGAAGCGCTTACGGTGATAGCACATTAGTGCGTGGAGTGTGACCCCGCACAAATCTCACAAACAAAAGCAGCAAGTCTTCACTTTACTCTCTCTTGAGCGTCTCTATTTTCTTAGCCATGCATTTGCCATTTGTCCGATAAATGGTTTGTGTAATCGCATCCACCTCCAACATACACTGCAACTTTGGGTTGAGACATCCGAGTTGTAGGATTCGGATAGTCATTCATGGCCATCGTCTCGATAAGCGTATAGGCCTCATCATAGCTTTTGCCCATAATGCCCCTCCTGCCGCTGCATCTACAATCGGTCCGGGCTGCCATCCCAAGCCCATTGTAAAATGAATTAATTACCAGCCAGTCGGTAAACCATGATGTGGACACTTCTAAGCATCTCCTTATACCTTTCCCATGCTTCATATAAGGATTCACCCTGTTGTTGGTCAAACTGAGATATGGTTGTCCTCATCTTTGCAGTTTTAGCCATTGGGAAAAACTTGGCTAAAAATTTATGTGCTAAATCCTCCCATGTAGTAATCGATCCAGCAGGCAAAGAATGTAACCAACTCCTTGCTTTATCCCTCAATGAAAATAGGAATAACCGTAGTCTGATGGCATCTTCCGTCACACCATTATATCTGAATGTGTCACAAATCTTGATGAAGCTTAATAGGTGCTCATTCGGATCATCTGTGTGACACCCCAAATTGTCTTGAATTACGCACCATCCGAATAGTGCCGTTTTATTTGAAGGTGTTTCTTTGCTTATCATGGGTTTGACTATGCTAGATTGTAATTCATTTATGTTCGGCATGGAATATTCCCTTAGAGAGCCGATGCTCTTCTCTTGGATCAATCCTTTGTTTCTTACGCCATATTATTTGTAATGCTTTCTAAGCGCTCTTCTTGATTTATCCACACTCGCTTTCCAACCTTTTAGTTTATATTAGCTTGTCTTTGGTGTTAACTCGAGTTGGAGGATCGGCGTGTGCATAAAATTCTCAACTTTTTTGTACTCAAAACAAAACAAATATAGAAATGAGAAATGATAGAATTGTCTAAGTCATACAATCTGACTTTAAACTAATGATAATTATCTAAATTAACGCCTTTCCCCAACAATGGCGCTAAAAAACTTGTTGCCTCTTTTATAGTTCTTATAAAAGAGCTCTAACTCATGCAAGTATATACGGGTCAACAAGTGTCTGAGTAAGTAAAATATCGATCCCACAGAGAAAGTTGTTAACTTTAGACTACTATGCATTAATTAACTCACTATATTTATATGCTAAGACTATAAACTTAATTGTTGATTTGAATCATTTATAATTACCAACTAAAAATAAGAATATAAGCGAATTAAATATGATGTGGAAACAATGGGATCCTAACTTCATTCAATATTTCATTCAATCGCCATATATCATGCAAAAAGTGTTCACATATCACGGGATAATAGCGAGGGCATAAAAGCGAGTTATAACCATTTTCAATGCACTATAACCAACTCACATATCATCTACGGATGTTAGAATCTATGTGATCACCAATACCATCACAATTACCATATTCCTATGCGTAATTGCAATCCTATTGACTTTAAACACACCCCTTATTCTAGCTCATACGGCAAAAGCAAGTATATTTCTATCATTTCACAAAATATACAATCCCCATATTCGCATGCTATCATGATTTCATCCATATTCATATGTTCATTTCAATTCCATACAAATACTAACATGAAGATTATCGGTCATTCATACATACAAACCAACCATGATAGATAATCCATATGATATGCAAAACAAATCTAACATTTAGATGTGCAACCAAAGCGACATATTAAAATCCGTTAGGATCCCATAATGGAGTTTAGTTCATGGTGGAACAAAAACCATTATGGGATCAAGACTAAACATGATCAATAATCAAGCAAATGAGATTAGAGAGAAAGAACAATCAAACCCAAATATTTGAATAGTAATCAATGATTAACTATGAAAACCCCAAAGAATTCCATTAACAATAATCAAAATCCACAATGGTGAAGAACTCAAGAAGAAGAAAATAAGGCGTTGTGGCCGTTCTCCATTGGACTCTCTCCCAAGGTGTAAACCCTAATTGCTACTATGAAAGTTACGTAATAAAAGTCAAGTCTCCCTCTCGACATACGTCGAGAATCGCTTTATACCAATTACACATCATCAAGTTGCTTAATAAAAAAATAAAACAAATTCTGACTCACATGGATTAATATCTAATAAGTGAGTAAAAATATCACTTATCAACTGCCAACTCCATTGACAAGCCTGTGCAGTTGCTCCACATGGATCTCTTAGGGCCAATCCCAACAACCAGTCTTGGAGGAAAAAGATACCGGTCAGAAGTGATCATTTACTACACCAGATTCACATGGGTATTCTTCCTAACTTCAAAGGATGAAACGAGCTCGAATTAATCAAGATGTTCCAGACTGGTGATGAATGAGAAAGGAGAGAAAATCAAGGCAATAAGGAGTGATCATGGAAGAGAATTCAATTTCTCAGAAATAGACAAATTCTCGCTTTCGAACAATGGCATCGGTCATAACTTCTCGACTCCACGAACTCCTCAACAAAATGGAGTTGCTAAAAGAAAGAATGAACTCGATAGAAATTTGGAAGGACCTACTAGCAGCTCAAATGCGCTTGAATACTTCTAAGCGTGGTTGCCAACACTTTGCATGCTACATAGAACAGATCATTAATTCACTCTACGATCAAGAGGACACCCTATTTAACTGTGGAAAGGAAGGAAGCCAAGTGTCGCCTATTTCCATGTCTTCAAGTGTGCATGCTATATTCTCAACAATGGAAAGCGAGATTTGACAAAATTCCACCCCAAGTCGGATGAAGGATCTTTCTTGGATATGCCATAGACAAAGAAAGCTTACAGGTGTTCAACAAGAAGACACCGAATGTCGAAGTCTCATTACACATCATCTTTGATGAAACCGACTCGCATAAAGCAAGAGTACCTCTAGACACACTTAACGACAGATAGTGCGATAACACTACGAAAGTGCAATCGTCGAGCTCAACACTACGATCGTAGTACCGCATGCTGAAATCGTAGAAGCGGGATAATGAAATCGTAGAGAGGTCCATCCAAGACAACGAGCCTCCACTCCAAGAAGAAGAGATAGACCTTGAAGACCTAAGACAGGAAGGCATCAGGACAGATGTTCCAACAGGGAACATATGGGCAAGGGATCATACTCAGGATCTAATCATTGGAGATCTAAGTGCAAGAGTTAAAACAAGAGCTGCTACTCAGAATGAATGCTTCTATCTAAGCTTCCTGTCACAGATAGAGTCAAAGAAGATAGAGGATGATATGGAAGACTCCAGTTGGATAGAAGCCATGTAGGAAGAACTCAACCAATTTGAACGAAACAAAGTGTGGAGATTGGTAGCAAGACCAAAGAGTCATCCTATCATAGGAACCAAGTGGGTCTTCAGGAACAAAATGGATGAAGATGGGGTCATCACCAGAAACAAGGCAAGATTAGTGGCAAAGGGCTATTCTCAAGAAGAAGGTATTGACTATGATGAGACATTTGCACCCGTTGCCAGACTAGAAGCCATCAGAATATTTCTTGCCTTCGCTTCCCACATGAAGTTCAAAGTTTTCCAGATGGATGTCAAGAGTGCATTTCTAAATGGAGAGCTTCAAGAAGAAGTCTACGTAGAATAACCTCCAGGTTTCATCAATCCATCTCTTTCTAATTATGTCTATAGATTAGATAAAGCTTTATATGGTCTTAAACAAGCACCTAGAGCATGGTATGAAACACTGACTAACTTCTTAATAGAAAATGGGTTCACTAGAGGTAGAGTAGATACCACACTATTTCTTAGAAAGCATAAAGGCAAAGTCTTACTAGTTCAAATATATGTTGATGATATTATTTTTGGTTCTACTGACGAAAAGTTATATAAGAGATTCTCTAAGCTAATGCAGAGCAAGTTTGAAATGAGCATGATGGGTGAGCTAAATTTCTTCCTTCGATCTGCAAGAAGTGAAATGATCGATGAAGGAATATTCATCAACTAAGCCAAATACATCAAAGACTTACTAAAGAAGTATGGCATGGAATCAGCCTCTCCCATGAAAACACCAATTGCTCCTGCAACCAAGCTTGACAAGGATGAGAAAGGTAAAAGTATTGATATCACTCAATACAGAGAGGATCTTCAGGTATCTCAAGGGTACACCCTACTTGGGGCTGTGGTATCCCAAGGAATCCTCATTTGAACTCATAGGATACACAGATGTTGATTTTGCAGGATGTAAAATAAATAGAAAAAGTACCAGTGGCACCTGTCAACTTCTTGGAAACAGACTTGTGTCCTGATTTAGGAAAAAGCAAAACTCAGTGTCTACTTCAACCGCAGGTTTGAATATATTCTTTGTTGGCGATTCTTTGTGCTCAGATCCTATGGATGAGAAATCACTAGTCGACTATGGGTTCGATTTCAAATCTATTCCCATACCTTTGTGATAACACAAGTGCCATAGCAATAACTCATAATCCCGTCATGCATTCTAGGACCAAGCATATAGAAATAAGGTATCACTTCATTAGGGATCATATGCAAAATGGAATTATATCTTTACAATATATCCCTCATCGAAAATCAACTTCTCGATGTTTTTACAAAACCACTAGATGAATCCAGATTTAACAAGTTAATAAGTGAGCTAGGCATGCTAAATCTTCAACCATGAAATGTATGCTCTAGATTGTGCTAACCACTCTGAGATATAAAGGTCAGACTCAAAATTGTTGACATGATCAAGGAAAGTTCACGATCGTGAGAACCGAATGCATAACTACCTCAACGATCATAGCAAAGACTCAACTATCATAGTGCGGACTCGACGATGACCAAAAGCCCTTTCAACAAGCAAAGTGAATCCTGTGATGACAAGCTTCATAACAAAGCAATCTCTCTAAGAGGTGCCTCAGGGACAAACCTAACCCTTGAATCACACCAAGAGGTTGGCCCTTCCCGAGTTACCTTATAAAGAAGCTTAGTCAAAACTCATCACAAGGATCCGCATGACTCGACGATCGTATGGATACGACTCTCTACGAATGGTGATCAGACTCAATGACTGCCGAACAGACTCGACAATCGCAGGACAGACTCAACGACTAGAAGACTACCTCTACGATCGTAGTCATCCTAAGGACATCTCAGCTCTGAAGACTCAAAGGGAAAATCAGTACATTCATGCAAAGTGAAAATTGTAGAGCCAAGCAAAAGGCGACACTTGTCCCATTTAGTCAAAAAGAGAGAGGGAAGCTACAAGTAAAAATTGGAACCGTATTTTTGAAATCTGAAGTTCAAAAGATTATCTCTCTCTCTCTCTCTCTCAAAGCAAAACCCTAAATCAATAGAAAGCTCAGTCAGATCCCACTTCTCAACTACTGTAATCAATGGTCGCTTCAAATGTAATTTGTGCTGCTGACTGCTTCGATGAGTTCAAGGATGCTCCACCAAAATTTCACAAGACCTTAGCGCCATCAAGAAGGCAGGGTCTCAAGAGGCGCTGAGCATCGACACCCCTCATCTATCCCAAGCTAGTGAAGGAGTTCTACAAGAATGGAGTGTACGAACACAACACCATCACTACACAAGTAAGAGGAGTTGAGATGAGGCTAAGGGAAGAAAACTTCAATCTGGCCCTAGGTTTCAAGAACGTGGGGCACCCATTTTTAGACAGCATAAGCTTCCAAGAGGGCTTGAAGAAAATGCACCACAAGAAGAATCCTCTGTGAAAGGCTACAAAAAGAAGGAGTTCCTCAAAGGTACGTAATTTTTGGTCGACATTATTGGGAAATGCATCCGGCCGCAAGAGCTCAGTCATGATTCGGTAAATGAGACAAAACTTAAGCTCATGTTTGGGACATGGTTCATGGTACACAACTCAACTATGAAAATGATTTCTCGAGTGGATCGACAAGTGGATCGTCAACTCAAAGAAATCAAAAAGAGCACCTCAAGATGTTGTATGGGAGATTCATAAGCATCATTCTACAATCAGACTGGGTGACAAAATAGGGGATGATGAAGGAGAAGCCATCAACCCAAATCAAGAATGACACAACAGCTTGTTTAAGAACCTGGAAAGGAACCTGCATTGATTATGTTGAATGATGACAGAGTTCAAATTGGGAGGCGGGGAACTAAAGGAGGCAAAGCTTTCAGAGGCATGTCTGTTGTCGGAGAAGTTGAAGAAGAAGGAGAAGCAGATAAGGGAGAACCCTCTGTTCTTGCCAGAAAAAGTAAGGGCAAGAGAAAGCTAAGGGCAAGATAAGTCGAAGAGCCTCAAGGATCTATAACTAACATTCCAATAGAGTCCTCTGATATAGAGACTCTAAGAAGGCTAAGAAAGATGCAACAGCAAGAAGAAGCTGAAGAGGATCAAGCCACCATTTCATAGATCCTAAAGAAGAACAAAACTGGTCATAAGTCCAAAAGACCAACAGTTTCTTCGATCGTACAAACTCTGTTGTTCTCTGAAATGAGGCCAAGTGTGGCAGAAATGGAAGAAGCTGCCTCAAGAATAGTAGCTGTTCAACATGACAAAGCTAAGACTCAAGAGAGTCCAGAAGTTGTGGCTAAACCCAGCAAAGAAAAAAGAAAGCTGGTCAAGAAGTATATTCTTGAAAATGAAAAAGTGCTGAAGAAGGAAGCCAAGAGTATGGCTGCAAAAGTAGAATTGTCCCAAGCAAACTTAGAAGAAGATGCTCCAGCTGAGGGGGAGATCCCTAAAATTCTCATGATTGAGTATACACCAGCTGAGGGGAAGAAGTCTTCAGCTCAAGAAGATATACCAGCTGAGGGGGAGTTTCTAAACCTCCAAGAAGATGTTCATGCTGAGGGGGAGCCTCATGATATCCCAATGGCTGAAGAAGAGGTCCTTGCTCAAGATGAAATTGAGCCAATACCAAACCCTCCAGAGACCATTGAGATAATGGAATCTTTAGAAGAAAACAAAGAAAAAAAAGATGATGATAATGATGAGCTTGAAATCACTGGTGTAGGGAAAGATGGATTTAGGAGCTATATGTACACTCAACTGTTTTCCTACCTACCAATGATGGCATACCATCAAGCTCAAATTCTGAACTCATGGGATCACATGTTCTGGAGCTTCAAGGAATATCCAGCAATCTCAGTTCTGGCTAATGGATTTCCAGAGAAAGTAATCTTTGCCAAAAAGCTGCTTACCAACCATTCATCATCAACAGATAAGCCTGAGGTATTGTCTATCCCTACCAGTTTTAGAGTTAATCACCTGCCATCATCTTCATTTAGCTATTTCTATGAATTTCCTAAATGGCTGGAAGTAACTCTCAATCTAGTAAATCATTTCATTCACAGAATCCCAAAATTTCATGAATCGAAGAACCGTAAGAAGTCAACCTTACCCTGCTCCCTCAGATCACCAACTCTACGATTCCAGACTCAAGCCACAGCATAGAGTCCAATATTGAAATCGTAGAGTCACCTATCCCAGATATCCAAACCCAAGCCCCTCCAGCTGATATACCATCCTCCTCATCACATGACTACTTCAGTCTTGATCTCGCTCTTTACAATCTGCAAGATCAATCTCACCCAAAAACCCCTCCAAAGAACAATCCTCAAGCAAATGATACTCTCCCAAGCCTTCCTACCAAGGATGACTTGAAAGACACCTCTGAAAATATGATCAAGTCTATAGAAGCAAGCCTGGAAACTCACTCTGATCTCATCAATATCCGACTAAACCAAATGATCACAACTGCAAATAATCTCCCTGGCACTATGAATACTGAGCTTACCAAGAGGCTAAGGGAAATTATCAAAGAGATTCTGAAGAGTATATCAGACAGAGATGAGATCCACTTTCAGGTTGCTGCCAAACAAAGAGAGGCTGTGCTTGAAATGCAGAAACACCAAGATCGCAATATCAAATTATGCTAGACAATATTCTCAACCTGAACGCTTCTGTCTATGACTTCCAGAAATCTTATGCCAATCAGGAGAAGCATAATGATATGATTCTGACAGTCCTCCAAAATAAATAAGCTAGAGCTGAAAAATAGATCAAAGAGAATAGAGAGGACATTGCTCAAACCTAAAGCCAACTGAATGAGCTTGTTCAAGGACTTAATCGGCTTTCTGCCGATATTCGAATCCTTGATGCTGACATAAAGGGGGAGAATAATAAAGGGAAATGAGATTAAGGAGGCCAAGGCAGAGGAAGAGGTCATGAAACTCAAGAAAGGGGGAGAAGTCAATTTCATACTCAGACATCACGAAGCCCTCCTGCAAGACATCATCAGACTCAACGATCCGTCACAGCAATTGTGTGAGCCTATTCCTCTGAGTCATAAGGAGCCAACTCCTAGCTCACAAGACGTGTCTACGGTATGCATAAGAATGCCAATTGGAGATCCTGCATTCATGCGCAGATATGAAGAGAATCCAGTTCTAATTCTAAGCGAGCTGGAAGAGTTAGCAAGAAATGAGGAAGCTCAAAGGAAGAGAAGGGCTGAGGAGTATGCCAACCCACCTCCAAATAAGAGGTCAAGGAAATAGAGATAAGTTAAAACTTATATTTCCTATTGATGTAATGCTGAATTGTAATATCTTCTGATCATCAATATATTCATACTTATTCTCTAGAAATTTCAGCTGCTCACTGAAATACTAAGTCATGTTTAAATTTCCTGCAAATGCATCTAGTCACTAATAATCAAGACAACAAATCTCCTTGGTTATGTCAACATCAAATAGGGGGAGATTGTTGGGAGAATGAATATTATGATTTGATGTTTTAAATGTATATGTTCATGATTATTTGTAAGGTCCTTAAATGAATATATATACAAGGACTTAGTGATAGATCAAAATTGTTAGGTTGATCTAAGCTTTCAACGTGTACCATTCTGATAAAGAATGTATAGATAGAAAGATCAAAACTGTTAGGTTGATCTTAAGTTGTAATAGATTAGTCTTGAAGAAATCGTAGTGCATCCATCTGATCAACATTGCAGAAGTCAAGGCAGAAAACGTAGAGCCTAAAGATCGTAGTGTGCCTGCCTTGAAGGGGATTTTTCGGAAATCGTAGAATGGTCCCAACGTTTACCGAGCCAACTCTACGATCGCAGTATGCTGAAGGAAACATGAAGTTTTACAAGTCAACGATCGTAGTGTGCTCTCGGGAACGTAGAGTCAACAACACAAGCAAGAGAAGATCGTAGTGTGCGAAGGATGAAGGGAAATCGTAGTGCTCTCGAACTAATAGCTTTGTAGTATGTAAAAATGTCAAAGACACTACGATCTAAATCGTAGAACACCACGATCCAAATAGTAGAGCATCATCTGTCTCATGTCAGAAAACGTCGAGCCTCATGATCTGTGTTTTCAACAAGTGAGGAATGGATCCTAGATGTTGCAGTGCTCATCAGTCCCAGAATATATGAAATATCCTTAGTATGCAACAAAGAAACGTAGTGAAGAAGCTAAGGATAGTACCATGGGTAAGAGGGACAAAATACCTTTTCAGGTGGTAGGTGAGAAAGTAGCCTGCAGTGTTAGTGGGACAGAATGAAGAATTCAGAAGATGTGCAAAAATGTCTCCATCACAGTACAGAAAGTTCAGATGCATTTAATGCCACAACGGATTGATCCAACGGATAGTTTTCAACATCGCATATATACAGATCAGACAAATGAAAGAGAAAGAAGTAAGCATTAATCAAACAACGTGAACATCTCTCTCAAGCTCAACTCTACTAATCGAGATATTGCAAAGCTTGCTTCACCTTTCGGTTCTTAACGAACCAAAGGTCTACACAAAGAATCGAGTAGCAAACATCAAGAACTCAACAACTATCAATCAACTGAAGAAGAGTACCAAGTTTTTGGACTTGAAGAGTTCGTGAGTGAATCAGAAGAAAGCCAAGTCTCATTGGACTTGAAGAGTTCAAGAGTGAACTAGAAGTTCCTAGGATCACTGGGTCTAGAAGGAATCGTGTGTGATTAGGTAAGATTGTAAAAGACATCTTTAGTGGATATTCTACTCATTGAGTAGGAGAGTGGACTAGGAGCTTTGAGTGCTCGAACCACTTAAAAACAATCGTGTCGTTTACATTCATGCTATAAGCGCTATATCCGCTTATAACCGCCTTACTCGCTCATAACTCCATTGCTTGGTAAAGAAGATTAAAACAAATACTAATTCCGCAAAGTTTTAATCATTATCTAAGAACAAGTTAAAACGAAAAGATTTTCAAATATCTATTCAACCCCCCTTCTAGACAACTTGTGCCTACTAAGAACTAACAGGTTACTCCCAGACTGTGATCCGGGGTTTGATGCTAAACTTCCGGTAGTATCCGGTACGGGTTTGGATTGTCTTTTAGGGTTCCCTCTTAAAAGACGAATCTGTCCTCCTGCAATTTTAGTAACAGTAGTATAGAAACTTTTGAGTGTCTACAGATGCCCCTCTTTATCATACTCATGCATGGCGATGCATGGGTAGGATAAAGAATCCTAGACACTTGAAACGTGACAAGACGAACATGGTACTATGGGTAGCAAAATGATGCAAATGTATGATGCATATGTACGAGGTTGTAGCCCAACATGCTGGGGATGATTGCGGGATCCCTGTTGCTTCAACTGGGGATTGACAATACTGACCAGATTTGATGTGTAAGCCGAGTCTGTTAGGATGTTGATGTTGGAGTTATCACCAAATCCCTATGTTTTTGATTATGACTTGATCCTGAAGATGTACCTCTTATGTGTAAGAGATCTGCGAGGATAAGGCTTGATCTATTTGAGGATGTGTATAACATATTCCATCATCTATCCTCTTTGATAACGTTGACCTGGTTAGTATCTCCAGCGTATGTCAAGATTATGTTGGATTTACTGCCAACAGCAAATGCTGTCAGGGATGCCTGACCTTTGTTGACGTGTACTTCACCAACATGTGAATCAACGGCTGAGAAATCTTGTGGGATATACTGTCAAGGCTGCTTAACCTTCACTGACGTGTGAATCAACGGCTGAGAATCTATAGATTATCAAGGTTGCTTGACCTTCGCTGTCGTATAGATCAACGGAGCATTGCGTTGTGACCCCCGCCGGGGATATGCCGGTTACGAGCAGTCGGGTGTGAAAACCTTGGATAGCTCTAGAGTTCTGATAGGTTTAATCGCTATCGACTGAAATAACGTCAAGGCTGCTCGACCTCAATTGACATGTGTGTCAATGGCTTGAATGTACGTTGTAATCCCCTGCCGTGATTTCACATTGTAATTCCCGTCGGTGATCTACTGGGGACTTATGAGTGAGTACACAATAATCGCACAGCCCTCAATGCTTTGATGGGTTTACTTGCCATTGGCTGAGATAACGTCAAGGCTGCTTGACCTTCGTTGATAGGTGTGTCAACGGCTGAGCACGCGTTATTACTCCCGCCGGAGATATACGTTGTAACCCCCGTCGGGCACATACGTTGTAACCCCCGTCGGGGACATACGTAGGGTAACGACCCGGAGTCGGCGACATCAGACCTGTATAAGGTATTGTCGTATGTGACTTGTGACAATTGGGATCATTGGTAGGGTATACCTTATATTTAGATGACTACCAATGAGTGTTGTACAAATTCAAAGTCTCATCTGAGAAGACCAGGATTGTATGTAGTTTTGCCCAATCGCATGGTGTTTTTATTCTCGATTTGACCTTTCTAGTCCATAAGAACTCCGTTTCAACTCAAACTGGACCGAGCCGGAGGGGTGGGACCCCCATAAGGGAGCCAGAGTGCACTGCTTCTCGTGTAGTGAAGTGGGCTTTAATGCCAAGCGCAGATCATAAATCCCAGAAATTTGGTCTTCACAAGTCATTTTCAACTCGCTCAAGATAGAGAAAAGCATGAGCCATCTTGAGATCTCTTTGAGTTCTACCGCTTTTCTGCAATTTACGTCACTATATAAGTGTTCTACACTATCCTGGTAACGTATGCATGTATTTTTTTTCCAGTTTCTGTCCGTTAGATTGTGAGTTATCGCACGAAATGCATCTAAACACATAGTAGTGATTATGTAATCACAAATGACTTGATAAAAAATATTCAACATAGTAAATGTTAGTATTAAACCATGTTGAACATAATGATGTGAAAAAATTTGACTTTTGAGACAGTCAAATTGGCACCTTTTTCTGTTATTTTTTGTCCTATTTGAGGTCCAATGAGCAACAGGTAGAAAGGAAAAGTTGTGACGTCCCCAAAATAGGTCCATTCCATCCAACCCATTCTGAGTCGTCAAATACATGGTACAGAAAACAACTACAACTTTTTTAAAACAATTGTCGTGCAAAATACAACAACACATATGTTGTGAGTTTTGATGCAAATATATACCAACTGTGACTCTGGACACCAACTTGGATAGAACGTCACAATGGCACCTTACATAAAGGTAAAGTCAATAACTGTTTAGGGAGAACCACCACAGCTAGAGACCACCATTCTATTCTCCTGTTATTCCCTCGCCCGACCCATCTACACTCTTATTACCTGAAAGGAATTGTGAAGCAAAAAGGTGAGCACAACTAGCTCAGTAAAGAATATCATGACTAAAGATAATTAAATTATCAATAGCCTTCATCAATAATAAATCAGAGATTTATAACATATGGTAGATGATAAAACTTTTCAACCATAGTTGCAGCGGAACGAGAAATCCATTAGAAGAGTCAAATAGACCATAAAATCTATTATCTTCTCCATGTTAAAAGTCCACCAACAATGTTTTATCCCTGTAACATCAATCAACAATTTCGCCCACAATCACATGTATAACTCAAATCAGAATCGTAGTTCTAAATTCCTTTTCTCATCCAGGACAAAGATAATTTTCATCACCCGAAACATCAAAGATCATGGTTATACCAAATCATAGTTCATGTTCATAATCATACTAATAAATTTTTCTTTGCACTACGGGCCAAAGATATTCATCAACAAGTCATCTTTGCACTACAGGCCAAAGATATTTAACAACATGTCATCTTTGCACTACAGGCCAAAGATATTCAACAACAGGTCATCTTTGCACTATGGGCCAAAGATATTCATCAATAATTCATCTTTGCACTACAGGCCAAAGATATTCCTCAACAGTTCATATTTGCACTACAGGCCAAATATATTCATCAACAGTTCATATTTGCGCTACATGCCAAATATATTAATATGTCAAAAAAATATATAATCATTTTAGAATTTATATAAACAATAATTATAACCATGTTGATCAATTCACCTTTGCACTTAAGCTAAAGATATTCAATTATAAATTCAATGGTCATGATCATACCAGTCAACAATTCAACTTTGCACTACTGGCCAAAGAGAACCCTAGTCATGATAATACCAATAATCTACCCATCTTTACACTCAAGTGAAAGAGAATTTCAACATCAGGGTTATAAAAATGTTATATATGATAATAAAATCAATAGAATCAATACATAGTTTTAATCTCCAGAGTAATATTCATAAATCAACTATAATTTGGTTAGAAAAAGAAACCAATTTTATAGTGAATAGTACCCGTGAATAGTAACTCGTGAATAGTAACTCGTGAATAGTAACTCATGAATAGTAACTTGTGAATAGTAACTCATAAATAGTAACTCGTGAATAGTAACTCGTGAATAGTAACCCCGACATGAAAAAGTTCCAAATTTGATAAAAAATTCAAACCAATATTTCGGCATAATGATATTGAAGAAATAATATCATTTATGAAGAAAATAATCTCCCTTACAATCCCTTAAAATCCCTTACTATCCCTTACCTCGTAAGAAGCGATTGATTTGGAATAATTTGAACGAACTTTCACCGTAGTATAGAAACGCCAAGATATCAAAATACTTACAAGAATACACTCGATAATATAGAGAGAGAAATAGAGAGAAAACTTGGGTTTACGGTGTGATTTTCAATTCTAACCTAAGACCCTATTTATAGGAAATGCTTAGAACATCAAAGCGTAAAATTTAATAAAATATTATTATATTTATATAAATTTCCCACGCATACCAAGAATCCGAATTCAAAGATGCATTCAACACTGTGGGGCCCACCAACAATATAAAACGCGTTTTTCTTAATAAAAATTATTAAAACTTCAAAATCAATTATTCCAAAACTTCAATAATTCATAACAAATAGCCCTTTTATCAGAAAATTAGAATCTCACCAATTTTTATAGGAAATTCAATTCTCTACAACTTTGCAGAAGAAAGTTTTTCCAAATTCCAAATAGAAATTGACCGAAATCCATAAGCGGGCGATTTTACAGGCTATAATCAAATTTCAGTCAAGAAATGGGTCCACCAACATGTTTAACATGTTTTAAACAACTTTTGCAACAAAAATACTCTTCCTTCTCATATACTCATATATCCCACATTCATTGTGAAAATATCACCATTATTATATTATAATAATATAATAAAATATTATTTTTATCAGAAAAGATAAAATATCATTTTTCAACAATTGTCACTTTAAATTTTTTCTCCATCTATATCCACATAAAATAAATATTTTCCTCATCATATAAATTAATAATTAATTATTCATAAATAATATTTACGTAATCACAATATTGTCGTATGGCGGTTCAGGAAGAGGGGCTTTCAATAAGAATTTCTCCTTATCTAGCCAAGCAATTAGGTGACCAAACCTCTCTTTAGATGTAACTTTCTAGACATTGCCAATAATGCTATCTAATAATATTATTCAAATAATATGAATTATTGATTTGATAATAGAAAATCTTCGGCAAATGACAATTATTAAAACAACAATAATATAAAATATCAACGCAACAATTATTGAATCAAAATAAAATATTGAACAAGAATTACCGTAATAATTATTGAGTAGTGCCTTCTACGTAAGAATCAATAATTGGTGCAATACAGGCATGCTTCTTTGTGCAACAACGCGTATTACTGTGTTTTAACCACCGGGTATTCCAACAGTGTTAACTGTAACAATTACGCTGTTATTTATAAAAACTCAAATTTGTCATTTTCGTCATCCGACAGTTATTCTGTTATGGGGCCCACAAATGGTTGCGCCGTTGTACGAATATTCCCCGATAGAAAGAATATTCCACGACCAAACGAATATTCCCCGACAACAATGAATATTTTATAACCACTTGCGTATTTTGAAAAAAAATTCATATATCACCCTTAACTTTAAACTTTTATCAATTTAACCATTTACTGAATAGTTATTATAAGAAAAATTGAATATTTTTATTTCATAAAAGTCGGGGTCTTACAAAAGTACTCCTAGCATTGAGGTTGGCCTTGTGCATGATGATTTTGATTTTTAATGCATGTATTATGTATATGACTTTGGGGCAGGTGTGCTACTGAATAGCCACCTAGACATGCCTATGTGCATGTGGATAGTTGTGACGCCCCTAAAATTAGGTATACATCACCCATCTTGGGTCGTCAGATACATGGTACAAAATTCAAATATAACTTACTAATACAACTGCTGTAGGTATACAATACGACAAAACATAAGCTGTGAGTTTGAATACAATTATTGTCTACTAGAGATTATACAAACTCAAAAGGAGTCCTCATTACAATTATTAACACACTATTTTCAGAATAGTGAGGACTACTAATGCTATCCCTCGGACCGTCACTTCGCTCCCCGACTAGTCCCTGCTATGTTCTCATTTCCTGAAGAGAACAATGAAAGAAAGGGTGAGCTCAACTAGCCCAGTAAGAAATATTATAACTAAGATAATGCAGAATAAATTATCGTTAGCCTTCAACAGTGTTAAACTGATAAAATATAACAACATCAAGTTTAAGCTGCGCAAATGAACAAGCAATCCATTAAAAGAGTCAAGTAGAGAATAAAATCTACTATCTTTTATGATTTAAAAGGTTTTTCATCACTTTTATCATTTGGGACTCACTTAATAAATAATCCACATCATCGAATCACCCCGCACTACTACCAAGGATATTCTTTAGTATCACGACCACAATTATCCATGCACCACGGGCCAAG
The DNA here is from genome assembly GCA_020205605.1 of Panax ginseng. Taxonomy (NCBI): domain Eukaryota; kingdom Viridiplantae; phylum Streptophyta; class Magnoliopsida; order Apiales; family Araliaceae; genus Panax; species Panax ginseng. The sequence goes on along the minus strand of CM035142.1, from coordinate 84,591,316 downwards.
AATATTTGTGTATTCATTAATGGTCATGATCATGCCAACAACTATCCATCAATGCACTACGGGCTAATGAGGACTTTTACCACATCATTTCTAACATTACGGTCATGATTACACCAAATAACCCCTGGTCATAATCATACCAAGTCCATCTATGCACTACAGGCCACAGATGACTTTCAACAACATATAAACATGAGGATGATGACAATGATATAAGAATTCAATAAAACAAGTTCAAAAATTAATTTATCCAAGAACTAATAACGTCCAAATTATCAACATGATACTGCTTTGTAGAGTAAAATTCATATTCTACTAATTTCATGGAGTATAGAAGTCAAAGTTTTAACCAACTGAGTATAATCAAGAATGGAATAACAAAAGAAATCACCATGCATGCGGTACTTCGCATAGACAGGTTATTCCAACAGAATAATAAGTAAACGGAACCAGTCGTGAAATTCGTGACCGGCTGTGATGTTCCAATAGAATAAATAAAGACGAAACCAGTCCGGCGTGAAACGCATGTATGTGATGTTCCAACAGAATAATAATAAAGACGGAACCAGGTCTGGCATAAAACCCACAGACAGGATGTTCCAACATAATAATAATAATGATGGAACTAGGTCCGGTGTAAAACGCACAAACAGGATATTCCAACAGAATAATAATAAAGATGGAACCAGGTCCGGCGTAAACGCACTGACAGGATATTCCAATAGAAAATAATAAAGACGGAATCATAGAAGAATGTCACCAAGTATAGGGTAGTCCGCGTATACTGGTTATTCCAGCAGAATAATAAAGAATAGAATAACAGAAGTTCTCTTCATGAATACAAAAGAAATAATATCCCTTACCGTAAAAGAAACTGAATATAAGAGTAGGGAAGTAGCAGAATACTTTTCTATAGTTTCTCTATAATTTCTCTCTCTAAAGCTTCAGTGAATTCGTAAGAAAATAATGAAGGAATGAGCTTCTATTTATAGAAAAATGGATTGCATAGTAACTAACTCATGAAGCTGCCTGGGATTGATTTACTTTAAACGGATGGTCCATAATTAAAGCAAAATCTTTTAAATAAAATATAATATATATTATATATATTATATTATATATATAAAACATATGCTAATATTATTCATTCACTGGATTTTAGTGAATTTTCCCCCACTCACTTCATTCATTATAATCATATATATATAATCATATATATATATATATATAATATAAAACATATATATTATATATACATAATACTCCCACTAACTTTTCCTTCATCCAACCCGTGACAAACATAACATTTCACTCAAGACTTTGCCCAACATATGGGTCCCACTCGTGGGCCCCCACCTTTTATTATATAAAATAACTTTCTACCGATTATTTTAAAAAATGGGTAAATAGGGGTCCAAAAAATAAGCAAAATTTATAACAATCACTATAGTAATAATTGAACAAAACTGAGTGACTTCTCACGTAAGCATCAATAATCAATATCGTGTCTACATCTCTTTGTAACTACGCCAGACATATCGTACTTTTTAACACCGGGTGTTTCAACAGTTAACGGTAAAACTTTCGCCGTTATTTTCATAAAGTATTTTTGTCGTTTTCTCAATCCGACAATAATTTTGTTGTGGGGTCCACCAATAATTGTGCCAATGCATTTAATATTCCTCGCTAAAACGAATATTCCCCACCAATCGAATATTATATAACAACTTCATGTATTTTTGAAAAATTTATAAATATTACCCACAACTATTATATCAATTTCACTCCATAATATTCAAAAATAATATTTATAGAAAATTCATCTTTATTCAAAAAGTTGGGGTTTTACAATCTCCCTTCTTATGAAATTTTCGCCCTCGAAATTAGGGGTACGACTGGTATGTCAAAGAGGTAAGGATACCTTGATTTGATTTCATTTGATTCTAACTCCCAAGTTATTTCCTCAACATCGTGGTTTCTCCACAAAACTTTGACTTGAGGTATAACCTTGGCGCGTAGAATATGTTCCTTCTTTTCCAAGATTTGAACAGGAACTTCTTCATACGTCAAATCTTCCACTATTTTGTCTGGTTCCAACTCAATAATGTGGTTCGAGTCTTCCACATATTTACGTAACATGGATATGTGAAAAACGTTATGAACACGAGACATACTTGGCGGGAAAGCGAGTCTATAGGCCACAGTTCCTACTTGATCAAGGATTAAAAATGGGCCAATGAATCGAGGATTGAGCTTTCCTCTCTTTCCAAATCTCGTAACTCCTTTCCATGGAGCAAAACGTAACAACACATGATCTCCTATATCGAATTCCACGTCCTTTCGATGAAGATCAGCATAACTCTTTTGTCGATCTTGTGAGGTTTTTATACGTTGCCGGATCGTTTGAATCTTTTCCGTAGTCATACGTACCAACTCTGGTCCCAACATCGTTACTTCACCCACCTCATCCCAAAGATATCTCGAGAGAACGACACTTTCTTTCTATACAACGCTGAATGGAGCCATGCCAATACTTGATTGATAATCGTTGTTGTAGGAAAACTCCACCAATGGTAAGAACGGTCCCAACTTCCTTGAAATCAAGGACACGAGTCTTAATAGATCTTCAAGAGTTTGAATAGTCCTCTCCAACCGTCATTCGCATCGAGGATGATATGCCGAGCTAAATCATAAATCTGTTGCCCATAGCTTTTGCAAACTAACCCAAAATCGCGAAGTGAATCTTGGGTCTCGATCAGAAACTATGGATACTGGCATACCATGCAATCTTACAACCTTGTTTATGTACATACGAGCAAGACGTTCAAGTGTATAAGTTTCTCGTATCGGTAAAAAATGAGCAGACTTGGTCAATCTATCAACAATGACCCAAATCACATCTATGCCTTGAGAAACTTTGGGAAGACCAGTAACGAAATCCATGGTAATGTGCTCCCACTTCCATTATGGAATTTCAAGTGGTTGCAATGGACCTTTTTGGTACTTGATGCTCCGCCTTGACTCGTTGACACGTTAGACACCTTGAGATAAACAGCGCTATCTCTCTCTTCATATTGCTCCACCAAAAGGTATGTCGAAGATCATGATACATTTTGGTACTCCCGGGATGGATTGCAAACGGTGTGTTGTGCGCCTCTATCATGATTTTATACTTTAAATCAGGGTCGTTAGGAACATAAAGTCTGGAGTTGACTCGAAGTATTCCTTCTTCATCGATTCTTGCTTCTGGCATCGCACCTTCTTGTACTTTCTTCCTCATACGCATCAGCTCCAAATCTGTAACTTGAGCAGATTTAATTTTATCAATTAAAGTCGAATCTACTCGTATATTTTCCATCATCACGTGGGTCCCTAGAGTCTTTATCTCTATCTCCATCCTTTGCAAGTCATACAAAATGGGCCTTTGCGTTGACAATATTGCACTCGTACCCGCATATGATCTTCTACTCAATGCATCAGCTACCACGTTCGCTTTTCCAGGATGGTATTGGATAGTATGATCATAATCTTTCAACAGTTTAAGCCAACGTCGTTGTCGCATGTTGAGTTCCTTTTGAGTGAAGAAATATTTGAGGCTTTTATGATCCGTAAAGATCTCCACTTTCTCCCCATACAAGTAATGCCTCCAAATCTTTAGTGCGAAGATAACAGCTGCCAACTCTAGATCATGAGTAGGATAATTCCTCTCATATTCTTTGAGTTGTCGTGAGGCATAGGCTATGACTTTCCCATGTTGCATGAGAACACATCCTAACCCTTTGCCTCAAGCATCATGTAGATGACAAATCCTCCGAACCGGATGGTATTGTCGAGGAATCAAAATGAAATGAGTCTCTCTTGAGTTCTTGAAAACTCGTCTCACATTCCTCGCTCCAACCAAACTTTGTATCTTTCCGAAGTCACCGAGTTAGTGGAGTAGCGATTCGAGAAAACCTTCTACGAATCTCCGATAATAAACCAATTTAAGCCAAGAAAGCTACGATTTTGATCCACATCGATTTAGGTTGCTCCCCACTTTGAATAGCTTCAATCTTTCTTTGGGTCAATAGATATTCCATGACTTGATACCACGTGCCCAAGGAATGCTACTTTCTCGCCGTAACTCGCATTTCTTCAACTTGGCATAAAGCTTATATTCACGAAGCTTTTGGAGTATCACCTCAAGTGTTACTCACGATCTTCACGGGTTTTGGAATATATGAGGATGTCATCAATAAAGACGACCACAAAGTGATCCAAATATTCCTTGAATACTCGGTTCATCATATCCATGAAGGCAAAGAGAGAGCATTAGTCAATCCAAAGGATATGACTAGAATTCATAATGTCATCGCATCGAGTTCGAAAGTCGCTCTTTGAATGTCATCGGTTCTAATCTTCAATTGGTGATATCCGTAATCTAAGATCAATCTTTGAAAAGAATTTGGCTCCTTGCAACCGGGTCAAACAGTCATCAATACGTGGCAATGGGTACCTATTTTTGATGGTGACATGATTCAACTCCCGATAATCAATACAAAGTTGCATACTCCCATCTTTCTTCTTCACAAATAGAATAGGAGCACCCCAAAGAGAAGTACTAGAACGAATAAAGCCAATGTCTAACAATTCCTGCAGTGGAGTCTTTAACTCCTGAAGTTCAATAGGAGCCATTTTATATGGGGCTTTGGAAATGGGTTTTGTCTTCGGGTTCAAGGTCGATACAAAATTTAATTTCACGCGCCGGGGTAGGCCAGAAGTTCTTCGTGGAATACGTCAGAAATTCATTAACAATAGAAATATTATTCAAAATCGATGTATTTTTGTTTAGATCTCGTGATATGAGCTAAGAAAGCTTGACATCCATTTTTTAATAAACGAATAGCTTTATGGCTTGAGATGACAGTGATTGATTTTAATGGTTTGGTTGCTTGAATTCGCATGATAGGTTGATTAGGAATATGAAAGCTAACAACCTTATGAAAACAATCAATTTTTGCATGATGAGTAGTTAACCAATCAATCCCTAGAATTACATCAAATGCAAGTATTTTTAATGCAATAAGATCGACGTGTGTAATGTGTGGGTACCAACTTGAACCAAACAAGACTTATAAACCGTGGATGTAATGAAGGTTTCTCCCAATGGAGTTTCCACAGATAAGTCAAAGTCTAATTCCTCCGGAGTCAAATTTAATCGTTGAGTGCAAGTAGGAGAAATAAAAGAATGGGTAGATCCGGTATCAAATAAAGTATAGACTTCGCTAGAGTTTATGATAAGCTTACCCGTGATGACCTCATTCGGGTTCCTTGCTTTCTGGGAGGTCACAACAAACGCTCTCCTCAGACCACCGGGGCTTTGACTTTTCTGGGACGGCCTTTGGTGCCTCCATCCTAGCTGAATTTGTCTTTGGTGAACGATAAAATCGGGCTAAGTAACCTTCTCTTCCATAATTATAACATGCTTTGACTAAGATCTCATAATTTGACCGATATGTCCCTCCCTTCCGCATTTGAAGCATATGATAGGTGGTCTTTCTCCTTCCTTAACAACGGGTACTGGTGCTGACGTCTTTTCATCATTGTTGAATCTCCTCTTCTTGAAATGTCCATTCTTATTGTTTTTGCCTCGATTACCACCAAAGTGGTTACCATTTTCGCCTATTGATTTCTCTCACGCTTGTTGTCACCGATTTCGATGATCGCCTCACCGGTATTATCATTTTCTTTACCGCTTCTCTTTTAATTCGTTGACTCATTATCGCGCTTCCACCAATCGAGCCCTATTTACAACATCCGAATACAAACACGCTTTATGAGAAATAAGATGTTCGACGATTCCCGCTTCAAACCTCTTAAAAACATTCGCGCCATTCTCTTCATTATCCACCAAGTGGGACACAAACCGGGATAACTCCGCAAATTTTGTCCAATGATCATGACGACACGGTCGTATTGTTTTGCTCCAATTTGATAAACTCCACTCTTCTTGTGATTTAATACTTTGGAAAGTATTTGTCGTTGAAAAGCTCTTGGAACTTCTCCCAAGACATCTTTAAGACGACAAAGTTGAGTACGTTTTTACCGATTCCCACCAAGAATCGCTTCTCGCAATAAATATAAAGGCTAAAGGGAACCTTTTTCCTCTGAGCATCCCAAGACATCAAATATCTTGGTGATCTGCTTTATCCATGCTTTCGCCATAAGTGGTTTTGGCTCTCCCTTAAACTCCAGTGGTCCCAGCTCCTTGAACTGTTTAGCGGTGACCGTCCGAGAGTTTCCAGTGTTTCCACGTGCATTTTGGACAAGAGCCGCTCTCGCCTGTTGTTGCATGAATTGCATGAAGCCTCGGAACATTCCATCATTCATCATTTGGTCGGTGTTGTTGTTTGCCTGAGGATTGTCGCCTCGATGCAAGATCCTCGATTATTGATCTGTGGAGACTCAACGGCTCTCTCTGTGCTCCATTAATGTTCTCAACATTCTTGGATGCCATTTTCAAAACATCGCCATAAAACAAAGGTTTAATAACATATCACATATTATCCCTATACTCTAACCAACCAATTAAATACCAAATAAACTTAGGTAGGTCATACTAGCGAAAAGAATTCCCCGCCTCTCCCCTCCTAGTTCTTATCTCACATCTCACCTGTGGATCATATCCTCAAGCTTTGATATTAAACCGTGACGCCCCAAAATTAGGTATACATCACCCATCTTGGGTCGCCGACACATGGTACAAAAATTCAAATACAACTTACTAATACAACTGTCAGGTACAATAATACGACAAAATATAACCGTGAGTTTGAATACAATTATTGTCTACTAGAGATTATACAAACTCAAAAGGAGTCCTCATTACAATTATTAACACACTATTTCACATAATAGTGAGGACTACTAATGTTATCCTTCCGGACCGTCACTCGCTCCCCGACTAGTCCCTCGTTATGTTCTCATTTCAAGAGAACAATGAAAGAAAGGGTGAGCTCAACTAGCCCAGTAAGAAATATTATTACTAAGATAATGCAGAATAAATTATCGTTAGCCTTCAACAGTGTTAAACTGATAAAATATAACAACATCAAGTTTAACTGCAGCAGAACAAGCAATCCATTAAAAGAGTCAAGTAGAGAATATAATCTACTATCTTTTATGATTTAAAAGGTTTTTCATCACTTTTATCGCTGGGACTCAGCTTAATAAATAATCCACATCATCGAATCACCCCTGCACTACGGCCAAGTATATTCTTTAGTATCACGACCACAATTATCCATGCACTACGGGCCAAGAATATTTTTGTATTCATTAATGGTCATGATCATGCCAACAACTGTCCATTAATGCACTACGGGCCAATGAGGATTTTTACCACATCATTTCTAACATTACGGTCATGATTACACCGAATAACCCTTGGTCATAATCATACCAAGTCCATCTATGCACTACAGGCCACAGATGACTTTCAATAACATATAAACATGAGGATGATGACAATGATATAAGAATTCAATAAAACAAGTTCAATAATTAATTTATCCAGAAAGTAATAACGTCCAAATTGTCAACATGATACTGCTTTGTAGAGTAAAATTAAAGAATGCTCAGAAGAATATTTTCATGAAAAGATACTGGATGAAGCGCAAATATCAAGGATATTCTACTAATTTGATGGAGTATAGAAGTTAAAGTTTTAACCAACTAAGTATAATCAAGAATGGAATAACAAAAGAAATCACCATGCATGCGGTACTTTGCATAGACAGGTTATTCCAACAGAATAATAAGTAACGGAACCAGGTCAGGTGAAATTCACACTGACAGGATGTTCCAATAGAATAAATAAGACGGAACCAGGTCCGGGGTTAAACGCACAGACAGGATGTTCCAACAGAATAATAATAAAGACGGAACCAAGTCCGCCAGAAAAACGCATGCATGTGATGTTCCAGCGAATAATAATAATAAAGAGCGGAACCAGTCCGCCAGAAACGCATGCACAAGATGTTCCAACAGTAATAATAATAAAGCGGAACCAAGTCCGAGTAAAACGCATGCATGAGGATATTCCAAATGTAATAATAATAAAGATGGAACAGTGTCCGCGTAGAACGCATGAAAGGATATTCCAACAGAAAATAATAAAGATGGAATCATAGAAGAATGTCACCAAGTATAGGGTAGTCCGTGTATACTGGTTAATCCAGCAGAATAATAAAGAATAGAATAACAGAAGTTATCTTCATGAATACAAAAGAAATAATATCCCTTACCGTAAAAGAAACTGAATATAAGAGTAGGGAAGTAGCAGAATACTTTTCTATAGTTTCTCTATAATTTCTCTCTCTAAAGCTTCAGTGAATTCGTAAGAAAATAATGAAAGAATGAGCTTCTATTTATAGAAAAATGGATTGCATAGTAACTAACTCATGAACGGTCCGGATTGATTTACTTTAATCGGACGGTCCATAATTAAAGTAAAATCTTTTAAATAAAATATAATATATATTAAATATATTATATTATATATATAAAACATATGCTAATACTATTCATTCACGGGATTGCACCCGTGAATTTTCCCCATTCACTTCATTCATTATAATTATATATATATATATAATATAAAATATAAAATATAATATATATATATAATATAAAACATATATATTATATATACATAATACTCCCACTAACTTTTCCTTCACCCAACCCGTGACAAACATAACATTTCACCCAAGACTTTTGCTCAACACATGGGTCCCACTTCAATAGCCCCACCTTTTTTATTATATAAAAGAACTTTTCACCGATTATTTTGAAAAATGGGTAAATAGGGGTCCATAAAATAAGAAAAATTTACAACAATCACTATAGCAATAATTGAACAAAATCGAGTGACTTCTCACGTAAGCATCAATAATCATATATCGTAACATCTTAAGTAACTACGCCAGACATATCATTACTTTTTAACACCGGGTGTTTCAACAATTAACGATAAAACTTCCGCCGTTATTTTCATAAAGTATTTTTGTCGTTTTTTCAATCCGACAATAATTACATTGTAGGGTCCACCAATGATTGTGCCGCCAGAAGAATATTCCCGCTAAAATGAATATTCCCCCACCAATCGAATATTATATAACAACTTGCGTACTTTGCAAAATTTATAAATATTACCCACAACTATTATATCAATTTCACTCCATAATATTCAAAAATAATATTTATAGAAAATTCATCTTTATTCAAAAAGTTGGGGTTTTACAATAGTCCTATTTTCAAAGGGGACTATGGAAATTTTTTTCCAAATGTAGGCATTGTGTAGTCATGCACTTTAACTCTATTATATGCTAAAGTAAATGCATGCATGCATATAGTCATAAATGCATTTAAAAAGCTCCAGGTAAGGAAATACCACACCCTTTCTGAGGTGATTTGGAGACTTGTGGTCCAGATATTATGGATCCCGGACGGTGGCCAGCTTCTTACAGGGGACCGCTTCAGCGCACGGAGGAGGGGTTACGAAGTGCCTTGTCTCGCTCATCCGGGCGCACCTCGCCGGTTGGTGGAGGCCGTGATAAATCTGTCCGGTGTAGATGTTCCAGACGTTGAGGATGAGGAGGCGGATATTTCGATTGAGGATCCCGCTCTGCTACTACATGTCCTCGCAGGAGCTTCGAGCATTGGTGGTGAACCCGAGTTCTTTGGGTGATTTGGGCGAACATCCATCGATGTATTTGCATGCTAACGAGGTATGGCGTTAGACTTTGATCTTCCTTCTTTCCAATTGATGAGGATTAAGGGTTTCGATGTTGATCTCGCATTTCATGCGAGGTTCCAAGATTTACTGACCTCGAGGCGGTTTAGCATTCACTCCATGTACCAGCGCTTCATCCCGATTACAGAGCGGTAGTGCATGGGTGGGGATTCGAGGTATTTTCTCCATCCTTCCTCGCCGATGTCTCCGGGTTACCTCGTGGCTTTATCGAGCGATGGTTTCATCGAGACTCTACCACCCATCTTTGGATTGCGAGGTGATGATGACGCCTATGGATTAGCGATTTATCACTGTGTATGGAGTTTGGAGGGGGCGTTTGCCTTGCATGGCAAATATTACCCTACCGCCGCCGATCCTTAATAGGAGTTTCACGAAGGCGCCAAAGGCGTGGATCGTCTGCCTGTGTTCTTTGAGCGTAGATGCTATGAGCGGGCTATTGAGTGAGCCCATGCCTGATGATGTCAAGATTAGGGATCGCGTTCTGCGGCGATTGTTCCTGATGATCATTCGAGGCTGCTTCATAGCTAATAACTCTTTCACGGTATCTTTTGCTTTGGTCAGCGCCACACGCGATGTGGACCGTATAGGAGAGTATGACTGGGGCTCTTACACCTTTTCCTATTTCCTCCGGGGCATGCGCATGCGCTCACAGGGTTTGACCAAGGCTTGGCTAGGATTTTACCCATTTCTGCTAGTGAGTATTTCTCTTGTCTTTTCCCATTCATAGGTTAAAAGTGTTTATTGATAGCAGATGTTTTTCCATTGTGTTGCCAGTTTTGGGCCTATGAGAGGCTCCTATATTTGCGTCCTGTGAGTGTGTTAGGTTTAGATACCTGTCCACGAGGACGACGATGACACCATTCTATTTTACCGGAGGTCCCTCAGAATCGAGGATTCACTCATTACCGCATGCGTTGGAGTCTTGACTACGGGTACCATTACATGGATTCCCTATTCAGGGGAGCATTTAACCATCGGCTTTGAGGATGGACATCCGACCGGAGTCGAGTATTTGATCTCTACCAGGAGAGTTCCTCTCTTCACTGATGGAGGCTGGGAGCTCTATTTAGGAGAGCGTGCAATTAGGAGCACCACAGGGGAGATCCGTATACCGATCTTACCTCCTACCAGGCGTCATTGGCCAGTATCACAGTCACCCATCACTGATATCCCATTGTTGGGGGTTGACGGTTTTGCATTATCAGAGGGTCCATGTACTCAGGAGACGTTCCATCGGTGGTGGTCCTCTCACACTATTGGAGCCCAGTCCCGCGCCACACAGTTCATGGGGGATATGGTAACAGGATCTTTGATGATGACGGATTGGGTAGCTTGTGTCCGAGCTCCGACTCATATGACCTAGATTGATAGCTTGACCCGGCAGTTGGATCAGGCACACATATTTATCCGGCATTTGGGCAGAGATCCAGCAGCGGCAGAGTCATTTGTTCCTTCCAATTCAGTCTTTGGCCCCTCGAACGACCCATTCGGTTTTTTTTACAGCAGATCCTCCTCTTTATAGGCCTGACATCCCTATTGATAGAGATCCAAATGATTTCGGGAGGAGTTACATCAGTGGACAGGATTGAGGACGTAAACATCGAGACCACGTTTTCTTTCGATATATATTCTCGTTATATCTTTTGATATGCCTCTCGTTAGATATTGGGTGGTTGTTCCTATTCTCGCTATATCTTTGATAGGCCTCTGTTAGTAGTAGGGCTACATGTGCCCCATTTCCCCGTATTTGTAGTCAGCATGTGAAATGATGTATTAGATGTTGATATACTTAGGAATATATGCACCATTTTTCATTCCCTATATCATATTGCCATCCATTATCTCATATGCATGTATCATGTTATGCATATGTATGTATGTCCAGAGATATTCTGGCATTGACCTGGATGGTCTTCTTATGACACTACCCGCACAGATGTCTTCTTGACGATTAGTCAGATAGATCATACCCCACCGTCGGTGGTGGCATTAGGTATGTTATCGTCATATGATAGCATGTCACCCCTGAGATAGGGTGATCAGTAGATCGATTCTTTGCAAAGATACCATGACTTTATTACCTTTTTCGTGTTCCGCAGGATTTGTAGAGCGGATCTTTAGAGCATTGGCTACCGATAAGTCGGTATTCCGTTTGGCACCCCATGAGTTGACTCTACTCTAGAGGAGTATGCACATTTGACGATGCTGCCTTTAGACAGACCTTGCGTGCATCTAGCTTTGGGAGACATGAGTAGACGATTCATGACTCTCACAGGATTGAGGCGCAGAGTAGTGCATGACGAGTTGACATCTAGCCATGTGATCTCCCAGCATTTTCTATATGACAGATTTGGCTCAGAGGATAGCTATTCACGATATTCTGGGGATTTCACCGCACTGGAGGACCATTGGCGTTTGGCCAGAGTTGATGTACTGCTGCTCTGCGTACTTTCGTATGTCTATATGCCATGATATATGGACGAGATAGACATTAGTGTTATTATGGCTGTGAGAGCTCTTAGAGAGGGTCGCGCCATTGTACCTATGATCGTAGTAGAGACCCTACGGTCAGCATCCTATTGTTGCATGTATCCTACATAAGTGTTCACAAGGAGTTCGGTCATGTTGTACGTGTGGTTTATGTCACACTTGAGACCGGTTGGTACCCTTAGACGACATGGGTATTGCTTCTCCCATGATGTGACCATGTCATACTCCTTTCAGCCGTTAGAGTGTACAGATGCTCTGGCTTGGTCTGCATTTTTGGTAGATATCAGAGATCCATTCAGCATATTGCCGTGCTCGGGGCTTTGCTCACCATACAGCTTCATTACTTACGCTCTGGGCATGGATTTTCTCCCTCTGGCTAGTTTGAGGGGCGTGACTACTTATCACCCATTAGCCGTGATGTCGCAGTTCGACCAGTTCCAGGATTTCCATCCTTTTGATGGGGCGATGGTCAGCGTTCAGCTTCTCTATATCTCTCAGTAGAGGACCGATCCCGTGTGTATTCTTGTTGGGATCGGCGTGAGATAGCTACTTTTTCTGTCAGTCATCCCGGTTGTTCTGCAGAGTATTCCGCATGGATGGAGACAAAGATTTTATCGGCTGCAGCAGTATCTGTAGTACCGGATGGTGAGTCAGAAGATGCAGAGCCCATGGAGGACATTGATACCTACATCGAGGAGGAGCCCGCTGCTAGGTTGCCAGCATTTCTTCTGGATTCTCCTAGTACTAGTACTTTTGTGATTCAGCACTCAGCACAGTACTTAGAGCAGAGTCTTCATCTGATGACCTTTAAAAGATATCATGCTCGATCTATGATGTTGACTGCCCTTGATGGGAGAGACGCAGCTCTATTGGAGAGAGACGAGGCATTAGATCGCAGAGATGCCGCTGTTGTTGAGCGAGATGAGGCTATATCAGCCAGAGATGCAGTGATAGTTAAGCGGGATAGTGCTATATCTGCCCGGGATGTAGCCATCACAGATAGTACTACAGTGAGGTCCCTTACCACTGGCATGATTGCAGAGATGAGCGCATATATTGACGATCATATGGTCACCAGGAAAATAGCTACAGATCTTTTGGGTCGTGTGGATATTCTCATACAGGAGACCACAGCTTCGCCTTCGTCTTCTGAGAGGGACTCCATGTTGGGCTTGTTAGCTCGCATATCCTGACTTGTAGATGAGCTTGTATTTACCTGCACATACTAGCTTAGCCATTTTGTCATGTACAGTTTACATTGTATATATATCAAACAACATTATATATGACAGGGAAATATATTTTTGGATCACTTCCCTTTTAGATATGACCTGCTATTTGCTTGATATTTTGCCTGCTACTTCAGGGCTTGTGATCTTGATGTATTTTGAATTCTTCCTGGGTGGATGGACATTGTGTTGTCTCTGGATAGTTCAGAATGGATCATTGATCTATGTGTATCCCTACCATCTTTGGTGTCTTGGGACTGGTTTCTGAATGGAAATGTGGAGAGGAGTGTGGCTTTCCTCTCTAAGATTGACCGCACCACAGATGGTCTCCAGTACTTCTATTTAGGAGAAGCCTAGTTAATTCCACTTCTTATGGATTGGTGTTGCTCTTCAAGGTATGACCGCAGCTTAGATAGTCGCCGAATCTCCTATTTGGGAGGAGTTCAGGTAATTCCATCCCTTTGGTCTGAAGCCAAATGAAATGTAGTGGATTGAAGTTTGATCCCAATACCAACTGATAAGGGTTTGTGTTTTGGTAGGGGGTGAGACCGCACCATGAATGGCTGCCTACGTACTCCTATTGAAGAGGAGATCAGGTCTGCGTAGTTCGAACCTGGTGTAAGAGGTTCAACGCTGTATATGGCTGACATGGTGTATGAATGTTTTTGTTGTTTTTGTGAGGAGAAGAGGGTAGAAATGTTTTTGTGGTTTTTGTTTTATTGTGACTGGGCCATGTAACATGGTTGCCTACGTACTCCTATTGAGGAGGAGATCAGGTCGATGTAGTTCGCCCCTCGTATGGTAGAAGAAAGCGTTATCCCATATGCAAAGTCGAGTGCGGGAGGGAAAGTATAATCCTCGGTTGAGGATAAAGCTGCGGTATGAGAAGTTTGATCCCGTGTATGGGTAGCCAAATCATGAAACATAAGAGGTTCAATCCGCGGTGGGATGACCTAAGTTGTATGAGCGTAAAGGAGAAAGCCAGGCTGCTGGCTTGAAGAGTACGTTTCCCTGTGGGGCAAAGTGTAGAAAAGTTATATGTGGTAAAGGGTTAAAGAACCGGAATGACTGGTGACCTGATGATTATGCACCAGGGTGGTTGCTGGTTACTTCAGACATAATACCATTTCACGGTGTCTGAGTTGATGAGTTGTGCTTCATCATTTTCCATTTCTTGCAATCTGAGAGCGCCTCTTGTCAATACTTCCTTGACAATAAACGAGCCTTCCCAATTAGGAGCGAATTTTCCTTTAGCCTGATCTTGGTTGTCAAGAATCTTCTTCAAAACCAAGCCATGTTGTTTAAACTGCCATAGCCAAACTTTTTTATTGTAGGATCTGGCGATCCTTTGCTGATATAACTGACCATGGAAGATAGCTGTAGTTCACATTTCGTCTATTTGAGACAATTAGTGATACCTGTCTTGTACCCATTGGTCTTCATCCAGCTGAGTGTCGATCAACACTCTGAGAGATTCCATCTCAACTTCTATGGGGAGCACTGCTTCCATCCCATAGGTTAACGCGTAGGGGGTTGCCCCAGTTGAAGTGCGCATTGAGGTTCTCAGAGGCTAACAGAGTCGAGGCGATAGGTCGGGCCAATCTTTGTGGTTGGCGGACATCTTTTGCATAATCTTCTTGATGTTTTTGTTAGCCGCTTCAACAGCACCGTTCATCTTTGGACGATAGATGACAGAGTTGAGATGTTTTATGTGGAATTTACTGCATAATTCCTCCATCATTTTGTTGTTGAGGTTTTTGGCATTGTCTGACACAATCACCTCTGGTTGTCCATATCGACAAATGACATTGTTTCTGATGAAAGTAATGATTACTTCTTTAGTAACCCTGGGGAAGGAGGCTGCTTCTACCCACTTGGTAAAGTAGTCGATCATATTGAAGACAAATCGGTGACCATTACTGGCTTTAGGCTCAATGGGCCCGATAACGTCCATTCTCCACATTGAGAAGGGCCAAGGCGAACTCATATTGTGGAGTTCCCATGGAGGGGCATGTATAGCATTCCCATGAATCTGGCACTGATAGTATCTTTTGACATGGTCATTGCAATCAGCTTTGAGAGATAGCCAATAATGTCCTGTCCTGAGGACTTTCTTGACAAGGAGGGAGCCACTCATGTGGGGGCCACAGACTCCGCCATGGATTTCATCCATAAGCCTTTGGGCTTGATCTTTGTCTAAACATCTGAGGAGACCTAGTCCTGCATCTCTTTTGTAGAGCGCATCTCCACTCAGGTAGAATTTAATAGCAAGTTTATGGATCTGCCTTTTCTCAGTCGGGCTCGCCTCAGCGGGTGTAGATCCATCTTGTAGATATTCCTTGATATGCTGATACCAAGGATGTTGGATGGGAGGTAGCTCATCCAATACTTCTCCAACGTAATTCCCATAAGCTGGGGCCTTATGCAGGGAAATTGTGACGCTCGACAAATGTTCTTTGTCTGATATGCTAATCAGGGAGGTGAAAGTTGCTAATGCGTCCGCAAACTCATTCCTATTACGAGGAACATGTAGAAAGGAGATTTTTTCAAACTCCAAAGCCATCTTCAAAACCTGCCGATGGTAAGGCAGCAAATATAATTCCTTGGTTTGATAGATTCAGGTGGATTGTCTGATTACCAACTCCGAATCTCCAAAGATAGTTAATCATTGATGCCCATTGAGCGGGCAAGTTTTAGCCCCATGAGATAGCCTTCATACTCATCAGATTGTTGGTGTCGATAAACCGTAATTTGTGGCTGACGGATATCGCTTCCCCGTGACGATACTAGCTCGCTCAGCTCAGAGCCTTCCATATTAATAGCTCCATCAAAATACATCTTCCATGATTGGCGTGTATCGTACTGATGGTGTTGCTGTACTATCATTACTCCTTCATCAGGGAAATATGTTTCCAAGGGTTTGTAATCCCCTGAGGGTGCGACAGCCAGTTGATCCGCGATTCCTTGACCTTTGATGGACTTTTGAGTCACATATACGATGTCAAATTATTGTAGGATCAACTGCCATCTAGACAGTCGGCAATTTAACATAGGTTTGTTGAACACGTACTTAAGAGGATGCACGCGGGATATGAGATGGGTTGTGTGACCATGGAGGTAATGCTGTAACCTCATGGAGGCCCATGCTAAAGCACAACACGTCTTTTCGATCAGAGTGTACTTGTGTTCACTGCTACTAAACCTTTTGCTGAGGTAATAGATAGCTCATTCTTGGCCTCTATCGTCCTTTTGGTCCAGCATGCAGCCCATGGCATTGTCATTTATGGACAGGTACATAAACAGGGGAACATCATCCACGGGTGGCACCAAAACGGAGCTTTGACTAGTTGCTTTCTTGATTGTAAGGAAGGCATTCGGCACTTCTCATTCCATTTCATGGAGGAGTTCTTCCTTAATAGCTTGAAGATTGGCTCACAGGTTGCCGTGAGTTGGGAGATAAACCTGCTGATGAAGTTGATTCTTCCCAAAAATCCCCGTATTTTCTTCTCTGTTCGAGGAATGGGCATTTCGTGATGGCTTGATTTTGGCAGATCCACTCAATCCCTTTGTGGTGACTAGAAATCCTAGTAATTTGCCTGATTTAACGCCAAAGGCGCACTTAGATGGATTTAACTTCAAGTTGTACTTACGCAACCTGTTGAACAACTTTCTAAGATGGTCTATATGGTCATCCTCCTTTCGGGACTTGACAATGATGTCATCCACGTAGATCTCAATCTCTTTATGCATTAAGTCATTGAAAAGAGCCATCATAGCTCGTTAATAGGTAGCTCCGGCATTGATGAGGCCGAATGACAATCGTCTATAGCAAAAAGTTCCCCAAGGAGTGACGAAAGTAGTCTTCTCGCGATCTTCCTCGGAAAACATGATCTGATGGTACCCCGCAAAGCAATTAAAGAAAGGAGTACATGTCGTACAAGGCAAGATTATCAATGAGAATGTGGATAAATGGCACGGGAAAGCTGTCTTTTAAGCAAGCTTTATTCAAGTCCCGGTAATCCACGCAAACTTGCACCTTCCCTCCAAGTTTAGGTACGGGCACGATGTTGGATATCCATTCAGGATATGTAGACACCATGATGATGCCAGCTTGAAATTGTTTCACAATTTCTTCTTTCACTTTTAAACTCCACTCAGGTTTCAATCACCGAGTTTCATTGACCGCTTAAATCCCTCTTTAATGGGAAGGCGATGAAGGACAATGTCAGTGGATAAACCCACCATGTCTTTATGAGACCATACAAACACATCCTGGAATTGGGTTAATAGCGTAACCATGCCATTTCGTTGGTTTGGGGTAAGGTCTGAACCAATCTAGATTAACTTAGGGCTTTCTAAGGTTCCAAGATTGAAAGAAGTGGTTTGATCAAGGTTGGGTTTAGGTTTGTCTTTGGCCCATTCTTGAATTTTTGGAGGCACCTCAATGTCATCCTGTATATCCACCGAGGCCAAATTCATCTCTACATCAAAGGTACAATCCTTGTGTAGGAGAGGCATCGTATCCGCAAGTACAGGCACATCTAAATTTAGAGTCCTGAAATAAAATATGCTTTCACTTAGTATATATGGAATGTGTTGATCATACACAGTGTTAGCATATACTAGCAAAATAAACTGCTAATACTGTACAGAAAAGTAAGTAGTTATTATATCTCTGAGGCGTGAAGAGTTTTTACCACTTTACCCTCGACGACCAATGCAAGGAATGTTGTTCCAATTGGCAAGGGCAAAGTCCGGGTGGACCGCAGTGATGGAGGGATTGTCATCATCTTCCCTGTCCCGAATGATGGCCATTACGTCTGGGCAATCATCGTCAGGGTGTATCTGTTGGTATGTTCATCATGAACGATGATGCGTGATCTGGGACATCATCGTATGACGTCTTGCTTGATTCTCCGATTCTCTTCTTCCATCATGGATTTGGAACAAAGATTTTTTTTCCTTTCAAGTGCACTGGGTTTGGGACATAACATAGCCATTACGTTCATGGCACCTTTACGGGAGGTTGTGCGGACTCGAGTTTGAAGGCGTAAGATAAACGCCACATGGTTGAAGTCAAGGAATCTTGATGTTTATGAGGATTCCCGTGATTAGAATGGAAGAATAGCTCTAGCCCAAATTGTTCCAAATTTACTTGGTTGTTTAATAAGGTACTTGATACCCTGGCAATCTTTACCCAACCCTTGTCCCGGTTTATGACCCAATGACATCATTTTTTGAGTGGCCGACATTACCTCGGCAGAAATCTTGGGTTCGGGCAATGGCACTCCAATAGCATGGTATTGGGTGTTGCTTATTTCTAAAGCATGAAAACTAATTGGTTCAACGTCTGCATTGGCATTGATGAATGGCATGTCCCCGTGTAGAGGATACTCTAGTTCAGCGTTGACCGTGACCAGGCTATTGTTGATAATGTATTTCAATTGTTGGTGAAGAGTGGAGGGATCGCCTCAAACCATATGAATCCATGGTCGTCCCAAGAGATGGTTGTATCCTGAATCTATCTTGAGCACATGGAAAGACACGCGAGAATTGTGCGGACCAATTTCGATTAAGTACTCAATTACTCCTAACCGAAGTTACTTACGGGCTCCATCAAAAGCTTTGATGATAGTATGGCTATCTCGAATTCGGGTTGAGATTGATGTTCATCTTCACCAAGGTAGCATATGGGCGAGATATTCAGAGAGGAACCTCCATCTATTAAGACTCCAATTTACCATATATTAGGAGGACAAGACCGCAATGTGCAACGGTTTAATAATAACCGGTCCCTTCAAGCAGATGTCATCATAAGTGAAGGATATCACATTTTTTGTTGAAAATGTGATCAACCATATGTTGAAACTTTTCCGTATCCACTGATGTCGGGAGATAGGCTTCTTCTAAAAACTTTAACAAGACCTTCCAATGATTCTCGAAAGTTAGGACCAAGTCCAAAATTGATATTTGTTGTGGAGCTTCTTTCAAGCTTAAAACCACCATAGCTTCATTATGACCCACAGCGCGGAGGAATTTTTCAATCTTTTCCATGGGTATTTTCCCCATTGATTTGATGGTAGGCTTCATCACCCGTTGGGGAAGATACAGTGGATTTTCCTTCGATTAATCGTAGCGGTTGTATGTGAGGTGGATCCTTCACCTTCTCCATAATTCCATTTTAACCTGCGCGCAAGCTAACAATAGATATTGTGCTCGCATGGCAAGTTGATTGGCTCGAGAGCGCCACTTTCAAAGAATTGTTTCCTCCTTGAGTTGAATTGTTGGCGTTGTGAGTAAGGTATTAATCCCATCGGGCCAGATGGATATGGATCGCTATCACACTCTTCCACTTGGTAGGACCCGAATCCTCACTTGCCCGCAACACAGTGTCGTTATCTGCCAGGCGCAGTACACCACTGTCGATTAAATTTTGAATAAGATGACGGAGTGCCCAGCATTCTTCTGTGCTGTGACCACGAGACTGGGAGTGATATTGACATACTCCATCAGATTTGTACCGTCCCAAACGGGGGTTGATTGGAGGTAGAAAGGAACTGATCCTTCCTTCATTGATTAACATAAGAAGGATTTCCTCCATAGGTTGGCCCAGATAGGTGAATTCCCTTTTGTTGGCGAAATCCCGACGGGCTTTGGCATTTGCTCTCTTTGTCACTTTGTCTTCTAGCATTTCATTTTCTGAAAGTGACGAGGGAATATTCATGACAAGAGGTAGGAGACTGGCATGCTCCTGGCTGATTAACTGGCGAGTCACTTGATCTTCGATAAGTCACTAGTTCAACCCAATTGTTCAATTTGTTTGCGAGAGAGCTTTCATCTTTCGTTCCATGTGAATCGAACTTAGCATAATCCCATCCGTCATCACCGCTTTGATGGTCTGGGAAGAATCATAGCTGAAGTTGGAACTCTGTCCATTGCTCCAATTAATCATGTTGACCTCTTCTTCTTTGTGTTGAGGAAGAGGGTTGTCTTCTCCGTGAGGTTGATCTAGTTTGGTGACTACGATCTCCCCATTGTCTATTAGGTCCTGGATCTTGTGTTTCAAGGCCCAACAATCCTGAGTATCATGTCCAGGTGCCCCGGCATGATAAGCACATTTCTAGAAAGCATTGAAACCCCGTCCATTAAATTTGGTGGAAGAAGATGCGTAATTTTCTTCTGTGTTGTCAGAAGATTAAGTATGTTCTCGAGAGTATCCCCTAAGGATGTAAACACTCGAGGGCATTTGACTTCTCCACCTTTTGGTATTGGAGGGTTTACAGACTGTGCTGAAAAGGGAGTGTAGTTTCTCCTTTGAATAGGCATGTTTTGATTGCCTTTTTGCCCCTATAGTATCAGGGAAACATCTTCTTCTTTCTTTTTATGGACCCTCCGGGGGTTGTTCCCATAATTTCCAGATTGGATGTGATCCGCAACAGCTTTGAGTGCAGCTAGGTCTTGAATCTTTCCTGACTTCAATCCCATCTCAGCCATCTCCCCATGCTTGACCATTTCAGAAAATGGTTTGCCGATGCCGGCTAAAACTCTCTCATAGAAGGGAGCTTCTTGTATGTCTATGAAAGTCATGACCATTTCTGATTCTATCATGGAAGGACTAACTTGGGCGACCAGCGCCTCCACCTCCGAGCAGCATGCTCTCGAAAGACTCGTTAGATCATTTTCTTGATCTTGGTAATTTGATACCGATCAGAGCCATCCGAGTTTGAAAAGCAGATTGAGTGAGGAAGGCATGTGCTAGCTCTTCCCAACTATGGATTTTGGAGTTGTCTAATCTTGTGTACCACTTAACGGGCTTCTCCGGTTAGACTCTTTTGGAACAATTGCATTCTCGAAGTTTTCATCCTCTCTGCATAGGATCCAAGTTCTCCAATAAATACTTTTAAATGCGTATAAGGATCTCCTAACCCATCATATTTTTCAAAGTCAAGAGTTTTAAATTTTTTACGGATAATGAACACCGTGGAAAATACACAGATCAACATATGAAAACTCCCGTGTGTTCCAATTCCTTTGATAGCGAAGGTCTCTTCCATTTGGAGGACTTTCTTTTGATGTCACCATTATCCGGATCTCCGATTGGGAAGCGGCAAGATCAAGAGTTTTGTTGGTCGATCCAATCGTGGATTCGTGTATGGTAATGACTGGATTCCTCCTGTGTGGAGGATTCAATATGTCTGGTATTTTACGACCTGTAGATCGGTGTAATTCTTTGAGCAAAACACCAAATCAGAATCGCTTGCTTAATCCGTCAAATTCTTTGCGAGAAACTGGATTAAGTTCAGTTTGGTCGGATGACGACATGATGGACTGTAGGCCTGTTTCCTTTTTGGACTTTGAACGGGTAGTAGGTCCGATTGATTCCCTGCGAAAGACTGGCATAGTTTAGTCTTTAGGGAATGTATATAATAACATGTTATGTGATGTGTCCATTTTAGGAATTTTATCCTGTACAACGGATGTTAGCTGTTTGTAACATGTATATGTACAAATTTCTTCATATTTCTCATTACATGGAGATAGATATGGAATGAAATTACAAGTAATTATGTTTACAAGTAATTAAAATGAGAGCGTGAAGAGACTTTCCTCTGTTTTGGGTTTATCAGAGGCTGACCTATCTTAGCTGACCTATCTTAGGATACTCTCATGGCTTTTTGGCATGAAGGTTCCCAAATCTTTGCAATCTACTTGACGGGAAGTTAATTCGGTCTTTCAACTGGAGCGAATTTGGGTGGTGCCTTTCCTGAGCCTCAGAGAATTAGTCTTCTCACGAGTCTAGTAATCAAACACAGACGGGATAGCCTCCTGGTGGAGAGACCACACAACATACATTCACATACATCGCGTCTTACCGTATGAAAATGATGACATGTGCGAAGCACTAATATCACAATCAGATATGGTGCGAAGCACTAATATTTCAAGCAGTTATAGTGCGAAGCACTAGCATCACAAGCAGTTATGGTGCGAAGCACTAAGTGCAAATAAGGAAATGCATTCGTACACATTCATCAAAATGTAAATGCAACATCCACACACAAGCAGATAATAGTTTTGAAAAGATTGTAGTAGCGGCTTAAGTCCTCTTACCGTATTCCCAAAGCAGAGTCACAATTGTCGACGCCGGATTTTTGGATGTCCCTTTCAGTTACTTGTTCTTTGGTGTTCTCATTTTAGGTGAGATTTGTTTGAAAAAACAAGTGAAAAAGGTCTGATATGTATAATGTCGATGATGGACTGTTAAGAGTTGTCAGTTGGTTTTTTAAATGGTTGTACCAACACAACCGAGAAAAGGTTTACACATTGACCTAGTGATGTGACATCATATCTGAATTGATGAAACCGAGATTCGTTTAGGGTCCGGGGACTTGGTTGTCAGGGGAAGGTGTTAGGCACCCCCCGACATCTGTGTTACCACGGTGACCGCCTCTTTTCAAGAAACTATTATCTGAGTGTGTGTGTGTGTGTGTGTGTGTGTGGGTCAATGTGCTGTTATATGGAAGTTGTGCGAGGCCTCATTCGAACCTATATATACAGGGTTTGAATTTATGTAAAAATTCAGTTTTTAGCAAGATATAACAATGATGTTTTGTAAAAAGGTTTTTTTTAAACCCTGATGCTCAATAGTAATTGAGACCTTTTACACTCCCATTTTATTAAGTGTTCAGCTTGATTGATTTTATTTTACGAATGCGAGGCATCCATATGAAAATAATGTACAAAATAATGCCGACTTCCTTGTGGGGATGGAAACCATCTGAGGAAATTCAGACACCGCAGAATAATTTATAAGCTGCTTACAGCTAAAAATGTACATCACGGGAACCGAATCTAGATCCAATGCGATGAATCTGTGATCACATAATTCCTAGGCGCACAGAATGCTGCAATTTGTATGAAAGCAGTAAGCAGGTGTATATATATATATATAAAAGCTGTATATATATATATATACAGACATGATCACCAACCACGAAGCACCTCCATGGGGGATCAGAAATGTAAATAAAGCCGTAAGAGCGATCAATTGCCACGAAGGAAACTCCAGGCAGGATGAAAATAAATATATATATATATATATAAGCAATAAACGCACCGGATGTAAAATCCAGGCTCATCGAACAGAGTTCAACCACAGTTTATATATATATATATATATATAAGTATAAATATATATATAGAAGCAAATAAATGCACCGGATATAAAATCCGGGCTCATCGAATGTAGTTCGACACACGATTATATATATATATATATATATATATATATATATATAAAAAGCGATAAATGCTCCGCATCAAGTCTAGGCTCATCGAACAAAGTTTGACACACAATTCATATATATAATATATATATATATATATATATATATATATAGAAAAGCAAATAAACGCTCTGCATCAAGTTCAGGCTCAATCGAGGCATAACTCGATAATGTTAGTCAATATATATAAATATATATAAATATAATATATATATATATATATACTGATTTGAATGAAACCATGAATCAAGTCCTGCAAAAGCAAGCAACACGACTCTCAGCGTGTAGAAGGGTGTGTGTAAAGATGAAGAGAAAACTCTAAAGTGTGTGAGAGAAGGCTTACAATTTGATCGCTAAAAAAGGCTTCTATATCTTTAGAGTGGGTAAAGCTCTTAGCTTTTGTGGGTATAAAAAGGCTATATATGAGCTCACAGGTGTTTAAAAGTGGGAGAATATACATCTTTGTATGGGCGAGAAAAGTGAGCTGGGTGTGTGGTTTCCCCTGTTTTTCTCCTTCAAAATCAAGACCCCAAGCCCTCTATTTATAGGCATATTATTCTGGTATACTGTAATTGAGCCGCAGTGTACCTGAGGAAACCCGGGTTGGCTCTGGTTTTTCGGGTCAGGTCGTCTCGAAGTACGTGCACTCAGGCATTGTAATGTCCACTCGAACTTTTAGAAGTGCAATTCGGGCATCCGTTTGAGGTATACAGGACCTATTTCGGACCGCCGTTGTCGAGAGTTATACGATGACATGGGATTAGAGTTTGTGCGAAGTCATTGAAGATGGGACGATGCCCTCTGATCTTTAAGCTTCAACTTTCATCCGTTACCCCGCACAATAGTGACTCGGGATTGGTTAGTCTTGTGGGACATTGTTGCAGTAGAGACTTGACGTGGCATCGTGTTGACGAGATGACGATGTTGCCCTCACCGGTGTTATCACGGATTAAATGATAAGGCGACGCTGCTCAAGCTTCACTTGAGATTGGATCGCCGCAATTTATTGAAGGTCCTCATTATCATCTTTGAAGTGTGCCTGTCTTCCCGATGTTGTCATTTGGTTGGTATAGTGGATCTCGCCAGAGCGCCGAGATTGAAGGTGGTCGATTTGAAACAAGCATTTAAAGGGTTATCTCAAATTAAATTCCTTGGGGTCATCACCAAGGTTGGGGGCTATTCCATGGTTGGGACTTCGATTGGATACCTCGTGGTCATCTTGAGATTAATCGGTCTTCTCGGTGTGTGTGTTCCAGATTGTATCTCCGCAGCCTCGGGGTTATCTCCAAGGTTGGATTTGGTTACTCCTGCACTACGATCCCGGTTTGATGTTGAAATTCGGTAGTATCCGGGATGGGTTTGGATTGTCTTTCGTGGTTCCCTCTTAAAAGACTTAATCATTCCTCCCGCAATGTTAATATGATGAGTCTGAGAAAATTTCGAGTGTCTGAGTACACACTTTTTTTATAGTCAATAACTGCTTCGTAACTCGATAACCAATCCATTCCAAGGATTACTTCGAACTCCCCCAGACAAATCGGTATCAAATCCTCGTTAAGTTTAAATCCTCTCAACTCGGCACAACAATTCCTATGAATGAAGTCTACGGGAATAATTTCTTTGTTTGCTACTTCTATGCTCATAGGGTTCTCTAACTTTTCTTGAGGTAAGTCTAACTATTTAGCAAATTCTTCAGAAACAAATGAGCAAGTAGCACCCGAATCAAATAATACATATGCATTAATATCATTGATTGGGATGATATGTAACCACCCGATATTTTCTATATCAATAAATCAGAAATTTTGCGTATAATTTTTTTTGAAGGATGGGGATTTGTACAAGATAATGTGTATATGTATTTATGTGGTAAATAAAAATATATTTATTACATAAATATTTACAAATAAATTTATTTTAGAATTATTGATTGTTATAAAGTATATTCTTATAATAATTAATTTTATAATGTAAATGTTTTTATTAATTATTTTCTATGAAAATATAATTATATATTATTTAAATAATATATGAAATGATTTTGAGAATAATTATAATAATTATTCTATTATATGAATTTTAGTACAGATTATCAAGTTGATTAAATTACCTTAATTATTAAGGTTAAATATGGAAGAATAAATCAGAAATGGAATCCAAACCCTAATTTTGGATTTTGATCCAGGAATGAGAATAATAATATAATAATATTATACTTTAATTTTTCAGTGCTATAAATATGTACTGTATGTACGTATTGAGGATGGTTGGTCAATTATGGTTTATATTTTCAAAACCCTAATATTAATTGGTTAAACCCTAGTTTTACTGGGAGAAACCCTAATTTGAAAATCAATTGGGAGTTTAATATTGTTATATAACCGTGTTATATGTTTTATGTTGTGTATTAAATGATTAATTATGTAAGACCCCAACTTATTATAAATAAAATTGAATTTTCTCTATTTATTATCTTGAAATAATATGGAGTTAATTTGATATAATGTTTTGGTTATGGATAAAATGTGCAAATTTTGCAAAATAAGCAAGTGGTTATAAAATATTCATTGTGTCGGGGAATATTCGTTTAGTCGTGGAATATTCTTTCTGTTGGGGAATATTCATACGACGGCGCAGCCATTTGTGGGCCCCATAACGGATAACTGTCGGATGAAGAAAACGACAAAGTTTGAGTTTTATAAATAACGACATAATTGTTACCGTTAACACTGTTGGAATACTTGGTGGTTAAAATACAGAATGATGTCGGCGTGGTTGTTATAAAGAAGACACTAAGATCGCATAGTATTGATGAATTATTGATCCTTACGTAAGAAGGCACTACTCAATAATTGTTACAGTAGTTACTGTTCAATATTTTATTTATTGATTCAATAATTGTTGCGTTGATATTTTATATTATTGTTGTTTCAATAATTGTCACTGCACAATATTTCCCATTATCAGATCAATAATTCATATTATTTGAATAATATTATTAGATAGCATTATTGGCAATGTCTAGAAAGTTCTGTCAAAGAGAGGTTTGGTCATCTAATTGCGCGCCAGTAAGGAGAAATCCTTATTAGAAATACCCCTCTTTCCTGGGAACGGCTTGGTTGTCAAAAATATGATTCTGTAATATTATTTGTGAATAATTAATTATTGATTCATATGATAAGGAAATATTTATTTTATGTGGATATAAATGTTGGATATATTTATTGTGGTTAAAAATGAAGAAGTTAATGTTGAGGTGTTTTATCAGTATTTTTGTCGGAATGGAGGTATTAAAAATTAAACCAGTATTTTTGAGATATATTGCGTGAGTTATAATTTTTAATCCGACCGTTGGATCGTTGTGATTTTTGGATATGTTATACATATATAAGTTGAGTATATGTCCACAAATTTTGAACCGTTAAAAATGAACGTATGATTTGTTATGAATTTTAAGAGGTGACTGGTTCAGAAATTGTTGAAGTTTTAATTTATCATTTTGGTGGAAAATTCTAGAATTGGTGGGCCCCACTTTTGGTTGGTGAGAAATGTGCTGGAATTTTTATTCAAATGTGGTGGGTGGGAATAGTAGCAGGTAAAGCCATCAGGTTGCAGGTCAAGTCTGCTTCGGCGTGCTAACATTTTCCTATAAATAGAGGGCTAAGTTAGAATTGAAAATCACACCAGAAACAAGTTTTCTCTCTTTCTCTCTATATTATTGAACGTATTTTGTGAGTATTTTGATACTTTGAGAGTTGCTATTCAAAGACAAGTTTCATTCAAATTTCATCCGATATATTCCATCAAGTATTGTTCATTTGAGGTAAGGGATGTTATTTTCTTCGCAATGATATTATTTCTTTCGATATCATTATGCCAAAATATTGGTTTAGACTTTTTTTTATCAAATTTGGAACTTTTTGTGTCGGGGTTATTATTCACGATACTGCCTAGATTATTCACTTAATACTAAGACTATTCATTAGAAAAATGAAAATTTTCCTTTTTGTCCAAGATGTCTATTATGGTTACTATCTTTGATTATATCCATGTTTTGATCTTTGTTTTTGAATTCTGCTTCACAATTGGTTATTATGAAGTATTATTGATCTTGGATAAACTGTTATACGAATCCCTACTATTTGTCCTTCTGTCTCACTGGATTCGTTTTCTTTAAAATATTTTTCAACATCCTCGGTCTTAAATGATGATGTTACTGAATATCTTTTGCCTATTGTGCAAAGATGAATGATTAACTGATGAATATCTTTGGCCTGCAGTGCAAAGATGAACAGGTGTTGAGATGAACATGACCAACTGGTGATACAAATGAATATCTTTGGCCTGTAGTGCAAAGATGAATATTTGATTAAAGATGTATATTGATTTTTGTTGCATGGATAAAATATTGATGATGGACTTTTAAATCTTAGAGGATAGTAGAACTCATTCTCTACTTAACTCTTCTAATGGATTGTTGTTTCCGCTGTAGTTGTTGATCTAAAACTTGTTGTCTATTATATTTTATCAGATTTTTCCCTGTTGAAGACTAATGATAAATTATTGTATATTATCTTAGTCATAATATTCTTTACTGGGCTAGTTGAGCTCACCCTTTTCCTTTTTGTTCCATTTTTCTTCTCAGGAGGTGAGAACATAGCAGGATCTAGTCGGGGTATGGAGTGATGGTTCTAGAAAGATGTTTTAGCAGTCCTCACTATTTCTGTAAAATAGTATTTGAATAATTATAATGAGGACTTATTTAAGTGTGGATATTGTCTAGGCTTTTTGAATAGATATTTAAAATCTTTTCTTTTTAAACTAGTTCTTCTTTGATAGTGATTAAAACTTATGGGTCAAGCAAATTAATATTAGTTTTAATCTTCTTTACCAAGCAATCGGAGTAATGAGAGGTGAGGTTGAATAGATATTTAAAAAGCTTATAACTAGCTGATTATAGCGGAATTAATATTATTTAATGTAATGTAATGTATGACATATTATGTTATTTTAAGTGATCGTTTAAGTGGTTCGAGAGCACTTAAAGCTCCTAGTCCACTCTTCTACTCAACGAGTAGGATATCCACTAAGGATGTCTTTACAACTTCAATCACAAGATTCCTTCTAGACCAAATAGCTTCAGAACTTCTTAGTTCACTCTTGAACTCTTCAAGTCCAAAGCAGAGACTTCGCTTTCTTTACGCTCACTATTTAACTCTTCAAGTCCAAAGCAGACTTGGTACTCTTCTTCATTGATTGATAATGTTGTGTTCTTGATGGTTGCTACTCAATCGTTGTGTAAGCACTTGTTCTAAAGAATCGAGTAATGAGCAAGCTTTTTGCAATATCTCGATCGTAGAGTCGAGCTTGAGAGAGATGTTCACGTTGTTTGTTTAATGCTTGCTTTATTCTCTCTCATCCGTCTCGATCTCAGATATATGTGATGTTGAAAACTATCCGCTGATCCATCCGCTGTGGCATTAAATGCGCTCGAACTTTTCAGATCGTGATGGAGACATTTCGCACATCTTTCTAAATTCGTGATTTCGCCCACCGACACGCGCAGTCGCTTTCTCACCTACCACCGAAAAGGTGTTTTGTCCCTCTTACCCATGGTACTATCCTTAGCTTCTTCAATACGCTTCTTTGTTGCATACTAAGGATATTTCATATATTCGGGACCGATGAGCACCGCAAAGATCTCGGGATCCATTCCTCACTTGTTGAAAACATGTATCATGAGGCTCGACATTTTCTCGACATGAGATGATGATGATTTCTACGATTTGATCGTGGTGTTCTACGATTTAGATCAGTAGTGTTTTGACATCTTTGCACACTACGATGCTATCAATCGAGAGCACTACGATTTCCTTAAACCTTCTTGCACACCACGATCTTCTCTTGCTCGCAGGTTGTCGACTTCACGCTCCCCCGAGAGCACACTACGATCGCCGACTTGTAAACTTCATGTTTCCTTCAAAGATATCGCGATCGTGGAGTTGGTTTCTAAGCAAACGCTGGGACCACTCTACGATTTTCGAAGAGTCCCTTCAAGGCAGTGCACACTACGATCTTCGTGCTCTACGCTTTTCGCTTTCGACTCTCGCAATGTTGATCGATTGATGCACTACAATTTCTTCAAGACTAATCTATTACATCTTAAGATCAACCTAACAGCTTTTGATCTTTCTATCTATACATTCTTTATCGTAATGGTACATGTTGAAAGATTAGATCAACCTAACAATTTTGATCTATCACTAAGTCCTTGTACATATATTCATTTAAGGACCTTACAAATAATCATGAATATATACATTAAAACATCAAATTATAATATGCATTCTCCCAACAATCTCCCCTATTTGATGTCGACATAACCAAGGAGATTTGTTGTCATGATTATTAGTGACTAGATGCATTTGCAGGAAATTTAAACATGACTTAGTATTTCAAAGGAGCAAAATCAAATTTCTAGAGAATAAAGCATGAATTTATTGATGATCGTAAGATATTACAATTCAAAGATTACATCAATAGGAAATTTAAGTTTCAACTTATCTCTGCTTTCCTCGACCTCTTTAGTGGAGGGGGTTGGCATGACCTCAAATTTCTTCTTTTTTTTTCGAGCTTCCTCTTTTTCGCTAACTCTTCCATTTCGCTTAGACTTAGTATTGATTCTCCTCATGCCCGTGCATGAATGCAGATCTCCAGCTGGCATTCTTATGCTGCATAAAGAGACACATCTTGTGAGTCGAGAGTCGACTCGATGGCTTAATGGTATAGCCATTACAATTCTCGCTGATCGATCGTTGAGTCTCGACTGTGGAATTGTCTTCAGAGGGCTTCGTGATGCTTGAGCTTGATATTGTCTCTTCCCCTTTCGAGTTCCATGACCTCCTCCTCCTCCGCTTTGTCCTCCCTCGAACTCCTTTCCTTCCTTTATTCCCCTTTATGTCAAAGATCAAGGGTTGAATATCGCAGACAAATGATTAACACCTTGGACAAGCTCGCTCAATTGGCTTTTGGGTTCGAGCAATGTCCTCTATTTTCCTTGATCTGCTTTTTCAGATCTTTGCTTTTTGTTTTGGAGAACTGAAAGAATCATATCATTATGTTTGTCCCGATTTGCATAAGATTGTCGGAAGTCGTAGATGTAAGCTTTCAAGTTGAGGATGTTGTCCAAAGATAATTTTATGTCAAGGTCTTGGTGTTTCGCATTTCGAGTACAACCTCTCTTTGTCGGGCAAACTTCTTCGAAGTGGATCTCATCTCTCGTCCGACATACTCTTCGTAATCTCTTTGATAATTTCTCTTAGCCTCTTTGTAAGCTCAAGATTCATAGTGCCTGTGGAAATTATTTTGGTTGTGATCATTTGATTCAAATTTTGGATATTGATGAGATCGAGTGAGTTTTCAAACTTGCTTCTATAGACTTGACCATTTTCTCAGAGGTGTCTTTCAAGTCATCCTGGTAAAAGTGTGCTGGGAGAGTATCATTTGCTTGAGGATTGTTCATCGAGGGGTTCTCATTGAGATTGATCTTGCAAATTGTAAAGAGCGTAGATCAAGACCCAAGTAGTCATGTGATGAGGAGGATGGTATATCACCGGAGGGGCTTGGGTTCGATGTCCGAGATAGGTGACTCTACGATTTCAATGTTGGATTCTACGATGTGGTCGGAGTCTTGAATCGTAGAGTTGGTGATTTGTGGAAGCAGGTAAGGTCGACTTTTTTGTTCTTCGCCATGTAATTTTGAGATTCTCAGAATCGAAACCGATTGAGGGTGAAGAATCACTTCCATCCATCGAGGAAATTCATAGAATCGATCGAATGAAGATGATGGCAAGTGATTAACTTTAAAGAGATCAGAATAGTCAATACCTCAAGTTTATCCTGGATGAGGAATGGTTGGTAAGCAACTTCTTGGCAAAGATGACTTTCCCTGGAAATCCATTAGCCGTAATCGAGATTGCCGGATATTCCTCAAGCTCCGTAACATGTGATCCCATGAGTTCGTGGATTTGAGCTTGATGGTATGCCATCATGGGTAGGTAGGAAAACAGTTGAGTGTACAGATAGCTCCTAAATCCATCTTTCCCTACACCAGTGATTTCAAGCTCATCATCATCATTTTCTTCCTCTTCTTTGGTCTCTTCTGAAGATTCCATTATCTCAATGGTCTCGGAAAGTTTGGCATTGATTCAACTTTATCTTTGGGCAGAACCTCTTCTTCCGCCATGGGATATCATGAGGCTCCCCTCAAAGATGGTCATCCTCTTGTAGATTCGTAAAGTCCCCTCACCGAACATCTTCGAGAGATCGTAAACTCCCCTCACCGAACATCTTCGAGTCAGAGACTTTCTCCTCAACGGCAGGTACTCAATCATGAGAATTTTGTGGATCCCCTCACCGGAGCATCGCCCTCTTTATTTGCTTGGGGTTGTTCCTCTTTCGTAGCCCACACTTGGCTTCCTTTTTCAAAGACCTTTTCATTCTCAAGAATATACTTTCGACCAGCCTTTCTTTTTGCTTTTTCTGGTTTAGCCACAACTTCGGACTCTCTCGAGTCTTAGCTTTGTCATGTTGAACAACCACTCTTCTTGAAGCAGCTTTCTTCCATTTCGCCACACTTGGCCCGGTTTCAGAGAACAGCAGAGACTCTACGATTGAAGAAACTGTTGGTCTTTTGGACTTATGACCAGTTTTGTTCTTCTTTAGGATCCGTGATATGGTGGCTTGATCCTCTTCACCTTCTTCTTGTTGTTGCTTTTTCTTAGCCTCCTTAGAGTCTCTATATCGAGGACTCTACAGAATGTCATTGTAGATCCTCGAGGCTCTTCGATTTGTCTTGCCCTTAGCTTTCTTTCTTGCTTCTTTGCTTTTTCTCGCAAGAGCAGAGGGTTCTCCTTGTCCGCTTCTCCTTCTTCTTCAACTTCCCCGACAATGTATATGTCTCCCGGAAAAGCCGCCTCCTTTAGTTCCGCAGCCTCCCATCGACTCGCCATCATTCAACATACTCAAAGTAGGTTTTCTTCCAGCTTCTCAAACAACCTGGCTGGTCATTCTTCGATTTGGGTTGATGGCTTCTCCTTCATCATCCCCAATTTTGTCACCCAAAGGCAGATTGTGTAATGATGCTTATGAATCTCCCATACAACATCTTTTGAGTGTGCTTTTGATTTCTTCGAGTCGACGATCCACTTGCCGATCCACTCGAGCAATACAAATTTCATAGTTGAGTCAGGTACCATAAATCATGGCCGCCATGAGCTTAAGTCGAGTCTCATTTACCGAAGTCATGACCGAGCTCTGCAGCAGATGCATTTCCCAATAATGTCACCAAAAATTTGCACTTTGAGGGAACTCTTCTTTTTGTAGCCTTTCACAGAGGGATTCTTCTTGTGGTGCATTTTCTTCAATCCTCTCGAAGCTTATGTCGCCTAGAAATGGGTGCCCTTCATTCTTGAAACCTAGGGCCGATTGAAGTCCTCTTCCTTAGTCTCATTTCTACTCCCTTTACTCGAGTAGATGATGGTGTTGTGTTCGAACACACCATTCTTATAGAACTCCTTCACTAGCTTGGGATAGATGAGTGTATTTGCTCAACGCTCTTCGAGACCCGCTTCTTCTTAAGTAAGGCCAACGCCTTGTGAAATTTTGGTGGAGCATTCTTGAACTCGTCAAAGGTAGTCTCAGAGCTCAAATTACATTTGAAGCAAACCATTGATTCTCAGAGTTGAGAAGTGAGATACGATCGAGCTTTCTACCGATTTAGGGTTTTGCTTTGAGAGAGAGAGAGAATGGGAGAGATAATCTTTGAACTTCAGATTTCAAAAACACGATTTCAATTTGTACTTGTAACTTCCTCTCTCTTTTGACTTAGTGGGATGTGTGTCGCCTTTTGCTTGGCTCTCACGATTTTGATCGAGTAGAATGTACCGATTTGTCCTTTCAGGTCTTCAGAGTCGAGGTGACTTTGGGATGACTACGATCGTAGAGGTAGTCTTCTGCTCGCTGAGTCCGCCCCGCGATCGCCGAGTCGTCTCTGCGAAATCGCTGAGTCCGATCAAGATTCGCTGAGTCCGTCCCTACGATCATCGAGTCCGCCCTACGATCGTCGAGTCCGTCTCAATCTCTTGTGATGAGTTTTTGATAAAGCATTCTTTTAAGGCAAATGGGAAGGCCAACCTCTCGAGAGATTCAAGGGTTAGGTTTGTTCTCGAGCCACCTCTTAGAGAGAGATTGCCTTGTTATGAAGCTTGTCATCATGATGATGAGCTTTTGTCATCGCTGAGTCTCGCACTAAGATGGTTGAGTTCTTGCTACGATCGCTGAGGTAGTTGTCTCATTCAAATTTCACGATCGTGAACTTCCCTTAATCATGTCTACAATTTTGAGTTCAAATTTTCAGATCTCGCCATGGTTAAGACAATCTAGAGCATATATTTCATGGTTGTAGATTTAGCATTCCTAGCTCACTTATTAACTTATTAAACTGGATTCATCTAGTGGTTTTGTAAAAACATCAAGAAGTTGATTTTCAAGTAGGGATATATTGTAAAGATATAGTTCCATTTTGCACATGATCCCTAATGAAGTGATACCTTATTTCTATATGCTTGGTCCTAGAATGCATGATGTGATTATGAGTTATTGCTATGGCACTTGTGTTATCACAAAGGTATGGGAATAGATTTGAAATCGAACCCATAGTCACTAGTCGATTTCTCATCCATAGATCTCGAGCACAAGAAATGCCAACAAAGAATATATTCATTTTCTTCAGCAATTGAAGTAGACATCGAGTTTTGCTTTTTGCTAAACCAGACACAAGTCTCTGTTTCAAGAAGTCGACAAAAGCATCGGTATTTTTTCTATCTATTTTGCATCCCGCAAAATCAAAGATCTGTGGTATCCTATTAGTTCAAATGAGGATTCCTTGGGATACCACAAACCCCAAGTAGGGTGTACCTCGAGATAATTCAAGATCCTCTTTTAAAGCAGCATAAGTGTGACTCTTTAGGGTTAGCCTCAAATCTAGCACATATATGCATGTTGCAAACATTATATCCGGTTCATCGCGCTAGGTATAAAAGAGACCCTATCATACCTCTCGTATTGAGTGATATCAATACTTTTACCTTTCTCATCCTTGTCAAGCTTGGTTCATAGGAGCAATTGGTGTTTTCATGGGAGAGGCCGATTCCATGCCATACTTCTTTAGTAGGTCTTTGATGTACTTGGCTTGGTTTATGAAAATTCCTTCTTCACCGCTTTTACTTGTAATCCAAGGAAGAAGTTCAAATTTCACCCATCATGCTCATTTCAAAAACTTGCTCAGATTAGCTTAGAGAATCTCAGATAACTTTTCGTCAAGAGAACCAAAGATAATGTCATCAACATAGATTTGAACTAGTAAGACTTTGTCTTTATGCTTTCTAAGAAAAAAGTGTGGTATCTACTCTACCTCTAAAGTGAACCCATTTTCGATTAAGAAGTTAGTCGTTGTTTCATACCATGCTCTAGGTGCTTGTTTAAGACCATATAAGGCTTTATCTAATCTATAGACATAATTGGAAAGAGATGGATTGATGAAACCCGGAGGTTGCTCTACATAGACTTCTTCTTGGAGTTCTCCATTTAGAAATGCACACTTCGACATCCATCCGAAGACTTTGAACTTCATGTGAGCCGCAAAAGCAAGAAAGATTCTCGATGGCTTTTAGTCCCGCAACAGTGCAAATGTCTCATCGTAGTCGATACCTTCTTCTTGAGAATAACCTTTGCCACTAATCTTGCCTTGTTTCTCGTTATGACCCCATCTTCATCCATTTTGTTTTCAAGACCCACTTAGTTCCTATCACAGATGGCTCTTTGGTCTTGGTACCAATCTCCATACTTTACTTCGCTCAAATTGGTTGAGCTCTTCCCGCATTGCTTTCTATCCAAACCGGAGTCTTCCATAGCATCCTCTATCTTCTTTGGCTCTATTTTGATGACAGAAGCTTAGATAAAAACATTCATTCGAGAGTAGCAGCTTTGTTTTGACTTCGCACTGGATCTCCAATGATTAGATCCCCGAGTGTGATCTCTTGCCCATCTGTTACCGGGGCTGGGACATCCGTCCCGATGCCTTCCCCGCCTTAAATCTTCAAGGTCTATTTCTTCTTCTTGGAGTGGAGGCTCATTGCCTTGATGGACCTCTCTACGATTTCATTATCATGCTCTACGATTTCACTATCCGCACTACGATCGTAGTGTTGAGCTCGACGATTTCATTCAGAGTGTCCGTGACTATCTGGTCAGAGTGTCTTGAGGCAATCGCTTTGTCTAAGTCGGGCTTTCATCAAAGATGATGTGTATCGAGACTTCGACATTCAAAGGTCTTTTGTTAAACACCCCGTAAGCTTTCATCGTCTCGTGGCATATCCAAGAAAAATCCCTTCGTCTCGACTTCAATGGAATTTTGTCGACATCGCTTTCCATTGTTGAGAATATAGCATGCATGTACCAAAGACATGGAAATAGTCGACACTCTGGCTTTCTTCCTTTCCACAATCAGTAGGGTGTCTTCGATCGTAGAGTGAATTAATGATCTGTTCTTCTGTGTGTAAGATGCAAAGGTCGATGCTTCTTCCGCCTGTATATTCAGCAGCACGAGTCAGCCGCTAGTAGAGTCCTTCCAAATTTCTATCGTGGTTCGCTTTTTTTCTTTCAAAGAACTCCATTTTGTTGAGGAGTTCGTGGAGTCGAGAAGGCGATCGATGCCATTGTCTCGAAAGCAGTAACTTGTCTATTTCGAGAAATCGAATTTCTTCCATGATCACTCCTTATGGCCTTGATTTTTCTCCTTTCTCGCTCATCACCGGGCCCCAACATCTTGATTAATTTGAGCTTGTCTCATCCTTTGAGGTTAAGAAAATACCCATGTGAATCTGGGTGTAGTCGCCGACTATGACTAGAGAGTATCTTTTTCCTCCAAGACTAGTTGTTGGATTGGCCCAAAGAGATCCATGGAGCAGATGCAGGGTTTGTCAATGGAGTGGCGCCTTTGCTTTCGAATGAGCTTCTCGTTTGCTTTCCAAGTCAGTGCATTGCATGGCCTTTCCTTCACAAAGTTGAACTTGGGTAGACCAACCACCAGGTCTTTTGATGCCGCTTGACATGCTTTTGAAGTTTAAGTGAGACAACCTTCTATGCCATAGCCAATTTCATTTCTCTGACGCTTTTGCCGTAAAACATATTGTCTCATCAGAGCTTAGTCGACCAAGATCTACCGTGTAGACATTTTCTTCTCTTGTTCTCGGCCACTTTTATGGGCAGATGTCTTCAAATCTCGACTAGACATTGGTTGTTGAGAAATGTTACTTGGTGACCCTTGTCGCAGAGTCAGTCGATACTTTAGAAGGTTGTGTTGGAGTCCTTCCACATAAGCTACTTTTGTCGAAAGATATCGCACCATTGCTGCCAAGCAGAGCCAAATCCTCTTGTCTTCGCCCGAGCCGTTATCTCCAAAGATGACCGAGGGACCCTCCTTTTCTACATAGTTAGATAAGAGAGCTTTGTTCCCTCGTCATATGCCTTGAGCATCCACCGCCCAGATACCATGTTGAGGTCGTGGAGCTCTTTTTTTTCGTCAAAACATTTGAACCTTCATTTTGGTACCCATATTTGCATGGGTCCTTCATTGTTAGTGCCTTTGGGGACCCAAATTTGTCTAATCTTGGGTCTCACATGCATGGAGTTATAATAACACTTTGTAGCCCTATGACCATATTTATTGCATATGAAACATCTATTATGATGCATGCCTGTGTGTGTGTGGTGATTCATCTTCCACTTGGACTTGTGTGGTTCCTTAGTTAACCTTCTGTTAAACTGATTCTCTTTCTTCCACGTGTCCTTAGGTTTCATAAATAGTGATGAGTGTGCCTTACCTCTACTGTATTCTTCCCAGCTTGATTCGTAGAGTTGGTTTTGCTTGACTCTCACGATTCTTCGAGGTGGTGAGAGAGGAGGTTATTTTTCTCCTTTATGAAACCTGCACTCATCGTGAGATCCTTTACTTCTCCTCGAATATAACTAGAAAAAAGAGAACAAGGTTGAAATGGCTCTTCCAATCGTGAGGATTTTCACAAAGGTAATGCCTCTACCAAAACTTGAGGCATTACTAGTGCTAGTTTCCATTGTCTTTTTCCACACAAGGTTCTCGAGATGAATTCCCAAAGCCTAGACTGTTTCGTCGAATATGCTTCTCCGACCAGAGAGAGCAGCAAACCCATGGATGATGAGGATTTGTTCCATGCAGAGATAGTCTTCTAGATCCTCAATTTTAGAGGTTAGCTTAGACTCTCTTTGTGCATCGAGTGTGTTTGTTCTGCTTTTAAAGTTTCATTCTCAAATTTCAAGCTTGGATGTAAGATTGGTACTTGTAAGGGTTGTTTCAAGCTCTTCTTGAACTCTTCTTTTCTCTTCAAGAAGTGAATGATCTTTAGACAAGACTCAACCACTTCATGTATTGATGTAGATCGCTGGTTATGCCATGCAAAGCAAAGCTTCTTAAGTCACTTATATCTACATCAGAGAATTAAAATCAAATACCTCATCGAGACTTACATCATGTATGTTTAGGCTTTGTTTGTCCTTTTGCATGTTTGGCCATTAAGCACATGATTGGCCATGTGTGGTTCTTCCTCATCTCCTGAGTCCTGTGATTTGAGTCATTATCCTGAATCACTCCACGATCCTCCCAAGAACTGTGCCTTTGTCTCTTCTTTTTCGAGGCCCTCGTTCCTTTGTATTCTTTCTTTGCATGAGATTTCTTCTTTAGTTCTTCTTTGATAGGTTTGTTGCAGCTTGGCAATGAAATGACTGTGTTTTTTTGCAGTTGTAGCATAAATCATTCATTTGTTCTCGGTCGACGAAGTTGTCGATTTTCTTTTGGCTTGCACGGCTCGCTTTTGTCGCATGAACCTTCTTAGTCTCTTTACCAAAGATAGCAAAGTCATCATCATCTTCATCATCATCATCGAGTCAATCTCGTTGATGACTTTTGATACACCTTCATTTGCCTTGAGAGCAACAACCTTTATCCTTTCTTCTTCCTTCGATAAGGTTTTTCAAGCATTGGGTCACTTTCCAATCAGAGGTCGAGATTTCCATACAGCTTGTTGAATCGTCATCTCATTAAGATTCTTTGATTCTCTTATTGTTGTGGTCTTTGCATCCCACCGCTTCTCAGAGAGGGCTCTCATGAACTTTATGGTTAGATCCTTGTTAGATAGATCTTCCCATACGCCGTAGAGAGTCGAAAGCGTAACGTTGAATCTTTCATAGGTTGCGCCACGCTTTTCTCCTCGCACATGAAATAACATTTATATATCGCCGTGTCGAGAGACCTATTTGTTCTCTCCGACTTCTTTCGCCTTCGCATGATCAAGCAGTTGCTTCCCAAACTTCCTTAGCTATTTTTTGTTGTTTACAACATTTTCAAACAGATCGTCCTCTAAGGATTGGAACAGATGTTCTTAGCCTTCTTATCAAGTTGGACAACCTCTTCTCATTGTGTTCATTCCACTCTTCTTTAACTTTGATCTCAGATACGGTTTGGATCGCCGGTGGTTGGTGCAAGCTTGGTTGGAATGTAGGGCCCATTTTGAACTGGTCTCAAATAGATCTTCATCTATTGAGTCCATGTATGCTTGCATCCCGACTTTCCAGCTTAGCAAATTTATCCTTGTTGCACATCGCGGCTCACGCCTCCCCTGGCCCCGGATTCGCTTGGTACGAAAAGTGCCATCGATCTACTAAAGCTTGTAAGTCGTAAAATAGAACCCGCTCGATACCAATTGTTAGTTCCTAGTTGGCACAATAGTTATCTAGAAGGGGGGGTTAAATAGATATTTAAAAATCTTTTCTTTTTAAACTAGTTCTTTGATAGTGATTAAAACTTAGCGAAATT
This sequence comes from Panax ginseng, assembly GCA_020205605.1. Classification (NCBI taxonomy): domain Eukaryota; kingdom Viridiplantae; phylum Streptophyta; class Magnoliopsida; order Apiales; family Araliaceae; genus Panax; species Panax ginseng. Next base: position 84,551,548 of record CM035142.1, on the reverse strand, counting down.
AATATTAGTTTTAATCTTCTTTACCAAGCAATCGGAGTAATGAGGGTGAGGAAGTTATGGTAGCTTATAACAGCTTTATAGAAGCTTATGATGTAATGTAAATGACATAGTCATTTTAAGTGGTTCAGAGCACTTAAAGCTCCTAGTCCACTCTTCTACTCAACGAGTAGGATATCCACTAAGGATGTCTCATTACAACTTCAATCACATGATTCCTTCTCTAGACCAAATAGCCTCAGAACTTCTTAGTTCACTTGAACTCTTCAAGTCCAAGCAGACTTGGCTTTCTTACAGTTCACTATTTAACTCTTCAAGTCCAAAGCAGACTTGGTACTCTTCTTCAGCTTGATTGATAATGTTGTGTTCTTGATGGTTGCTACTCAATCATCAGGTAAGCACTTGTTCTAAAGAACTCGAGTAATGAGCAAGCTTTTGCAATATCTCGATCGTAGAGTTGAGCTTGAGAGAGATGTTCACGTTGTTTGTTTAATGCTTGCTTAATTCTCTCTCATCCGTCTCGACCAGATATATGTGATGTTGAAAACTATCCGCTGGATCCATCCGCTGTGGCATTAAATGCGCTCAACTTTTTTTAGATCGTGATGGAGACATTTCGCACATCTTCTCAATTTCGTGATTCGCCCACCGACACCGCGCAGTCGCTTTCTCACCTACCACCTAAAAGGTGTTTTGTCCTCTTACCCATGGTACTATCCTTAGCTTCTTCAATACGCTTCTTTGTCAGATACTAAGGATATTTCATATATTTTGGGACCGATGAGCACCGCAAAGATCTCGGGATCCATTCTCACTTGTTGAAAACATGATCATGAGGCTCGACGCTTTTTCGACATGAGATGATGATGCTCTCACGATTTGGATCGTGGTGTTCTACGATTTAGATCAGTGTTTTTGACATCTTTGCATACCACGATGCTATCACCGAGAGCACTACGATTTTCTTTAAACCTTCTTGCACACTACGATCTTCACTTGCTCGTGTTGTTGACTCTACGCTCCCGAGAGCACACACTACGATCGCTGACTTGTAAACTTCATGTTTCCTTCAAAGATATCGCGATCGTGGAGTCGGGTTCGGCAAACGCTGGGACCACTCTACGATTTTCGAAGAGTCCCTTCAAGGCGTGCACACTACGATCTTCGTGCTCTACGCTTTTTCGCCTTCGACTTCAAGACTAATGTTGATCGACGATTGATGCACTACAATTTCTTCAAGACTAATCTATTACATCTTAAGATCAACCTAACAGCTTTTGATCTTTCTATCTATACATTCTTTATCGTAATGGTACATGTTGAAAGATTAGATCAACCTAACAATTTTGATCTATCACTAAGTCCTTGTACATATATTCATTTAAGGACCTTACAAATAATCATGAACATATACATTAAAACATCAAATCATAATATGCATTCTCCCAACAAAATTTAGGGAGGAGAAGCGACCACCTTAGGCCGTGTGTTATAAATCTTGAAAGAGGGACATATCACCAAACCTGTCACAACAATCCAAGGTATGTTATAAGCTGTGGAAAGGAGGGCCATATAGCTCGAGACTATTCTGTAGCAAAACAAAGTTCAGCAGGGATGGTAACTCCAAAAGCTATCCTGGATAAGTCGAAATTAGCGGTTCCTGGAAGAGCGTTTGTCGTGACTGGCCAAAACGTGAGGAACCCGAACGAGGTGATCACGGGTAAGCTAATCTTGAATTCTTGCGAAGTTTATACCTTACTAGATACCGGTTCTACCCATTCTTTTACCTCTCCTGCTTGTGCTCAACGTTTAAACTTGACTCCGGAGAAATTAGACTTTGATTTATCGGTGGAGACTCCGTTAAGAGAAACTTTCGTTACGTCCACTTTTTATAAATCTTACTTAATCCAAGTTGGCACCATCACATTACCTGTTGATCTTATTTCTTTAAAGATACTTGCTTTTGATGTGATTTTAGGAATTGATTAGTTAACTACTCATTATGCCAAAATTGATTATTTTCGTAAGGTTGTTAGTTTCCATATTCCTAACCAACTTGTCATACGAATTCAAACAACTAAACCACTAAAATCAGTCACTGTCATATCAAGCCATAAAGCTATTCGTTTATTGAAAAATGGATGTCAAGCTTTCTTAGCCCATGTTATGGATTTGAACAAAGACAAATTTGAATAATATTTCTGTTGTTAGAGAATTTCCTGAAGAACTTCCCGGTCTACCCCCAGAACGTGATGTTGAATTCTTTATTGACCTTGAACCGGGTACAAAACCCATTTCTAAAACCCCATATTGAATGTCTCCTATTGAACTTCAGGAGTTAAAAGTCCAACTACAGGAATTGTTAGACATCGGTTTCATTCGTCCTAGTACATCTCCTTGGGGTGCTCCTGTTTTATTCGTAAAGAAGAAGAAAGGCGGGAGTATGTGACTTTGTATTGACTAACTGAGAATTGAACCATGTCACCATCAAGAATAGGTATCCACTACCTACGCATTGATGACCTATTTGACCCGATTTGCAAGGAGCACAATTCTTTTCAAAGATCGATCTTCGTTTTGGATATCATCATTTGAAGATTAAACCGAGAATATTCCAAAGGCGCCTTCAAAACTTCGATGCGGGCATTATGAATTCTTAGTCATGTCTTTTGGATTGACTAATGCTCCTATTTGCTTTCATGGATATGATGAACCGTGTATTCAAGGAATATTTGGATCGATTCGTTGTTGTCTTTATTGATGACATCCTCATCTATTCCAAAAATAGTGAAGATCATGAGCACCATTTGAAGCTGATACTTGAAAGGCTTCGTGAAAACAAGCTATATGCCAAGCTGAAGAAATGCAAGTTTTGGCTTGAGGAAGTAGCATTCCTTGGGCATGTGGTGTCAAAACATGGAGTATCTGTTGACCTGGCAAAGATTGAAGCAATACAAAGTTTAGAACAAGCTGAAGTGACGATGAAGTGCATAGCTTTACGGGCTTAATTGGTTATTATCGGAGATTCGTGGAAGGATTTTCTCAAATCGCTACTCTGATTAACTCGGTGACTCAGAAGATACAAAATTCGGTTGGAGCGAGGATTGCGAGAAGAGTTTCCAAGAACTCAAGAGGAGACTTATTTCGGCACCTGTTCTGGCAATACTATTTGGTTCGGATGGATTTGTTATATCTGGCGATGCTTGCAAAGGGTTAGGATGTGTTCTCATGCAACATGGGAAAGAAATATAGCCTATGCATCACGACAACTCAAAGAATATGAGAGGAATTATCCTACTCATGATCTAGAGTTAGCGCGATCGTTAGCGTTGAAAATCTGGAGACACTACACGTATGGGGAGAAAGTGGAGATCTATACGGATCATAAAAGCCTCAAATACTTCTTCACCCAAAAGGAACTCAACATGCGGCAGCGGCGTTGGCTCGAGTCATTGAAAGATTACGTTCAAGATACCAGGTCATGCCAAAATCTATAGCTACGTTTAGATGTTCATAGGCGACGCCAAATGACCGTCGAGAAGCCGTCGCTAAAACCTATAGCGACGGTCTAGCTATAGCGACGAGTCGGCCTTTATAGAATATCGTGTTTATAGCATAGCACGCCGATGACATGCTTTTATAGCTATAGCCTTTAGCCTTTTTTATATTTAAAAAAAAATAATTAATAATGCAAATTTATTCAACAAACACAAATACATTATAAAATAAAATATAAAAAATATTATATACATCATTTAAAATCATTCACATTACAACATTACAATTAGTACAAAAGATGTAATGATTCATTTCCCCCCGCCATCGAGAATGCTCCTCAAGTCTTTGTTAAAGGCCCGTGATAAATGGAAAGCATTTAAAATGAATAAGGACATTTAAAAGTGAAAGACATCATTATAAGTGATGCCTAACATGCAAGAAACAAAATGGATATATAACATCTGGATTTATTAGGATTCCATCCCACAAAATTATTTAGTTCAGCATAACTAACATGCAAGAATTCACCAGAAGAGTATCATTTAAAAATAAGGGACGAATTGTCCAAGTATGCCACATATGTAAGATGGCACCCCAAGCAAATGGAAAATATGAGCGAACCATGTTTTCAATATCCCGCATAATACTCTCACCGCCCTCTACAATTATCGTTAATATAATCTCAATTAATCAATTCAGTAGAAACAACATATAAAAGAGATGACAAAACAACACTAAGCGAATTTATGGAACAATGGCAACAAGAATATTCATAGTCATTTATAAACCAAATCGAGCAATGCTAAAACTCACCCACGCCTACTTTTGTAAGCCCAGAAGATCGATCATTGTTAAGTTCACAAATCACAATACCAAAGAATCATATAATGAGATACCATAACTAAGAATTAGCCAATACACTCAACATAAGAGATAATGGAAGAATAAAATGAATATCTCGCTTTTAACCAAATAAAAAGATATTGGCATAAGCAGCAATCAAGTACATTACAAGCATTTCTTAGAATTTTGTGGTTTTCATAAAAAAAATTAGTATTGACAAAAAAGAAGAAAAAAAGATCATCAGCATGGCGTCAACTCAAGATTTCACTTCTTAAGAGTTAAGTGAACCCTTTTTCATATAACTCTTACCCCAGATGAAAAGAAAACCACTACATGAATAATTTAGAACACCATCCAAACCAATTATTAATGCTTAAACTCAGTCCAGAATAACTAGACGGTTGATGAAATAGAATATACTACCATACAGAAATTCACGATAAAACTACAAGGACTATGAATGACAATGATAATGATACATAACCGTAAATTTCATCTCACCATTAGAGAATAGATACTAAGATATATTGGTATAGTGGATATTGCTTTTGATCGTCCAAATTTCTCGATCGCCTCCTCATCGAAAATTTCCTTCTTCACCGTAAATTGCACAAGATACAAGACAAGAGTATATCATCTCATATAGAACAGAAAGAAAAACTAAGTAGATGAATCAAGGAATCAATCCATAATAACAACATATTCCCCCCAACACTGCAGATAAGCCCCAACCCCAACAAACACAATTAATTCCAGGATAATTCAACAACACTAAGACATAAACCTGTAACAAGAATGTAGAACAATAATGTACCGATGGAATTGATACTTCTCATCAATAATTTACCGATGGAATTGATACTTCTACCATCCACCTTATTGTAAATCAATCTCAAAGTGAAACAGCTTTCACCTCAAAGCAGATAATAGTTTGAGTTCTAATTTTTTTCATCATTGTATACATAATATATAGTTCAATTAGCCTAATGAATAGATGTTTTTATTAGAAAACCCGCATATTTCCAATAAGAAATGAAAATAGAACCAAGCCGTAGATGGATATAAAACCGCAAAACAAATCTCCTGCATAAAGTGTTAAATCTTTAGGATATGAAACAATCATGACAAAACTACAAGCTCCATAAATCAATCACTAACCTTCCTTAATCTTTTTCAGATCATAACAACTCAAACAACAACCAATAAAAACAAGACAATTGCAGTAACAAAATTGATTAAGAGAGCTAACATAGCCGCTTTAAGAAACACTACAAAAGGATAGATGGAGTCAAGAAATAATAATGTTTCATCTCGCGTAAATTTCTACTTTATCGTGCAAGAGTTTCTATCATATCGATAAATCGACAAGACTATCGAGACATACAAGTTTAACCTGTTGCTCCCTAATGATTGGAGCTCGCTTTCTCGTGGTGATTTCCTCTCTCTTCCAGCCCATAACAAGCTTTTTCACGCCAAGTTCATACTAACTAGTGGAAAATATGCATATACAAGCATGATATTAATAAACAAGAATTTAAAGATACTGTTTGAACAGCCTTGAGACTAAATCAATATCATCTATGTTTGTCCCTATCACACCATACCAAAATGACCTTAAACTAAACTCGCTATATATAGTACATAAACCAAGGCATTTTTCTAATCAGAAGTACCACCGATGATGACATATTACTAGTGATACTAGTGTACTTTATTTTTTAGAAGTGCTTTTCATTCACACCATCAAGGGGCGTAATTTATAAAATAAAAAAAGAAAAAAAGAACTACGCACTGCACATCCCAAAAAAATCCATGCCTAAAGAGGAAAAGCACCCCTAAACATATCTACAAAAAAACTCATGGAAAAAACAAACTATAAACCTAACCAAGTGCCAGTGCCCCCAAAGAAATCCAAGAATGAAAGCACACTTCATGGATAAACTACTTGTGTAATTTGTAAGAATTAATCACTCCTCGAGGCCACAAGAATAACAAAACTTGAGCTATTATTTTGAATGTTCAACAAAGAAGTTACTGGATTGAACAAAAGATGGACTACAACCCACAAGTATTAAATTAAGCTTATCATTTTAACAACATTCGCAAAACAAATTTTTAGATTTGGAAGAACCAAAGAATAGGAACTATCAAATAAAAAGTAACTAGATCCTTAGACAAATCAATATTAAGAACATGTCATAAGTAAACAATAAGTGAAACTCTTAATGCGTAAATTTATATAAGACACAAAGATTCAAGCTCTCCTAGATAGAGAATCATATAATATGAGGTTACCTTTATACCTATCATTTTCTCGCAGAACAAAGTAATCGACATATTAATATATTAAACAAACATAATTTCAAATACATGGTAAATTCCCTAAAGAAAGGAATCTAGTTTATGATTTTATTAGCTATCCCGTTAAGTACCTTTATAATTTCAATTTGGTTTAGTCTAAAGATATGAACCGCATAAAACGAGGAATAAAAAATCATTCATATTATGTAATATGACCATAATAACTCATTCAAAGAATATCAACAATCAAAGATATGTGCCTATGTGTATACCGACTACTTCTAACTACGAACAAGATTAATCTTACAATACCACACACATACCAAAAGAAGATGAATTAATTGGGGGTTTTGGATGTACAAGAGCAGGGTTAATTACTTGTTGAAGAATGGGTCTGGACTGTCGGTGGCCATATTGGATTCAAGGGTTTAAATCGAAACCGTGGGGCTAGTAATGCATGGCCATTTCGATGGTTGTGGAGGGGAGTGAGAGAAGAGAGGCAAGAGCACCATCTCGGCGTGGTCCGGTGGAGAGGAGAAAATGATTTGGGGAAATGAAATGATTTGGGGAAATGGGAGTAAAAATGATCTATGGGAGCCAGCTATATAAATGGGAGGGTTTTTTCTATAAATAGGTCAAATTTCTAGTAGTGACGGGCAATCGGAAATAACTATTCAAACCCTTGAAGATCTATTAAGACTCTGTGTTCTAGATATCAAAGGAAGTTGGGATAAGTACTTGCCACTGGTGGAATTCTCCTACAATAACAGTTATCAGGCAAGTATATGTATGGCTCCATTTGAAGCCTTGTATGGACGAAAGTGTCGTTCTCCAGTATGCTGGGACAAGGTGGGAGAAGCAACGTTGTTGGGACCAAAATTAGTACGCATGACTACAGAAACGATCCAAATGATTCGACAACGTATTCAAACCTCACAGGATCGACAAAAAAGTTATGTTGATCTTCATCGAAAGGACGTGGAATTTAATATTGGAGATTATGTACTGTTACGTATTACTCCATGGAAGGGAGTTACAAGATTTGGGAAGAGATGAAAGCTCAATCCATGATTTGTTGGTCCATTTGAGATTCTTGACCAAATAGAAAATGTGGCCTATAGACTCGTATTACCTCCAAGTATGTCTCGTGTTCATAATGTTTTTCACATATCCATACTTCGTAAATATGTGAAAGACCCGAACCACATTATTGCGTTAGAACCAGATGAGATAGCCGAAGATTTAACGTACGAGGAGGTACCTGTTAAGATCTTGGATAGGAAATAGCATGTCTTACGCACCAAGGTTATACCAAAAGTTAAGGTTTTGTGGAGGAACCATGCTATTGAGGAAATGACCTGGGAGTTGGAATCGAAAATGAAAGCGAGGTACCCTCACCTTTTCGAAACACTAGGTACGTGCGTCAATTTCGAGGATGAAATTTCATAAGGAGGGAGGTTGTAAGACCCCAACTTATTATAAATAAAATTGAATTTTCTCTATTTATTATCTTGAAATAATATGGAGTAAATTTGATATAATGTTTTGGTTATGGGTAAAATATGCAAATTTTGCAAAATTTTTTTTTTTAATAATTTTGCCTGCTTTTATTGATTTCCCAAAATAACCTCGCTTGTAATTGCTTTTCAATCCCAACACAAGAATATATATAAACAAGCATCCATATTAACATCCATCCAATACAATACAAAACATTCATCCATGAATAAACATTCATCAAATACAATACAAAACATTCATCCAACACAATACAATCGATATCATAAACATCCATATAAACCAATACAATTGTCCAAATAATGAATCTAAAAGAGTACAAGGCTTTAAAAATCTAAAAAAACAAGTCTAGCGCTTCTTCATGGATCATCCAAATTAGATCCCGTAATTAACAAAAGTAATAAAACATATATGTTACATATAAGTAAGACATCGACTCGTAGACTATAAACATATATGACAATGTAGCTATACAATAAATATATATATATATATACCGCCTCGCCGCCTTGCCGGTCGCCTCGCCGCCTCGCCTCGCCGCCGCCATCGCCTCCCGGCTAACTCATCAGACTCAGAGATCGCAGATGCCCGCCAAGATATTTAAGAAGATCACGATCCCGACAGATCGCTTCACACATGCCAACAGGAGTATGATAGTCGGATAACTCGACGATCGTGGTAGACGGGTGCAGAGCCGCTTCTCGTGCCATCGATGGTCGGGCGCCGCCTTTGTCCTTGGCCTTTGATATAATTTTTCACGATGGACGCCTCTCCCATAATTTTGATCAATCGACGGACGCGGGTGCCTTCTGTGGATATCGCTGCTCATTAAGCCCTTATAAGTGTCTCCGTCAAGATGAACAATTAAATAGTTTAAAATAAATTAAAAAAAATACTAAAAAAAAGGTCATCACAATTTATAAACAACATATTAGGATAAAGTGAACTTATTATCGCTTATCCAACAAAATTTCAAAGTGTACTCATCACGGTGGCTACATACACATCCAACCAATCGATAGTCGATTTTGAGACCGAGACTCCTACAATTCATTTTCTCATATTATTATGTAAACATATGATATTTTAGCTACAAAAGATTATCAGAACATAACATACGCGACTCGGCAAAGAATGTGTCAGCAATTGTGATATACCGCCGCCTCGACACGCGCCTTTTGCCTTTTTCACCGCCTAATACACTCGAGGATCTGCTCGAGGCGGCAGCTCGCGCTTTCTCGACCAGCCTCTCACTCTCCATCGGTCACACATCCGCACCTATATGGGTCAGGCGCATCACTGTGGGCTATGCTCATGCATATATTGCTCACCCCGCCCCGGATGGTCAATCTCAAAGATTGCAAGTGTGGCTTTTTGTCGCTCTTGTTCAAATTATCTTTAGTTCGGATGGCGATTTCGCTGTAATAGTGTCTCAATAATCGATGCTTAAAAGGCCATCCCATCTATACCGCTTTCGCAAATAAAACAACAATAATAATATTAAAATCGTTATATTACTAAACAATATTATTTGATTAACTATGTATTACCTATCGAGTGATAAAAAAATATACCAAATTCAAATTAAATCAGATCCTTATGGGCTAGAGGTGTGTTTCATTTACGTAATCACCGGCGAGAAAGGCTTCAGAAGATAATTGTGAAATGCACTTCACAATTTTACTATCTTGAAAATCACTACAATATATAAAGAATTTACATTAAAATATATTTATAACAATGGAAATATTAAACCCTTATACATACACGATGTTTAACTTACGTGCTTTCCGGAGGAGGACGGATCTCAGATAAGAATGCGATCATCCGGATTAACCGGCCTTCAACACATGATTGGTTCTCACCCAACCCGCTTTCAGGTCGCAGTTCGTAAGACATCTATAAATAAAAAAATTAGGATGTTAGTATGAAATTATGAATGACAATTAATTGTATGAAATAGTTAACTACGATTATCATAAGTGAAAGATACATAAACATGATCGCAAAATAGTTAACTACAACAACTACAAATGATATAGTAAGGATATGTAGAACATTCCTATATAGAGAACATAAATGAAAGGTACATAATTATGAACTAAACATGAACATGAACATGAACATAAACATACATTTTGTACAATTATAACTAAACATACATTTTAATGAAAATCGTTGTTCGATGAGTCGTAATCATTTTGTACAAGTATCGGAGATTCATAACCATCTTCTTCAGATTCTCGTGTCGTTGTCACCAATAACTCTTCCTCAATATCATCGCTATCCGCACAATAATCTGCTCTTGGATCCAATTCATCGTGTTCATCTCCACCTCTAACCGGATTACATCATTATTGTCCTCTATATTTATTATAGAGGTCTCTCAAGCATTTCCTCTCGTAGAAATCCTCGCCTATTACTTGGACACGACTACGCGGGGAGTATGAATTACAACTTGCCAATCAGAAGCGGTCTATCCCTTTTCCTAACAGACTAGGAGTATAGTAAACTTCAGATCGCTTTGAGTTGGTAAAACAAACATTGGTTGGAGACGCAGACTCTATGGAGGTCAATATCGACGATTCCATGTCCACAACACGATCCCTTTTTCCTCAATCAAACCAACGGCACTTGAACAAGTGAATATAACCCCACACGTGCTCCTTGTACGACAACTCTCACGATTTCCTCCAACTCCCCATAAAAGGCACGCACCAAGCTCATCAGAATAATCTCCTCGACACACACTCCAGAGTTCGTTGTTCTTTTACCACTACCATATGCCTTTGTGTGAAATTCACAACCATTTATTTTGTAACCATCATGTGACTTGGTCCATGTCCGTCCCATAGTAGGACTTCAGTACATTAGCCGAATCGCTGATCCCTCAACCAAAGCCTACAAAAACTCCATCTTATTAAATGAAGTCATAGTTAATATGGAGTATATATATATATATATATATATATATATATATATATATATATATATATATATATATATATATACTATATGCTTAAAATTGAACTTACTTTTGTCTTTAGCCAAAAAGCAAAAGTTTTTATCCCGATTGATTTGAATATCTTTATCGCTTATGCCGGATGCTTCACTTTTTAACTCACATCGCATAATCTATACCATGTTATAAACATTAACATATTGGAATAAATTTTCAACTTAAAAGATAAATTATCAAGTTTATATGTGTACTTCACAAATTGGCCAATCTCCTCGCAATCGAGAAGAATGTAAGTATGTGCAAAGATGTAATTTTGCTCGTAGAGGAATATGCGATTCCTTTTCCATAAGCGCTACCGACAGACCAAATACAGAGAGCCACCATTTAGTTCAACATTTCCCCATCATCATGTCTCGATACTCGATTGGTTTTGTCAAGACTTCGTCTCAAAAAATAGTCCGAGACAAACGTAGATATCTCATCGAAATCAGATGCCTCACATATCGACCCCTCAACATAAGCTCTATTCTTCACCTTCCTTTTAAGGTTTCATCATCACCTCTCGAAAGGGTACATCCATCTATATTGAATCGGACCCCAACACGAGCTTCATAGGGAAGATGAATTTGCAAATGCTCCATGGAGTCAAAAAATCTGTGGGAATATTTTTTCCAGTTTACACGTGATCTCTATGATGTTATTCTCAAGTACAAACATGTCCTTCTCATTCAATGATTTTGAACACAAGTCTTTGAAGAAACGACTAAGATCCGCCAAAGCATCCCATATTGGTTTATCAAGCAGATCCTAAATGCTATAGGTATGAGTCTCTCCATGAACACACGATACCATGACTCTTCATCCCTTGCAATTTCCCACCAGTAACACACCTTGCAATGTTCGACGATATCCATCCGGTAGTTTCAGAGACTTAACCCATGTGCACACATCTTCAACTTGCTTTTTGGACAATGTGTACCTTCAGATGCGGTTTGACAATCTTACCATTAGAGATTCATAAAGTTCTAATCTAGACGCTTATAAATATCTTTCATGTCCAAACGTGTTTTATCGTTATCTTTTGTCTTCCCCGTAATATTCATCACAAAGTTGTTAAACACATTGTCAAACACATTCTTCTCAATATGCATCACATCTAGATTATGATTTAATCAAATTTGTAGACCAATACGGTAGCTTCCTAAAAGATGCTTCTCCGAACCAGCTTATGAGATTCACCAAACCCATTGATTATGTTTGTGACATCAACCTTACTAAATGGGATAACCGCAATCTCATCACACGATCTCGTGATCTCCGTTCCTCACAATCGCGCAAGGTATATCATTATCTACTTTCCCTTCCTCAAGTGTTCTCTATTTCTCTAAAACGGTGATCTACCCAGAAGAACCGACGATGATACCAAACCAACAAGGCTTTCGACCTTTTGATAGATTAAACGACTTTCAGATGCTCCATACAATACGGACAAAGCCAACTTCCCTGTGTGTACTCCATCCAACTAACATACCATAAGTCGGGAAGTCACTTATAGTCCACATAACCACGCCTCTAAGGTTGAAATTTGTTTTCGCTGCAACATCCCAAGTCCAGACTCCATCCTCCCACAATACCTTCAACTCGCCTATAAGAGGTCTCAAGTAAACATCTAAGTTCTTTCCAGACTTTAGACCAGAACCACGAAAGTGAAAGAAACAAGTATGGTCGTTTCATACACATCCAAGGAGGCAAGTCAGACGAGTAACAATCACAAAGCCAACATGAGTACGGAAAAATTGAGTGGCCAAACGGATTGAAACCATCGGTGGACAATCCAAGCCTCACATTTCTAGGTTCCAATGCAAATCTGTGGATGTGCTAAGTTGAAATCTTTCCAAGCCTTCCCATCTCATGGATGATTTAGTTCTCCATCTTTAGTCGGAGATTTCGATGCCAACTCATATGTTCACCGTTTCAAGACATGTACAATCTTTTTAGTCGATGTGTTATTGGAAAATACCTTAGAATCTTAAACCAGATACTTGATATTTTGTAGTCACACCTCTTTATTAGGCCTAAACCGATCATGACCGCAAAAACGCACCTTGTCAACTGCTCATTTTCCTTATAAACAACATGCAATCGCTGGGACATGCATCGATCTTTTGGTATCCAAGACCCAACTTCTTCACCATTTTTTTACAAAAGTAATAGTTACTGTGTAATTTTTCACCGTCAGCAACATACTCTTAATGGCATTCAAGAGCGACTCAAAACACTCACGACTCATGTTGTGATCAAATTTTTGATGTTAAGTAATGTCGCCATCGCAGCATAAATATAGTGTGTTTGGTGCAACCATGCCACAATGGCTCGCTACCTCGCCTAACAACTTAAAGAAGTCTTCGCATCGTAATTCATAGGTTGCTCTTCCTTGCTCCCAATCAAAATCGCCCCGCAATATCATGAACCATTTCATTCATACGATGAGTACTACGCCTCAATTGTGTACTTGTGTGATGCCACCATCTCTTCTCCGCCCATGTGCCCACCAAAGATTCTTCAGAATTTCTCATGAACCCGTAAACAAGTAAATGATAGTTTACCATGTCTCGTCCATATAATTTACATTCTTACACTTCAAACATGGACATCGATTTCATGATTTACCATTCATACATTCCGGTGACTATACGATACTCCAAAAACACTTGGCAACCAAATTTAAATTCAACCAGAAGACCTACCGGGCACTTGACTTTCGTTGTACATCCAACTACTATCTCAATAGAGGTCCATGATTCCACCAGCATCTACTATGCATAACATTATAAATGTTAACATATGACTTGAGCATATACTAGCTAAGAAGCATATGACTTGAGCATACTTGTAAGCATATGATTAACATTTAAGCATACTTGTAAAGATATGACTTGAAAGCAACATATGATTAATATATCATACCATACTTGTAAGCATATGACTTGAGTATACTAGCTACTAAGCATATAACTTGAGCATACTTGTAAGCATATGATTAGCTCGTTAATATTATAAATGACCGCAACTACCCAACCATATTGCCTCATGTTGTACTTTCATAGTAGATTATTACATACATCATGTTCTTGGTCCATATCTCGAACACAACAAAACTCTTCTACATAGACAAGAGGTGATGAAAATATCTTGATGGTCAAGTTTGAAGAATAGCCAATGGACTTTGCAATGTGTTCTAGAAACTATAACGCTGTGTATATCAAGATCGCAGAAGAAGGCATACTAATAGTCCCTTAACGTGGGACTATTAGTCCTATAAAGTCATTCGATACCCACAACAAATTCAAAACATTACTTACTCGTAACATTTAGTTGTCTTTCTAATACCCAAAATAGTTCATTCAAAGCATTTTCAAAGATGGTTTAATACTAAATTATCATAAAATTCCTAAGCCTTCAATTTTAAACATTATCACATAATCTAATTGCTATATACTTTCAGATTAATGGCTTAAAACTTAAGGGTGCAAGGTTTTAAATTTTTTGTTCAAAACAACCCTTAATAGGCTTTAAATTCCATAAGAACATGACATGATGAACAAGAACATCCAAACCAATGTCCTCGAAAGTAATGGTAAAACCAAGGCCACAAAACCTAAATGAGGTCTCGCATAGTCTAATACATGTTGAATTCATAAATTTGGCATAAATTACGTTGAAGTTTAGTTTAGCTCGTGACAAAAGAAAATTGGGACCTTAGCGACTATAATTAGTTTCGCACCAATTTTTTGGGGGAAAATTTATCTCTCATGATCGATTCGCATCGCATGCGGTCGCAGTGTAGAAATTAGCTTAACTATAATTCAATGTGGTCAGAGATAGCGGTCATTATTATCATTATCGCCACTCATACACGCGGTCACGATATTTTGGTCACTTCTTGCCAATTTCACTTCTAGCCACTTTGGTTCATTCCAACACTTGAATTATATCTATTTAGAACTAGTTTTAGCATTCCTTTAGGTTTTGCTATGCATAGATTGAGTTTCAACCTCTAAACCAAGCTTTTTCAAGCTTTTACACACTAACTTCTCAAGTTCCTCAGATATGTTAGCATTCCAACACTTTGAATAGCCTAGCATAACCCTAACTCACTTGTTCTAAGGTGTCCAAATTGAGTTCTAAGTAGAATAGAAAAATCTCAAATTTTCATACTTAGACAAATTTGCAAACTCAGCTTTTTAAGTGATTTTCCATGCTAGTTTGGTGATTTGTTTAAACTCCTTGGTTAAGCCAAGGGCTTAACAACTTGTCCCTACTTCTAGACCATACTACAAGGTATTTTATTCAAGGTTTAGATTTCTTGTTTATGCCCATTAAGCTCCCCAAAATAGAGCTCAAACTTAGCTAATTTCTTACTTTTTTTTTACAAAATTGATTTTGTACTTTTTTCAAATTTTTCTAGTTCTGGCCACTAGGATAGTCTAGGGATGTATATTTAAGTTACTTAAGGTTACTTTTAGCATCACCACACTTTATTTAATCATCTAACTCATTTTGACTTATCAAAGCTCACTTTAGGCTTGAAAATAGAGCTTAAATTGATTTTCTTGTTGGCTTTAGTAATGACCATGTTTGGGAATCATTACTAGCATGTATGAGCAACTTTTGTATCGCTTTCATAATAGTCCTTTAAGGTCGTGTACTATGAATTGTCCAAAATAAACCATTTTAGCTTGAAAATGTGATTTTTAACAAGTCTCATGCTCAAAATGGCTTAGCTTGGTTCCTTTAGTTTGTGTAGCTTTTTATGTCCTATTATAACTATTGAAACTTGTGTATGGGGTCCGTATGGTGGTTCACTATTTTAGTGTTCATTGTTCTATAAAGCTTATTTTCATTGATTTTAAGCAAGAATTTGCACAACACACCATGTAGACCTTAACTAACTTAGTGGAACCATTTTTACATGTTATCTATAGGCAATGTATGTACTCCTCACTATCTAACAACACCAACACATAAGTTGGCCATAATAAATTCCTTTATAGCACAATTTTGGCTACCAAATCCCCAACAATACCATAATAGAACACATATGGTCTTTAAGCATTCTTATAAACCTTAAATCACCATGAAAACTCATATATAAGCACATACTCTAAAGCATGTTTGAAAAACCGAGTTCAATCTTTCCATACCCAAAACAACCTTAAGTGCACATCATAGTTGTAGACTAATATGTTCCAAATATTAGATAAGTAAGAAAATGGAATGAGAAATCCAATAAGAGTATATGCAAAAATGAATGTGGCTACTTTTTTTTTTATGACAAACAAGGAAAGACAACAAATAAAGTTTTAAAATATGAATTTAAAGAAAGGCTCAAAAAGAACAATGTCGCTTTTGAAAATTTTAGTTACCAAAACACTTATAATAATTTACCATTAAGTACTAATCAATGTCATTTTAGCAAATTGCTTGTTTAGCCCAAACACCATACACGTAATCGCCTATCAGAAGAACATATTAAATAAAGGTGCTTTCTACTTTAGGACAATTTGCAGATAACTCAACTATTAAAATATCAAACATTCACAAATACAATATTCACTAATTGATTAATTCCATATTAATAAATAAATTAACAAAACACAAATCTCCATTCACAAAACCAAATCGTAATCAATAAACAATTACAACATCAATAGTTGAACAAAACCCTAAAAGGAGAAACCCTAAATGAACAAGATATATATAGAGGGACATTACAAAACTTAAGATTTGGAACTTTTTACCTTTCGCTTGAGGTTATAATGGTGCAACCTTGACTTGTAATGAAATAGAAAAAATGGCACAATAGCTCGTGGTGAAGGCTAAGCACCCTCTCTCTCTTCTCCCCTACTCCCTCTTCTCCCTCTCTCGTCTGTTTCTCCCTTTTTTTTCTTCCGCAGATATCGAAAGTTTAACCATCGAACTCGATTAATTTTATGAGAATCATGATCGCCATCGCCAATCGCAGACGCGATCGCTAATTTTAATGATGTGATGGATATCAATGATCAGACGCGGTCGCCGACATGATTAGTCGTCATACCAAATGTTCCCACCAAATTTTGGGAGGAAAATTGTTATATTCTTTCTTTCAGGAATATTCGCACGACGACGACGCACCATTTGTGGGCCCCATAACGGATAATCGCCGGATGAAAGAAAACGACAAAGTTTGAGTTTTATAAATAACGGCATAATTTTTACCGATTAACATTGTTTGAATACCGGTGGTTAAAATACAAAGAATGTCTATGGTTGCAAAGAAAGATACCACGGTATATACAGTATTTTTTGAATTATTGATCCTTACGTAAGAAGGCACTCCTCAATAATTGTTACAGTAGTTACTGTTCAATATTTTATTTTATTGATTCAATAATTGCTACATTGATATTTTATATTATTGTTGTTTCAATAATTGTCACTGCACAGTATTTTCCATTATCAGATCAATAATTCATATTATTTGAATAATATTATTAGATAGCATTATTGGCAATGTCTAGAAAGTTCTGTCAAGGATAGGTTTGGTCACCTAATTACGCGCCAGTAAGGAGAAATCATTATTGGAAAGCCCCTTCTTTCCTGGGAACAACGGCCTGGTTGTCATAAATGTGATTCTGTAATATTATTTGTGAATAATTAATTATTGATTCATATGATAAGAAAATATTTATTTTATGTGGATATAAATGTTGGATATATTTATTGTGGTTAAAAATGAAGGAGTTAATGTTGAGGTGTTTTTCAAAGATTTTTGTTTTGAATGGAGGTATTAAAAATTAAACTAGTGTTTTGAGATATATTGCGTGAGTTATAATTTTTAATCCGACCGTTGGATCGTTGTGATTTTTGGATATGTTATTCATATATAAGTTGAGTATATGTCCACAAATTTTGAACCGTTAAAAATGAATGTATGATTTGTTATGAATTTTAAGAGGTGACTAGTTCAGAAATGGTTGAAGTTTTGGAATTTATCATTTTGGTGGAAAATTTTAGAATTGGTGGGCCCCACTTTTGGTTGGTGAGCAATGTGCTGAAATTTTATTCAAATGTGGTGGGTGGGAATAGTAGCGGTAAAGTCATCGTCGAGTTGCAATCAAGTCCGCTTTGCACGTCTTAACATTTTCCTATAAATAGAGGCTAAGTTAGAATTAAAAAATCACACAAAACAAGTTTTCTCTTTCTCTCTATATTATTGAGGCGTATTTTATGAGTATTTTGATACTTTGAGAGTTGCTATTCAAAGACAAGTTTCATTCAAATTTCATATCCGATATTCGATCGGAAATCATTGTTCGTTTGAGGTAAGGATGTTATTTTCTTGTGAATGATATTATTTCTTTCGATATCATTATGCCAAAATATTGGTTTAAACTTTTTCTCAAATTTGGAACTTTTTGTGTCTGGGTTACTTATTCACGATATCAAGACTATTCAATAGAAAATGAAAATTTCCTTTTGTCCAAGATGTTCATTATGGTTACTATCTTTGATAGTATCCATGTTTTGATCTTTATTTTTTGAATTTCGCTTGTAATTGGTTATTATGAAGTATTATTGATCTTGGATAAACTTTTATACTAATCCCTACTATTTGTCCTTTTGTCTCTTTGGATTCGTTTTTTCTTAAAATAATTTTCATCATCCTCGGTCTTAAATGATGATGTTACCTAATATCTTCGCCTGTAGTGTAAAAAGATGAATGATTAATCGATGAATATCTTTGGCCCGTAGTGAAAAAAAGATGAACATGTGTTGAGATGAATACGACATTAACCTGGTGATACAAATGAATATTTTTGGCCTGTAGTGCAAAGATGAATATTTGATTAAAGATGTATATTAATTGTTGTTACAAGGATAAAATATTGATGATGGACTTTTAAATCTTAGAAGATAGTAGAACTCATTCTCTACTTGACTCTTCTAATGGATTGTTGTTTCCGCTGCAGTTGTTGATCTAAAACTTGTTGTCTATTATATTTTATCATATTTTTCCCTGTTGAAGACTAATGATAAATTTTTGTATATTATCTTAGTCATAATAATCTTTACTGGGCTAGTTGAGCCCACCCTTTTCCTTTTTGTTCCATTTTTTTTCTCAGGAGGTGAGAACATAACAGGATCTAGTCGGGGTATGGAGTGATGGTTCTAGAAAAATATTTTAGCAGTCCTCACTATTGTTGTAAAATAGTGTTTGAATAATTGTAATGAGGACTTATTTGAGTGTGGATATTGTCTAGAAGATAATATTTGTATTTAAACTCACAGTATATGTTGTCGTATTTTGAACGAAAATTGTATTATTGAAGTTGTAGTTTGCTTTCTGTACCATGTATTTGGCGACTCAGAATGGGTGTTGTATACCTATTTTGGGGGCGTCATAAATTAGTTAAACCCTAATTAAAAATTTAGAAACCCTAAATAATTTTTAAAAAACCCTAATTAATATTTCTAAAACCCTAATTTTTGAAATGAGAAACCCTAATTGGAAACTCAAATTAGAGTTCGAGATTGTGAGTAATTGTGATAAGTTGATTAATTTACAAGTATTAGAACTATAATTGTTAATCATGAAAACCCTAATTACTAATTTACAAACCCTAATTTCTATATTTAGTAACCCTAATTAGTAATTTTAAAACCTAATTACTAATTATAAACCCTAATTATTAAATTAGAAAAGTTAATTATAATTAGAGATATTAAACCCTAATGTTCCTGTATAAATTAATTAGAAAATTAATCATAATTAGGAAACCCTAATTTCAAAATTTTAGAAACTAAAATTTATTTAATTTTATTTTTGTGCAAACCCTAAATTGGAAATCCTACATTTCATTTGTGCTAAACCTTAGGGTTAAACCCTAAGGGTCAAACCCTAAGGGTTTGACAAATGACATGATTGCCATTAAAATTTTCAACCAAATGACCGAAATACCCCTCTTGCATTATTTAATTTTGCCAAGTGTTAGAGTTGTTGGGGTTGTTGGCCAACCCTTGACTTCTTAGAGTGACTGAAATCTAACACAA
This sequence comes from Panax ginseng, assembly GCA_020205605.1. Classification (NCBI taxonomy): domain Eukaryota; kingdom Viridiplantae; phylum Streptophyta; class Magnoliopsida; order Apiales; family Araliaceae; genus Panax; species Panax ginseng. The sequence continues at coordinate 84,531,333 of CM035142.1, read as the reverse complement.
GTCAGCTAACATGTATCAGCCAATACATTACAACAATATATGTATATATATATATATATATATATATATATATATATATATATAATTGGAGAGAGAAAGAATGCATTTGGTAGCCTAATTTTTTCCAACACTCCACCAAACTCTCTCAAGCCCCACACCTCCGAAATTCTTTCCTAATATCAGTCAAGAACCAAGTGTAACAACCCGATATTTTCTATATAATTAAATCGTAAATTTTATGATATATATTTTTTTTTATTATTATTTTAAGGATGATGATTTGTACAAGTTAATGTGTATATGTAATTATGTAGTAAATAAAAATATATTTATTACATGAATGTTTACAAATAATTTTATTTTAGAATTATTGATTATTAAAAAGTTTATTCTTTTAATAATTAATTTTATAGTAGAAATATTTTTATTATTTATTTTCCATGAAAATATAATTATATATTATTTAAATAATATATGAAATAATTATTAGAATTATTATAATAATTAATCTATTTTAATAAATGAATTTATGCTAGTTTAATTAAGTTAATTATTTTAACTTAATTAATAATGTTAAATATGAATAATAAATCAGATATGGAATCCAAACCCTAATTTTGGATTTTTATCGAGGAATGAGAATAATGATATAATAATATTATATTTTGATTCTCAGTGCTATAAATATATACTGTATGTACATATAGATAATGGTTGGTCAATTATGTTGTGGCATGTTAAAACAGTAGCATTGATTCGTTAAACCCTAATTTGAAACTCAAACCGGAGTTTTTCGATTGGTAAGAAATAGTGGTACGTGATTAATGACAATTATTATATTGTGCTAATTAGGTAAACCCTAATTATTGTCTAAAAACCCTAATTATAGATTTGAAATCCTAATTTCCAATTTGAAATCCTAATTGCTAAAATGGTAACCTTAATTAGTATTTTAATAAATAATATTGTTAATTAAGAAACCCTAATTCATAATATAGGGAACCCTAATAATATTAAGAAACCCTAATTATTTTAAAATCCCTAATTTTAATTAGTGTGGTCTAATTAAAATTTTATTAAACTTTAAACTTAAATTTTTAAACCCTAGAAATTATTTAGGAAACCTTAAGGTTTAAGATCTATTGATTTTAACCTAGATTCAAGCATCATGGACAAAAATACCCTTAAATTACTTTGTTAGTTTATTAACTTAGCCTTTTTGGTATTTATTTAATAATTTAGATTGCAAGTCATCACTCTAGATTTATAAGACATGCCTAAAACTCATTCAAGCTTATCTCTATTGACATTCTTGCAAGTTAGATTCATTGAATCTAAGTGGTATAAATAGATTAAGAGAGAGAAAATGTCACTTGCTAGCTCATATTTTGCACAAACACTCAACCTTGAGCCTCTCTCTAAACCCACGAATTTTTAGTGCTAGACCAGTCCTTGAATTAAGCCCCACGAATTCCAGAACCAAATCAGTAGCCAAGAATCAAAGATTGCTCATAGGAGGTATAAACCCTAAAACGAAATCTGACTTTTGATCCTATGTTAGATGTTAGTTTTTTTGTGTTAAATATGTTAGATGTTGTGGTATTTTTTTTCATAATATTTTTTAAAAAAATGTTATAAATATATATGCAAAAACGTTATCTATTTAAAAGGGTATTTTTTTTATTTTATAACTAGATAACGGTTTTTTTAAAAACGTTCTGTATCTAGTAAAACACGGAGCTCACTTAAAATTAAAACACTTGGTCTTTTTCTCTCCGAGGCTCGTCTCATTCTTTTATCTCTGTGCTCGTCGTTCTCCCTTCTCCAAGTATCGCTCCTTCTTTCTTCAGTTTTCTCCCTTCGTTCCTTCTCTCTTCGTTCCTTCTCTTTTGATCGACGTCTGCACTGGCCGATCTGCCATAACATCGCTCAAGCCCTAATTTACAAGGCACCGGCCAATCTGCCTAGCATGTTGATAACATCGCTCAAGCCCTAATTTACAAGGCTGCCAGCCCCATCTTCTTCTACTGCGGCAATGAAGGCTACATTGACTTGGTTCGCTGAGAACATTGGCTTCGTCTGGGAACTCGCTCCCCGCTTCGGCGTAGCAGCCGACTGCCTTACCTTCCCACCGTTACCCTAGGTCACCGTCGATTTTGCCGGATGATTGCCATAGTGACTGCGACTCCTCATCATCAGTGATTGATAATAATTGTGATGGAGGTAAAATTGCTTCGTTGTCATTTTCCAAACCCTTGTCATTTGATTTAATAATTTTAATAACCTTGCTACATGTGTTCAAGGCGATGGATTCATGGCTAGTGGCCTCAACTTTCCATTTTACTGGAGCAACTGCTGCAGTTTGTATAGGGTTCATCTTTCCTGCTGCTGTTACTTTGGGGTAAGTTGCCTTCTCTGTTACTGGAATCAAGTACAAGAGTAGTTGTTAGTTTTTGATTTTACTTTGGGGTAAGTTGAAAGTGACCATCTTTCTTGTCACTTTCAGCATTTTCACTTGCCTAATTACCTTTTCTTTCTTTGTTTTTTACTAAATTTGCCTAATTACCTTTGCTTCTTTGGAGATTTTGCAGGGGTCTATGTATCTAGGTTTGCAGGGGTCTATTGCCATTGGTGATTTGAAATATTTGAAACCAACTCAGTCCCTTCTCGAAGAAGTTGTTTGTGTTGGTGGGAAGTTGTTAGTGTTGGTGGGAAGTCAGTGCACTTAAGTGTTGATGGGTTAGCCTTGGATAAAAAGGAACTTGAAGCTAAATTATCAAAGCTTATTTCTTTGTTGGAGGAGGTATGTTGAAATAGTGCTATCAAAATTTTAATGCTATTTTAGATAGATGCCTTTGGAATTTTGTTAATTTTTTTTTAATTTTTAATTTTTAATTTTTTGGCTGTATTTTCAGGTTGAGAAAAGATTTGAGCAATACTATCAACATATGGAATAGGTGGTTTCTTCATTTGAATTGATCAATTTTTTTCCTGGCTACTTTTTACCTTGTACAAGCTTACTTTAGTCAGATAAATTTTCTAATTTTCTTTTTTTTTTTAAATATGACCAAGAGATGTTACTTATAAATTCTATATTAATGTGCTAGTAGCATTATGGAAATTCTCTAATCTCTATTGCATCCTGTTTTTGTTTGATGCTTATCTGGACTTGTAGTATGGTTTGACTGGATCTGGCATCAGGCATCTGCTACAGAGTAATTTTGATGATATTGTCACTTTGATGATTCATTGGGCTCTAGAAATTTAAGTTTTACCGCTCATATAAATTGCATTAGTTCAGTCTTTTATTCAACATTATAAAAAAAAGGAAGGCATCTCTTTCTTTTTTCCTATATTTTTTTAAAAAAAATTAAGTGGCTTTTTTTAATCCTAAACTCTAATTGTCTTAATTTTAATGAAAACCATGGTTGGATTTATTTGGTTTCTTTTTCGCATTTTTAAGCTTGGCTCTCTAACATTAGAAGGGCTGTAATTAATTTCTGTCACCCTTAACAAAAGAAAAATGTTTGTTTGGACTTGGTGCAAGTGGAAAATACCGTGGATTGACTGGATTGGATTCGCTAGTTTAGATTTTAACTTATTAGAATTTCAGTTAATACCGAGTTTGAGTATCTGAATCCATTTTCGTAATATGGGAATTATAATTCAAATTCATCATAGTTTGATACTAGCTGTTGCTTAATTTTCTCAAACATTACCAAGTTTGGAACATATGGTTGCATTGAAACTAAAGAAGTTGAAATTTTCAGAGACTTCTTTCTAATTTTATGATGTCCTTGTATTAATTTATTGGTACACTTACATTTGGACACTGTCTATTGATTCAGAGAGCTGTTATCTCCGTGCTTGGAGATATGAGGTGTGAAAAGCAGCAGCAGAAACCTGAGAAGAAAGAAAAAGGGAGGACTGTTAGTATTACTGTCTCTGATTTAGTGATGAAACAATGTCGTCTCTGATTTTGCTCATGCTAAAGTCTGTATCTTCCTATGTGCATGTGTGATCTAATTATTGAACTTTGCCTGAAAACATTAAATCAATCTCTGAATTGAAGCAACGAAATTAGAACATTTGGTTCTACAGAATGCTGCAATGCATGAACTTGAATTATTAATGGTTTTAGAATGGAATCAGGTTGATCATTCGGTTGTGGAGAGCTTTGCTCAAGGAGGAAGAACAGTGATCACATCACGTGTCTATCCAACAAGAGCAATTTATGGAGCAGCGCGAGTATTCCTGTTTAATAATGTGATGGGAATGAGTTCTATAATTCACTGGTTAGTTCTGCCTTAGCTTTCTGTACTAAACATTAGAAGGGATGTCTTATTTTTTGTTTTCTTGCCTCCAAAGTCTGTGTAGTATTTCACACAAATAGTTGATTTGTCTCTTGGTTGATCAGAACACAAATAGTTGATTTGTCTTAGGTTCTGGAATATGATACCCCTGAGGAACTGATCCAAAATGAGCGAAGTGCATTCTATAAGATGGTTCAAAGTACAGGGGATGCAAATGTTGAGTACTTGCGTAGTTTAGTACTTGGAGGGGAGGGTGAAAACAGATCGGAGCGACATGAAAAAAAAGCAACTAGATGAGCACAGGAAATGGCTTGCCTCGTCACGCTGGGCTGCTGCTGCCGCGTTCGCTCTAGCTGTTAGCCTCACTTCGTCACAAAATGACCTTGTCCAGTTGGAACTTCAAGAAGGTGATAACAGTATCCTCAAGAAAACAAAGGATGCAGTTGTAACTCTTCAGGGGGTTTTGGAAGGGAAGCATGACAAAGTTATTGAAGAGACACTTGATCAGTACCATGTTCCCAGGGATAGATGGTGGTCCACTCTCTACAAAATGGCTGAAGGTATTTATTAATCCCCAGTTGCATTACATCCATCTGTGTGGACCATAATATATTATGATTAATTTGACGTGTGTGAATAATATCATATGAACAAATTCAGATTACTTCGGTCCAAAGTTAAAAGAATTAATTTTATTAAATATTGAACTCAACAGTTAAGATTTGAATTTATGGCTTGATAATAAGCACTTGCGAGTTGAATAATACAGATTTATCACACATCTATATAGGTACACTTGGAAAGAGGAACTTCTCTTTTACCCTACCAAACAGAACCTTCACAGATGAATTTTAAGAAGTTTTTTTTATAAAGCCAAACAGGGTTGTATCAACTTAGCTACATGCACAATATAGTTATAGAAAACACAGAATAAAATAAGATACATCTTAGTAATACACGAATACTCTAGTTTATTCAAAGTTAATTTTTTTCACATAATTTAATACAATCTCGTCCGACCCTGGCAAATGGAAAATCCCCTAAACCTTTGAACCCCAAATCCTTCTTATTTTTATTTGGCGCACAAAATAACAGACCTACATGAATAATGGTGTTTCTGTTCTTATTCATTTCTGTTTAGTAATCATTCTAATGACTAAAGATACTTTTTGTTACACTTGATGAATCAAATTTGTTATTATTTCCAGGTCTTTCAATGATGAGTAGGCTGGGTTGAAACATGCTTTATCGATCGGAAGATGGTTTTGAACACAACAATCGATTGTGGACGAAACTGCCGGATGAAGTTTCTGGGTAACCCAAAAATTTTCATAAGCAGTTTCTGACCACTACTTTGACCGGTCCATATTTGGTTGATGTGTTGTTATGTTGATATTTTGTGATAGATCTATAGTATTACATGTGGTCTAGAACCTGAAAGCCTTAAATCACTTAAACATCAACAGGATATCAAGTTGTGGAAGCCCAAAAGTGGGACGGATCAAAGCGTTTCTTCATTTCGGTAACTCGTAAATAAAGAAAATCATCTCGACATCCACTTTGCAAGCCTAGATCTCTCTGGTTTTATGTTTGTTGGTCATGTTTGCTGTTGGATCGTGTGGTCTGATAGTAGTACTACAACCTCTAATCATCTACTTACCCAGAAACACAATAATCAGATAGTAATGTTTGGTCAAACGTGCTCACTTGTTAATTGCTATGAATGTTCTTGAGGGCTCAAGACACATAAGGCGACAGATTTTGTCGCTAAAGGCTATAGCGACAGTTTTATTTATTTTATTTAATTTATTTTTCAGAAATCATTTAAAAATAAAAATTTATTTATTAAAAATTCCAAAAATAGTTTTAAAAATTATTTGAAGTTATAAAAAATTAACTTTTAATAATTCGACATATTTTTCATAAATATTAATAATTATTTGGATATGATTTATATTTTATTTATTTAATAAATGCATTAAATAAATTGATTAAAATGATTTTATTATGTTAAAAATCATTTTAAATGATAAAAATGTATTTAATAATATTTTAACTTATAAAATATAACTTTTAATATTTTAAAATAAATTTCATTAATTATTTAATATTAATGCTATTAGATTTAATTAGTAATTATATTAAATAAATTAATTAAAAATGATTTTAATATTATAAAAATCATTTTAAATGAAAATAAAGTGTTTAAAGATATTTTAAGTTATAAATATAACTTTTAATATTAATGATAATTATTAATTTATTATTAATGATATTAAATTTATTTAATAATTATATTAAATAAATAGTTTTTAAAATAGTTTTATTAATTTAAAAATCATTTAAAAAGGATATAAATGAATTAAAAATATTTTAAGTTATATAATTAATGACTTTTAATATTTTGATAAATAATACATAAATATTCAAATATGATAAAAGGTAAAAATTATTTAAAAATTATTTTAAAAATCATTTTAAGGGTAATATTAATATTTTTTAAAGGTATTTTAAGTTATTATAAATAACTTTAATATTTTGAAAATGATTTCATTAATAGTTTAATATTAATTAAATATTAATGATAATAAAATTATTCAATATTTAAATCATTTAATAATGATTCCGATGTTTAAAAATTCATGATATATTATAATAAATGTTTTAAAAATTATATTAAGTCATTTAAAAATAATATGACCGATACTAAGTTATAGAGACGTAGTTTTAGACTCGATAATTACTCGATAAAGACCTTCGGTGACAATGCAAACATATTTCGTAAATTGATCTGGACTTAGATAATTTAATTAAATATGTGATTATTTGTGATTCAATGGTTGTTAAATCTATGTGCCAATGTGATTAGGTTATGTGTTGACTGCAATAAGCAGTGTTATGTGTTATAATATGTTATTCTAATCAGTAAAATGATCTCGATTAATGATACGTCGTAATATAAAAGATAGAACTAATTACAAGCGTAGTGAAAGACATCGTGCAAGTATCTTACCTTTGCATTTCTTTTTGCAATGGACATGAGTAGAAGTTTCGAATAATATTATTATTATGCTATATTATTAACCTTATTGTGATATATTCTATATCCGATCATTGTTTATCAACATGTTAGTATATAGTAATTCATATATATATTCATTCGTTAATTTTTAACATGGTTACACAAGTGTCCCCACTTGGATAATCATTATATTTAATCACATGTTGATGATATATATATATATATATATATATATATATATATATATATATATATATATATATATAAGTTGTCTAAGCTATTTGAACTAGACATAAATTTAGAAATATCGTTGAATAAGTTAAAACTTTTGTATCCAAATCAAATTATTTTTGGTTCGGATTCCATCTAAATATGAACATCCGATCACGGGGAAAGCTTTTTACGCCAAAGGCGGACAGAGTGAATGATCATATCGTTCTTGTAATGTAGTATTGATCAATACAGGCACATTAGGCGAGATCACCCTCGTGCGTCGTAAGTTATGATCGATTTGCGTATGAAAGTTGGCTAAACCTTATCAAAAATTAAAACAATGTTATATAGTATGTCGACTACCCTATATATATAGTCTATACATAGTTTCAAAAATTTGAGATAGAAGTGTTATGTTATAATTATAGGTTCGATTGACTTCACAACTATAAATTCGTTAAGAAGTGATGTACAAAGAAAATATTTATTTCTTTCAAACTAATTATATTTCTAATTGTTATTACTTGTTGGGCACTCAAATGCTCATCCTTGCTTAATTTAAATGTTTTCAGCTAAGCGTGATCAACCTGAAGGTTTAGACAAGAACAAGTGAAAAGGGAAAGCAAATAGAATATGTTTAATGGTATCTTTTGTAATAGTTAGACTGTATTAAGGCAATGATATATATTATCTATCATGTAAGGAATTATAGTAAAGGTTGCGTACTTGGGATTAGACTCTGATATATGTAAACTAAGTTTGTTATTTATATTATTGTTATTATTATTAGTATTATTACGCTCATAGAAATGGTATCGTGAAGCACCGAGTTCGGGTTTCAAGTATCCGAATTTAGGGGCGCCACATTATGGTATCAGAGCTTAGGGTTTGAAACCTTAGGTGGGTTAGACCTTAGGTTATAATCTTAGAACAGAGGGAAATGTTGAAAATACAAATAACTCATATAGAGTTTATAAGGAGATGAATTGAATAAATTCATCGTCAAACAAAATAAAAGATAACTTATATAAAATTATTGTGTGCTGTGTGTATATATTAAGTGATAATCAAGATAGTTTGTGTGTAGATGTCAGATAGAAAAGGATTAGGATACCCTCAAACCGTAAAGAAGAAGTCAACCTCCATAACCGAGCCAATATCAAAGCCAATAGCTGAAATAGAGGCTCACATTGAAAGCTACCTCAATGAGGTGGTTGTTTTGAAAAGTATAGTACCAGACCCTGAAACGATAGTATGACTGATAGGTAAAGTATAGTTAAAGAATATGTGGTCAATGTCGAGTTCTTAAACTCATATGTTTGTGGTGAGTTCTTAAACTCATAATATATGGTAAGTTGGACGAATTAGGTGTAGTTAGGTGTAAATGGATTATTGAGGATAATGGGAATAAACAAATTTCTAAGCAATTGATCCTTAGTAAAGGCGTAAAAAATAAGTAGTACTAGTATTACTTGAATATGTATGATTCTATGTTATGTATATATAGGTATGTTTGTATAATGTAATATTTTCAAATTTTGTATAAGTTTTATTAAATGATTCCAGACTTTTTGAGTCACAAAGGGAAAGCGGATTATTAAAGCATATATGTGTTATGGTATGTCAAGTGAGATGGGTATGAATTTATATGGGATTAATGAAATAAGTTTGTATAAAGATAGTAGTTAATTATATCAAGATCTTGGTTAATGCAGAAAACCAAAATTTTAATATATATAATATATTGAGTACATGATAAAGATAGAATTTCGTGTTATATGATTATATCGTGATAACGATAAGGCTTAGAATAAAGAACAAATTGTGATAATGCCGCCAAGGAGACGAAAACGAAATACACGGACAGAAGAACCTGTCAACAAACCCGAAGAAAACCGCACCCGGACCATCTGAAATTTTGTGAATGAATATGACGATCAAGTTATGCAGAAAGCGGAATACCGATCCACGGAAGATCAGCCAGATAATCGATCGACGAACGTCAAAGACTTCAAGGCCATCGTACTGCTAGGATTCGGAAGATCAACTGACCCTATAGACGTGTTTGTGATAACTACGGTAAAGAAGGGGCAAAAGATAGTTTTGTCACCTATACGATAAAAAAGAAAGGAGATAAAGGGCAAGTCTGCGTGTTTTAAGTGTGGAACAATGGAGTATAAGGTGAAAGACTGTTCAGGAAGGAGAAAGGAGGTCAGGAATGCGCAAACAAGGAAAAGGTAGCAGAACATTGGCGATAACGGGACCAATATCAACAATCAAACCAACGAAATCAACTGCAAGTGTCTTCAACATGACCGTTCAAGAAACTGTAGCAGTCGGGGATGCAATTTCGGATATTACTCGAACAAATTTTATTTATTATATATTATTTTCTTATATATAGTAAATTATTTTATAAAGATATTTTGAAGGAGGAATTTGAGTTCTTTTAGGAATCAAATTTTCGTTTAATCAGAAAGACAAGCTTTATGTGAATAGTTAAAGATCAGCTCGATCAGATTATGATCGAGATCTACTTGCAATAATTGTGTATGCTATGTACCCTGGTATGTATAGGTTTTAAAACGGTGATTCCGGGACGAAATCTTTATAAGGGTGGGTGAATGTAACAACCCGATATTTTCTATATAATTAAATCAGAAATTTTGCGTATATTTTTTTTTTATTATTATTTTAAGGATGATAATTTGTACAAGATAATGTGTATATGTAATTATGTAGTAAATAAAAATATATTTATTACATGAATGTTTACAAATAATTTTATTTTAGAATTATTGATTATTATAAAGTTTATTCTTTTAATAATTAATTTTATAGTAGAAATGTTTTTATTATTTATTTTCCATGAAAATATAATTATATATTATTTAAATAATATATGAAATGATTATTAGAATTATTATAATAATTAATCTATTTTAATATATGAATTTATGCTAGTTTAATTAAGTTAATTATTTTAACTTAATTAATAATGTTAAATATGAATAATAAATCGGATATGGAATCCAAACCCTAATTTTAGATTTTTATCGAGGAATGAGAATAATGATATAATAATATTATATTTTGATTTTCAAGTCTATATAATATATATCTTTGTATGTACATATAGATAATGGTTGGTCAATTATGTTGTGGCATGTTAAAACAGTAGCATTGATTCGTTAAACCCTAATTTGAAACTCAAATCGGAGTTTTCGATTGGTAAAAAATAGTGGTACGTGATTAATGACAATTATTATATTGTGCTAATTAGGTAAACCCTAATTATTGTCTAGAAACCCTAATTGTAAATTTGAAACCCTAATTTCCAATTTGAAATCCTTATTGCTAAAATGGTAACCTTAATTAGTATTTTAATAAATTATATTGTTAATTAGAAAACCCTAATAATATTAAGAAACCCTAATTATTTTAAAATTCCTAATTTTAATTAGTGTGGTCTAATTAAAATTTTATTAAACTTTAAACTTAAATTTTTAAACCCTAGAAATTATTTGGGAAACCTTAAGGTTTAAGATCTATTGATTTTAACCTAGATTCAAGCATCATTGACAAAAATACCCTTAAATTACTTTTTTAGTTTACTAACTTAGCCTTTTTGGTATTTATTTAATAAGCTAGATTGCAAGTCATCACTCTAGATTTATAGCACATGCCTAAAACTCATTCAAGCTTATCTCTATTGACACCTTGCAAGTTAGATTCATTGAATCTAAGTGGTATAAATAGATTAAGAGAGAAAATGTCATTTGCTAGCTCATATTTTGCACAAACACTCAACCTTGAGCCTCTCTCTCTAAACCCATTTAATTTCCGAAGCTAGACCTAATCCTTGAATCAAGCCCCATGAATTCCAGAACCAAATCAGTAGCCAAGAATCAAAGATTGCTCATAGGAGGTATAAACCCTAAAACAAAATCTGACTTTTGATCCTATGTTAGATGTTAGTTTTTTTGTGTTAAATATGTTGTATGTAGTGTATAAAGATGATCTGGGTTGCTAGATGTTAGATCCATAACATCTAGAGGCTCGGATTTGAAGATTTACAAAATCTGAAAAAAATAAAATTTTGTTGTCTGACAAGGAATGTCAGGCCTTGTAGATCTCCTTCTGTGTTTAATTTATGTGTTTTTAAGCTTTGATCTTGTAGTATGCCATGAGATCTTTGATCTGAAACTGGAATCGAGTCCGATCATTAAGCTGATTGAAAGTTATTAGTGGTCAAACCACGTTGACCAGCATTGACCGAACGTTTCTGGGTAACCCAGAACGTGCCCAGAAAGTCCGACAGCATGTTCATGCGTTTAGATCTTGCTTGTTTTTACGTGTTAGACTCTATTATTGTGGTAATGTTGTTTGTATGAAGTGTAGGCTACATGACCATGCCTCTAGAATCTTTATATCCTTCTTTGACTCAAAGTAATATAAGTGGTCAAAGTGGTGTGGACGAACTCGCTAGGATGAAGTTTCGGTAACCCGTAAACCTTCATAGAGTTCGACCACTACTTTGACCAATTCGGTCCATATTTGGTTGATGTGTTGTTGTTATGTTGATGTTTTGTGATAGATATATAGTACTACATGTGGTCTAGAACCCAAAGCCTTAAATCACTTAAACATCAACGGGATATCAAGTCATGGAAGCTCAAAAGTGGATAGTTGAATCTGTTTCTTCATTTCGGGTAACCCGAAAATGAAGAACATCTCTGACAGCCACTTTGCAAGCGTAGATCTCTCTGGTTTTATATTTGTTGGCCATGTTTGCTGTTGGGTCGTGTAGTCTGATAGTAGTACTACAACCTCTAATCATTTACTTACCCAGAAACACAATAATCAGAGAGTAATGTTTGGTCAAACGTGCTCACTTGTTAACTGCTATGAATGTTCTTGAGGGCTCAAGAACACCTAAGGCAACAGATTTTGTAGCTAAAGGCTATAGCGACAGTTTTATTTATTTTATTTAATTTATTTTCCAAAAATTATTTAAAAATAGAAATTTATTTATTAAAAATTCCAAAAATAGTTTTAAAAATTATTTGAAGTTATAAAAAATTAACTTTTAATAATTTGACATATTTTTCATAAATATTAATAATTATTTGGATATTATTTATATTTTATTTATTTAATAAATGCATTAAATAAATTGATTAAAAATGATTTTATTATGTTAAAAATCATTTTAAATGATAAAAAGGTATTTAATAATATTTTAAGTTATAAAATATAACTTTTAATATTTTAAGACAAATTTTATTAATTATTTAATATTAATGCTATTAGATTTAATTAGTAATTATATTAAATAAATTAATTTAAAATGATTTTAATATTATAAAAAATCATTTTAAATGAAAATAAAGTGTTTAAAGATATTTTAAGTTATAAAATATAACTTTTAATATTTAAAGGATAATTTCATTAATAAATTAATATTAATGATTATTAATTTATTATTAATAATATTAAATTTATTTTAATATTTTATAATAAATAAATAGTTTAAAAATGGTTTTATTAATTTAAAAAACATTTAAAAGGATATAAATGAATTAAAAATATTATTAAGTTATACTTAATGACTTTTAATATTTTGATAAATAATACATTAATATTCAAATATTAATGATAATTATTTAAAAATGATTTTAAATATTTTAAAAATCATTTAAGGGTAATATTAATATTTTAAAAATATTTTAAGTTATTATAAATAACTTTAATATTTTGAAAATGATTTCATTAATAGTTTAATATTAATTAAATATTAATGATAATAGAATTATTAATATTTAAATCATTTAATAATGATTTAAATGTTTGAAAATTCATGATAAATTATAATAAATGTTTTAAAAATTATATTAAGTCATTTAAAAATAATATGATCGATACTAAGTTACGGTGATGTAGTCTTAGACTCGATAATTACTCGATAAAAATGTAAATTTTGCAGACAATCGATATGTTTCATAAATTGATCTGGACTTAGATAATTTAATTAAATATGTGATTATTTGTGATTCAATGGTTGTTAAACCTATATGTGCCAATGTGATTAGGTTATGTGTTGGATCGCAATAAATAAGTAAGTGTTATGTGTTATAATATGTTATTCTAATCGGTAAAATGATCGATTAATGATAGTTGTGATATAAAAGATAGAACTAGTTTACTGAATCGTAAGCGGTAAGATCAAGCAAGTATCTTACATTTGCATTTCCTTTATGCAATGGACATGAGTAATAAGTTTGTAATTATATTATTATTATGCTATATTATTAACCTTATTGTGATATATTCTATATCCAGATCATTATTATCAACATGTTAGTATATAGTAATTCATATATATATATTATGTTCGTTAATTTTGAATATGGTTATACAAGTGTCCCCACTTGGATAATCATTGTATTTAATCACATGTTGATATATATATATATATATATATATATATATATATATATATATATATATATATATATATATATATATATATATATATATTCTCTAAGCTATTTGATCATTAGACATAAATTTAAAATGTCGTTGAATAAGTTAAAACTTTTTGTATCCAATCAAATTGTTTTGGTTCGGATTCCAGTCTAAGTATGAACATCCCGATCACGGGAAAACTTTTATGCGCCCAAGGCGGACAGAGTGAACGATAATATCGTTCTTGTAATGTAGTATTGATCAATACAGGGCACATTGGGCAGATCACCCTCGTGCTTGTAAGTTATGACGGTTTGCGGATGAAGTTCTGCTAAACCTTATCGAAAACTAAAAACAATGTTCATAGTATGTCGACTACCCTATATATATAGTCAATAACGTAGTTTCAAAAATTTGAGATAGAATTGTTATGTTATTATTATAGGTTCATTGACTTCACAACTATTAATTTGTTGTAGAAGTGATGTACAAAAAAATATTTAATTCTTTCGACTAATATAATTATAATTGTTATTACTTGTTGGGCACTCAAATGCTCATCCTTGCTTAATTTAAATATTTTCAAATTGAAAAGCGTGATCAACTGAAGGTTCGTAATAATAAGAACAAGTGAAAAGGAAAACAAAAATGTAATATGTTTAATGGTATCTTTTGTAATAGTTAGATCAGTATTAAGGCAATGATATATATTATCTATAATGTAAGGAATTATAGTAAAAGGTTACGTACTTGGGATTAGACTCGATATATGTAAACTAAGTTTGTTATTTATATTATTATTATTATTATTAGTATTATTCCGCTCATAGAAATGGTATCGTGAAGCATCTTTAATGATTTTTGTGTTTTGAAAGTTAGGGTTTCAAGTATCTTGAGGGCTCAAGAACACCTACGACGACGCTTTTCGTCGCTTAAAGGCTATATGACAGATTTAATAATTATATTTATTTTAATTTGAAAAATCATTTAAAAATAGTAAATAAATTCGAAAATTACAAAATAAATTTTAAAAATTATTTTAAGTTATAAAATTAACTTTTAATAATTTGACATATTTTTCATAAATATTAATATTTATTTGGATATTATTGATATTTTATTTATTTAATAAATGCATTAAATAAATTAATTAAAAATGATTTTAATATATTAAAAATAATTTTAAATGATAAAAGGTATTTAATAATATTTTAAGTTATAAAATATAAATTTTAATATTTTAAAGAAAATTTCATTAATTATTTAATATTAATGATATTAGAATTATTTGATAATTATATTAAATAAATTAGTTTAAAAATGATTTTAATATTAAAAAATCATTTTAAATGAAAATAAATGTTTTAAAAGTATTTTAAGTTATAAAATATATTTAATATTTAAAGATAAATTTCATTAATTAATTATTATTAATGATATTAAAGTTATTTAACAATTATATTAGAGAATTTAGTTTAAAATGATTTTATATTATAATAATCATTTTAAATGAAAAAAGTGTTTAAAGATATTTTAAGTTATAAAATATAACTTTTAATATTTAAAGGATAATTTCATTAATAATTTAATATTAATGATTATTAACTTATTAGTAAAGATATTAAATTTATTTAATAATTATATTAAATAAATAGTTTAAAAATGGTTTTATTAATTTAAAAATCATTTAAAAATGATATAAATGAATTAAAAATATTTTAAGTAATGATTAAAGACTTTTGATATTTTGATAAATAGTACATTAATATTTAAATATTAATGGTAATTATTTAAAAATTATTTTAATTATTTTAAAAATCATTTAAGGGTAATATTAATACTTTAAAAGTATTTTAAGTTATTATAAATAACTTTAACATTTTGGAAATAATTTCATTAATAGTTTAATATTAATTAAATATTAATGATAATAGAATTGATTAATATTTAAATCATTTAATAATGATTCCGATGTTTGAAAATTCATGATAAATTATAATAAATGTTTTAAAATTATTATAAGTCATTTAAAAATAATATGACTGATATTTATAGATATTGAGTTATAGAATAGAGTCTTAGACTCGATAATTACCCGATAAAGCTATCGGTACACCGACATGTTTCAAAAATTGATCTGGACTTAGATAATTTAATTAGATATGTGATTATTTGTGATTCAATGGTTGTTAAACATGGGTAATAATGTGATTAGGTTATGTGCTGACTGCGAAATACAATACTATGTGTTATAATATATTGTTCTAATCGAATGAATGATCTGATTAATGATAGGTCGTGATATAAACGATAAAACTAAGTTGTGAACTGTAAACAGCGCATCAGACAAGTATCTTACCTTTGCATTTTCTTTATGCAATGGACATGAGTAAGAATATTTATGAATTATATTATTACTGTACATATTATTAGCCTTATATTATATACGCTCATTGATTATCAACATGTTAGTATATGCTAATTCAGATATATATATATTCTGTTCGTTAATTTCTATAAATGGTTATACAAGTGTCCCCACTTGGATAATCATTGTATTTAATCACATGTTGATATACCTTTGTCAATTACCCGTATATATATATGTTGAATTATAGATTATTGTTGAACAAGATAAAACCTTTGATTTGGAACCCCGCATAAGTATGAACATCCCTACACGGAAAGCTGCTTTTATGCACCTAAGGTGACAGAGTGAACGATACCCTCGTTTTGCATGTAGTATTGATCAATGCAGGTATAACGGCCGATCACCCCCGCGTCTAGTAAGTAAGTTATGACGGTTTGCATAGATGAATTTTTGTTTAACCTTTTCGAAAATTAAAACAATGTTCATAGCATGTCACCATAACCCCAGTTATAGTCAATATGTAGTTTCAAAAATTTGAAAGAGAGTTCTTATGATATTATTATCGGTTCAGATTACTTCACAACTATTTACTTGTTGTAGAAGGGTAGTACAAAGAAAACATTTAAATTCTTTCAGCTTATATATATAATTGCTATTACTTGCTGAGCACTCAAATGTTCATCCTTGCTTAATTTAAATATTTTCAGCTAAGTGTGAACGACCAGATAGCTCTGCTAAGAATAAGGGAAAGGGAATGGTTGCTGAATGAACGCAATGCTATGTTATGTAATAGTTAACTTTATTAAGACAAATATGATATATAGTATCTATCATGGGTTGTAATGAATGTTTAAAGGTTACGTACTTGGGATTCAGACTCTGATGAATATGTAAATTAAGTTGATCTTTATATTATTGTTATTATTATTAGTATTATTTCGCTCATAGAAATGGTATCATGAAGTACCGAGTTTGGGTTTCAAGTACCCGAATTTTGGGGCTTTACATGATACCTGACACCACGTCCTTAGATTCAACATCATGTACGGTCATGTTGAAGGTGTGTGATATTGGTTTGTGGCATGACTAGCTGGCCCTCTGATGCTCAGCCTGCTGTTGTTGTTACTGTTGTAGTTATTGTTGTTGTTGCAGTTGCCACTCCCTGCATCGCCTTTCCTCTTCAAGCAGTCCTTGATTTGGTGTTCGGGTGCTCTGTAGGAGAAACACCCTCCATTCTTCTTATTTGGACACTGAAGGAGCCATATGCCCCGGTTGTCCACAGCGATAACAAACGCTCTTTCCTTTCATGCACTCCCCCGAGTAATCCCTTTCGCAGTTGCTGCACTTCCCACTTTTCTTGGCCTCTCCCCCAGACTTGTTACCTCTAGAAGATTGGCTTTCAGACCATTTACGCTTGATGGGGTTCCTGCCTCCGATGCTTCCCCCTTTATTTCCCTCTTGACCTTTCTTTTTATCCTGGTTAAATCGTGTTATGGCTTCATCGCCTCCTTCCGCAATAATAGCCCTTTCCAGCAGCTCAGAGAAGTTCTTAATCTTCAACACAATGACTCCTCTTTGCACCCACGGTTTCAAACCCAACTCAAATCTTTTTTCTTTTTTGGCCTCAATGTCCAACTGATGTGGAGCGAATCAGGCCAGCTGGTTGAACTTAGCTGCATATTCTGCGACCATCATACTGCCCTGCTTTAGTTCCAAGAATTTGACTTTCATGTCATGTTTAGTATTCTCTAGAAAGTAATTCTAGAAGAATAGATTTTTGAATCTATCCCATGGAATGACTCATTCTCCTGCACGTCCTTTATTGGCTTTCCACCAATAATTAGCTTCGCCCTTCATCATAAAGGTGGTGAATCCTATTTTCTGCTCCTCGGCCACTAGTGCGACCTCGAAGACTTTCTCCATTTCTTTAACCCAATTTTGTGTCTCGATCGGGTCAAGAGTTCCTATAAATTCAGGAGGTCCTACCAACTTGAAATCTTTGAAGTTATCCAAATGCACGGGCTTGCAGTCATACTGAGTGTCAGCTACACCACATCGGTGGGGGTTCAGCTTTGTATGGCCTCGCCATCGATTCAAAGAATATTCTCATTGGATTGGGTTGATCCCCAACCTCACTCTCTGATTCTTGAACGGGATTATTACGCGCCTGACATTTGGGCGACATGATCTACTAAAGAGCAAATCTTAGACTTTCGCCTATTAAGCTACGCTTTACTCACAATGCTAGCTAAATGAACATTTTAAGTTAAAGCTATCTATCTGTTAGTTCCCGGAGGGCACAATAGATCTGAAAGGGGGGGTTGAATAGATCCTTTTATTTCAAATACTTTTCTGGTTTATATTATATTGTTCATAATTAACATATGACAAACATAAGAATCTTTTCAAGCACATCGGAATAAGTAAAAGATCCCTTCATTGATATATTCATAATAATACATACATTGTTCGGTAGAGAGTAAGTTTAGTTGTAAGCAGATTAAAACATACATAGCAGCTTATAATAGCTTATAGTACATAATGTAAATGACATAATGTAAAAGACACAAGGGTTTTAAGTGGTTCGTAGACTCAAGCTCCTAATCCATTCTTCTACTTTCAACTAGCAGGATTTCCACCAAGGAAGGGCAAGACTCGAATCACTAAGATTCCTTCAAGGCCCAAGAGCCTTGGGACTTCATTCACTAAGAACTCTTCAAGGCCAACAAATTGGGACTCCTCTAGTTCCCTAGGAACTCTTCAAGCCCAAAGCAGCTTGAACTTCGTTTAGTCCCTCCGGGACAAGGACCATTCTGCCCCGCTTTGTTTAGTCCCTTCTGACAAGGACCCCACTGAGCCCCGGCTTTGTTGAGTTGTTTGTTTGTTGTTGTTGAGTTTGTCTTTGAAATGTCGCTAAGATGTCTTCATGCTCTGAACATCTTCTATACTTAGCAGCTTGGCTTGATCATCCTTGAAGTGCAGCTGAGTGTTGCATGATGCTCAGCTTCTATGGTTACTCAACTACTTCGGATGAACCCTTGTTGAAATGCCTTGAAGATCATTCTCCTTGGTACTTGATGACTGCACACGAGAGGCTTCCAAGCTGACTGTAGGCTCTTCTATTAGGTACTTAGAAGCTTTCTCATGCTTGACACCAAGATGGCTTTTGTGATCTCCCTTCTGCTACTTGATGTCTTCTCATGATGGACTTGCTAAGATGACTGTAAGCTCTTCTCTATTGTACTTAGAGTCTTCCCATGATGGACATCAAGATGTCATGATGCTCTTCTTTCTCTCGGCAGTTCTGAACACTCTTCATGTAGTGGAACTCTCACTTCTACATAGTAGAAGTCACACATCTACTTCTTTCTTTATCTGACTTCTGAGTGTTCTTGGTGGATCGTAGAGTGAGCCTTCGGACTCACTATCTCACATGGTTTAGATCAGTCCACCTTCTCTCCAAACCCCTAAGAACTCCAAAGAACCTTTGATCTTTGAAGCTCTTCCTCATTTATACTCCTTCCCAATCCTTCAGTTGGAAAGTAGCAGTTGAAGGCTATTCAAATCTCTTCACAGATCTCGAGTTGCTTGAGGTAGACTACTTGATGTGACATATCATACTTTTTCTAATGCTGCAGTCTTCTATTTCACCTGCCATGTCAGATGTATCACTTTAATTGTCTTGGGTAGGTCGAAGACTTTATTACCTCTTTCTGATTTCTCGATTAGAGGTTGTCCTATTGCATCGATGCTCTCAATAAGCACTTGTCAGAATATTACCCTTCAGATTGAACCTTTGCCAATGCTTCAGTCTTTAGTTATTCGGACTCTACGATTCTGATGCACGTCTTCAAGGACTTGATCGTAGTGTCTTGTTAAGTGTTGTTCATTGACTGATAGGGTTAACACTACGATCTTGAAGAGTATTGATTGGATCTTCAATGTAGAACACCTCTTCCTTGTATTGTGCAGTGCTTTAATACTTCTGTTTTCTTCGGCTGTTCTCAGAGACTGATGACCTAATTCCTTGCTCTAGTCCGCTTCTGAATATCAAGACACTTCAGATTTGTGGCGCGTCCAGCTTGCTTTCTCCTTGTGATCTCCCGTTCACTTATCATCAATGAGCTGACCCTGCACTTAATCACTTTTGCCTTGCTAATCAAAGGCTGGCCAGTATCTTGGTTCACCTTCCATTAGTTCCTTCTTTGTTTTGCAAACACTACGATCTTGGTTGCTTCCAAGATCGTTGTCTTCTGTTCACTTGATAGCTACTGCATAAACTGACTTTCCTTAGTCAACTTCTGAAGTCTTCTTTGGATCTCCTTGTGGAAGCCTTCATCACGAATGGCCTTACACCTCAATCTTAATGCTGATTAGGTTGGTGCTGAGATCTTCTGTTAGCCTGCATGCCATTCGTTGAGTGCACTCAGGTTTCCTTAGATGTAGGTTGCAGCTTGAACCAGAGGCTTCGTTCCTTTGGATAATCTGGGAGTGCTCATTTATTGAGAACCGTATATGCTCTACGATTCTGTCTTGTCACTGTGAGCACTTCTTTTGAGATCGTAGTTCAAGACTTCACGATTCACCTTCTACCGGTGCAGCACATAACGATCCCGAGAGATCGATCTTGACACTCTACGATTTACGCCTTGGTTTGTTGTCTTCATTTTATCTTGCTTTGCTACGATCTCCGCATGTAATCAATAGACTCTATTTAACTCGAGTGTGATCTATAATCCTTGACTTGGCTTTGGCATCGAGAGACTCTACGACTCCGAGTGTAGTCTACATTTCTATCTTCGCTTGGCAGAAGACCCGGCCGGCTCAGAGGCGTGTTTGTCTCTACAATTCGAACATGACTTCCTCAAAGACACTACGATCATGAAGAAGTTTCCACGATACACTAAGTTCTTCTTCTTCGCTTCCCCGGTACCACGAACTCCAAGACTACTATCTTGCATTCTTCTATTCTGCCTCGATAGCTCTCGAGTTAATCTTGACTCACCTGGCAGACTACAACTTCTGGTGCAGTGCTCGACGATCAGACTAGCCTATCTATTACATCATAAGATCAACCTAACAAGCTTGATCTTTCTATATTTATAGTCCTTGTACATCATTTCTTTTTAAGGACTTTACAGAGCTGTTTTGCTTATGTAGGATTAACCTAACATATTTGTTCAATTCATTCTAAGTCCTTGTACATATATTTCTATTATCTATCAAAGGACTTTACATCTTTTCTTAATGCAAGCATACTTGCATATTCATTCATATATATATATATATATATATCATAATCAAATCATATATTAAATAGGAATATCATTCAAATGCTTATTCCTGACAATCTTCCCCTATTTGATTATGACAAAAACAATAAGTGCATATGCATGTTATGAATGAATCTTATATACAGTGAGCAGCTGTATTTCTAAAACAGATAATCATGAATGTCATTTATATTGATATGGAAATTTATATAGTCAGACATTCTACATCCTGGATCCAGAACATACCTAACAGGTTAGAGATGTACCTCCTTGGCTCATGTATGTTTTCAGGATGCTTGTTGACCAGCTACTCGACTATTTGTTCTTCTTGCTCTTGCTCCCCCTAGGATGATGACCTTCTGTCTTTGCTTGGTTCCTCTTCAACATCTTTCTGATCATGCTCCCCCTCAGACTTTGCAATCTTGTTATCATCATCTTCTGGCTCCCCCTCAGATGATGACTCTTTATCTGCAGCTGCTTTCTTCTTCTTTGACTTCTTCTCCTTAACCCGCTCGCTTCTTCCTTGAGTGCCTCTTGCTCCTCTTCTTTCTATGCCTCTTTTCTCCCCCCTTTTGTCATTAATCATTTGAGAGAGTCGCCCATGATGGAATTAAGTCGCTCCATCAGTAGGAGGAGTTGGCAACTTCAAACTTTAGTTCTTGCTGGCCTAGCTCAAGTTGCACTGAGAAGGTCTGCCTCATATCATCAATCTTGTCAGAGAGGGCTTGAATCTGCTCTTCATTGGCCTTTTGAATTCGTAGAGCTTCAACCTTTTGATCTTGTATGGCCTTCTGATAGATGTTATCTCTCTCTTGGAGTTTGAGAGATACATCTACCAAAGTAGCTTCAAGCTTCAGGCCGGAAAGGATTATCTCTCTCATTGCCGTCTGCCATTGTGATTCTTCAGTGAGCAGAGATATTTTCTCGTTTAGATAATCAGAACTCTTCAGTAGTTCCTGTGCCAAAGTAGTTTGATCCTTTTGTTGGGTAGCTTCAGGTTGAGCATTGGATTGGACTCTACGATCTTCATCTTTGGACAGTTTTTCAAAGGCTTGGAGAATCTGAGCAATCGTTGAGTTCCAATCACTGGTTGAGGATGAGGAATGTCCGATAAGTAGTGTTTTGAGCATAAGGAGGCTTCGGTTTTGAGCTTGAACATCATCAAGAATAGAGTGAAAAGACTCTACGACCAACTCCTTGGTCATGGCTCTTTGTCCTTCGTAATCCACTCTACGATCGTAGGGATATAAAGATTTCAAAGATGTCGATAGACCTTCAAGTGAGGTCGGTTTGTAATCATCTTTGTAGCATAACTTTTCACCCTTGGGAAATTTTGAGCTACCGGCCCATGCTTGAAATGTCTTGAAGACCAAATTTGAGGTAGCTTCCATCTCCTTCAGTAAAGGCCTTTAGCCATGGCATCCACTGGAAGAACCATCTCATCAGCAGATCATCAGGGTTGTAGAGAATGGTTGAGCAATCTAGCTCCATATTGTTCCAGTTCTTGGCTAAGTCAAAAGTAGTCATTCTTACTACTCTGAGCTGCTCATCTCCATAGTTTACCCATCTATCAGGTGGAGTCTCTGATGGTTCATTAGGAACTTCAACCACTATCCTTCTGGTGAATCTTATAGGTGAAAGGACATGGTAGAGTTCTGGTTCTTCTTGTTCCTGATCTTCAGAATTAGAGTCATTTTCTACTTCTTCTTTCTCAGAACCGGAATCATTTTGATCAGCTTCAGCAGAGAGTCCTTGCTGCATTTCATGACCAGAACCTTCTTCAGCAAGGATTTCCTCATATTCTTCCTCTTCACTGCTGGTTTCATATTCAGCACTTTCTCCCGGAGATACAGACTCATCATCACTCAATTCAATGATGGCATTTGATTGGCCACTATTCCTTTTGGAGGCAAACTTTGCTTGCAGTCTGTAGCTTTTCCTTCTTCTTGGAGGCTCAGGTTTGGGAGAGTCAGACTCTTCTTCTTCTTCGTAATCGAGACTCTCCGTTCAAAGCAGACACACTTCCTTGGGGTTCAAAGACAAAGGTGAGAACAAACTCTTCTTCTGTCATCTCATCAACTCTTGATTCAGCAAGGTGGCTGTCTGGATTGGTGGGGGAAAGTTCTTCTTCTTCAGACACAACATTACTTGACCTATCACCTTGGGTCATTGGGGCAGTTACATTTGGGGAAGCAATTTGGTCATCTTGAATTTCTTCATCATCATCAGAGTGACTGCTCTGAGAATTGGCCACGGGGCTTGAGCATTCTTCTTTATCAGCAGATGCTGCACTTTCTTCCATCATATCAGCTTCATTTTCATTTCTGGATGTTGTCTGTGGGGACTCAGCCTTGACATTTGTTTCCTTTACTTCTGCTGACTCTTCGTCCCTTTCTTCAGCAGATGTACTGTTCTGGGAAGCTGAGACTGGTTTGTCTTCCACCTTAGCTTTCTTGCTGATTGGTCCTTGAAGCAACCTGCTGCTTCTCCTCTTTGTAGTTTCAGCAGTTAGGACTTTTTCTTCTTTGTCCTTGTTCAAGGAGGAGAGACTTCTTGATAGGGCTTGAGCTTTCTTCACACCACCAGCTCTCTTCACACTTCTGGATTTCTTCTTGACTTTTGTGTGATTTTTTTGAGCACAGAGTCATCGACTTCGAGTTTTCAACCTCTTCGCTTTTTCTTCTTTGCAGAGGCTCTCTGCTACCTGCCTCCAAATTGTCACCTTTTGTTTTTTCCTTAGGGTTCTTCTTCCAATTTACAAATAATTGTGGAGACATTACTTTGTGCACATTCAAGGTTTCTCCCTCATCATCCTTGACTTTCCCTCCTATCTTCTTCTTTAGCACAATACTTAGCAATCTACCATGAAACACCTTAGTCAGAGGTTTTTCTGTGGATTTCTTCTTCTCAGCCTTTTCTACCCACTTGGAGATTTGATCGATCAAGATAGCTCCAAAGTCAATTTGTTTCTTCAGAACAATTGCTGACATTATCTTCAACTGTTGGTCAATCACTGTGTCATGTGCAGTGTTCTTGCACAGTATGCACTTTCCAACAATTTCAGCAAGGAATTCATACTCTTCAGGAAACTCCTTCTTCTTCATGTCTTTGAAACTAGGGTTTCTTTGGTACCCCATAACCTCCTTTGCTTGTTCAGTATTGACATTATCAAGGTTTTTCAGCCCTTGGTTAGGAAAACCTAGGCATTGATTGAGGTCAGAAGATTTTAACTTCAGAGACTGACCTTTAACCTTGGTAGTAAGGGTTTCAGAGTTGATGGAGGCGTTTGAGTAGAATTCTTTAACCAGGTCGATGTAGACTCGAGTATTTGCCTCAAGGCATTCTGAGAATCCAGCTTTCTTCACAAGCTCGAGAATATCCCTGAACTTCTTTTCAGATTTCTCAAACGATTTGGTTCCAAGCTAAATGCCAGTGATTACTTTCCAGTTTTCCATTTTGAGTAGTTTGAAGAATGTGGGTATCTGAGTTAGATATGTTTATAAGAGATGGCTGAGTGTAATTTGGTAAGGCTCTGGAGGGTTAACTGATTTTGGCTCTTGAGAGGATTCTAGGGTTTGCAAATGGGAGGGAGAAAGGTTCGATAGCTTTTGGTAACTCGTCAAGAGATTTGAAATTGTCTTTAAGGCGCCTTCTAACTCGTGATAATCAAGTGATGTGTCAACCGTCCATTGGTTGCACGCTGCCCAAAGAATGAGTCAGAAACTCCCATAACTTTTCAGTTAGATGTTTCTTTTTAGAAGAGTAGTTGTTTAAACGACGTGGCTCTGACCGTTGACCTTTTGATTCGTAGAGTAGCATGATAAGGTAGCTATGGATTCTACGATTCCCTTGGTTGACTCAACAATCAACTTTTGAGATATGCTGCAGTGGATGGCTTTTACTTCTATCCTTACATTTATGCAGCATAGCTCAATCACTGATATTCGAACTTATCTTCTCATTTTGAATGGTTTAGCAAATGTCTCATTTTCCAAACTCCTTGTGAACCGGAGTACCCTTTGGTAGGATTACGATCGTCGAGTTGTATTCTACGATCGTTGAGGTCGTAATACGATCGTTGAGGTAGCACTACGATCATTTAGTTCTCTTCAAACTCGACTCTACGATCGTTGACTGACTTTGTCCTTGAGATGAACTTGATCAAGCATTCCTCCTGGGTTAAGGTAGCTCAGAAAGGGCCAACCTCTTAGAGTGAGCTAAGGGTTAGGTTTATCCCTGAGGCATTTTCCAGATGGAATACTATAGCAGTGATTTGTAATGACATCTCATTCGACCTCTTCTGATTGGGAGGTCTTCTACCAGCTTTAGACAACTGCATTGCTGAAATCGTGGTATCCTCCTGCTTCTTACACTATGATCATATGTTTGATCGTAGGCACTTCACGATTATGGGTTGGGTGGCTGAAGGGTTATCAGTAGTACGTTTTGAGACGTTCCTACTGACTATGGATCTTCATTTGGTTCATCAGCCACAAAGTTTTGGGACTCTATAGCTGGTACAACTTTTCATAGTATATCTCAGTGCTGTTGTTCCTTAACAGATCACTGCTCCTCCGTTGTTGACGTTGTCTTTCCAGATAGATGTGATTCCCTCTTCTTCAGGTTCATTTGAAGGCAGCCTTGCATATCTCCTTCTGACTGGAATCTCTATCATTGCTCGGATTTCCTTGTATCGTAGAGATGAGTATTTTCAGGACTGATCACTCTATACGATTATATAATAGCACTACGAACGTAGTCTTCTTTGACAGTTGTGTTTGTGAAGTTCTACTCTCGCAATAAGTTCCTCTTGAATGATGCTTAATAATCTTCTGTTGTGAACTTCCTTGAGGATTCTTCCCATATAGCATTCTTGACTGTCTTTTGAGCACATAAGACCTTTTCCTTCTTTGGCTGAATGGCTTGCTTCCATATACAGATTAGCAGCCATGTGAGCTCCATTCTGGTTAGCTCAGAGGGTCTTTAAGGACAGGCTTGGACGTATAGGAACTCTATCAGAATCATCTCTGTTTTAGCCTTCTGCTCGTTGAGTCTTCTTGACTGAAGTCTTCTGCTTCATCATTCCTTAATGTGGTCAGACTGACCAAGTACTACCGCAGTTTAAATATATTTCTATTTTTGGTACCCATAGTTAAATGGGTCCCGCTTAGGTTAGTTTTCTAAACCCCTGCTCCTCTTATCTGGATAATCATAATATTTATCACCAACAGACATATTCATGCATGCAACTATCTTATGATAATACATTTTGAGATGCATGATGGTGAGTGTGTGTGGGATTTGGCATCTAATAACACACTCTCTATTTATGATGGTTTCATCATTCACTGGGTTATGTTCACAATGTTTAAGTATTCACAGAGTGAGAATCAACTCTACGATTTAGGAGTATCTAGTTGATTCATTGAGGTGATCGGGCTGCCATAATCGCCAAGATCCTCTTACCAAAATCGATCATGTTCTCGTGTGTTGTCAAACACTTAGAACATAGGCATGTACATACATACTAACCCATCAGCAAAGATTACTTCACATAAAGTTCATTCGGCCTGTGATGCTCTTATGACCCATTTCAGATTTCCTTCAACATGTCATCTTCAACCTAAAACTTGGATGGAGAGAAAGTTTATAGTTATTTGAGTTTCTATCCTCAGGTTACTTTCTCTCTTCACCTTTTTAGGCAGATTATGACTCCTTGACAGAATACTGTTATAGTTCATAAGAAGATGCAATTATGATGTATACATTTAATAGTGTGGAACCGTACCTTTTTACTGTCAGTTACTAAACAGTCATTTAACTTAGATATACTGAGTTTAGGTATTGATGAGCATAGCTTTACTTTGTTCCTGACAGCTTATTGCTCTTGCTGGCCTTTTATCAATCAGTAGTGGTCTTGAAGATATAGGCCAAGAGAATCTCAACATTAAGATCTTTGACATCCTTTAGCTGACAGAGTTTGCACCCAGCTGTTGGTTGGCCAGACATAAGTTTGAGAAGATCTTCTTTCTTCTCTCAATAAGCATTTCGTAGCATGTATGGCTTCTTCATCTTTCAGACTGGTGGGTGCTTGATTCTTTGTCATTAATATCTCCTGAGTTCTCTCGTCTGGTCTTCGGACTACAAGCTTGACTGCAGGCTAGGATTGGTCTTGTTGATGTAACAATAGAGACCATGGACCAATCTGAGCAGCTTCAGGTGTATATACACATTTAACCTATACACAATATTTCCAACATGTGAGCTCATCTGCATATAACAAGTTACTTACTACTAAACTAAGTTTAGAACAATGTTAGTGCCTGAGATCAGACTCAAAGCAATTAGCTTTTGAATATAGCATGAGAACCTACTTTGATACCAATTGTTAGTTCCCAGAGGGCACAATAGATCTAGAAGGAGGGGGGGTTGAATAGATCCTTTTATTTCAAATACTTTTCTGGTTTATATTATATTGTTCATAATTAACATATGACAAACATAAGAATCTTTTCAAGCACAACGGAATAAGTAAAATTTCCCCTTCATTGATATATTCATAATCATACATACATTATTCGTAGAGTAAGTTCAGTTGTAAGCAGTTAAAACATACATAGCAGTTATAGTAGTTATAGTACATAATGTAAATGACATAATGTAAACGACACAAGGGGTTTTAAGTGGTTCAGAGACTCAAGCTCCTAATCCACTCCTCTGTTTTCAACTAGCAGGATTTCCACTAAGGAAGGCAAGACTCAATCACTAACATTCCTTCAAGGCCGCTGACCTTGGGACTTGGCCACTAAGAACCCTTCAAGGCCCGTGACTTTGGGACTCCTCTAGTTCCCTAGGAACTCTTCAAGCCCAGCAGGCTTAGAACTTCGTTTAGTCCCTCCGGACAAGGACCCTTCTGGCCCTGCTTTGTTTAGTCCCTTCGGACAAGGACCCCACAGGCCCTGGCTTTGTTGAGTTGTTTGTTTGTTGTTGTTGGAGTCGGTGCTGAGCTTCTAAGATGTCTTCATGCTCTGAACATCTTCTATACTTAGCAGCTTGGCTTGATCATCCTTGAAGTGCAGTTTAGTGTTGCATGATGCTCAGCTTCTATGGTTACTCAACCACTTCGGATGACCCCTTGTTGAAATGCCTTGAAGATCATTCTCCTTGGTACTTGATGACTGCACATGAGAGGCTTCCAAGCTGACTGTAGGCTCTTATATTAGGTACTTAGAAGCTTTCTCATGCTTGACACCAAGATGGCTTTTGTGATCTCCCTTCTGCTACTTGATGCCTTCTCATGATGGACTTGCTATGATGACTGTAAGCTCTTCTCTATTGTACTTAGAGTCTTCCCATGATGGACATCAAGATGTCATGATGCTCTTCTTTCTCTTGGAAGTTCTGAACACTCTTCATGTAGTAAAACTCTCACTTCTACATAGTAGAACTCAAACTTCTACTTCTTTCTTTATCTGACTTCTGAGTGTTCTTGGTGGATCGTAGAGTGAGCCTTCGGACTAACTATCTCACATGGTTTAGATCAGTCCACCTTCTCTCTAAACTCGGCAACTCCAGCAACCTTTGATCTTTGAAGCTCTTCCTCATTTATACTCTTTCCCAATCCTTCCGTTGGAAAGTAGCCGTTGAAGGCTATTCAAATCTCTTCACAGATCTCGAGTTGCTTGAGGTAAACTTCTTGATGTGACATGTCATACTTTTTCTGACGCTACAGTCTACTGTTTCACCTGTCCTGTCAGATGTATCACTTTAATTGTCTTGGGCAGGTCGAAGACTTTATTACCTCTTTCTGATTTCTCGATCAGAGGTTGTCCTATTGCATCGATGCTCTCAATAAGCACTTGTCAGAATATTACCCTTCAGATTAAACCTTTGCCAATGCTTCAGTCTTCAGTTATTCGGACTCTACGATTCTGATGCATGTCTTCAAGGACTTGATCGTAGTGTCTTGTTGAGTGTTGCTCATTGACTAGTAGGGTTAACACTACGATCTTGAAGAGTGTTGATTGGATCTTCAATGTAGAACACCTCTTCCTTGTATTGTGCAGTGCTTCAATACTTCTGTTTGCTTCGACTGTTCTCAGAGACTGATTGCCTAATTCCTTGCTCTGGTCCCCTTCTGAATATCAAGACACTTCAGATTTATGGGGCGTCTAGCTTGCTTTCTCCTTGTGATCTCCCGTTCATTTATCATCAATGAGCTGACCCAGCACTTAATCACTTTGGCCTTGCTAATCAGAGGCTGACCAGTATCTCGATTCACCTTCCATCAATTCCTTCTTTATTTTACAAACACTACGATCTTGGTTCCTTCCAAGATTGTTGTCTTCTGTTCACTTGATAGCTACTGCATAAACTGACTTTCCTTAGTCAGCTTCTGAAGTCTTCTTTGGATCTCTTTGTGGAAGCCTTCATCACGAATGGCCTTACACCTCAATCTTAATGCTGATTGGGTTGGTGCTGAGATCTTCTGTTAGCCTGCATGCCATTCGTTGAGTGCACTCTGGTTTCCTTGGATGTAGCTTACAGCTTGAACTAGAGGCTTCGTTCCTTTGGATATTCTGGGAGTGCTCATTTGTTGAGAACCGTATATGTTCTACGATTCTGTCTTGGCACTGTGAGCACTTCTTTTGAGATCGTAGTTAGACTTTCTACGATTGGCTTTCTTTGGTGCGGAGACACTACGATCCCGAGATCAGATCTTGACACTCTACGATTTCTGCCTTGTGCTTGTTGTCTTCATCTGATCTTGCTTGGCTACGATCTCTGCATGTAATCAATAGACTCTACGAACTCAGAGTGTGATCTACGATCCTTGACTTGGCTTTGGCATCAGTAGACTCTACGACTCTGAGTGTAGTCTACGTTTCTATCTTGGCTTCGGTAGAAGACCCAGAATTGGCCAGATGGCGTGTGTCTCTCACGATTCTGAACATGACTTCCTCAGCACACTACGATCCGGAAGAAGCTCTACGATACACTACGTTCCTTCTTCGTTTCCCCTGGCAGTATACGAACTCCAAGACTACTATCTTGCATTCTTCTATTCTGCCTCGATAGCTCTCGAGTTAACCTTGACTCACTTGACAGACTACGACTTCTGGTGTAGTGCTCGACGATCAGACTAGCCTATTTATTACATCATAAGATCAACCTAACAAGCTTGATCTTTCTATATTTATAGTCCTTGTACATCATTTCTTTTTAAGGACTTTACAGAATTGTTTTTCTTATGTAGGATCAACCTAACATATTTGATCAATTCATTCTAAGTCCTTGTACATATATTTCTATTATCTATCAAAGGACTTACAACTTTTCTTAATGCAAGCATACTTGCATATTCATTCACACATACACACACACACACACACATATATATATATATCATAATCAAATCATATATTAAATAGGAATATCATTCACATGCTTATTCCTGACACTATCAAACACATTTGATTTAAAGAAAACATTTGCATTTATATTCATATACCAATGTTTTAATACAGACTGACTCAACATTTGACATATTTCTATAAACGCTCAAGGCATAAACTGCCCACCACCAACTATCCTCTAATGGACAAAAAGTGTGGATTTACTATCATCTACCCCTCTATCAAAACAAAAGTTGGGGTCTAACTGCCATCCTATGCATACAGCAAAGTAGAAGGATTTACAACAACTAAATTATCCCTATTAGAAACAAAAAGTGGGACTATATCGAACATGAATACAAATCAACACCTGCTCTCGCTGCTGAAGGGCAACTCCATCCACTCGACGTCGAACTGCATAAAGGCGATGTTTAAAGCTCGCTCCAAAGTATATATCCTCACGTCTTTAGCTTCCACCTCATCTCTCAATTGTCCTAGTTATAGTTCTCTCTGCTCCAGCCTCCCTTGCAACTTGGCTAACTCAACCTGTGCTTGGTAAGCAGCGTCCTTATACTGCTACTCACAAAATCTGGTGGGTGTGGTTCTGCGCCTCCTCTCGCTCAGCCCTATCCTCTAGCTCGACGTTCCTCGCCAACAAATCTCCTATCAGATAATCCTAGGGGTCTCTCTTATCACCTCATCCTCTATGGGCTCCTCACTAGAGTCCCTCGGCTCTTGGTTCACTGAATAGCTATCTTGAATCTCGTCATCCATCCTATGAGCACAATAAACAATCAAAACAACATCAGTATCACAGTAAAATATATTCATTGATGAAATGAAATGAAATTTTATTATGTACTATACATACTAGATGAATTTCCATAATTCATCTCCTAGCATACTCTATACGAGTTTTCTTCTAAGGTTATAACCTAGGTTTCGCATTCCTAATGTTTATAACCTACATCTTTGATACCAACCTGTGACACCCCAAATTCTAGTCTCAAACACCCGGACCTGGTCATCACAATCCAATACAAACATCCATCTCTAAAAAACATACAATAACTAAATGCGGAATAACACCTCAAAAGGTGTTACTAGTCCCAAGGTCTGAACCTTAATACAATTTACGAACATACCTTATTACAGTAATTAGGGTTCAAATAACACTGACAATTAATGTAACCAGCATGAAACAAAAGTGTTGCTACTAGAAGTCTATTACTTCATCTTCTCCTTGCACTTGCCTTTGCCTGAGGTCTCGGGCTTAACTGCAATAATGTTCATGATATAGCAAGGATGAACAACTAGTTTGCTCAGCGAGTTTAATTACAACAAGAATAATATATACCATTAATGAAGTGAATATCTGGAAAGATTTAATATATGAATAACAGAAGAAAGAGACAATAAGTGCTTTTAGAATATCAAGTAGTCAAGTAGACTATGAACAACTTCCAAGGGAATCAATAGCTAATTGACCTCTTGGTTACTGACTAAAAATACGTACTCGAGGGGATCAGCCTCTCGTACACTATGTATATGCATAACATTTAACTATATGGTGTGTATCTTATATTAGATACATGGGGTACTCCCCTAAAATAAGGGGTGTTCACTTCAGTCTAAGAATCTGTACCATCAAATGGCCTGGATAACTTTTATAAATGTTTTTCATGCAACTGTCTGAACGAACAAGGGTTCACACTCAAACTTCCACAATTCATGGATTATAGAACTTTTAAATAAGGTATAGGTCAAAGACTGTACGAATTCAAATACACTCAATGTGAATATTAATAACAAGATGTGGAATAATTTTACATAATTAAACCACTTAGCACATGCTTGAGAATTAAAACTCGAGCTCAAATAAAGTACTTGCAAAAAGTAAAGTCTCGGTATAGGGAACTTGCAATAATTGCAAATATTCAATAATAATCATATATGTGGAATAGTCAACAATTATCATACATTAACATGCTTGAAAAATAATACTCGAGTTTGAGTTAGGGAACTTGCAGTAATTGCGAATATTCAATAATAATCATAGATGTGGAATAATCAACAATAACTATCCACTAACATGCTTCGAAAATACTAACTCAAGTTTGAGTTAGAGAACTTGTCTTGTATGTAGTCTACTGCTATGAAAATAAATATATTCCGGTTAGCAGTCTATCTACCTTCCTTCGAAAGACCTATAATTGACGTTCCGATTAGCAAAATCATATACCATTACTTTATATTAAATTACCTAATATTTAGTCACATATATAGTTAAGTATTAGTTATTACATTAATTCCTTAGTAACATTATTATCCCTCAATAATATTACTATTACGTAAACGTTATCCTAAACTCGTCCAATATTATTACTTTTAATAATATTTTACTTACTCCTTAGTATTATTAATCAACAAATAATACTTTATTTGCTTACTAATATTATTAATATTTTAATAATATTTTATTCATATATTAATATTATTAGTCATTTAATAATATTTTGTTCTTTTATTAATGTTATTATATTTTAATAACATTTAATTTTGAATATTATTAATTATTTAATAATATTTTAATCATCTAATAATACTTTAATCTAATATTATTAATGTTTTAATAATATTTTAATCTAATATAATTAGTCATTTAATAATATTTTAATCCTTTATAAAGGTTTTAATCTACTATCATTAGTCATTTAATAATATTTTAAATAGATTTTAATTTCAATATTCTTACTTATTTAAAAATATCATATTCTATTATTATTAATATCATAATAACATTTTAATAATTTATTAGGTCAATAAACAATTTATTTTAATTGTCCACCCTTTATTAAACCACTTATTTAATACCCATAAAAGGTCATAAATACTAATTCTTATTATAAATTACCAAAATACCCTCAAATAGTCAAAATATTATATATTAGGAGTATTAAAACATTAAAATCACATTTTTCTTATTTATGACATCATTTAACTTTTTATTTCCTTTTCTTCATAACTTCATCATTTTTAGGAAAATACCAAACTGAGTCCAAAAATTCTTCTTTACTGGATTTGGATAGTGTATGACCCAATACTAATTCCCAAATTTTCCTGGAATTTTATAACTTGTTTTACTATTTTTAAAGTGCCTAAAACACTCGAATCTTGTTACATTTTTAGTGAATTGAGTTTTGCCCAGAAAATTCTGAAATTGTAAGGGACTTCTCTCATAACATATACTGAATCACTGTAAACATTTCAGATGTTTCTCAGTTATACACAATGAATTATTCAGGTTTTTTTTAAAGAGTCCCTTACGGTAAATACCATTCCTCCCATTCTATACATCGAAACGTGCCCGATCTTTTTCCTACACGTTGATAACTCATCAAGGTACCTCCTTGATTTTTCCTAGAATTTTAAAGTGCCAAAAGTTGATGAAACTGCCCTTGGTAGCAAATGGACATAAATTGTCCACTAGTTTGCTCTATAGTGGATTATTTTGACTCCACCAGCCACCATGGCTAGAAAAATCAGTGGTTTGGGATTCTACTACTTGGGTTTACTAGGTAACTTATATATCTAGTACCACCCTTTGACGGATCACAATCGGAGGTGTAGATCTCACGCATGTTATAAAGGATCCAAGTAAAGAAAAGCTAGGGTTTTCATCCTTAAGGAACATAAGTTCATTTTCTTCCTTTGAAACATTATTATAGCACTCAAGATGCTTAGATCAAGTATATGGATCTAAGGGTTTTTGAGTCTTAGAGCAATACCCCTCAATAACCTTGAAAACAAAACAAAAAAGAAGAGAAGAACTAGATTAGAAGCTCACCTTGATTTTCTAACTATCCTTCTTGATCTACCAAAATAGAGTAGGAACTTAGGATGCATAAATGAGAAAATCTCTCCTCTCTTTTCCTCTCAAGATTTCGGCCCTCTCTCTCTCACTCTCTCCTTATTTTTTTTCTTTCTTTTATCTCGGAAGAGAATGAGATGGAATGGAAATGAAATGAGGTGAAATGAGGGTATTAGTATATTATTATAGATATAAAATATATATCTATACTAATATCCCTTATCTTTTACCCTCTAGGCAATAACCATCATCTTATTATCGACGTCAGGATTTTTAGATGTCCCTTTCCGTTACTTATTCTTTGGTGTTCACATTTTAGGTGAGATTTGTTAGAAAAAACAAGTGAAAAAGGTCCGACATGTATAATGTCGATGATGGATGATTAAGAGTCGCCATTGGTTTTTAAATGGTTGTACCAACACAACCGAGAAAAGGTTTGCACATTGACCCGATGATGTGACTTTGCTAAAAGGGTCGGTGAAACCGAGATTCATTAGAGTCCAGGGGACTTGGTTATGCGGGGAAGGTGTTAGGCACCCAGACATCCGTGTTTCATGGACCGCGCTTCTCTTTTCAAGAAACTATTATCTGAATGTGTTTGTTTGTGTGTGGGTCAAATGTTATTTGGAAGTAGTGCGAGGCCTCGTTCGAACCTATATACACAGGGTTTGAATTTATGTAAAAATTCAGTTTTTAGCAAGATATAGCAATGATGTTTTATAAAAAGGTTTTTCAAACCCTGATGCTCAATAGTAATTGAGACCTTTTACACTCCCATTTTATTAAGTGTTCGTCTTGATTGATTTTATTTGACAGATGCGAGGCATCCATACGAAAATAATATACAAAATAATGTCGACTTCCTCGTGGGTATGGAAACCATCTGAGGAAATTCAGACACCACAGAATAATTTACAAGCTGCTTACAGCTGAAAATGTCCATCACGGGAACCGAATCTAGATTCAATGGGATGAATGTGTGATCACATGATTCCTAGGCGCACAGAATACTGCAATTTATATGAAAGCAGTAAGCAGGTATATATATAAAAGCTATAAATATATATATACAGACATGATCCCCAACCACGAAGCACCTCCATGGGGGATCAGAAATGTAAATAAAGCTGTAAAAGCTATCAACCGCCACAGAGGAAACTCCAGGCGAGACGAAACGTAAATAAAGCTGTAAATATGGTCAACCGCCACTAAGGAAACTCCAGGCGGGACAAAATGTAAATAAAGCTGTACAAAGCGATTAATTGCCATAAAGTAAACTCTGTGAATTAAACGAAGCGTAAAAAAGCCGTAAGCGATCAACACCCACTAAGTAAACTCAGGTGGGACAATATATATATATATATATATATATATATATATATATATATATATAAGAAATAAACGCACTAGGATATAAAATCAGCTCATCGAGCGGAGTTCGACCACAGTTCATATATATAATTATATATATATATATAAAAGCGAATAAGCATACCGGATGTAAAATCCAGACTCATCTAAGCAGTCGACACACGATTAATATATATAAATATATATATATATATATATATATATATATATATATATATATATATATATATATATATTAAAGCGAAAGAAACGCACTGCATCAAGTTCAGGCTCATCGAACAAAAGTCGATACATAGTTAATATATATAAATGTGTATATATATATATATATATATATATATATATATATATATATATATTCAAGCGAAGAACGCCTCCATCAAGTTCAGGCTCAATCGAGGCATAACTCGATGATGTTAGTCAATATATATGTAAATATATATATATATATATATATATATATATATATATATATATATATATATACAGACTGAAATGAAACCACGGACCAAAGTCCGGGCAAAAGCAAGCAACACGACTCTCAATGTGTAGAAGGGTGTGTGCAGAGATGAAGAGAAAGACTCTATAGTGTGTGTGAAGGCTTACAATGGACCGCCAAAGAAGACTTCTATATCTTTAGAGTGGGTAAACACCGACTTTTGTAGGTACAAAAGGGCTATATATGAGCTCACTTGTGTGTTTAAAAAGGGAAAGTACATGCGATGGGGTGAGAGTCAGAGCAAATCAAGGTGGCTTCCTCGCCTTTTTCTCTTGCAAAATCAAGCCCAAACCCTATTTATAGGTAATTTAGCCGCAGGTGTACCTGCGGCTGAGCCGCAGGTGTACCAGAGGCAACCCGGGTGGGCTAGGGTTTTTTGGGTCGGGTCGTATCTAAGTACGTGCACTCGGGGACTGTAATGTCCACTCGTACTTTCAGAAGTGCAATCTGGGCATCCGTTTGAGGTATACATGACCTATTTCGGACCGCCGTTGTCGAGAGTTGTACGATGGCATGGGATTAGAGTTTGTACGAAGTCATTGAAGATGGGACGATGCCCTCTGGTCTTCAAGCTTCAACTTTCATCCGTTACCCCGAACAATAGTCACTCGGGATTGGTTAGTCTTGTGGGACATCGTTGCGTAGAGCTGTTGAGACGACGTGGCGTGGCATCGCGCTAGCTAGATGACGATGTTGCCCTTCACCGGTGTTATCGCCGGATTGGGCTGATAAAGCAGACGTTGCTCAGACTTCGCTGAGATTGGACTACTGCAATTGTTGAAGGTCCTTGTCATCTTTGAGGTGCGCCTGTCTTCCCGATGTTATCGCTGGGTTAGTGCAGTGTATCTCGTTGTGAGCGTCGAGATTGAAGCGGGTTGCATTTGAAACAAGCATTTCCGGGGTTGTCACCGAAACTGTATTCCTTGGGGTTATCACCAAGGTTGGTGGCTATTCCCATGGTTGGGACTGAGACTGGATACCTCGGGGTTATCTCCGAGATTAATCGGTCTTCTCCAATGTGTGTTCCGGTATTGGATCTTCACGCCTCGGGGTTATCTCCGAGGTTGGAATTGTTACTCGAGTAATGTGATCGGGGTTGATCTTTGAACTTACGGTAGTATCCAGGGTATGGATATGGATTGTCTTCGGGGTTCTCTTAAAAGACGAATCTGTCCTCCTGCAATGTTTGTGACAGTAGTACAGAAAATTTCGAGTGTCTACAGATGCCCCTCTTTATCATATTCATGCATGGCGATGCATGGGTAGGATAAAGAATCCTAGACACTTGAAATGCAACAAGACAAACATGGTACTATGGGTAGAAAAATTATGTAAATGCATGATGCATGTGTACGGGGTTGTAGCCCAACATGCTGGGGATGATTGTTGGATCCCTGTTGCTTCAACTGGGGATTGGCAATGCTGACCAGATTCGATGTGTAAGCCGAATCTGTTAGGATGTTGATGTTGGAGTTATCACCAAATCCCTGTGTCTTCAATTATGACTTGATCCTGAAGATGTATCTCTTATGTGTAAGAGATATGTGGGGATAAAGCTTGATCTGTTTGAGGATGTGTATAACATATTCCATCATC
The DNA here is from genome assembly GCA_020205605.1 of Panax ginseng. Taxonomy (NCBI): domain Eukaryota; kingdom Viridiplantae; phylum Streptophyta; class Magnoliopsida; order Apiales; family Araliaceae; genus Panax; species Panax ginseng. The sequence continues at coordinate 84,492,941 of CM035142.1, read as the reverse complement.
TATCCTCTTTTGATAACATTGACCTTTCCTGGTTATTATCGCCAGGATATGTTAAGAATCTGTTTGATTTACTGCCAACAGCAAATGATGTCAGGGATGCCTGACCTTCGTTGATGTGTGCTTCATCGACATGTGAATCAACGGCTGAAACATCCTGTGGGATATACTGTCAAGGCTGCTTGACCTTCGCTGACGTGTGAATCAACGGCTGAGACTCTGTGAGTAGATCGTCAAGGTTGCTTGACCTTCACTAAGGTGTAAATCAATGGAACATTGCGTTGTGACTCCCGTCAGGGATCCGCTGGGGGAATATGAGTAATCGAGCATGAAATCCTCGAATAGCTCTAGAGCTCTGATAGGTTTAATTGCTATCGGCTGAGATAACATCAAGGCTGCTTGACCTTCGTTGATATGTGTGTCAACGACTTGAATGTACGTGGTAATCCCCTGCCGGGGCTTAATGTTGTAACCCTCGTCGGGGACTCACGTTGTAACCCCCGTCGGGGACTCACGTTGTAACCCCCGTCGGGGACTCACGTAGGGTAACGACCTGGAGTTGGCGGCATCGGACCTGTATAAGGTATTGCCGTATGTGATTCATGACAACTGAGATCATCGGCAGGGTATACCTTATGTTCAGGTGACTACCAATGAGTGATGTACAGATTCAAAGTCTCATCTGAGAAGACCAGGATTGTATGCTGTTTTGCTCAATCGCGTGTCATTTTTATTTCCGATTTGACTTTTCTAATCCGCAAGAACTCCTTTGCAACTCGAACTGGACCAAGCCGGAGGGGTGGGACCCATATAAGTCTTAGTAGGTGCACTGCTTTGCATTGCAGTGGGCTGCTGCCAATCACGGATGATAAATTCCAGCAGGTTGGTCTCACAAGTCACTTTCAACTTGTCGCGCGAAGGAAAATCCGTGAGCCTCTTTCAGATCTGCTGAGTTCGGGCTATTTTCTATAAATTCTGTCACCGCACAAGTGTTCTATACCATCCTGGTAATGTATGCATGTATTTTTTCCAGTTTTTATCCGTTGGATTGTAAGTTATCACATGAAATGCATCTAAACACATAGTAGTGATTATGTATGCACAAATGACTTGATAAAAAATATTCAACATAGTAAATGTTAGTTTTAAACCATGCTGAACATAATGATGTGAAAAAATTTGACTTTTGAGACAATCAAATTGGCATCTTTTTCTACTATTTTTTTGTCTTATTTGAGGTCCAATGAGCAAAAGGTAGAAAGGCAAAGTACTCCTAGTATTGAGGTTGACCTTATGTATGATGATTTTGATTTTTAATGCATATATTATGTATATGACTTTGGGGCAGGAGTGCTACTGAATGGCCACATAGACATGCCTGTGTGCATGTGGATAGTCCTATTTTCAAAGGGGACTATGGCAAAATTTTTCCAAATGTAGGCATTGGGTAGTCATGCATTTTAACTCTATTATATGTTAAAGTAAATGCATGCATGCATATAGACATAAATGCATTTTAGAAAGCTCCAGTTAAGGAAATACCACACCCTTTGTGAGGTGATTTGGAGACTTGTTGTGCAGATATTGATGGATCCGGATCAGCCGAGCAGTTCTCATAGGACCACTTCTGGCATACGGCGGAGGGCTTCCGAAGTGCCTCGTCCCCGCTCATCCAGAACTGACCTCGTCGGTTGGTGGAGGCCGTGATTAAATCTGTCAAGGTAGATGTAGGGCGTTGAGGACGAGGAGGCGGATATTCCGATTGAGGATCCCGCCTGCTGCACATGTTCCTCGTAGGGAGCTACCTAGTATTCAGGTGGCAAACCCAGAGCTGCTGGGTGATTTGAGTAGACATCCATCGATGTATTTGCATGCTAACGAGGTATGGCGTTAGACTTTGATCTTCCTTCTTTCCCATTGATGAGGATTAAAGGGTTTTGATGTTGATCTGCATTTCATGCAGGTTCCTGGTTTTACACAGCCTCGAGGGAACTGGTTCAACATTCACTCCATGTACCAAGCACTTCATCCTGACTATAGAGCGGTAGTGCATGAGTGGGGATTTGGGGAATTTTTCTCCATCCTTCCCCGTCGTTGTCCCTGGGGTTACCTCAGGGCATTGTCTGAGCGATGATTTCATCAGACTCAGTCACTCCATCTGCTTGATTGCGAGGTGATGATGACGCCTATGGATTGGCAATTTATCACAGGCATGGAGTTTGGAGGGGAGCCAGTGCCTTGCATGACGAATATTACCCCTACTGCCGTCAGATCCTTATTAGGAGTTCCAGCGGAGAAGCTCAAAGGTAGGACTGTCCGTTCAAGTCCTTTGAGCGTAGATGCTATGAGTGGGCTTTTGAGTGAGCCCATGCATGATGATGTCAGAATCAGGGATCGCGTTCTGCGGCGATTGTTCCTGATGATCAGCATAGATGTGATTGTATCCTTTGCTTTGATCAGCGCCACACGTGATGTAGATCGTATTAGAGAGTATGATTGGGGCTCCTATACCTTTGCCTATTTCCTCCGGGGTATGCGTATGCGCTCACAGGGTTTGACCGAGGCTTGGCTAGGATTTTACCCATTTCTGCTGGTGAGTATTTCTCTTGTCTTTTCCCATTCATAGGTTAATAGTGTTTACTGATAGCAGATGTTTTGCCATTGTGTTGGCAGTTTTGGGCCTATGAGAGGCTCCAATGCTTGTGTCCTATGAGTGTGTTAGGTTTAGATACCTATCCACGAGGACGACGATGGCACCATTCTATTTTTTGGGAGGTCCCACAGAGTGAGGATTCACTCACCGCCAGATGTCAGACTAGAGTCAGCGATAAATGACACCATTACATGGATTCCCTATTCAGGGGACTATTTCACCATCGGCTTTGAGGATGGACACCCGACTGGAGTCGAGTATTTGATTTCCACCAGGAGAGTTCCTCTCTTCACAGATGGAGGCTGGGAGCTCTATTTAGGAGAGCGTGCTATTAGGAGCACCATAGGAGAGATTCGTATACCGATCTTACCTCCTGTCAGGCGTCATTGGCCTGTCTCACAGTCACCCGTCACTGATATCCCATTGTTGGGGGTTAACGGTTTTGCATTATCAGAGGGTCCATGTACTCAGGAGATGTTCCAGCGGTGGTGGTCCCCTCGTACTATTGAAGCCCAGTCCCGCGCCACACTGTTTGTGGGAGATATGGTTCCAGGATCCTTGATGATGACGGATTGGATAGCTTGTGTCCGAGATCCGACTCATATGACCCAGATTGATAGCTTGACCCAGCAGTTGGATCATGGACACATATTTATCCGGCATTTGGGCAGAGATCCAGCAGAGGCGGAGTCATTCGTTCCTTCCAGCTCAGGCGCTGGCCCCTCAGATGACCCATTCGATTTTGCCAGCGCAGATCCTCTTTTTTATAGGCCTGACATCCCTGTTGATAGAGATCCAGTGACTCAGGAGGAGTTACATCAGGTTGACAGGATTGATGATGTGGACATCGACACCTTGGTCTTCTTCTGATGTGTATTCTTGTTATATCTTTTGATAGGCCTCTGTTAGATATTGGGTGGCTGTACCCCATTTCCCTGTATTTGTAGCTGCACAGAGATGATGTGTTAGATGATGATATACTTAGGAATGTATGCACCGTTTTTTCCATTCCCTATATCATATTGCCATCCATTATTTGTTATGTATGAATCATGTTATGCATATGTATGTTTGTCCAGAGATATTCGGCATTAACCCATGGATGGTCTTATGACACGGCCCACACAGATGTCTTCTTGACGATTAGTCAGTATAGATCATACCCCAAATCGGTGGTGGTATTGGGTATCGATCGTGGTATGATAGCATGTCACCACCGACAGGGGTGGTGATCAGAGATCGATTCTGCAAAGATACCATGACTTTATTGATGTTTCAGGTTCCCACAGGGTTTGTAGACGGGATGCTATAGCATTGGCTACCGGATAGGTAGGTATTCCGATTTGGTACCCATGAGTTGACTCTTACTCTGTAGGAGTATGCATGATTGACGATGTTGCCTTTAGACAGACCTTGCGTGCATCTGGCTTTGGGAGACATGAGTAGACGGTTCATGACTCTCACAGGATTGTGACGCAGAGAGTAGTGCGAGACGGTGACATCTAGCCATGTGATATCGGCATTTTACATGCGGCGAGTTGGCTTGGAGGATAGTTATTCATGATATTCCGGGGATTTTACCGCACCGGAGGACCATTGGCGTTTGGCCAGGGTTGATGTACTGATGTTATGCGTACTGTCATATGTCTATATGTCGCGTTATATGGATGAGATAGACATTGGTGTGATTATGGCCGTGAGAGCTCTTAGAGAGGGTCGCACCATTGTACCTATGATTGTAGCAGAGACCCTGCGGTCAGCATCCTACTGCTGTACTTACCCGATAGGAGTTTTTACGGGTAGTTCGGTCATGTTGTATGTGTGGTTTATGTCACACTTGAGACCGGTTGGTACCCTTAGATGGCATGGGTATTGGTTCACCTATGATGTAGCCATGTCATACTCCTTTCAGCCATCGGAGTGTACAGATGCTCTGTCTTGGTCCGCATTTTTGGCAGATATCAGAGATCCATTTAGCATATTGTCGTGCTCGGGGCTTTTCTCACCATACAGCTTCATTACTTACGCTCCAGGCATGGACTTCCTCCCTCTGGCTGGCTTGAGGGACGTGACTACTTATCACCCATGGCCGTGATGTCGTTAGCGATTCGACCCGGTTCGAGATTTTCATCCTTACGAGGGGGGGTAGTCGTTGACTTTTCGATATCTCTCGGTGAGAGGACCGATCCGTGTGTGTATGCTTGTTGGGATCGGCGTGAGATAGTCGCTTTTCTATCGATCATCCAGGTTGTTCTGTAGAGTATTCCACATGGATGGAGACAGAGATTTTATCGGCTGCATTAGTATCTGCAGTACCGGATAGCGAGTCAGATGATGTAGAGCCTATGGAGGACATTGATACCTACATCGAGGAGGAGCCCGTTGCTGGGTTGCCAACATTTCTTCCGGATTCTCCTAATACCAGTACTGTGACGCCCCCAAAATAGGTATACAACGCCCATTATGAGTCGCCAAATACATGGTACAGAAAGTAAACTACAACTTCAATAATACAATTGTCGTGCAAAATACGACAACACATACTGTGAGTTTAAATATAAATATTGTCTTCTAGACAATATCCACACTCAAATAAGTCCTCATTACAATTATTCAAACACTATTTTACATAAATAGTGAGGACTACTAAAACATGTTTCTAGAACCATCACTCCATACACCGACTAGATCCTGCTATGTTCTCACCTCTTGAGAAGAAAAATGGAACAAAAAGGAAAAGGGTGAGCTCAACTAGCCCAGTAAAGAATATTATGACTAAGATAATATACAACAAATTATCATTAGTCTTCAACAGGGAAAAATCTGATAAAATATAATAGACAACAAGTTTTAGATCAACAACTGCAGCGGAAACAACAATCCATTAGAAGAGTCAAGCAGAGAATGAGTTCTACTATTTTCTAAGATTTAAAAGTTCATCATCAATATTTTATCCCTATAACAACAATCAATATACATCTTTAATCAAATATTCATCTTTGCACTACAGGCCAAAGATATTCATTTGTATCACCAGTTGGTCATGTTCATCTCAACACATGTTCATCTTTGCACTACGGGCCAAAGATATTCATCAGTTAATCATTTATCTTTGCACTACAGGCCAAAGATATTTAGTAATATCATCATTTAGGACTGAGGATGATGAAAAATATTTTAAAGAAAACGAATCCAGTGAGACAGAAGGACAATTAGTAGGGATTCGTATAACAGTTTATCCAAAATCAATAATACTCCATAACAACCAATTTTTAAGCAAAATTCAAGAATACAGATCAAAATATGGATACAATTAAAGATAGTAACCATAATAGACATCTTAGACAAAAAGGAGAAAATTTTATTTTTCGGTGAATAGTGCCGTAGTCGTGAATAGTGCCGTATACATGAATAGTGTCATATACGTGAATTGTAATCCCGACACAAAAAGTTCCAAATTTGATAAAAAGTTCATACCAACATTTCGGTATAATGATATTGAAGAAAATATCATTTTAAGAAGAATATAACACCCCTTACCTCAAAATATCGCATTTACGATCGAATATAAATTATATAAGGTGAAGGAAACTTGCACTAATGAATAGAAACTCACAAAGTATCTAAATACTCACAAAATACACTCAATAATCTAAAGAGAGAAAGAGAGAAAACTTGTTTCTGGTGTGATTTTTAATTCTAACTTAGCCCCTCTATTTATAGGAAAATGTTAGACGCCAGAAGCAGCACTTAACCCGCAACCACGATGGCTTTTACGCTACTATTCCCACCCACCACATTTGAAATAAAATTCAGCACAGTTCTTCACCAACCAAAAGTGGGGCCCACCAATTCTAGAATTTTTCACCAAAATCATTTATAAACATAATTTCCGAATCAGTCACCTCTTAAAATTCATAACAAATCATTCGATCATTTTTAACGGTTCAAAATTTGTGAACATATACTCAACTTATATATGTATAACATATCCAAAAATTACAACGATCAAACGGTCGGATTAAAAATTATAACTCACACAATATATCTCAAAAATACTGGTTTAATTTTTAATACCTTCATTCCGACAAAAATACTGATAAAACACCTCAACATTAACTTTTTTATTTTTAACCACAATAAATATATCCAACATTTATATCCACATAAAATAAATATTTCCTTATCATAGGAATCAATAATTAATTATTCACAAATAATATTACAGAATCACATTTATGATGACCAGTAGTCCCGGAAAGAGGGCTTTCAATAAGAATTTCTCTCTTCATGGTAGCGCAATTAGGTGAACAAACCTCTCCTTGTGAACTTTCTAGACATTGCCAATAATGCTATCTAATAATATTATTCAAATAATATGAATTATTGATCCGATAATGGGAAATACATGCGTTGACAATTATTGAAACAACAATAATATAAAATATCAACGACAATTATTGAATCAATAAAATAAAATATTGAGCGGTAAAGACTCATTGTAACAATTATTGAGTCTTCGCCTTTCACGCAAGGATCAATAATTCATCAATCTTTGTGCATCCAGCGCCAGACATCGTATTTTAACCACGGGTATTCCAACAAGTGTTAGCAGTAACAACTACATTGTTATTTATAAAAACTCAAACTTGTCATTTTCTTCATCCGATAATTATTCTGTTATGGGGCCCACAAATGACTGCACCATCGTACGAATATTCCCCGACAACAAGAATATTCCACGACCAAACGAATATTCCCCGACAACAATGATTATTTTATAACCACTTGCATATTTTGTAAAATTTGCACATTTCACCCATAACCAGATAATTATATCAAATTAATATCTTATTATTCACAATAATAATTAGAGGAAATTCGATTTTATTTATAATAAGTTAGGGTCTTACAACCTCCCCTCCTTATGAAATTTCGTCCTCGAAATTGACATACGTACCTGGTGTTTCGAAAAGGTGAGGATACCTCGTTTTCATTTCTGATTCCAACTCCCAGGTCATTTCTTCAATAGCATGGTTTCTCCACAAAACCTTAACTTGTGGTATATCCTTGGTGCGTAGGACATGCTCTTTCCTATCCAAGATCATAACAGATACTTCTTCGTACGTTAAATCTTGACTATCTAAATGCGGTTCTAACTTTAATAATATGGTGGTCGGGTCTTTCACATATTTACGAAGCATGCATATGTGAAAAACATTATGAACACGAGACATACTTGGAGGTAATGCGAGTCTATAGGCCACATTTTCTATTCGGTCAAGAATCTCAAATGGACCAACAAATCATGGATTAAGCTTTCCTCTCTTTCCAAATCTTGTAACTCCCTTCCATGGAGCAACACGTGACAATACATGATCTCCAATATTAAACTTTGTCCTTTCTATGAAGATCAGCATAACTCTTTTGTCGATCTTGTGAGGTTTGAATACGTTGTCGAATCATTTGGATCTTTTCTGTAGTCATGCGTACTAATTACGGTCCCAACAACGTTGCTTCTCCCACTCGTCGCCCCAAAGATAACCGAGAAGCGACACTTTCGCCCATACAGCGCCTCAAATGGAGCCATGCCTATACTTGTTTGATAACTGTTGTTGTAGGAGAATTCTACCAATGGCAAGTACTTATCCCAACTCCCTTTGAAATCTACGACACAAAGTCTTAATAGATCTTCAAGAGTTTGAATAGTCCTCTCTGATTATCCGTCCGTTTGAGGATGGTATGTCGAACTGAATCGTAAATCCGTGCCCATAGCTTTCTGCAAGCTAACCCAAAATCGTGAAGTGAATCTTGGGTCACGATCCAAAATTATGGATACTGGCATGCCATGCAATCTCACAATCTCATTCACGTACATGCGAGCAAGACGTTCAAGGGAATAAGTCTTACGTATAGGCAAGAAATGGGCAGACTTGGTTAATCTATCAACAATAACCCAAATAGCATCTATGCCTTGAGAAACTTTGGGAAGACACGTATGTGAAATCCATAGTAATGTGTTCCCACTTCCATTTCGAGAATCTCAAGTGGTTGTAATGGACCCTTTGGCACTGATGCTCGCCTTTACACGTTGACAAGTTAAACACCTCGAGATAAACTCCACGATCTCTCTCTTCATATTGTTCCACCAAAATGTATGTCGAATATCATGATACATTTTGGTACTCCCATCGATGGATTGCAAGCGGTGTGTTGTGTGCCTCCATCATGATTCTATGCTTCAAGTCGAATCGTTAGAACACACAAAGTCCGGAGTTGAATCTAAGTATTCCTTCTTCATCGATTCTCGCTTCGGAATAACTCCTTCTTGCACTTTCTTCTTCATACGTATCGCCTCCGTGTAAAGTAGCTTGAAAGCGCTTTTAACTTTATCGATTAAAGTCGGTTCTACTCGTATATTCGCCATCATCATGTGGATCCTGAGTCTTTAATTCTACCTCCATCCTTTGCAAGTCATACGAATGGGCATTTGCATTGACAATATCGCTTTCGTGCTCGAATATGATCTTTCTCAATCAATCACATTTCACAACGTTCGCTTTTCCAGGATGGTATTGAATGGTATGATCGTAATCTTTCAACAGCTCGAGCCAACGTCGTTGCCGCATGTTGAGTTCTTTTTGGATGAAGAAATATTTGAGGCTTTTATGGTCCGTATAAATCTCCACTTTCTCCCCATACAAGCAAAGTGTCTCCAAATTTTCAACGCATAAATCATTGCCGCCAACTCTAGATCATGAGTATGATAATTCCTCTCATATTCTTTGAGTTGTCGTGATGCATAGGCTATGACTTTCCCATGTTGCACAAGAACGCATCCTAACCCTTTTCCTGAAGCATCCCTGTATATAACAAATCCATCCGTACGGATGGTATTGCGAGCAGTCGAAATGAGTCTCCTCTTGAGCTCTTGGAAACTCTTCTCGCATTCCTCGCTCCATACTTAATTTTGTATCTTTCCAGTCAATTTGAGTTAAGCGTGATGCCCCCAAAATAGGTATACATCACCTATTACGAGGTAAATCAAATACATGGTATAGAATACAAATACAACTTAATTATACAAACTGTCGTGTAAAGTACGACAAAACACATAAGTGTGAGTTTTAATACAAATATTGTCATCTAGACAATATACAAACTCAAATTCAATATTATTACATTTATTTTCCACTATTTCTTTGAATAGTGAGGACTACTAATGCTATCATCCAGTCATCACTCTGGTTCCCCGACTAGTCCTCGCCACGTTCTCATTTCTGAAGAGAACAATAAAAGTAAAAGGTGAGCTCAACTAGCCCGAGAGGAAATATTATGACTAAGATAATGCGAGAATATATTATTGTTAGCCTTGACAATTATTAAAGCGATACAATATAACAACCATCAAGTTTAAGCTGCAATGAACAAGCAATCCATTAAAAGAGTCAAGTAGAGAATAAAATCTACTATCTTTTATGATTTAAAAGGTTTTTCATCACTTTTATCATTGGGACTCGACAATAAATAATCCACATCATCGAATCACCCACGCACTACTACCGAGGATATTCTTTAGTATCATGACCATAATTATCCATGCACTACGGGCCAAGAATATTTGTGTATTCAATAATGGTCATGATCATGCCAACAATTTGTCCATCAATGCACTACGGGCCAATGAGGACTTTTACCACATCATTTGTAACATTACGGTCATGATTACATAAGAATAATCCACGGTCATAATCATACCAAGTCCATCTATGCAATTGTAGGGCCACGGATGACTTTCAACAAAATATAAACATGAGGATGATGACAATGATATAAGAATTCAATAAAACAAGTTCAAGAATTATTTTATCCGAGGAACTAATAACATCCAAATTGTCAACATGATCTTGCTTTGTAGAGTAAAATTCAAGAATGCTCGGAAGAGTATTTCCATGAAAAGATCTTGGATAGGCGCAAATATCACGGATATTCCACTAATTTCATGGAGTATAGAAGTCAAAACTTTAACCATTTGAGTATAATAAGGAATGGAATAACAAAAGAAATCACCGGGCATGCGATGACCGCCAGTGAAGTTATTCCAATGAGAATAATAAATAACGGAATCGGTCCCGTAAAACGCATGCAGACAGGATATTCAACGAGAATAATAAAGGCGGAATTAGGTCCCACGTAAAACGCATAAAAACAGGATATTCCAACAGAATAATAAAAAGCGGAATCGGTCCCGTAGAAGCATGCATGACGAGGATATTCCAAATGAGAATAATAAAGCGGAATCGGTCCGGCGTAAAAGCGCATGATGCACGGATATTCAGCAAGAATAATAAAGAGCGAAACCCGGTCCGGGCGTAGAACGCATGCAGAATGAGGATGTTCCAAATGAGAATGATAAAGAATGGAACAACGGAAGAATTTCACCAAGTATAGGGTAGCTGGCAGCGTATACAAGTTATTCCAACAGAATAATAAAGAATGGAATAATAGAAGTTCTCTTCATGGATAAGAAAGAAATAGTACTCCCTACCTTTAGAAAAATTGGATCTTTGGAATAGTGAGGTAGCAGAGACTTCTCTTCTTCTTTCTATAATTTCTTTCTATAATAATCACTCTAAAGCTTTTGTGAATTGGTGAGAAATGAAGGAAGAATGAGCTTATTTATAGAAAAATATAGTTTTGATAATTACACGTTTTGGGGCTCGAAAAATTACGAGACAATACCTCCAACTTTTCCTTTATTTTTAATTTAGTCATGGAAGTATTATCAAACTTGCACCACCTCCCTAATAGTAAATAATGTGATTCAATAGTAAATTATGTGAATCAATAGTTCTGAGACATGTGAAAATACGAATTACAAAGATATAGTACCTCCATCTATACCTCCATTTTTAACTTAGTCATGCAAGTATTATCAATCTTGCACCAACTCCCCTAATAGTAACAAGAATGTGAAATAATAGTATATACATGTGAACAAATAGTTATAATCATGTGAAATAATAGCAATCAATTGCTCATTTATCCAGGTTAAATACCCGATTGGTCGATATAACCTCAGACATCAATTATTATCGAAATAATTGTCGATTTTCACTAACACAAATAATTCCAACACAATGAAACCATTTTTTTTATCAAAATACAAATTTTGAAATTTGAAGTTTGACTTTTCAGAAAAAGTCAACTGTTGACTTTTGACCAAATAGTGAATTAGGAAAATTTTGTGTTTATAGACTATTTTACTAATTTCATCGCTCAGGACTCAAATATCACGTCCGCGTCTCCAAATTCAACTCGAATACAACTTCAATTTTAATAACATTCATCATTATTATTATAACTCACAATATTTATCAACCAGGTCGTTCCTAGAAAAGAGGGGCTTTCAATATGGATTTCTCCTATTGGTAGCAATTAGGTGGCCAAACCTCTCCTTGTGAGAACTTCTAGACATTGTAAATATTGCAATTTAATAATATGAATAACTTTGTCGTCTCAATTATTGATTTAATAAAATAACATATTATACGAGATGATCTATGACAATAATCGAATCGATAATATAGGAGATATGATGCAACAATTCTTTGTAGCAATAATTGAGTATAACCGAGTGACTTCTCACGTAAGCATCAATAATCAATACTGGTGTGTGCTACTATGCAACCCCAGCGTATTCATCGTGTTCTTTTACTGCCGGGTAGTTCAACAATTTAACGGTAAAACTTTCATGGAGATATTTTTTAAAAAGATAATTACGCATCGTTTTCAGCAGTTAACAGTAAAACTTCTGCCGTTATTTTCATAAAGTATTTTTATCGTTTTTCTCAATCAAACAATAATTCCGTTGTGGGGGGGGTCCACCAATGATTGTGCCGTTATCACGAATATTACTGTTAAAGCGAATATTCCCAGACCAATCGAATATTATATAACAACTTGCGTACTTTGCAAAATTTGTAAATATTACCCACAACTATAACATTATATCAAATCCACACCATAATATTCAAAAATATATTTCGAGAAAATTTAATCTTTATTCAAAAAGTTGGGGTCTTACATTAACAGAGTAGCGATTCGAGAAAATCCTTCCACGAATCTCTCGATAATAACCAGCTAAGCCAAAAAGCTATGCACTTGGTCCTGCGACTTTGGTTGCTCCCAACTTTGTCTTTGCTTCAATCTTCGTCGGTCAACGGATACTCCATGTTTTGACACCACGTGCCCAAGGAATGCTACTTCCTCAAGCGAACTCGCATTTCTTGACTTGGCATAAAGTTTGTTTTCACGAAGCATTTCAAGTATCGACTTCAAATGGTGCTTATGATCTTCACGGTTTTGGAATAGATGAGGATGTCATCAATAAAGACAACAACAGGCCGATCCAAATATTTCTTGAATACTCGGTTCATCGTATCCATAAAAGCGTAGGAGCATTAGTCGATCCAAAAGACATGACTAAGAATTCATAATGCCGTCTAGAGTTCTAAAGGCAGTCTTTGGAATATCCTCAGTTTTAATCTTCAGCTGATGATATCCAGAACGAAGATCAATCTTTGAAAAAAATTGTGCTCCTTGCAACTTGTCGAACAGGTCATCAATGCGAGGTAACGGATACCTATTCTTGATGGTGACATGGTTCAATTCTCGGTAGTCAATACAAAGTCGCATACTCCCGTCTTTCTTCTTTCTGAATAAAATAGGAGCACCCCGAGGAGATGTACTAGGGCCAGAATGAAACCGATGTCTAATAACTCTGTAGTTGGACTTTTAACTCCACGAAGTTCAATAGGAGCCATTCGACATGGGGTTTTAGAAATGGATTTTGTGCGGCTCAAAGTCAATAAAGAATTCAACATCACGTTACGGGGTGGTAAGGAAGTTCTTGAAATACATCGGGAAATTCTCTAACAATGAAATATTATTCAAATCTGACTTGTCTTTGTTCAAATCCATAACATGGGCTAAGAAAGCTTGACATCCGTTTTTCAATAAACGAATACCTTTATGGCTTGATATGATAGTGACTGATTTTAGTGGTTTAGTTGTTTGAATTCGTATGACAGGTTGGTTAGGAATATGAAAACTAACAACCTTATGAAAACAATCAATTTTGGCATGATGAGTGGTTAACCAATCAATTCCTAAAATCACATCAAAAGTAAGTATCTTTAAAGATATAAGATCAACAGATAATGTGATAGTGACAACTTGGATCATGCATTTGTTCATAAACTGTAGATGTAACGAAGGTTTCACCCAACGGAGTTTCAACAGATAAGTCAAAGTCCAATTTCTTCGGAGTCAAGTTTAAACGTTGAGCACAAGCAAGAGAGATAAAAGAATGGGTAGAACCGGTATCTAGTAAGGTATAAAATTCGCAAGAGTTCAAGATTAGCTTACCCATAATCACCTCGTTCTGGTTCCTCGTGTTTTGGCCAGTCACGACAAACGCTCTTCGAGAACCCATTGATTTCGACTTATCTGGGGATGACCCTTGAGTCACCATCCCCGTTGAACTTGGTTTTGCTCTGAGAACAATCCCGAGCTATGTGGCCTTCCTTTCCACGGTTGTAACATACCTTGGATTGTTGTGGGCGAGTTTAAGGGTGATATGTCCCTCTTTCCGCATTTGTAACATCTAAGCGGAGGTCGTTCTCCTCCCTAGAATTTGTTGTTGGTCTTTGGTCATCTTGATGTCTTCCGTCATTGTTGAATCTCCTCTTTACGAAATTTCCACTTGACTCACCTCTCTTATTATCATGGCCACGATGACCACACGAGTGGTTACCGCCTTTGTTAAGTATTTTCCCTCCTCATTGGTTATCATCGCTCTGATGAATGTTGTCACCGGTATGACCCTGGTTGTGGTCCCTCGGTTGCACATACTCATTATCTCGTTCTAATAATTGAGCCCTGTTTACAACATCTGAATATAAAGAAAATTTATGAGATATAAGATATTGCCGAATCTCGGGCTTTAGACCTCTCAGAAACATCCTTTTCATTCATTCCTCATTTTCGACCAAATGAGGTGCAAACACGATAACTCGCAAACTTCGCCTTGTCTTTGGGACCGTCATGTTTTGTTCCGATCGATAAACTCCACCTCCTCGCATATAGCCCGAATACTTTCGGGAAAGTACTTGTCATTGAATAGTTCTGAAATGTTTCCCAAGACATCTTTGAGTCGCGGTGGTTGGGTATGCTTCACAGACTCTCACCAATAGTCTGCCTCACCGCGGAATATAAAGGTGGCGAATGGAACCTTCTGTTCCTCCGTGCATCCCAAGACATCGAATATCTTGGTAATTTGCTTGACCCACGTTTCCGCCATGATCGGATCCGGCTTTCCCTTAAATTTTGGTGGTCCCAACTCTTTGAACTGCTTGGCTGTGACAAGTCGAGCATTGCTAGCATTTCCACCCATATTCTGTGCACGAGTTTCCCTCGTCTGGTTTTGCATAAAATGCAAAAAACTTCTGAACATCCCATCATTCATCATTTGTTCGGTAGTGTTGTTTACAGGAGGATTATTGCCTTCCTGTTGCACGTTCTCCTGGTTTGTAACTAAAGGTTGTTCCACAGTCTCATACACTCCATTGTTAACGTTCTCAGCAGCCATTCTTAAATACTGCCATAAAACAAGGGTTAATTAAACAAATTAACATAACACATAATATCCTTATATTATGACTGACCAACAAATAAGCTTAGATAGGACACACTAGCGAAGGATTTACTCATCTCTCCCCTCCTAGTTCTATTCCACGATCTCCGCCAGAGACCATATCCCTAAGCTCTGATACCAACTATGACTCTGGACACCAACTTGTGTCAGCACCTTACATTGGTACCTATCAGCTTGCCACCGCAGAACGGCGTCCCCTACGGAGAGTTTGGCTTCGGTGCATCCCCCATCAACAGGAAGTCACCAGCGAGAGGCTCGGGGCTCTTTACTTACAACTCTGATACCAACTGTGACGCCCCCAAAATAGGTATACATCACCCATTCTGAGTCGCCAAATACATGGTACAGAAAGCAAACTACAACTTGATAATCTGATTGTGCGTGCAAAATACGACAACACATCTTCGTGAGTTTAAATACAAATATTGTCTTCTAGACAATATCCACACTCAAATAAGTTCTCATTACAATTATTCAAACACTATTTTACTGAAATAGTGAGGACCTGATTAAAACATCTTTCTAGAACCATCACTCTATACCCCCAACTAGATCTGCTATGTTCTCACCTCTTGAGAAGAAAAATGGAACAAAAGGAAAAGGGTGAGCTCAACTAGCCCGATAAAAGAATATTATGACTAAGATAATATACAACAAATTATCATTAGTCTTCAACAAGGAAAAATCGATAAAATATAATGAGCAACAAGTTTTAGATCAACAAGCTGCATGAAGGAAGCGACAATCCATTAGAAGAGTCGAGTAGAGAATGAGTTCTACTATCTTCTAAGATTTAAAAGTCCATCATCAATATTTTATCCTTATAACAACAATCAATATACATCTTTAATCAAATATTCATCTTTTGCACTACGGGCCAAAGATATTCATTTATATCACCGAGTTGGTCAGTGTTCATCTCAACACATGTTCATCTTTTGCACTTACGGCCAAAGATATTCATCGATAATCATTTATCTTTTTACTACACTGGGCAAAGATATTTAGTAATATCATCATTTAGGGTGAGGATGATGAAAAATATTTTAAAGAAAGCGAATCCAAGTGAGACGGAAGGACAATTAGTAGGGATTAGTATATAGCAGTTTATCCAAGATCAATAATACTCCATAATAACCAATTTTTGAAGCAAAATTCAAGAATAAAGATCAAAACATGGATACAATCAAAGATAGTAACCATAACAGGACATCTTGGATAAAAAGGAGAAAATTTCATTTTTTGGTGAATAGTGTAAGTGATTCGTGAATAGTGTCAAGTATACACGAATAGTGTATATATCGTGAATAGTAACCCAGAGACACAAAAGTTCCAAATTTGATAAAAATTCATACCAACATTTGGGTATAATGATATTGAAGAAAATATCATTTTAAGAAGAATATAACACCCCTTACCTCAAAATATCGAGATTTACGATCGGAATATCGGTATAAATCAAGGAGGAAACTTGCACCGATGAATAGAAACTCACAAAGTATCTAAATACTCACAAAATACACTTAATAATCTAGAGAGAAAGAGAGAAAACTTGTTTACGGTGTGATTTTCAATTCTAACTTAGCCTCTATTTATAGGAAAATGTTAGTTAGCAAAGCGAGACTTAACTTGCAACCTGATGGCTTTACCTGCTACTATTCCCACCCACCACATTTGAAATAAAATTCAGCACATTTCTTCACCAATCAAAAGTGGGGCCCACCAATTCTAGAATTTTTCACCAAAATCATTTATAAACATAATTTCCGAATCAGTCACCTCTTAAAATTCATAACAAATCATTCGTTCATTTTAACGATTCAAAATTTGTGGACATATACTCAACTTATATATGTATAACATATCCAAAAATTACAACGATCAGCATTCGGATTAAAATTATAACTCACATAATATATCTCAAAATCTTTGGTTTAATTTTAATACCTTCATTCAAACAAAAATCTTGATAAAACACCTCAACATTAACTCTTTCATTTTTAACCACAATAAATATATCCAACATTTATATCCACATAAAATAAATATTTTCTTATCATATGAATCAATAATTAATTATTCACAAATAATATTACGAGAATCACATTTTACAATGACCCGGTAGTTCTAGGAAGAGGGGGCTTTCAATAAGAATTTCTCCTTCTTTGGTAGCGCATGATTAGGTGACCAAACCTCTCCTTGTGAACTTTCTAGACATTGCCAATAATCTTTATCTAATAATATTATTCAAATAATATGAATTATTGATGCGATAATGGGAAATCTTTGTGCGGTGACAATTATTGAAACAACAATAATATAAAATATCAACTTGACAATTATTGAATCAATAAAATAAAATATTGAATAGTAACTACTATAACAATTATTGAGTAGTGCATTCTTACGTAAGGATCAATAATTCATCAATATTGTCGGGTATTATTCGATTGTTAAGCATAACAACTTCTGCAGATTATTTATAAAAACTTCAAACTTATCGTTTTCTTCATGAAACAATTGTTACATTATGGGGCCCCTGAATGGCTACCGTCATACGAATATTCCCGACAATCAAGAATATTCCACGACCAAACGAATATTCCACAAACAACGATGATTATTTTATAACCACTTACATATTTTCCAAAATTTGCACATTTCACCCATAACGGATAATTATATTAAATTAATACCTTATTATTCACAATAATAATTAGAGGAAATTCAATTTTATTTATAATAAGTTGGGGTCTTACAACCTCCCCTCCTTATGAAATTTCGTCCTCGAAATTGACATACGTTCCTGGTGTAAGACCCCAACTTATTATAAATAAAATTGAATTTTCCTTTATTCATTATTCTAAATTAATAAGGGTTAATTTGATATAATTCTTTAGTTATGGGTGAAATGTGCAAAGATTTACAAAATAAGCAAGTGGTTATAAAATATTCATTATTAGGGAATATTCGTTTGATCGTGGAATATCTTTTGTTTCGGGAATCTCCGTATTGACGGTAGCGGTCATTGGTGGGCCCCATAACAAAAAACGATTGGATGAAAGAAAACGACAAAGATTGAGTTTTATAAATAACGGCGTAAATTGTTACCGTTAACACTGTTGGGTTACCTGGTGGTTAAAATATAGTAATATGCGTGGTTGCATAAAGAGAGCACGGTATTGAGCAGTGATTGTTTAATTATTGATCCTTACGTGAGAAGGCACTACTCAATAATTGTTACGATGAGTTCTTGTTCAATATTATATTGATTCAATAATTCTTTGCGTTGATATTTTGTATCACTGTTGTTTCAATAATTGTCATTACACAGTATTTTCCATTATCAAATCAATAATTCATATTATTTGAATAATATTATCAGATAACATTATTGGCAATGTCTAGAAAGTTCTGTCTAAGGAGAGGTTTGGTCACCTAATCATGCCACAAGAAGTGAGAAATCCTTATCGAAAGCCCCTCCTTTCCGGAACTACCGTTGTCACAAGATCGTGATTACGTAATATTATTTTAAAATAATTAATTATTGATTATTATGATAAAGAAAATATTTATTTTATGTGGATATAGATGGAGAAAATTTTAATGCGATAATTGTTGAAAATTAATATTTTATCTTTTTTACGATAAAATAATTCATTTAAATATATTATTTTAATAATATATTAACGGTGATATTTTTATAATGAATGTGGGATATGAGTATATGAGGAGGTAGAGTATTTTGTGGCATTAAATGTTTAACACATATTTTGTGTGTCGGTGGACACAATTCTTGACCAAAAATTTATTATAGACTATAAAATCGCCCGTTCATGGATTTTGGTCAATTTCTGTTTGGAATTTGGAAAAACTTTCTTCTGTAAAGTTGTAGAGAATGGAATTTCCCATGGAAAGTCGTGAGTTTTGAATTTTTCTGATAATCGACCTATTTTCTATGAATTATTGAAGTTTTGGAAAATAAAATGATTTTTATTAAATTATGGGTGGGACCCACTTTTATTCTAACACATGTGGGCCGCTAATTTGAGTCAAGGATGGCTGGTGGCTGAATTGGTAGGTAAGCATGCGTAGGAAATGTGTTTAATAAATAATATTAATTTATTATTTAGTCTTCTTTTCATGCTCTAACATTTTCCTATAAATAGAGGCTAAGTTAGAATTGAAAATCACACGTAAACTAAGTTTTCTCTCTTCTCTCTCTAAATTATCGAGCGTATTCTTGTGAGTATACTTTGAGTGTTGCTATACTATGAGTTTTACAAGACTATACCGAAATTCAAATGGAAATACGGTTATTTTGAGGTAAGGGTATTATTTTCTTCTTAAATGATATTTTTCTTCAATATCATTATGCCAAGTATTGGTGAACTTTTTTTATCAAATTTGGGACTTGTTGTGTTCTGGGGTTACTATTCACGATATAAAGACTATTCACGTATACGACAATTATTCACGAATCACGACTATTATTCATAAAAATAAAAATTTTTTTTTGTCCAAAATATCTATTCGGATACTAGCTTTGATTGTATCCATGTTTTGATCATTCTTGAATTTACACCAATATGATTATTTTCAAGTATTTTTGGACATGGGTAAAACAAAGTACTAATCCTTAATCCTTAATCCTTGTCATTTTGTTTCTTTGGATTCGTTTCTTTAAAAGTATTTTCATCATCCTCAGTTTTAAATGATGATATAAATGAATATCTTTGGCAGTAGTGCAAAAGATGAGCGATTAAGCGATGAATATCTTTGGCACAGAAGTGCAAAGATGAGCAGTGTTGAGATGAACATGACCAATCTGGTGATTTAAATGAATATCTTTGGCTCATAGTGCAAAGATGAATATTAATTGTTATTCTGAGGATAAAATATTGATGATGGACTTTTAAACCTTAGAAGACGGTAGAATTCTTTCTCTACGTGACTCTTCTAATGGATTGTTGTTTCCATTTGCATTTGTTGATCTAAAACTTGTTGTCTATTGTATTCTATTAGATTTTTCCTGTTGAAGACTAACGATAATTTGTTGTATATTATCTTAGTCATAATATTCTTTTCTTTGGGCTAGTTGAGCTCACCCTTTTCCTTTTTGTTCCATTTTTCTTCTCGGGAGGTGAGAACATAGCAGGATCAGTCGGGGTATGGAGTGATGGTTCTAGGAAGATGTTTTAATTTGTCCTCACTATTTCGTAAAATAGTGTATGAATAATTAATGAGGACTTATTTGGGTGTGTATATTGTCTAGAAGACAATATTTGTATTCAAACTCAGTTGTATTATTGTCGTATTCTACACGACATCTCAGATTGTCAAAGTTGTAGTTTGCTTTCTATACCATGTATTTTGGCGACTCAAAATGGGTGTTGTATACCTATTTTGGGGGCGCCATGATTGGTATCGAGCTTAGGGATATGATCTACGGTGAGATCGGGGAATAGAACTAGGAGGAGAGACGAGTAAATCCTTCGCTAGTGTGTCCTACCTAAGCTTATTTGTTGGTCATCATAATATAGGATATTATGTGATATGTTAATTTGTTTAATTAACCCTTGTTTTATGGCAGTATTTAAGAATGGCTGCTGAAAACGTTAACAATGGAGTTTATGAGACCGTGGAGACGCCGGTACTCACCAACGAGGAGAAGCGTACAGCTAACAGTGGCAATGTTCCTCCCGTGAACAATGCCACCGAGCAAATGATGAGCGACGGGATGTTTAGAAGCTTTTTGCGATTCATGCAAAATCGACGAGGAGACTCGTGTACAAAATACGGAGGAAATGATAGTAACGCGCGGTTTGTCACGGCCAAACAATTCAAAGAGTTAGGACCACGATTTCCATGGAAAGCCGGATCCGATCAAGGCAAAAACGTGGGTCAAGCAAATTACCAAGATATTCGATGTCTTGGGGCACGGAGGAATGAAGGTTCCATTCGCCACCTTTATGTTTCGTGGTGAAACAGATTCTTGGTGGGAATGTGAAGCGTACTGACCAGATGCACTTAACATGTCTTGGGAAGATTTTAAACTGTTCAATGACAAGTACTTTCGGAAAGTATTCATCATATGAAGGAGGTAGAGTTTATTAGACTCAAGCAACGGAACAACGATGTGGTGTCTCGAAGACGAGGCAAAGTTCGCAGAGTTATCCGAGGTTTGCACCTCATTTGGTGGAGAATGAGGAACTAATGACACGTATGTTTACGAGAGGTCTAAACCGTAGATTCGTCAATACCTTATCTCTCATAAATTTTCTCTCAGATTCGGGGATGTTGTCAGCGAGGCTCGATTATTAGAGCGAGATAGTGAGTATACTCAACCGAGGGACCACAATCAGGGTAGTCATTAGAACGATGATAACCGGCCGAGGAGGAAAGAATCTGAGACAAAGCGGTAACCACTCGGTGGTAATCGTGGACATGATAATAGGAGAGGTGACTCAAGTGGAAATTCGAGAAGAAGATTCAACAATGACGGGAAGATATCAGCGGCAAGACCAAAGACCAACAACAAATGCTGGGGAGGAGAAGCAACCTTGGTTAGATGTTACAAATGCGGGAAGGAGGGACATATCAGCACAAATTGTCCACAACAATCCAAGGTATATTACAACTGTGGAAAGGAAGGCCACGTCGCTCGAGATTGTACTATCGCAAAACCAAGTTCAGCAGGAGTGGTGATTCCAAGGGCTGTCCCGGATAAGTCGAAATCAGCGATTCCTGGAAGAGTGTTTGTCGTGACTGGACAAAACGTGAGGAACCCAAACGAGGTGATCACGTGTAAGCTAATATTGAATTCTTACGAAGTTTATACCTTACTAGATACCGATTCTACCCATTCTTTTATCTCTCCTGCTTGTGCTCAACGTTTAAACTTGACTCCAGAGAAATTAGATTTTGATTTATCTGTTGAAACTCCGTTGGGTGAAACCTTCGTTACATCTATAGTTTATAAATCTTGCATGATCCAAGTTGGCACTATCACATTACCTGTTGATCTTATCTCTTTAAAGATACTTGCTTTTGATGTGATTTTAGGAATTGATTGCTTAACCACTCATCATGCCAAAATTGATTGTTTTCGTAAGGTTGTTAGTTTTCATATTCCTAACCAACTTTGTCATATGAATTCAAACCACTAAACCACTAAAATCGATCCATCGTCATATCAAGCCACAAAGCTATTCGTTTATTGAAAAGCGGATGTCAAGCTTTCTTAGCCCATGTTATGGATTTGAATAAAGACAAGTCGATTTGAATAATATTTACGTGTTTAGAGAATTCTCGATGTATTTCTGAAGAGCTTCACGGTCTACCCCCGTAACGTGATGTTGAATTCTTTATTGACCTTGAACCGGTACAAAGCCCATTTCTAAAACCCCATATCGAATGGCTCCTATTGAACTTCAGAGTTAAAAGTCCAATTACGGGGAGTTATTAGACATCGGTTTCATTAAATCTATAAGACGTCTCGGGGGGTGCTCTGTTTTATTAAATAAAGAAGAAAGAGCGGAGTATGCGACTTTGTATTGACTATCGAGAATTGAACCATGTCACCATCAAGAATAGGTATCCGCTACCTCGCATTGATGACACGCTCGACCCGCCATAAAGGAGCGCAATTCTTTTCAAAGATCGATCTTCGATTCGGATATCATCATTTGAAGATTAAAAGCGAGGATATTCCAAAGGCGCCTTGAGGACTAGAAAGACGGGCATTATGAATTCTTAGTCATTTCTTTTGGATTGACCAATGCTCCCGCCGCTTTCATGGATATGATGAACCGTGTATTCAAGGAATATTTGGATGATTCGTTGTTGTCTTTATTGATGACATCCTCATCTATTCCAAAGACGTGAAGATCATGAGCACCATTTGAAAGTCGGTACTACAAAGACTTCGTGAACACAAGCTTTATGCCAAGTGAAGAAATGCGAGTTCGGCTTGAGGAAGTAGCATTCCTTGGGCACGTGGTGTCAAAACAAGGAGTATCTGTTGACCGGTGAAGATTGAAGCAATACAAAGTTGGGAGCAAGAAGTCGATTGATCAAATCTGTGACTTTTCGGGCTTATTTGGTTATTATCGGAGATTTGTGGAAGGATTTTCTCGAATCGCTACTCAGATTAACTCGGTGACTCGGAAGGATGCAAAATTCTTATAAAGCGAGGAATGCGAGAAGAGCTTCCAAGAGCTCAAGAGGAGACTCATTTTCGCACTTTGTTACGACAATACCATCTGGTTCAGATGGATTTGTTATCTACAGCGATGCTTCTGGCAAGGGGTTAGGATGTGTTCTCATGCAACATGGGAAAGTCATAGCCTATGCCTCACGACAACTCAAAGAATATGAGAGGAATTATCCTACTCATGATCTGGAGTTAAGCGTGCGATCGTGTTTGCGTTGAAGATATGGAGACACTACTTATACGGGGAGAAAGTAGAGATTTATACGGATCATAAAAGCCTCAAATATTTCTTCACCCAAAAAGAACTCAACATGCGGCAACGACGCGTTGGTGGAGTCATTAAAGATTATGATCACACTATTCAATATCATCCCGAAAAGCGAACGTAGTGGTCGGCGCATTAAGTAGAAGATTATATGCAAGTACGAGTGCGATATTGTCGTAAGGCCCATTTTGTATGACTTGCAAAGGATGGAGGTAGAATTAAAGACTCGAGGACCCACATAATGATGGCGAATATACAAGTAGAACCGACTTTAATCAATAAAGTTAAAATTGCTCAAGCTACGGACACAGAAATTTGATGCGTATGAAGAAGAAAGTGCAAGAAGGAGGTATTAGGAAGCAAGAATTGATGAGGAAGGAATACTTGAGTCAATTCTAGACTTTTTGCGTTCTAACGATTCGACCAAGCATAAAATCATGATGGAGGCACACAACACCAATTTTGCAATCCATCATGGGAGTACCAAAATGTATCATGATATTCGACATACATTTTGGTGGAACAATATGAAGAGAGAGATTATGGAGTTTATCTCAAGATGTTTAACTTTGTCAACGTGTAAAGGCGGAGCATCAAGTGCCAAAAGGTCCATTGCAACCACTTGAGATTACAGAATGGAAATGGGAACACATTACTATGGATTTTGTTACTGTGTCTTCCCAAAGTTTCTCAAAGGCGTAGATGCAATTTGGGTTATTGTTGATAGATTAACCAAGTCCGCCCATTTTTACCGATACGCGAGACTTATCCCTTGAGCGTCTTGTCGTATATACGTGAATGAGATTGTACGATTGCATGGCATGCCAGTATCCATAGTTTTGGATCGTGACCGAGATTCACTTGAGATTTTGGGTTAGCTTTTAAAGCTACGGGCAGCGCGATTTCTGATTGGATTAAAGATACCATCCTTAAAGCAGACGGATAATCGAGAGACTATTCAAACCCTTGAAGATCTATTAAGACTCGTGTCCTATATTTCAAAGGAAGTTGGGATAAGTACCTACCAACCTGGTGGAATTCTCCTACAACAACGATTATCAAGCAAGTATAGGCATGGCTCCATTTGAGGCGTTGTATGGGATCTAAAATGTCGTTCTCAAAGATATCTTTGGGGACGAGGTGGGAGAAGCAACATTGTTGGGACCTTAATTAGTACGCATGACTACAAAAAGATCCAAATGATTCGACAACGTATTCAAACTTCACAAGATCGACAAAAGAGTTATGCTGATCTTCATAGAAAGGACGTGGAGTTTAATATTGGAGATCATGTATTGTTACGTATTGCTCCATGGAAAGGAGTTACAAGATTTGGGAAAAGAGGAAAGCTCAATCCAAGGTTTTTTGGTCCATTTGAGATTCTTGACCGAATAGGAAACGTAGCCTATAGACTCGCGTTACCTCCAAGTATGTCTCGTGTTCACAATGTATTCCACATATCTATGCTTTGTAAATATGTGAAAGACCCAAACCACATTATTGCATTAGAACCAGACGAGATAGCTGAAGATTTAACCTACGAGGAGATACCTATTGAGATTTTGGATAGGAAAGAGCATGTCTTACGCACGAAGGTTATACCACAAGTTTAGGTTTTGTGGAGAAACCATGCAATTGAGGAAATGACATGGGAGTTGGAATCGGAGATGAAAGCGAGGTACCCTCACCTTTTCAATATACCAGGTACGTACGTTAATTTCGAGGACGAAATTTCATAAGGAGGGGAGGTTGTAAGACCCCAACTTATTATAAATAAAATTGAATTTTCCTTTATTCATTATTCTAAATTAATAAGGGTTAATTTGATATAATTCTTTGGTTATGGGTGAAATGTGCAAAGTTTACAAAATAAGCAAGTGGTTATAAAATATTCATTATTGTCGGGGAATATTCGTTTGGTCGTGGAATATTCTTTTTGTCGAGGAATCTCAAAGACGACGGCGTTGTCATTGGTGGGCCCCATAACGAAAAAAGCGGTTGGATGAAAGAAAAGCGACAAAGATTGAGTTTTATAAATAATCTGGCGTAAATTGTTACCAATTAACTTTGTTGGGTTACGGTGGTTAAAATACAATGAATATGTGTGGTTGCACAAGTAATACCAGCGGTATTACCGTGATATTGTTGAATTATTGATCCTTACGTAAGAAGGCACTACTCAATAATTATTACGATGAATTCTTTATTCAATATTATATTGATTCAATAATTCTTTGCGTTGATATTTTGTATCATTTGTTGTTTCAATAATTGTCATTACACAAGATTTTCCATTATCAAATCAATAATTCATATTATTTGAATAATATTATCGAGATAACATTATTGGCAATGTCTAGAAAGTTCGTCTAAGGAGAGGTTTGGTCACCTAATTTGCCAAGAAGGAGAAATCCTTATTGGAAAGCCCCTCTTTCACAGGAGCTACACGGTTGTCGATCTTTGTGATTCTGTAATATTATTTTAAAATAATTAATTATTGATTATTATGATAAAGAAAATATTTATTTTATGTGGATATAGATGGAGAAAATTTTTAATGCGATAATTGTTGAAAATTAATATTTTATCTTTTTCTCGATAAAATAATTCATTTAAATATATTATTTTAATAATATATTAATGGTGATATTTTTATAATGAATGTGGGATATGAGTATATGAGGAGGTAGAGTATTTTGTGGCATTAAATGTTTAACACATATTTTTGTGTGTCGGTGGACACAATTCTTTTTAAAAAATTTATTATAGTATAAAATGCGCCTGTTTATGGATTTTGGTCAATTTACATTTGGAATTTGGAAAACTTTCTTCCGCAAAGTTGTAGAGAATGGAATTTCCCATGGAAAATCGCGCGTTTTGAATTTTTTCGATAACCGAGCTATTTTCTATGAATTGTTGAAGTTTCGGAAAATAAAATGATTTTTATTAAATTATGGGTGGGACCCACTTTTATTCTAACACATGTGTAATGCTAATTTGAGTCAATGATGGTGGTGGTATTTGAATTGGTAGGTAAGCATCGTAGGAAATGTGTTTAATAAATAATATTAATTTATTATTTAGTCTCCTTTCAGGCGTTCTAACATTTTCCTATAAATAGAGGCTAAGTTAGAATTGAAAATCACACCGAAACTAAGTTTTTCTCTTTCTTTCTCTAAATTATCGAAGCGTATTCTTGTGAGTATACTTTGAGTGTTGCTATACTGGTCGCGGGTTTTCACAAGACTATATCCGAAATTCAATGTAAAATACGGTTATTTTGAGGTAAAGGGTATTATTTTCTTCTTAAATGATATTTTTCTTCAATATCATTATGCCGAAGTATTGGTGAACTTTTTATCAAATTTGGGACTTGTTGTGTCGGGATTACTATTCACGTATACGGCACTATTCACGTATACGACACTATTCACGAATACTAAGACTATTCATTAAAAAATAAAAATTTTCTTTTGTCCAAAATATCTATTACGGATACTAGCTTTGATTGTATCCATGTTTTGATCATTCTTGAATTTTACACCAATATGATTATTTTCGAAGTATTTTTGGACATGGGTAAAACAAAGTACGAATCCTTAATCCTTAATCCTTGTCATTTTGTTTCATTGGATTCGTTTCTTTAAAAGTATTTTTCATCATCCTCAGTCTTAAATGATGATATAAATGAATATCTTTGGCTTGTAGTGCAAAGATGAACGATTAATCGATGAATATCTTTGGCTCAGTGCAAAAAGATGAGCAGTGTTGAGATGAACATGACCATTTGGTGATTTAAATGAATATCTTTGGCTGTAGTGCAAAGATGAATATTGATTGTTATTGAGGATAAAATATTGATGATGGACTTTTAAACCTTAGAAGGCATGTAGAATTCTTTCTCACGTGACTCTTCTAATGGATTATTGTTTCATTGCATTTGTTGATCTAAAACTTGTTGTCTATTGTATTCTATTAGATTTTTTCCTGTTGAAGACTAACGATAATTTGTTGTATATTATCTTAGTCATAATATTCTTTTCTTGGGCTAGTTGAGCTCACCCTTTTCCTTTTGTTCCATTTTTCTTCTCGGGAGGTGAGAACATAAAGCAGGATCGAGTCGGGGTATGGAGTGATGGTTCTAGGAAGATGTTTTAGATGTCCTCACTATTTCTGTAAAATAGTGTATGAATAATTAATGAGGACTTATTTGGGTGTGTATATTGTCTAGAAGACAATATTTGTATTCAAACTCACAGTTGTATTGTCGTATTCTACACGACATCTGTATTGTCAAAGTTGTAGTTTGCTTTCTATACCATGTATTTTGGCGACTCAGAATGGGTGTTGTATACCTATTTTGGGGGCGTCACACCTGGTGTTTCGAAAAGGTGAGGATACCTCGCTTTCATTTCTGATTCCAACTCCCAGGTCATTTCTTCAATAGCATGGTTTCTCTACAAAACCTTAACTTGTGGTATAACCTTGGTGCGTAGGACATGCTCTTTCCTATCCAAGATCTTAACAGGTACTTCTTTGTACGTTAAATCTTCGGCTATCTCTTCTGGTTCTAACGCAAATAGGTGAACTCCCTTTTGTTGGAGCGAATTTGGGTGGTGCCTTTCCTGAGCCTCGGAGAATTAGTCTTCTCACGAGTCCAGTAATCAAACACAGACGGGATAGCCTCCTGGTGGAGGGACCACAGAACATACATTCACATACATCGCGTCTCACCGTATGAAAAATGATGACATGTGCGAAGCACTAATATCACAAGCAGATATGGTGCGAAGCACTAATATCACAAGCAGTTATGGTGCGAAGCACTAAGTGCAATAAGGAAATGCATTCGTACACATTCATCAAATGTAAATGCAACATCCACACACAAGTAGATAATGATTTGAAAAGATTGAAAATAGCGGCTTAAGTCCTCTTCTTTGGAGTCCCTAGCAGAGTCGCCACTGTCAACGCGAGGATTTTTAGATGTCCTTTCCATTACTTGTTCTTTGGTGTTCTCATTTTAGGTGAGATTTGTTTGAAAAAACAAGTGAAAAGGTCGACATGTATAATGTCGACGATGGACTGTTAAGAGTCGCCATTGGTTTTTAAATGGTTGTACCAACACAATCGAGAAAAGGTTTGCACATTGACCCGGTGATGTGACACTACTTAAAAGCGAATTCGGTGAAACCGAGATTCATTAGGGTCGGGGACTTGGTTATGCGGGGAAGGTGTTAGGCACCCCCCGACATCCGTGTTACCACGGTGACCGCCTCTTTTCATGAAACTATTATCTGAATGTGTGTGTGTGTAGGTCAATGTGCTGTTATTTGGAAGTAGTGCGAGGCCTCGTTCGAACCTATATACACAGGGTTTGAATTTATGTAAAAAATCAATTTTTAGCGAGATATAGCAATGATGTTTTATAAAAAAGGTTTTTTAAACCCTGATGCTCAATAGTAATTGAGACCTTTTACACTCCCATTTTATTAAGTGTTCGAATTGATTGATTTTATTTGACAGATGCGAGGCATCCGTACGAAAATAATATACAAAATAATGTCGACTTCCTCGTGGGTATGGGAACCATCTGAGGAAATTCAGACACCGCAGAATAATTTACAAGCTGCGTACAGTTGAAAATGTCCATCACGGGAACCGAATCTAGATTCAATGGGATGAATCTGTGATCACATGATTCCTAGGCGCACAGAGTACTGCAATTTATATGAAAGTAGTATGCAGTTATATATATAAAAGTTGTAAATATATATATACAGACATGATCACCAACCACGAAGCACCTCCATGGGGGATCAAAAATGTAAATAAAGCTGTAAAAGCTATCAACCACCACGGAGGAAACTCAAGTAGGAATGAAACTTAAATAAAGTCGTAAATACCAATCAAGCGCCACGAAGGAAACTCCAAGCGGGACAAAATGTAAATAAAGTCATATTAAAGCGATCAAATCGCCATGCAAGTAAACTCCAGGCGGACGAAACGTAAAGAAAGCCGTAAAAGCGATCAACCACCACTTAAGTAAACTCTGGGTGGGACAAAATATATATATATATATATATATATATATATATATATATATATATATATATATATATATATATAAAAGCAATAAACGCATATCGGATGTAAAATCAGGCTCATCGAATGAGTTCACCACGATTCATATCTATATTATATATATATATATAAAAGCGAATAAACATATAGAATGTAAAATCGAGGCTCATCGAATAGAGTCAGAGCACACGTTAATATATATAAATGTATATATATATATATATATATATATATATATATATATATATATATATATATATATATATATACTTATATGAGCTATTTTCGATATGCATACTATTTTTATATATATATATATATATATATATATATATATATATATATATATATATATATATATATATATATATATATATATATATTAAAATAGTAAATGCATTGCATCAAGTCTCAGGCTCATCGAACAAAGTCGATATACGCTATATATATATATATATATATATATATATATATATATATATATATATATATATATTAAAGCAAGAAACGCACTGCATGAAGTCTAGGCTCATCGAACAAAGTTCGACACACATTTAATATATATAAATGTATATATATATTAAAGCGAAGAACGCACTGCATCAAGTTCAGGCTCATCGAACAAAGTTCGACATACGATTAATATATATATATATATATATATTAAAGCAAATAAACGCCTCGCATCAAAGTTCAGGCTCAATCGAGGCATAACTCGATGATGTTAGTTAATATATATATATATATATATATATATATATATATATATATATACTGATGAAATGAAACCACGGACCGAAGTCCAGGAAAAAGCAAGCAACACGACTCTCAACGTGTAGAAGGGTGTGTGTAGAGATGAAGAGAAAGACTCTAAAGTGTGTGAGAAGGCTTACAGTTGACTGCCAAAGAAGACTTCTATATCTTTAGAGTGGGTAAACACTGACTTTTGTAGGTACAAAAGGGTTATATATGAGCTCACAGGTGTTTAAAAGGGGAAAGTACACTGCATGGGGTGAGTGCAGAGCAAATTAAGTAGGGCTTCCTCGCCTTTTTCTCTTGTAAAATGGGCAGCCCAAGCCCTCTATTTATAAGCAATTTAATAGTAGGTGTGCAGAGGCAACCCGGGTGGGCCTGTGTTTTTTGGGTCGTCGTCTCGGCACGTGTACTCGCAAACGTAATGTTCACTCGAACTTTCGGAAGTGCAACTGGGCATCCGTTTGAGGTATACATGACCTATTTCGGACCATGGTTGTCGAGAGTTTAGACGATGGCATGGGATTAGAGTTTGTGACGAAGTCATTGAAGATGGGACGATGCCCTCCGGTCTTCAAGCTTCAACTTTCATCCGTTACCCCGGACAATAGTCACTCGGGATTGGTTAGTCTTGTGGGACATCGTTGTGTACAGTTGTTGAGACGACGTGGCATGGCATCGCGTTAGCTAGATGACGATGTTACCCCTCACCGGTGTTATCGCCAGATTGGACTGATAAAGCAGACGTTGCTCAGACTTCGCTTAGATTGGACTGCTACAATTGTTGAAGGTCCTTGTCATCTTTGAGGTGCTTTGTCTTCCGATGTTATAGCTAGGGTTGAGTAAAGTGTATCTCGTTGTGAGCACCGAGATTGAAGCTGGTTGCATTTGAAACAAGCATTTCCGGGGTTATCGCCGAAACTGCATTCCTTGGGGTTATCACCAAGGTTGGTGGCTATTCCCATGGTTGGGATGGAAACTGGATACCTCGGGGTTATCTCTGAGATTAATCGGTCTTCTCCGGTGTGTGTTCCAGTATTGGATCTTCACGCCTCGGGGTTATCTCCGAGGTTGGAATTGTTACTCCCAGAATGTTATCCGGGGTTGATGCTGAACTTCCGGTAGTATCCGGTATGGATATGGATTGTCTTTCAGGGTTCTCTCTTAAAAGATGAATGTGTCCTCCTGTAATGTTAGTGACAGTAGTACTAAAAATTTTGAGTGTCTACACTTATCTTTTATGATTACATATAATCTAGATTAGGATTTCCCACCAATGGGAGCTTGACACCCATGTACTTTGTGTAAGAGCTTAAGATAAAAAGAGAGATTAGTTTACCACTTATGAAAACTTAAGTATCAAATCAACTAGCCATTTTTGCTTTATTTTCTTTATGCCCAATTTGATTAATCAAATACCTAAAATGTCTTTAAATAATTGGGCTAAGGATTGGTTCTTTAATTTAATTCCTTTGGGCTTCCTAATTAATTATTTGGGCCATTTGAGAAACATAGTCCATTACTTTGATCTCTCTTACCCTAATTGTTCATTTAGGATTTCTATCCCCATCTTTTGGGATTTAAATACTTACTCATGACCCTTTAACTTATAACCTAATTAGGTTTTCTTTAACTAGGTTTGAAATAAATAAGCAATTGAGATGAATAAAATTAACCTCTTAGGTTAGTATACATTTTAAATACTAATATTTCTTTAATACCATAACACTTAGGTTATTTAATTACCTCACCTAATGTATAATTAGGTTATGTGGCTTCCCTTTTTAATTCAATTCATATAATCAGTAAGTATATGTATCAACACATACAATATATATTTATTTAGCTATACTCCTTCCCACATATGTCATCACATATTTACTCACTATATGACACAAAATTTATAATATCAATAATATACTTACAAAGTGACTTAAAGTTCTTGGTTATTACATCATCCCAGGTAGAATATAGTATTCTACATATGCATGCTAATTATATAGTATATATATTATTATACATGTTGATGTATGTTTAATATGACGCGTATTTCTATATATATATATTTGCATACGCGCTAATCAAGATGAGAATAATTAATAACAAAACCCTCAAAAAGATAATATATTAACTTGAGTACGTTCAAAGACATGGGAGAATGTCGAACATAGCCTTCTATCATAATAAAGTAATAGAGTATCTAATATTTAATATGAGTTTGTTATGCACACACAAAGCAAGTATTAAATATTTGAGATGTTGTTTTATTACATTGGATGTTTATAAGGAATTGAATAATTCCGTTTTGTTGTGCACACACAAGGATTGTATTTTTCTCTTCACTTATATGAAAATGTTGGGTTTAACTTAACTTAGATTATTTTAGTTCGGATGTGCACATACTTGGCCATTATAATCTAAGAGGCAAAATAAATAAAAGGAGTTACATGGAGATGTAATCGACAAGAGTTGTCCACCTTTTGAATAAATATGTAGTTTGTTGTGCACACACAAGGCTATATATTTATTGCAATTGGATCGTTTCTCACTAAGAATATTTTACAAAGTCACCAATATAAAATCTGTCGAACTGTATATAAAAGAGGGTTATATAGTTTAAAGAAATAGTGGGAGACACCATTTTAATAAAGACCTAAATTAATCTGGTGATTAATAAAAGAATGCATGTTAATGTTGTTAAATTACAAATTCATTTATAGAATTTTACAAATGTCTAATTCACTATCACTATGCAGTATATTAGATGCTAAAAGTTAACTGAACCTAATTAAACGGATTGGTTAAGGAATTTGAGAATAGCTCTCAAGGCTGAAAAGTTATCTTATGTCCTTAATACACCTATCCTTGCAATGGTTGCAGACGATATCTCTGAGGAAGAGATTGCTACTTTTAGAAAGTGGCAAGATGATGCACAGTTGGCTCAATGCATGCTCGCATCCATGAGTAATGAGCTTCAACTTCAGCATGAAATTATGGATGCTCCTACTATAATCTTGCACTTCAAGTAGTTGAATGGTGAGGAAAGTAGGACTGCTAGATATCAAATATCTAAGGATCTCTTCCGATCTAGAATGGCTGATAACAATATAGTATAAACACGCGTCCTTAAGATAATCAATTGGATTCAACAATTTGGATTACTAGTTTTTAAATGGATGGAGAGTTGAGCCAAGATTTGATCTTGTAGTAACTCTCGAACTCCTTCTCACAATTTTTTTGTGAATTTTCACATGAGCAAACTAGATATCAACCTGCCTGATTTGCTTAACATGTTGAAAACTACCAAGAGTCATTTTTCACCCAAGAAAGACCAATTCTTACTGGTAGATGATTCTTCCAAGAAGTGGAAGACAGGAAGAGGGCCAAAGGATCTTCTAAAAAGAAGAACAATTCAAAGAAGGCAAAAGAAAAGGCAAATACAAAGGACAATAAGAACAAAATTTATACAGATAACAAAGGAGTTTGCTTCCACTGCAATAAACCTAGACACTGGAAAACTAACTGCAAGAAATGTCTTGCAAAAGCTAACCAGAAGAAGTTTAGTGAATCTTCGATTACATATATAGGTTTATTCATGATTGAAATAAATCTTTCTATAAGTCATGGTTCTACTTGGAAATTGGATATCAACTTAGTTCTCATAAATACAGATTTATGTAGGGACCAAGCAGAAGTAGAAATCTGAACAATGATGAGGTCGTCCTATGAGTGGGAAATGGAGAAAATATTGCTACATTAACTGTATGAGCTTATTGATTAGCATTGCCTACGGGAAAATCTATTAAGTTAATAAGTTGTTATTATGTTCTAGTTCTAATTAGAAACATTATTTCCATTCTGTTGTTAGACAATGAAGTTTTGGAATTATATTTAGGAACAATGG
This sequence comes from Panax ginseng, assembly GCA_020205605.1. NCBI lineage: Eukaryota > Viridiplantae > Streptophyta > Magnoliopsida > Apiales > Araliaceae > Panax > Panax ginseng. Next base: position 84,458,352 of record CM035142.1, on the reverse strand, counting down.
TTTTTCTATTTATAATAATAATAATGTTTTGTTTGGAACTGGAACATTACTTAATGGACTTTGTATACTTGACTCAAATGAAAATAATTTTGCAAATTGAACAAACTACTAAAAGAAAAGGAGATGATCATTCAAAGAGTTGAATATGTGTATTTAATGAAATATAAGTCTTGATCGTTTGAAATGTTTAAAGAATTCAGAAGTGAAACCAATTGGCAAAGTATTAGGATTCTTCGATTAGATCGAGGAAGAAATACTTGTGCAATAAGTTTCTAGATCATCTTAAATTGTTTTCTCAAAATGGACGCCTCTTGGTACGCAATAATTGATTGATGTATCTTAAAGGAAAAATGATACCTTATTGGACATGGTGAGGTCCATAATGATTTTACCGACATTTCAGTATCCTTCTGAGGTATGTTGTAGGGTATGTTTGGGTATATTAAAGTATATATGGAGGTAGGTAAATGATCAACAAAGGATCTATCACTTCCAGTAAAGGAAGAGAATGTCCTATGCGATTCGATGAATAACAACTCAGAAATCCTTGGCCAAGGTAGAATGGAAATTATAAAGGAGTTTCTAATTTACATTAATCAGAGTTGGGCATTTTGAATCGAAATGCATAAGATTAAATAAATAAGACTTGTAAGTAATTCTATGTCTTGTGTTTAATCGGGACATTATACGGTAGAAGAATTGAATTGTATGGTAACTATTCACATAATAGGTTCTTTATATTCTTTGTGATTAATATTGAATTCATATTATCCGGATAGTCATGATACATTATTTATAAGGTGTCACTCATGATGTAGAATAAATATTATTTATTTATATTTTAATTATAGGAGTTTAATTTATTATGAATAATATTAGAATAGTTCTAATTTATTTATTCTACTACCGGCTTAATATTGAACCTAGATGATCACACCACAAAATGGAGAAATATGATTTTAGAAGTGATTGGCTTAATAATAATAAATTAAGTATATTTAATTTATTAGTGAAATAAATTAAATAACTTAAGATTTATAATTAAGTATGGATCCTTTACAATAATATACAACTTTTAGAAAGTAATTATACTATTAGTGCACTCATAAAATATTTATACAATTAATACACTTTCTATATTTATTTACAATATTAGTGCAATTATGATTTCTTAATTTAGGGAATTAGTATGCAATTAGGATTCAATTCATAATAATAAGAAAACCTAAAATCAAGGAGAAATAACTACCATAATTAATAATTCAAATTCAAATATCGTGGATCTAACAACAAATTCAAATTCAAATTCAAAAATAATAATTAAAATTCAAATATTCAAAGTTTGGCAACGTCATCTTCCTCCTCCCCTTCGCTGGCCATCTTCCTCCTCCTCTTCTCCGCCGCTTCAACACCATGGATGCCGATCTCCTCATCCATTACGGCCACAGCTGCCATTGTGACGAAGGTTGATTTAGTCTAGAAATTAAAAGGAAAAAAGATAAATTTTAGTGCAGTTGGTATCCAAATATTTATACAAAGGTAACCATTTTAGTTTTTGTGGGTAACCAAGAGAAATTTCAGTGCAGTTGGTAACCAAAACTTTCAAAGGTAATAATTTTAGTTTTTGTTAGTTACATTTGTATTAATGTTTGGCTACCATGCACTATGAAAAAAGAAATCTATAATAAATTTTTTATAATTAATTGGTAACCCAATAAAACTGAATTGGTTACCTTTGTATTAAGGTTTGGCTACCAACTGCATTATAAAAAAAATCTACAATAGATTTTTTTTAATTAATTGGTAACCTAATAAAACTGAATTGGTTACATTTGTATAAAGTGTTAGCAACCAACTGCACTATTAAATAAAAAAAAATCTATAATAGATTTTTTAAAAATAAATTAAAAACCTAATAACACTAAATTGGTTACCTTGGTATGAATGTTTGGCTACCAACTGTACTATTAAAAAATCACAACAACTGTACTATGAAAAAATCGCAAGTGGAGGATGGCATTAATATATAGTAGATTTTATGCTCTACTTGACTCTTCTAATGGATTGTTTGTTCCGCTGCAGTTAAACTTGATGTTTGTTATATTTTATCAGTTTAACACTGTTGAAGGCTAACGATAAATTATTCTGCATTATCTTAGTCATAATATTTCTACTGGGCTAGTTGAGCTCACCCTTTTGCTTTCATTGTTCTCTTCAGGAAATGAGAACGTAGCTGGGACTAGTCGGAGAACGGAGTGACGGTCCAGATGATAGCGACAAGTACTTTCCCCAAAGTATTCGTTACATGAAAGAGGTAGAGTTCATCAAGATGGAGCAAAACAATATGACCGTGTCGTAGTACGAAGCCAAGTTTGCCGAGTTATCCCGGTTTGCGTCCCACTTGGTTGATAATGAGGAGAGAATGATGCGGATGTTTCTAAGAGGTTTGAAACCCTAGATACATCAATATCTAATTTCTCATAAACTGTGTTTGTATTTAGATGTTGTAAATAGGGCTCAATTATTGGAGCGCGATAAAGAGTCAACCCAACCAAGAGAAAGTAGCCGGCAAAATGATAATACCAGTAGTAACAGTCATCGAAGAGGTTATAACAAACGTGGAGGGAATCAACATGCCAGAAATGGTAACCACTTCGGTGGTAATCATGGCCAAGACAATAAAAGTGGACATTTCAAGAAGAGGAGATTCAACAAAGATGGAAAGATGTCATCACCAGCACCCGTTGTTAAGGAAGGAAAAGGACCACCTATCATATGCTTCAAATACGGAGGGGAGGGACACATCAGTCCAAACTGTGCGCAGCAGTCCAAAACGTGTTACAATTATGTAACAAAAGGTCACCTAGATAGATTTTGTCGTACTGGGAAGCCAAGTCCAGTTGGAACGGTGACACCAAATGCCGTCCCAAACAAGTCAAAACCAGTAGTTCAAGGGAGAGCATTTGTTGTGACCTCCCAGAAAGCAAGGAACCCGAACGAGGTCATCACGGGTAAGCTTATCATAAACTCTAGCAAAGTATATACCTTATTTGATACCGGTTCTACTCATTCTTTTATTTCTTCTACTTGCGCTCAATGTTTAAATTTGACTCCAGAGAAATTAGACTTTGACTTATCTGTTGAAACTCCGTTGGGAGAAACCTTCATTACATCCACTATTTATAAGTCTTGTTTGGTTCAAATCGGTACCCTCACATTACCTTTCGATCTTATTTCCTTAAAACTACTTGCGTTTGACGTAATTCTAGGGATTGATTGGTTAACTACTCATCATGCAAAAATTAATTATTTTCGTAAGGTTGTTAGCTTTCATATTCCTAACCAACCTATTATGCGAATTCAAGCAACCAAACCATTAAAATCAATCACTGTTATCTCAAGCCATAAAGCTATTCATTTATTTAAAAACGGATGTCAAGCTTTCTTAGCTCATGTCACGGATTTAAAAAAAATTCGTCAGATTTGAATGATATTTCTATTGTTAATAAATTTTCGACATATTCTCAAGAACTTCTGGCCTACCCCAGAGCGTGAAGTTGAATTTTGTATCGACCTTGAACCCAGACAAAACCCATTTCCAAAGCCCCATATCGAATGGCTCCTATTGAACTTCGTGGAGTTAAAAACCTAATCGCAGGAATTGTTAGACATTGGCTTTATTCGCCCCTAAGACGCCTCCTTGGGGTGCTCTTTGTTCTATTCATAAAGAAGAAAGATGGGAGTATGCAACTTTGTATTGATTATCGGGAGTTGAATCATGTCACCATCAAAATAGGTACCCATTGCCATTTAATTGATGACCTGTTTGATGGGTTGCAAAGGCGCCAAATTCTTTTCAAAGATTGATCTTCGCTTAGGATATCACCAATTGAAGATTAAAACCGATGACATTCCAAAAGCGCCGTAACTCTGCAGACGGCATTACGTAATTCCTAGTCATGTCTTTTGGATTGACTAATGCTCCTCATGCTTGGCCATGGATATGATGAACCGAGTATTCAAGGAATATTTGGATCATTTTGTGGTTGTCTTTATTGATGACATCCTTGAAAGTAGTATGCGCACAAGCCAATCATGTTTGATGATAAAGTATATACTTTGTAACAATCTTATTCATTTATTAATAAAAAGTATTAATTTATTAAAGGCTTGTAATTATCTACATGATGCTGTTTTATAATATGTGATAAACCCATAGTTTTAAGCAATGCTTTTAGAATAATGATGATGATCATTCTAATGAGATCTAAATTCTTAGAAAGCTTAAAACTAAAATAGTTCCCAATCATTGGATTACTAAATTGGGGATTAGTGAATCTGGATAGTTTAGTACATACGTTGCTTTCTCATTGGATGAAGATGATTGATCTCATGATCATTTGTGTGGAGACACTAAATCAAGTATGTAGGTGCTTATTAGAGAATAAGTTCACTGAACGTGGCTCGTTAAGGAATACCTAATGGAGTTTTACCTGAATGTCAATAGGAATTCCTGTAGTGATAGTAGTACAAGTGATCCTTGGACTTGAGATCATCATAGTATCTTAGCCCATGTGAAAATGGCAGCACCAGCAGCAACTGGTTCCAAGGGAGGGGAACGACCACCGGTCGTATGCTACAAATGCGAAAAAGAGGGACATATCAGTCCAAACTGCCCACAACAGTTCAAGGTATGCTATAATTGTGGAAAGGAAGGACATATCGCTCGGGATTGTACGGTAGCGAAACCTAGTTCAGCGGGGACGGTGACTCAAAAGATTGTCCCAGAAAAGTCAAAGTCAACAGTTCTTGGAAGAGCGTTTGTTGTGACTGGTCAAAATGCGAGAAACCCAAACGAAGTGATCACGAGTAAGCTAATCATAAATTCTTGTGAAGTTTATACTTTACTAGATACCGGTGCTACCCATTCATTTATCTCTCCTATTTGTGCTCAACGTTTAAATTTGACTCCGGAAAAATTAGACTTTGACCTATCTGTGGAAACTCTGTTAGGAGAAACTTTCATCACATCCACTATTTATAAATCTTGTTTGATTCAAGTTGGCACCATCACCTTACCTGTTGACTTTATCTCTTTAAAGATACTTGCTTTTGATGTGATTTTAGGGATTGATTGGTTAACTACTCATCATGCCAAAATTGATTGTTTTCGTAAAGTTGTTAGTTTTCATATTCCTAACCATCCCGTTGTTCAATTCAAGCAACTAAACCATTAAAATCAATCACCGTCATATCTAATCATAAAGCTATTCATTTATTGAAAAATGGATGTCAAGCTTTCTTAGCCCATGTTATGGATTTGAATAAAGACACGCCAAATTTGAATAATATTCTGTTGTTATCGACTTTCCCGACGATTTCAAGAACTTCCTTGCCTACCCCGTAACGTGAAGTTGAATTCTTTATTCGACCTTGAACTCTGGTACAAAGCCCATTTCTAAAACCCCATATCGAATGGCTCCTATTGAACTTCGTGGAGTTAAAGGTCCAACTACAGGAGTTGTTGGACATCGGTTTCATTCATCCTAGTACATCTCCTTGGGGTGCTCCTATTTTATTTATAAAGAAGAAAGACGGGAGTATGCGACTTTGTATTGACTATCGGGAATTGAACCATGTCACTATCAAGAATAGGTATCCTCTACCTCGTATTGATGACTTGTTTGACCAGTTGCAAGGAGCAAAATTCTTTTCAAAAATCGATCTTCGTTCTGGATATCATCAGCTGAAGATTAGAACTGAGGATATTCCAAAGACCGCCTTCGTAACTCCTGCAGACGGCATTATGAATTCTTAGTCATGTCTCTTCTGGACCGACTAATGCTCCCACGGCTTTCATGGATATGATGAACCGAGTATTCAAGGAATATTTGGATGGATTGTTGTTGTCTTTTATTGATGACATCCTCATATATTCCAAAAGCCGTGAAGATCATGAGCACCATTTGAAGTCGGTACTCCAAAGGCTTCGTGAAAACAAGCTTTATGCCAAGTTAAAGAAATGCGAAGTTCGGGCTTGAGGAAGTAGCATTCCTTGGGCACGTGGTGTCGAAAACATGGAGTATCTGCTGATCCGTGCCAAGATTGAATCAATACAAAGTTGGGAGTAATCAAGTTTGTGATCAAGCACGCAGCTTTTCCGGGCTTAAATGGTTATTATCGGAGATTCGTGGAAGGATTTTCTCTAATCGCTACTCCATTAACTCAAATTTGAATTTTAAAGATATAAAATTGTATGGAGCGAGGAATGCGAGAAGAGTTTCCAAGAGCTTAAGAGGAGACTTATTTTGGCACTGTTTCTAACAATACCATCCTGCATCGATGGATTTGTTATCTACAATGATGCTTCGTGCAAAGGGTTAGGATGTGTTCTCATGCAACGTGGAAAGTCATAGTTTACGCCTCGCGACAACTTAAAGAATATGAGAGGAATTATCCTACCATGATCTAGAGTCAGCAAAGTAATCATTTTCGTATAAAGATCCGGAGGCACTATCTATATGGGGAGAAAGTGGAGATATATTCGCACCATAAAAGCCTTAAATATTTCTTCACTAAAAAGAACTCAACATGCAAGCAATGACGCTGGCTCGAGCTATTGAAAGACTACGACCACACTATTCAATACCATCCCGAAAAAGCGAAACGGTAGCCGACGTGTTGAGTAGAAGATCATATGCAGGAATGAGTGCGATGATGTCAAGTATACGCATAGAGCCAACTTTAATAGAAAAAGTTAAGATTGCTCAAGCCACCGACCCAGAGCTAATGCGTATGAAGAAGAAAGTACAAGAAGGTGCTATTCCGGAAGCGAGAATTGATGAAGAAGGAATACTTCGAGTCCACTCCAGACTTTGTGTCCCTAATGACTCTAATTTGAAGTACAAGATTATGATGGAGGCACACAATACACCATTTGCAATCCATCCTGGAAGTACCAAAATGTATCGTGATCTTCGACATACATTTTGGTGGAACAATATGAAGAGAGAGATTGCAAAGTTTATCTCAACGTGTTTAACTTGTCAACGTGTAAAGGCGGAGCATCTAGTACCTAAGGGTCCGTTGCAACCACTTGAGATTCTGAAATGGAAGTGGGAACAGATTACCATGGATTTCGTTATGGGTCTTCCTACGATTTCTCAAGGCATCAATGCTATTTGGGTTATTGTTGATAGATTAACCAAGTCCGCTTTCATTTCTTGCCGACACGGAGACTTATTCCTTGAACGCCTTGCTAGTATATATGTAAATGAGATTGTGAGGTTGCATGGGATGCCAAGATCCATAGTTTTGGATCGTGACCCAAGATTCACTTCAAGATTTTGGGTTAGCTTGCAAAAAGCTATGGGCACGGATTTATTTATTCGATTCGCATACCATCCTCAAAACAGACGGACAATCGAGAGAGGACTATTCAAACTCTTTAAGATCTATTAAGACTCGTGTCCTAGACTTCAAGGGCGTTGGGATAAGTATTTACCATTGGTGAAATTCTCCTACAACAACAGTTATCGTGAAAGTATAGTGTGGCTCCATTTGAAGCATTATATGGACGAAAGTGTCGCTCTCCAATATGTTGGGATGAGGTGGGTGAAGCAACATTGTTGGGACCCGAAAGTTAGTACTTATGACTACCAAAAGATCCAAATGATTCGATAACGATACAAACAAGACAAGATCGACAAAAGAGTTATGCGGATCTTCATCGAAAGGACGTGGAATTTAGTATAGGGGATCATGTATTGTTGCGAAGTTTCTCCATGGAAGGAGTTACAAGATTTGGGAAGAGAGGAAAGCTCAATCCACGATTTATTGGTCCATTTCAAATTCTTGACCGAGTAGGAAATGTAGCCTATAGACTCGACCTCCAAGTAGTATGTCTCGTGTTCATAATGTGTTTCACATATATGTACTTCAGTAAAATATGTGAAAGACCCGAACCATGTTATTGAGTTAGAACAGGACGAGATAGTCAAGACTTAACGATGAGGAGTTACTGTCAAGATCTTGGATAGAAGGAGCATGTCCCACGTGACGAAGGTCATACCACAAGTTAAAGTTTTGTGGAGGAACCATGCTATAGAGGAAATGACGGGAATTGGAAACTAAATGAAAGCGATGTATCCTCACCTTTCAAACACAGTGTGTACGTGACGCCAATTTCGAGGACGAAATTTCATAAGGAGGAGTGTTGTAAGACCCCAACTTATTATTAATGAAATTTAATTTTCTATTTATTATTTTGAAATAGTAAGGGTTGATTTGATTAATGTGGATAGTTATGGGTAAAATACTTAAAATATTTCAAAAAATAAGCAAGTGGTTATAAAATATTCATTATTATTGGGGAATATTCGATTTGGTCGTGGAATATTCAGATCGTCAAGGAATATTCATACGACGACGCAAACCCATGTGTGGGCCCCATAATGGAAAGCGATGGAGGAAGAAAATGACAAGAATAAGTTGTTTAAAAATAACTACAGAAGTTGTTATCGTTAATATCGTTAAAATACTCTATGGTTAAAACATAAGAAGACACTCAGATTGCACCAATTATTGATTCTTACGTAAGAAGGCACTACTCAATAATGGTTACATGAATTATCGCTCAAAGATTTTATTGATTTAATAATTGTTGCATTGATATTTTATATTGTTGTTGTTTCAATAATTGTCATTACACAAGATTTTTCATTATCAAGCAATAATTCATATTATCCTAATAATATTATTAGATAACATTATTGGCAATGTCTAGAAAGTTCGTCTAAGGAGAGGTTTGGTCACCTAATTGCGGCCAAGAAGAGAAAATTTTATTCGAAAGCCCCCTCTTTCCGGAACTACCGTCACAAGATCGTGATTCTCGTAATATTATTTATGAATAATTAATTATTGACTTATATAATGAGGAAAATATTGATTTTATGTGGATATAGATGGAGAAAATTTTAATGTGACAATTGTTGAAAATTAATATTTTATCTTTTCTCGATAAAATAATTCATTTAAATATATTATTTTAATAATATATTAACAAGTGATATATTTTATAATGAATGTGGGATATATGAGTATATGAGGAGGAAGAGTATTTTTGTGGCATTAAATGTTTAACACATATTTTGTGTGTTGGTGGACACAATTATTGACCAAATTTGATTATAAATTGTAAAATCACTGCTTCAGGATTTCTTTGGCCAATTTCGCTTGGAATTTGGAAAACTTTCTTCTACAAAGTTGTAGAGAATTGAATTTTCTATAAAAATTTTGAGATTCGAATTTTCTAATAAAAGGGCTATTTATTATGAATTATTGAAGTTCAAGTCCAAAATAATTGATTTTGGAAGTTTAAAATATTTTTAATTACAAAACCATTTTTTTTTTTTCATTTTTGAAACTCATTTAACATGTGATTAGGAGGTGAATTCAGATTGTTAGTAATGCGTATGAAGTTGTGGAAAAATTATAATATTAATTTATTAAATTTTCTACTTTGGTGTTCTAAGCATTTTCTATAAATAAATAGGTGCTTAGGTTAGAATTGAAAATCACACCGTAAATTGAAGTTTTCTCTCTATATTATCGAAATGTATTCTTGTGAGTATTTTGAGTATATTTTGAGTATTGCTATATCTGGTGCAAGTTCAAGTTATAGCCTATATCCAAAGATTTCAGCTAAGTACTGCCTTTCCGAGGTAAGTGGTATTATATATTTTTTAAATGATATTATTTCTTCAATATCATTATGTCAAATATTGATCCGAAGTTTTTATCAAATTTGGAACTTTTGGTGTCGAGTTACTATTCACGATAATTATACTATTCATATTCACTTAATATTTACACTATTCATCGAAAAAATAAAAATTTTCCTTTTCGCCTAAAAATATCTATCTGGATACTAGCTTTGATTGTATCCATGTTTTGATCATTCTTGAATTTTACACCACTATGATTATTTTTGAGGTATTTTTGGACATGGATAAAACAAAGTACTTAATCCTTAATCCTTAATCCTTGTCATTTTGTTTCACCGGATTCGCTTTCTTTTAAAAATATTTTTCATCATCCTCGCCTTAAATGATGATATTATTGAATATCTTTGGCCTCAGAGTGCAAAGATGAATGATTTCGATGAATATCTTTGGCTCAGTAGTGCAAAGATGAACAGTGTTTAGATGAACATGACTAATCGATGAATATCTTTGGCCTCAGTAGTGCAAAGATGAATATTTGATTCCAGATATATATTGATTGATGTTACAGGATAAAAGATAGACAATGAACTTTTAAATTCATACATGTAAGATAGTAGTTTGCATTCTCTACTTAACTCTTCTAATGAATTATTATTTTCGCCTGCGCATGTTGATTTAAAACTTGTTGTCTATTGTATTCTATTAGATTTTTCCTCGTTGAAGACTAACGATAATTTGTTGTATATTATCTTAGTCATAATATTCTTTATCGGGCTAGTTGAGCTCACCCTTTTCCTTTTTGTTCCATTTTTCTTCTCTCGGAGGCTAGAATATAACGAAAGTAGCAGCTCTGGGTATGGAATGAAGGTTCTAGAGAGAGTTGTTTAGTAGTCCTCACCATTTTGTAAAATAATGTATCAATAAATGTGATGAGGATTTATTTGAGTATAGATATTGTCTAGAAGATAATATTTGTATTCAAACTCACAGTTTTATTGTTGTAATAATAAAGTTGTAGTTGTTTCTGTACCATGTATTGACAACTAAGAATGAGTGATGTATACCTATTTTGGGGACGTCACAAAATACATATAATTAAATAAAATAAGACTTGACAGTAATTTCATGTCTTATATTTAATTGGGAGATTGTATGGTGGAATGATTGAATTGTACGGTAACTATTTACTCAAAGGTTCTTTTATGATTAATGTTGAAATCTATATTATCTGGAAAGTCGTTAATCGCTAGGGAGGCTTATCCCTATTGTAGAATAAATATTATTTATTTAAATAAATTAATATTTTAATTTATTTATTTAAATAAGATTAGAATTGTTCTAATTGATTTATTCACAACCGGTTTAATATGGAGAACCTAAAGCGTTACACCATAAAAGGAAGAATAATTATTTAAGAAGCAAATGACATAATCGTAATAATAAGTTAAGTATATTTAATTTAATCTATGTTGATAGAATAAATTAAATATCTTAATATTTATTATTTAATATTTTGGAAATATTAAATATAAATTAATAAGAGGAGTCTTATTATTATTATTACTATTATTATTATTTAATTCCTAAAGGAGTTTGGGAATTAATTAATAAATGTACTCTCATTTATCCTAATAAGATTATGAGGCAAATTAATTAAAAGAGTTTAATTAATTATCCCTAATAAGATTAGGGAGCTTAATTAATTAAAGGAATTTAATTAATTAAATAATACCCTATTTTCTAATTAGATTAGAAGGGTTAACTGATATCTTTATAAGAGGAGTCTTATATCAGATATCAAGATATGCAATTCCAATAGTTGAAGAGTACGCTCCTTTTCTATGAGAGACACTACAAGAAATCACACATTTTATGACGAAAATTTTTGCCACGCACAAAATTTTGTCACAATTTGTTAATTAATAATTACGAAATTCATAATCGTCACTAAAACTTCTACTTTTGTGACGACTTTTACTTTTGTTACTATTAATCATTTATATCGTCACTAATTTACACATTTGATGACGATTAACAAAATTTCGTCACAAGTTATTTTGGAGGTAGAATTTCGTACCAAAATTTTGGAGGGAAACCTTTTAGTGACATTTTGTAATAATTGATGACAATATTTATTTTCACAAAATATTTCTTTCAATGACAACATAATACTTTGTCATTAATTATTTGTAAAATTTAGTGACAATGTGCTTTCGTCACTAATATTCACATTTAGTGACGCCAAATACAAATTCGTCACAATTTTATTTGGAGGCAAAATTTTGGAGGCAAATTTTGTAATGACGAAAAAATAATAATTTATGACAATTTTTATTGTCATATATACCAATTTTATATGACGAAATAATAGTGCGTCACTAATTAGATGTGTGGATAAATGACAAAAATCGTTCCTCATAAATTCTTATATTTAGTGACAAAGTACGTAATATCGTCACAATTTTATTTGGAGGCAAAAATTTTCTGAAAAATTTTGAAGGGAAATTTTTTAAAGAAGAAAAAATATTAATTTATGACAAATTGTATTGTCATAAATATCAATTTTATATGACGAGATAATAGTGCGTCACTAATTAGATGAGTGGATAAGTGACAAAAATGGTTCGTCATAAATTCTTATATTTAGTGACAAAGTACATAATATCGTCACAATTTTATTTGGTGGCAAATTTTTTCTGAAAAATTTTGGAGGGAAATTTTTTAAAGACGAAAAAATAATAATTTATGACAATTTATATTGTCATAAATACCAATTTTATATGACGAGATACTAGTTTGTCACTAATTAGATGAGTGGATAAGTGACAACACTGGTTCGTCATAAATTCTTATATTTATTGACAAAGTATGCAGTAGCGTCACATTTTTATATGGAGGCAAAATTTTCTTGTATCCAAGCGACATCACCGGTCTTCCTTTCATCATTGGCAGCCTCCATTTAGTCAAGAACCTCCATTATCAATTTTTAATAATCCCAAATTGATGGTAGAAATTATCACTACACCAAAAATGGCCTATAGTGAAGGACAAATCCTTCACTAGAGGCCCTATATCTCTCACAAGTGATTTATTGCGAAGAAATATTTCCTTCACACGAGTGCTCGCATTAGACCTCCTCGCAATTGGGTATCCTTCGCTAAATAATAACTAAATATTTTTTGTGAAGGATATATTGTGAATAATTTATTCCTTCACAAATTGTATTTAGTAATGGAATATTGTTATTTACTGAAAGATTGGTTTCCTTCACAAATAATATTTTAAAAAGGACTATTTGAAATTAGTGAATAACTTGAATCCCTCACAAATAATATATTGTGAAGAACAAAATTATTTAACGAGTTCACTAATTATAAATTAAGAATCTTTTTTCAAATTAGTGAGAGAAAAATTCCTTCACAAATTATAAATTTTAAATAAAAAATTAATTGCTAAATAATCAAAATTCATTGAAAATTATAATTAATTTACAAATAAATGATTTCATATTTATTATTATTACTATTATTTTTAGTAATTGATATAATAAATATTAAATTTAATATTTCAAGTTAATATAAATGTCATACCTATTTCAAACTAATTGATAAACTAATGCATAAAGAGCCAATAATTAAAACTAATACTCCATATATAAATAGATAATGCTCAAGTCATGATAAGTACAAAATTTGTTATTATGTCTTGATCTCCCAAAGATCATACTACTTACAATATTTAATAACTAACACAAGAAAACTGAAAGAATAACAACGAACTAGATAAAATGAAGTGTACATCATGTTAGGTCCACTTCATCATCATTTTCTTCAAGGAAATCAAGGTTGGACATGTAAATTTCCTGCTGCAAAAGAAACACCAAAATTCAATTTCAATAAGATGAGGAATAAGAAAAAATGAGCCTGGTGAACTTATGCTCTAGTGTGTTGAATGTGTGCTGATCAATGTGTACGTCACCTGCTTCAGGAAAAGAGCTGCAGTAATGGAACCACCCTAACGACCACCGGTGTTGACCATATCAGCTAATTCCAGATTCATGGAGACCCAATACTTTCTTCCAAAGGCAACCTCCAAAGTTTTTCTCCAGCAACTTCTGAAGCTGCAAGTACCTCCTTTTCCAGGTCATCACTAGGTATAAAGATTCCTGTTTAGAAAATGTTAAAAATGTATTAGGTTTTCCAGAGATTTAGATTCTCTTTGTAATTTCTATGAAAATGAGCAGCAGAAAAAAATTGGGCACCACAGCAGTAGCCTTAATACCAAAAAAAACTTCAAACTAGTGCATAAGTAACATTGTTCCATAAATACTATGGAAAAACTACTCAAACTTCAAAGAATTTTCTTCGCTCCAACAAATTCAACAGCTTGACAATCAAATTGATAAGAATCTCAAGTACTATTGTAGAGACAGATATCTCATTCCAACCAGGAACTCATCAATGAGAAGAAGATCACATATTACCTGCAATTGAGGGCCCAAGGGCAACCACACATGCTCCAGTTAATGTAGCAAGATCAACTATCTGTTTCGGCAGCTGCTGTAGCTGATTTCTGAGCTGGTTCTGCTTGATGGGTAACTGCATTTGGGTTTCATTTGGTTAGCTTTTTTGACTACTTTGACTGCTGTGCTGCACTTTCTCGGCAGGAGCTGGGCGTTCATCCGGATGTTTTATGTTGACTGTTGTCTGCTGTCTGCTGACTGGGGTGTTGTGTTGGGCTGGTCTGATTTCGGTTGGGCTAATTTTTGATGTTCTAGTTGTTGGGTGGGAAAGTAGCATATAATATTGATGCTGGTTCTGCTGTGTGGTGTTACTAGCTGTCGTGAGTAGGGGAGGTGTTGCAGTGTGGTTTTGCTAGCCTTTGCTGGCCTTGAAATCTGCTCTGCAATTGCTGTTTCTATATTGCTGCTCTGTTGGAGATGTTTCACAAGACCGCTTCGCAAAGGTGGTCCATGCAATTTCGCCTTCTTCTTTGGCATGGTTTGGGCTAGAGGGTCTGGTATGTTGCTGCAAACTAGGCTATAGTTGCTGGGTTGCTGGGGCTCTTTTGCTTGGTTTAGGCTTGGTTTTGGACCTCGCTGGCTGCTTTGTTCCAATAGTCTACTTTAAGTGGAAATCTACTAAGGGCTGATGCAGTTGGGGATATCTGGGAGCTGGCGTTAGTGCACATGTTGGATGGTTTCCTGCTGCAGGTTATGGGTTCTATCTTAGTTGGCTCCACCAGTTTTTGGGCAAGCACGTAAAAATCTTGTTAAAGTAATAAAACAAAAGAATACAAGTTCAATAAATAAATAAAGCACACCTTATTATTAAAGTTCCAGCGACCATTACGTGGAAAGAAATCTTCCCCATTTCCGACTTTCAACTGCAATAAAAATACAAATAAGACAAAGTCTAGATAAAACTGAAAAAAAAACAAAAAAAATATTTAGTCCTGGTAATATTATAAATGATTAAATGCAAATTAAGATAATGATAACAAATAGTTGTTCATTTAACTGAGAATATCATATTCAATAATACGTGATATAGCAATCATGAAATGGTGACTTTACTTTCTAGCAAGTTGCAACTCCTCAGAGCAATCTAACAAGATAAAAAGTATGTTCATCACTTCAGACAACAAAAATCATCAAAATAAATCAGAGTACAATTTAACAAATTGAAATGCCATTTTAGCAATCCGGTTTATACCCTTGGTGCCGTGTAACACGGCCTTCAACCTCGAGTGAAGCTATTAGTAATTGAAACACCACATGCACGCAAAGATAGGCTCGTGACATAATTGTTGATTTCCAGAGTCTGCCAAAAGCAATAAAGTAAACATTCGCGCTAACAATTCAACCACTAGGGTTTGGATGAGAGACCTACATTCGTCAAAGTTTCCATCCATACCAGTTCTTGGAGGGCCCAGATTAGCTTTCCTAAATACAAGTGTGCTTGAAGAGCTAGTATTGTTTTGAACACTGATATCACAAAAAGCCAATTTCTGTGAACTGGTGGGCTGGTCCCAAATAGCAGGGCAGCATGACTCAACTATAAATACAAGGTAACAGGAAGAAGACTCCATTATATCTCATATACATACTGCCATAGGATTTTCATGGGGAATCAATACTGCTAAATCGCCAATCCGAGAAGATATCAAGTATTCTCTGAGAATCCTCATTCCTTTTTTCTTGTCCAAATTTATCCTGGCTAGCCATATCCATATCTCCTTTACAAGATTATAAAAAGAACCAACACTAAATATGTCTATCTTACATTTTCCTTGCAACAGTCAACAAATAACCTAAGGAGAATTGAAATTACAGGAACTACAGCCCCCTGAGAAACTCTAATTACTCAAAACAAATAGATAAAGAGTAAAGTCGCATAAGATATGAAAGCCAAATTTTTACTTGGAAACCTAGTCCAAAAATCTAAACAACTCTTAAAAGACCAGTTTCAATCAAATTTTTCTTCAAAAAAAATCAGAAACTCAAAGAAAGGGGAGAGAAAACAAAACTAGAGTAAATAGTTATAACACAGGTCCCTACTCTTCCTCCCCGCAAAAAAATAGAAAAAGAAAGCAGTGGTACCACCAGTCAATCTATTTACTCAGAGAACAAGCAAATGGGAATGACCCACTTCAAAGCATGAGCTAAATAATCAAAATGTAAGACATCAAAAGGAAGCCAAGGCACCTTTATGTTGCAATCAAGAACACACTATTTCCAAAGCGATCACTTGAATTTGTGTGAATTTTTCCCAAAATTACACCGGAGAAGTCCCACAATGAAACCCTAATCGGAGGTAAATATCTTGACCGAGATCACCGCCGTGTGCATCATTGTCGATCAACGAATTATGTTGTTGTATTATTGCAATCGGAATAACGGTTTGGTTTATGTTCATTGTATTGTTGTCATGTTGCGGGAGGTATTCTTTTATTTGTTACTGAGTTTACACGTTGACAAACAAGTTGTATACTGTGTGGTTTAATATGTAAGTTGTAAATGTGTGGTTTAATATGTACTAGCCGATTTGCATAAAATGGGTTAATATGTACTTATGTCTTTGGACGTAATATGTACTAAATGATTTGCATAAAATGGGTTAATGTACTTATGTCTTTGGACGTGATGACAGGTTTCGAATATTTGTTAATAACACGTCCACTAGTCTTACTAGCGGACATACTATTTTCATATTTCAATTAGCAGCTGATTTGCACAAAATGGGGGCATAAACGTTCAAAATTGATTATTACCATGTTCGCTAGTAAGTCTAGCGGACGGGTTTAGTCCAAATCCAATCTCAGCCATTTATTAATGGTAATACGCTTAAGCTTACGGTAGCGATTTGGGCTAAACTGCTCAAATGGAGTTACTATACATGGCTTAAAACATTTATCTATGTTACTGAAATCTGTTTTTATTTTAGAATGCACATAAGATGTTTGTAAAAGTCTCTTTGTGGAGTAATATCTCTGTTTTTTTCAAACTATTAACCTCTTGGGATCCCATGCCCCAAGGATGGATTCTTAATATATGCTCTAGTGATATAAAATAGTATAGTTATCAATACTAATCACTCCAAGCCTGAAAGAAGTTGAAATAATAATATATTTTACCTATGTGCGTAGTCATGCAACACCAAGTATTTGGATAACTAGTCATATATGTCATGATTGTCTTCTCCGTTTTAGAAATCTTCTTTTGAATTAACAGTGCATGCATCTTTTTTTTATTGATAACTGTTTGAATACTTCTCAGGAAGGTTGTCACACATTTCAAGGAGGTTTCTGGAATTACTTCAGTATGGGTGAGTGTACTTTGCCAAATGATAACTTGATTGCAACTTTTCTTATTTCTAAATGATTTTTTAATCACCTATATTTGTCATTTGCCTTGAACTAGAAATGAATGTTAGCATCTTTGAGTGAATAGTAGCCATATATGAGAAAAAAATTAGACACGATTTTTTGTGTAGTCCCGATTTCATTATCAAGATAAGTAATTATTGTGAATTATGGGTTCAAAGCAGAAAGAATCGAGAGGGCAGTTTTTAAATAGTTTATGTTCAAAAAAGTCACCTTGGCTTGCTGTCAGATGACGTGGTCGTAATAAAGTTGAAGGTAGCTAATTACTATAATATTGTACTTCATTCGTCTGGAAATGAAAGTCCTACTTTTGTTATTGACTTTTTTTTTTTTCGAATATTGAGTTTATTCATTATTTGTCAATAATTTTTTGAAGTAATAAATCTTAATTTTAAAGTTTATTATTGAAAAAAAATCCAAAAAATTATGTCTAAGCGTGTCTTTTAGAAACATTAATATACGAGAAAATAGTAGGACTCTTATTTCCAAACTGAGGGAGTAAATCAGTAGTAGCTTAGTATAATAAGCAGCAAATCATTTAGAAAAAGTCAACTGGCTAACCATAGACATTATGTTGTTTGGTTATATATGCTGCAATTTTCTGTGAATGATCCACGATTATCTGGTTATGATTATCTGTGAATGGAGACGATTATCTGGTTTTGATTATTCTTTGGCCCATATGTAAAGGTAAGAAGGAAAAAAGAACAAAGAGAAGATATAGATACACATTCTTTGTACTTATAATTTATACTGTAAAGACCCAATTTTTTTGATAGTGCAGTACAAATTCCACAATAGGTTTCTTATGGATATTGGAGTTGTTGCTGCAGTGAATAAAAATAACTAGTGATTCTGCTGCTATGCTAGGCTAGGATAGGCTAATGAATTTGTTGTAGTGGAACGATTTAAAACATATTGAAGATAGAACATGATGTCACATTGTAATCTGAAGCAACCAATTCAAATTCGGCATATTTTTTAACTGTCTAATGTTACCGATATTATTGTACATGAAACAACTAAAAGCAGAATGAGACAACTTGTACATTATAACAACACATATTAATGGCTTTCTATGTTCAAATTGTGAGCACATTGTATCTAATTATATAGAGAACTTAAATCATGGGGCATCACTCAGTTTTAATCATTGCCAAGGATACGACAAGAATCACTCAAAGAAGATACTAAAAGCTGCAAGGGTCATGTAAACCTAGCTCCAACTTGTGAGGTTGGCGATTTAGTTTCATGATTCAACTCATTAACCAATTCTTAGAATAGTTAGTTTTACAGAGTGAAAGCCATAAAGGAAAGTTAAACAACCTAATTTGACGAATATAATGTGCTGAACATTTACTACTCCTGCAATCCCATTTTAGGTTTGATAGACACAACACATACTTTAAGAACAAAAAATATGACCGCCTTTTCCTATATGTACACCTGTCTTTAGTACTTGGCAGGACAGGATCCACATTGCAGCTAATTAAAGGGTAAATAATGTGTTCTCTTAAATGTGCATTGATGTTGTCATAGGCCTTTGTTCGTCTTCTTTGACAGTTTTTTTGCTTCTAGGTTCTGAGTATGTTGAGATATGATCTTGATATATAGTGACATCCTTGTATATATAGATATACCTCAAAGTTGATGATAAACCGTCCTTTCTATCATTCTTGTCAAGTTGTGCTGGATTAAACATATAGTATACTTAATTGTGTTTGATAATAAACATCATCATTAACAAGCAAAATCAGTATTCTTGAATTATTTTGTTTTATGGGCCTAATGGAATATGACAGTACTCAGTACTCTTTATTAGCTTCATATATGCTTCAATCCCATGGACTATATAGTCTATGGATTAGTAATCCTATCACTATTTTATCCTTTAAAAAATAGTCCTTTTCCATGCTCTTTTGTTCTTATATTCTCCCACTTCTGCAACATTGCTACTTAATCATTTATATACTCTAAATTTTCTTCTTACTGGTATAGAAATATAATAGAAGAAAAATTTTCAAATGGTACTGTGTGATATCAGTATAGTGTTCCTTGGTGGCTTTTTTGTCTTCAGGTTTAGATTTGTTTAAAGGCCTTCAGGTTCAGTGGTATGCCAAGTGTTCTTGCACTATTTAGGTACAGTGGTGTGCAAGATTTGTATTAAGCTAATCTCTTGAAATTATATGCAGTTGATGTTTGCTTGCAGTGAGAACAGAGATCATCGATGTGCCTCATTTCTTTGTCGATCGAGTTTGGAGCAGGTACATACATCAGGTCAGAGCTTCGCTTGGTATCTCAGAATTTGGTGATGCCCGACTGTTGGGAAGCAGATGGATGTGCAGGATATTTTGAATTTCAAATATAATTTAGAAAGATTTGGAAATTTTGATGTATTGTGGATGTGATAACCCTACTAACTGTTGATGTACAAGAACCATTCCATATCTTTTTTTGCTCAATTATTACTATAATGCTGGTTTGTGATTTATATGACATGTTGTATTTGACTGTGTTGTGACATGTTGCTTATTTGACTGTGTTGTGACATGTATTTGACATGTATATAAATCACCGTTATATATTCATTTAGTCACAACAACTAATTTTGTCACTATTAGTAACTCTTTTTGTGACGAAATGTATCGTCACCATAAGTATTCAATTAATGACATTGAAAAATGTGTCCCAAAAAATAACTCTTTGGTGACAAATTATTTTGTAATATTATTTAAAATATGAAATGACAACGACATAATTGTCATGTTAAATATATTATTAGGTGACGAATTGTTCTGTCGTCATTTATTTTCTTATTTTTGGTGACGATAAACACAATAACATGACAAAAGAATAATCATAAATATGATAATATTGTCGTCATTAAAATTAGATGATTTAAATAGAGTAACATATTTTCGTCACTAAAACAATATCATTTAATGACGAAAAATAATTTTTGTCATTTAATGCACCAAGTTTTGATGACGAAACATAATATAGAGTGACGAAAGTTTCATTCAAATAATGACACTATTAACGTCACTAAAAGTAATTAATTATAGTGACAATGATGTAGATCATCACCATAAGTTAAAATATTTAGTGACGACATCAAATAGTATCAAATATACCTAATACCACGCTCATACGGTGACGGTCTCTGTGACGATTAACAATCGTCACCAAATGCTTTAGTGACGAAAAATGAATTTTATGTGACAAATTTTAGCGTCATTTTTTGTCTGATTTCTTGTAGTGAGATAGAAAACTAGGGTTTTGTCAAACACCCATCTTCTTGAATAATTATTATTTCTTGGTGGATCACTTCTAGAGGCCAAACACTTGGGTGGCTAACGTTGATCAAAGGAATGAACCAAACCCGGTGGATTCAAGTTGAACGCGAAAAGGTTTGGAGGTGAACTTATACCTGAGGAAGCTCGAATCTTCAAGGGTATGATTCGTGTTCTTCATATCTTTTCGTTTAATTAATAATTGTGCATAAAGGATGATCCGGGTATATGGTTTGTAAAATTTTAAACTCTGTTTTTTACACATTTTCACTTATTTTGTGCAATTTGATTGTGTTCATGAATATTACAAACCTAACAGTGGTATCAGAGCCAGACCTTTATGCGAATTATTAATTATTTTAATTTGATATGTAAATTGATATGTGTGTAGAACAATTTTATTGGGCATAATTTTGTTGTATAAAATTTATAAAATAAAAAAAATCGCGAATCCTAATTTTATTTTTGCTGAATCCATGGTAATTGATGGCAAGTATTAAGTGTTGTACTATTAGTATATATATAATTACGTGAATCAAGAGAAAATAGTATTGCACATCACATGGTTCGCGAAGTGATCATGATTCACGTGGGTTATCCAAGTGATATATTTTTTTTAAAGTTTCTGGTGGGAAGCATTCACGTGATAACCATGAATCATCTTTATGGGTATCCTGTTAACTTTTCTCTATATAATATAATAGTTAGTGTATTATATATATGTTAGTTAAAAGGATAATGGTTGGATTCATACGGATATATATAATATATATAAATTAACGGTTATTGTAAGACCCCAACTTTTATGAATAAAGATGAATTTTCTATAAATATCATTTTTGAATATTATGGAATGAATTTGATATAATGTAATACGCGTAGTTGCACAGTAGCACACAATATTGATTATTGATGCTTACGTGAGAAGTCACTCAGTTTTGTTCATTTATTGTTACAGTAATTGCTGCATAGTATCTCACGTTATTTGATTCAATTATTGTCAATATTTTATAATCAATAATCGAGATGACAAAGTTATTAATATTATTATTTATAATATTAATGATGTCTAGAAGTTCTGTCAAGGAGAGGTTTGGTCACCTAATTGCGCGCCAATGGGAGAAATCCTTATTGGAAAGCCCCTCTTTCCGGGAACGACACTGGGTCGATTAATATTGTGAATTATAATAATGATGATGAGTTTTGTTTTATTAGTATTATTAATGTAATAAAACAAAAAGCTTTATATATAAAATGTAATACTTTTATAAAGTTATTCGTTTTATTAGACTAATAGTAAAATCTTTTTTATATAAAGCAGTAATACTTTTATAAAGTTATCAATTTTATTAGACAATAATTAGAATATATTATATTTTATTATGCATAGTGTTTTTGCATAAGTGCTCGCATAGTGTTTGCATAGTAAAATCTTTTTATAAAGTTATTCGTTTTATTAGATTATAAATAGAATATATTATATTTTATTGTAAACCAACTACGACCGTTTGTTTAAAGTAAATCAATCTGGACCGTTTCATGAATTAGTTACTATGCGGATCCATTCTTCTATAAATAGAAGCTCATTCCTTCATTATTTTATTTAATTCACTTTGAAACTCTAGAGAGAAACGTAGAGAGAGTTCTTCTTCTATAATCTTGAAAGCGTATTTCTTTAGAATTTAAGAAAGCTTTGAGCGTAGTGCAAGTTTTCTTTGAGTATATCCTCGCCCTACCAGTCAAAATACTCTTCTTTTACGGTAAGGGATATTATTTGTTGTACTCGTTAGGGGTATTCCTTCTTTCTTATTGGTGAAATTCTTTTGTTATTCCATTCTTTATTATTCTATTGGAATAACCTGTATACACGGGATACCCTATACTTGGTGAAATTCTTCTGTTATTCCATTATTTTTTATTCGTTGGAACATCGTCTGCATGCGTTTATGCATGACCGTTCCGTTGTTTATTATTACATTGAACATCCGTCATGTATGCGTTTACACATGACTGGTTCTATTATTTATTATTCGTTGGAACATCACGTCTGTAAATGCTACGCATGACAGTTCCATTATTTATTATTCATTGGAATATCACGTCCGAATGCGTTTACGCATGATTGAAGTTCCGTTATTTATTATTACATTGGAATAACTCAGATGTATGCGGTCTATCGCATGCCTGGTGATTTCTTTTGTTATTCCATTCTTTATTATACTAAGTTGGTTAAAGTTTTGACTTTTATACTCCATGAAATTAGTGGAATATCCTTGATATTTGCACTTCATCCAGTATCTTTTCATGGAAATATTCTTCTGAGCATTCTTGAGTGTTACTCTACAAATAAGTATAATGTTGACAATTTGGACATTATTAGTTCTGGATAAATTAATTCTTGAACTTGTTTTATTGAATTCTTATATCCTTGTCATCATCCTCATATTTATATTATGTTGAAAGTCATCTGTGGCCTGTAGTGCATAGATGGACTTGGTATGATTATGACCAGGGATTATTCGGTGTAATCATGACCATAATGTTACACATGATGTGGAAAAAGTCCTCATTAGCCCATAGTTCATTTATGGACAGTTGTTAGCATGATCATGACCATTGATGAATACACGAATATCCTTGGTCGTGGGTGCAGGATAATTTGTGGTTGTGATACTAATGAATATCCTTGGTAGTAAAGTGTGGATGATGTGGATTATTTATTAAGTCGAGTCTCAAATGATAAAAGTCATGAAAACCTTTTAAATCATAGAAGATAGTAGATTTTATTCTTTACTTGACTCTTCTAATGGATTGCTTGTTAATTTGCGATTAAACTTGATGTTTGTTATATTTTATCGTTTAACCACGTTGAAGGCTAATGATAATTTATTCTTGCATTATCTTAGTCATAATATTTCTTACTGGGCTAGTTGATCTCACCCTTTTGCTTTCATTGTTCTCTTCAGGAAATGAGAACGTAGCAGAGACTAGTCGGGGAACAGAGTGATGATCCAGATAATAGCATTAGTAGTCCTCACTATTCTATGAAATAGTGTGATAATAAATGTAATGAGGACCCCATTGAGTTTTTATATTGTCTAGATGACAATATTTGTATTAAAACTCACAGCATATGTTTAGTCGTATTTTACACGACTGTTGTATAATTAAGTTGTATTTGAATTTTGTACCATGTATTTGGTGACTTAGAATAGGTGATGTATACCGATTTTGGGGGCGTCACAGTTGGTATCAAAGCTTAGGGATATGATCCCTGGCTAAGATGTGAAAATAGAACTTGGAGGGGAGAGACGGGGAATTCCTTCGTTAGTATGACCTACCTAAGTTTATTTGGTATTTAATTGGTCGGTCAGAATATAGGGATAATATGTTACATGTCAATTAACATTTGTTTTGTGGCGATGATCTCGAAAATGACATCCGAGAATGTTGAGAATAGCAATGGAGCACAAAGATCGCTGATTCACCACATATCAATAATCAGGATAATGTGCATCAGGAAGGCGACAATCATCATGCAAACAACAACACTGACCAAATGATGAATGATGGAATATTCAGAGGCTTTATGCAATTCTTGCAATAGCAGGCGAGAGCGGCTCCTGTCCAAAATGTAGGTGGAAACACTCGAAACTCTCGGATGGTCACCGCTAAACAGTTCAAGGAGCTGGGACCACCGGAGTTTATTGGAGAGCCAAAACCACTTAAGGCGAAAGCATGGATAAAGCAGATCACCAAGGTATTTGATGTCTTGGGATGCTTCGAGGAGAAAAAGGTTCCCTTTGATGCCTTTATGTTATGAGGAGAGGCGACATGGTGGGAATCGCAGAAAGCGTACTCAACCCGCCGTGATCAAGATGTCTTGGGAGATGTTCCAAGAACTATTCAACGACAAGTACTTTCCCAAAAGTATTCGTCACATAAAAGAGGTAGAGTTTATCAAGTTGGAGTAGAATAATATGACCGTGTCGCAGTACGAAGCGAAGTTTGCCGAGTTGTCTCAGTTTGCGTCCCACTTGATGGATAATGAAGAGAGAATGACGCGAATATTTTTAAGAGGTTTAAAGCCGGAGATACGTCAACATCTTATTTCTCATAAACCGTGTTTGTATTCGGAGATGTTGTAAATAGGGCTCGATTAGTAGAGCGATAACGAGTCAACGCAACCAAAAGAGAGCAAACCGACAAAATGATAATACCAATGAGAGCAAATCATCGAAGCGGTGACAACAAGCGTGGAGGAATCAATAGGCCGAAGTGGTAACCACTTTGTTGTAATCGAGGCCAAAACAATAAGAATGGACATTTCAAGAAGAGGAGATTCAACAATGATGGAAAGACGTCAAGACCAAAGACCCGTTGTTAAGGGCGGAGAACGACCACCTATCATATGCTTCAAATGCGAGAGGGAGGGACACATCGGTCAAATCTGCGTGATGCCAGCCCAAATCATGTTATAATTATGGAAGAGAAGGTCACTTAGCCCGATTTTGTCGTTCACCAAAGACAAGTTCAGCCAGGATGGAGGCACCAAAGGCCGTCCCAAAAAAGTCAAAGCCGGTAGTGCAAGGAAGAGCGTTTGTTGTGACCTCCCAGAAAGCAAGGAACGCGAATGAGGTCATCACGGGTAAGCTTATCATAAACTCTAGCGAAGTCTATACTTTATTTGATACCGGTTCTACCCATTCTTTTATTTCTCCTACTTGCGCTCAACGATTAAATTTGACTCCGGAGAAATTAGACTTTGACTTATCTGTGGAAACTCCATTGGGAGAAACTTTCATTACATCCACTGTTTATAAGTCTTGTTTGGTTCAAATCGGTACCCTTACATTACCTGTCGATCTTATTTCATTGAAAATACTTGCATTTGATATGATTCTAGGGATTAATTGGTTAACTACTCATCATGCTAAAATTGATTGTTTTCGTAAGGTTGTTAGCTTTCATATTCCTAATCAACCTATTATGCAAATTCAAGCGACCACACCATTAAAATCAATCACGGTCATCTAAAGCCATAAAGCTATTCGTTTATTGAAAAACGGATGTCAAGCTTTCTTAGCTCATGTCACGGATCTAAACAAAAATACTTCAGTTTTGAATGATATTTCTATTGTTAATAAATTCCCGACGTATTCCTCGAAGAACTTCTCGGCTACTACCTCAGAAGCGTGAAATTGAATTTTTTGTATCGACCTTGAACCCCAGACAAAACCCATTTCCAAAGCCCCATATCGAATGGCTCTATTG
This sequence comes from Panax ginseng, assembly GCA_020205605.1. Classification (NCBI taxonomy): domain Eukaryota; kingdom Viridiplantae; phylum Streptophyta; class Magnoliopsida; order Apiales; family Araliaceae; genus Panax; species Panax ginseng. The sequence goes on along the minus strand of CM035142.1, from coordinate 84,432,176 downwards.
AACTGAGGAGTTAAAGACCCAATTGCAAGAATTGTTAGACATTGGTTTCATTCGTCCCAAGACGTCTCCTTGGGGTGCTCATGTTCTATTCGTGAAGAAGAAAGATGGGAGTATGCGACTTTTGTATTGATTATCGGGAGTTGAATCATGTCACCATCAAGAATAGGTACCCATTGCCACGTATTGATGACTGTTTGACCGGTTGCAAGGAGCCAAATTCTTTTCAAAGATTGATCTTCGTTAGGATATCACCAATTGAAGATCGTAACCAATTACATTCCAAAGACGACTTTCGTAACTCTGCAGACGGGCATTATGAATTCCTAGTCATGTCCTTTGGATTGACTAATGCTCCTGCTGCCTTCATGGATATGATGAACCGAGTATTCAAGAAATATTTGGATCACTTTGTGGTCGTCTTTATTGATGACATCCTTATTTATTCCAAAAGCCGTGAAGATCATGAGCAACACTTGAGGCTGACACTCTAAAAGCTTCGTGAATACAAGCTTCATGCCAAGTTGAAGAAATGTGAGTTCTTGCTTGAGGAAGTAGCATTCCTTGGGCACGTAGTATCAAGTCATGGAATATCTGTTGACCCGGCAAAGATTGAAGCAATTCAAAGCTGGGAGCAACCTAAATTAGTGACCGAAGTACGTAGCTTTCTCGGCTTAGCTGGTTATTATCGGAGATTCGTGGAAGGATTTTCTCGAATAGCTACTCCATTAACTCAGCTGACTCGGAAAGATACAAAGTTCGGTTGGAGCGAAGAATGTGAGAAGAGTTTTCAAGAACTCAAGAGGAGACTCATTTCAACACATGTTCTGACAATACCATCTGGCTCGGAGGGATTTGTCATCTACAGTTGATGCTTCAGCAAAGGGTTGGGATGTGTTCTCATGCAACATGGGAAAGTCATAGCCTATGCCTCAAGATAACTCAAAGAATATGAGAGGAATTATCCTACTCATGACCGAGAGTTAGTAGCTATTATTTTCGCACTTAAAATTTGGAGGCATTACTTGTATGGGGAGAAGGTGGAGATCTTTACGGATCATAAAAGTCTCAAATATTTCTTCACTTGAAAGGAACTCAACATGCGACAACGACGTTAGCTTGAACTGTTGAAAGATTATGATCATACCATCCAATACCATCCTGGAAAAGCGAACATGGTAGCTGACGCATTGAGTAGAAGATCATATACAAGTACGAGTGCGATATTGTCAACACAAAGGCCCATTTTGTGTGACTTGCAAAGGATGGAGATAGAGTTAAAGACTCCAAGGACCCATGTGATGATGGCGAATATACGAGTAGAACCAACTTTAATTAATAAAGTTAAAGTCGCTTCAAGCTACTGCACTGGAGTCGATGTGTATGAGGAAGAAAGTGCAAGAAGGTGTTATCTAGGAAGCAAGAATCGATGAAGAAGGAATACTTGAGTCAACTCCGGCACTTTTGTGTTCCTAACGACCTCCGATTTAAAGTATAAAATCATGATGGAGGTGCACAACACACCGCTTGCAATCCATCTCGGGAGTACCAAATGTATCATGATATTCGGCCATACATTTTGGTGGAGCAATACGAAGAAGAGAGAGATAGCGATGTTTATCTCAAGGTGTCTAACTTGTCAACGAGTTAAAGTGGAGCATCAAGTACCAAAAGGTCCATTGCAACCACTTGAAATTCCAGAATGGAAGTGTGAGCACATTACCATGGATTTCGTTACTGGTCTTCCTAAGGTTTCTCAAGGTATAGATGCGATTTGGGTCATTGTTGATTGATTGACCAAGTCTGCTCATTTCTTAACGATACGAGAAACTTATACACTTGAACGTCTTGCTCGTATGTACATAAACGAGATTATAAGACTGTATGGTATGCTAGTATCCATAGTTTCTGATCGAGACCCAAGATTCACTTCACGATTTTGGGTTAGTTTGCAGAAAGCTATGGGCACGATTTACGATTTAGCTTCTAAGATATCATCCTCAGATTGGACGAAAGCAAATGGAGAGGACTATTCAAACTTTTGAAGATTTATTAAGACTCGTGTCATTGACTTCAAGGGAAGTTGGGATAAGTTCTTACCATTGGTGGAGTTTTTTTCCTACAACAACAAGATTATGAAGCAAGTATTGGCATGGCTCCATTTGAGGTGTTGTATGGAAGAAAGTGTCGCTCTCAAAGATCTTTGGAATGAGGTGGGTGAAGCAACGTTGTTGGGACCGGGAGTTGGTACATATGACTACGAAAAAGATTAAACGATCCGACAACGGATAAAAACCTCACAAGATCGACAAAAGAGTTATGCTGATCTTCATCGAAAGGATGTGGAATTCGATATAGGAGATCATGTGTTGTTACGTGTTGTTCCATGGAAAGGAGTTACGAGATTTGGAAAGAGAGGAAGCTCAATCCTCGATTCATCGTCCCATTTTTAATCCTCGATCGAGTAGGAACTGTGGCCTATAGACTCGCTTTTATCGCCAAGTATGTCTCGTGTTCATAACGTTTTTCACATATCCATGTTACGTAAATATGTGGAAGACCCGAACCACATTATTGAGTTAGAACCGGACGAAATAGCGGAAAATATGACGTATGAAGAGGTTCCTATTCAAATCTTGGATAAGAAGGAACATATTCTACGCTCCAAGGTTATACCTCAAGTCAAAGTTTTGTGGAGAAACCACGATGTTGAGGAAATGACTTGGGAGTTAGAATCTGAAATGAAATCAAGGTATCCTTACCTCTTCGACATAGCAGGTACGTACCCTAATTTTGAGGGAGAAATTTCATAAGAAAGGGAGTGTGACGCCCCCAAAATTAGGTATACATCACCCATCTTGAGTCGCCAAATACATGGTACAGAATTCAAATACAAACTTAAATATACAACATGAGCTGTGAGTTTTAATACAAATATTGTCATCTAGACAATATCCACACTCAATGGAGTCCTCATTACATTTATTATTACACTATTTCACAGAATAGTGAGGACTACTAATGCACAATCTAGGACCATCACTCTGTTCCCCGACTAGCCCCAGCTACGTTCTCATTTCCTGAAGAGAACAATGAAAGAAAGGGTGAGCTCAACTGGCCCAATAAGAAATATTATAACTAAGATAATGCAGAATAAATTATCATTAGCCTTCAACAATGTTAAACTGATACAATATAACAAATATCAATTTTAACTGCAGTGGAACAAGCAATCCATTAGAAGAGTCAAGTAGGGAATAAAATCTACTATCTTCTATGATTTAAAAGGTTTTTCATCATTTTTATCGCTGAGACTCAGCTTAATAAATAATCCACATCATCAAATCATCCCTGCACTACAGGCCAATGATATTTTTTAGTATCATGACCACGAATTATCCATGCACCACGGGCCAAAGATAACCATGTTTTCATCAACGGTCCTGATCATGCCATAAAATAATTCATCTTTGCACCCTTGGTCAAGAGAATCCATAGCCATAATCATACCAAAAAGCGCCCATCAATGCACCACGGGCCAATGAGGATTTTTCCACATCATTTGTAACATTACGGTCATGATTATACCGAATAATCCCTAGTCATAATCATACCAAGTCCATCTATGCACTACAGGCCACAGATGACTTTTAACATAATATAAACATGAGTATGATGACAATGACATAATAATTCAATAAAACAAGTTCAAGAATTAATTTATTCAGGAAATAATAACGTCCAAATTGTCAGCATGATACTTCTTTGTAGAGTAAAATTGAAGAATGCTCAGAAGAATATTTTCATGAAAAGATACTGGATGAAGCGCAAATATCAAGGATATTACACTAATTTCATGGAGTATAGAAGTCAAAACTTTAACCAACTGAGTATAATAGAATATATGAAACTGCAAATGGATTTTCGCCCGCCATGCGGTAATCCACGTAGAGAGATCATTTCCACAATTTAATAAGGAATGAATACGAAGGATCATTCACCACGCATGTGGTAATCACACATGCAAAGTTATTCCAATGTAATAATAAAGAATGGAATAACATAAGGATTCACCATGCGTTCGATAGATCGCATGCATAAAGTTATTCCCAATGTAATAATAAATAATGGAACCAGTCAAAGGCCAAAAACACACGTATAATATATTCCGGCTGGAATAATAAAGAATGGAATAACAACAGAAATCACCATGCATGCAGATGCAGATAAACAAAGTTATTCCAAATGAATACCAATAAATACGGAACTAGGTCCCACAGAAACGCATGCATGACGAGGATATTCCAAATGTAATAGTAAAGTAAGAATAATAGAAGAATTTCACCATGTATGCAAAGATTTTGATAGACAAAAGTTATTCCAACACAATAATAAAGAATGGAATAATGAAGAATTTCATCAAGTATAGGGTAGCCGGCAGATATAAAGTTATTCCAACAGAATAATAAAGAATGGAATAATGTAAGTTCTCTTCATGAATAAGAAAGAAAGAGTACCCCTTACAGTACAACAAATAATATCTCCTACGAAGTACAACAAATAATATCCCCTACCTTAAGAAGAAGAGTCTTTGGATATATAAGTAGTGAAGTAGCGTAATTCTTTCTTCTTTCTCTCTATAGTTTATCTCTAGAGAGTTCAAGGTGAATTCGTAAGAAAATAATAAAGGAATGAGCTTCTATTTATAGAAAAATGGACCCAGATAAGTAACTAACTCATGAGCGGTCGTATTGATTCACTTTAATCGACTATCCATATTTAAAGCAAAATCTTTTAAATAAAATATAATATATTCTATTTATAATCTAATAAAACGTAATAACTTTATAAAAGATTTTACTATGCAAACACTATGCAGTGCATTTATGCAAACACTATGCATAATACAATATAATATATTTTAATTATTGTCTAATAAAACAAATAACTTTATAAAAGTATTCTGTTTTATATAAAAAGATTTTACTATACAAAACACTATGCAGGCACTATGCAACACTATGCATAATAAAATATAATATATTCTATTTATAGAATAACTTTATAAAAGTATTCTATTTTATATAAAAAGATTTTCTGTATTATTACATTAATAATACCAACAAAACTGAGTGACTTATCACATAAGCATCAATACCGTGTGCTACTATGCAACCACGCGTATTACTGTACTTTTACTACCGAGTAGTTCAATAGTATTAACGGTAAAACTTTCGCTGTTATTTTTAATAAAATATTTATGTCGTTTTCTCATTCCGACAATAATTCCGTTATGGGTCCATTAATGATTGTGTCGCTGTATCTAATATTCCTCGATAAAACAAATATTCCCCGACCAGTAGAATATAATATGACAACTTGCATACTTTGCAAAATTTATAAATACTACCCACAACTATAACATTATATCAAATCCACACCATAATAATAAAAAAAAAATATCGAGAAAATTAAATCTTTATTCATAAAATCTGGGGTCTCACAATCTCCCCTCCTTATGGAATTGCGTCCTCAAAATTTACGTACGTACTTGGTATGCCGAATAGGTGAGGATACCTTAACTTCACTTCAAATTATAAATCTTGAGGTATAACCTTTGAGCGTCGAATATGATCCTTCTTATCCAAGATGTTAACACGTATCTCCTCATACGTTAAATCTTCTACTATCTCGTCCGGTTCTAAATTAATAATGTGGTTTGGGTCGTCCACATATTTACGTAACATCGATACGTTAAAAACGTTATGAACACGCGACATACTTGGCGGTAAAATGAGTCTATAAGCTACAGTTCCTACTTTATCGAGGATTTCAAATGGGCCAATTAAATCGAAGGTTGAGATTTCCTCTCTTCGTCGATTCTTGCTTCTAGAATAACGCCCTCTTGAACCTTCTTCTTCACATTCATCAGCTCCGGGTGTGTAGCTTGAGCGACTTTAACTTTATCGATTATAGTCGATTCTAATCATATATTCGTTATCTTCACGTGGGTCCCTAGAGTCTTTAACTCTATCTTCATAACTTGTAAGTTATACGAAATGAGTCTTTGTGTTAACAACATCGCACTCGTAAATGCATCTGATCTTCTACTCAACACGTCAGCTACCACATTCGCTTTCCCATAATGGTATTGAATGGTACGATCGTAATCTTCAACAGCTCGAGTCAACGTCTTTGGCATGTTATACGTTCGTTTTAGTTGAAGAAATATTTGAGGGTTTTAGAAATGGGTTTTGTACCAGGTTCAATACATAATTCGATTTCACGTTCTAGGGGTAGGCTAAGAAGTCTTCAAGAATACGTCAGGAAATTTATTAACAATAGAAATATCATTCAAAATTGTGACTCTCATCCAAGACTTGGATAGTACGTCACATTGATACCTATCAACTTGCCATCGTCATTCACGACATCTCCTACAGAAAGTCTAGCTTCGGTGTATTCCACACAAGAAAGTCAAGAACGAAAGGCTCGGGGCTCTTTACTTATGGCTTGATATGACAATGATTGACTTTAGTGGTTTGGTTGCTTGAATTCGCATAACAGGTTGGTTAGGAATATGAAAGCTAACAACCTTACGAAAAGCATGATGAGTAGTTAACCAATAGATTCCTAAAATCGCATCAAAGGCAAGTATTTTCAAAGAGATAAGATTGACAGGTAACGTGAAAGTGACAATTTGAATTAAACAAGATTTATAAATAGTGGATGTAACGAAGGTTTCTCCCAACTGAGTTTCAACAGATAAATCAAAATCTAGCTTCTCAGGAGTTAAATTCAAACATTGAACACAACTAGGTGAAATAAAAGAGTGGGTAGAACTGGTATCTAATAAGGTATAAACTTCGCAAGAGTTTATCATTAACTTACCCGTAATAACGTCGTTCGGGTTCCTCGACAAACGCTCTCACTTAAACTGTAAAACCCCAACTTTTTGAATAAAGATGAATTTTCTATAAATATTATTTTGAATATTATGGAGTGAAATTGATATAATAGTTGTGGGTAATATTTATAAATTTTGCAAAGTACGCAAGTTGTTATATAATATTCGATTGGTCTCAGAATATTCGTTTTAATAGGAATATTAGTACAACCAAGACAATCATTGGTGGACCCCATAACGGAATTATTGTCGAATTGAGAAAACGACAAAAAATACTTTATGAAAATAACTACGGAAGTTTTACCGTTAATTGTTGAAACACCCGGTTAAAAAAATGTGAATCTGGCGTGGTTGCACAAGTAGCACACCTGGTATTAATTATTGATGCTTAAGTGATAAGTCACCGCTTTTGTTGGTATTAGTAATGTAATAATATAGAAAATCTTTTTTATAAAAATGTAATACTTTTATAAAGTTATTCTATAAATAGAATATATTATATTCTATTATGCATAGTGTTGCATAAAGTGTTCCATAGTGTTTTGCATAGTAAAATCTTTTTATATAAAATGTAATACTTTTATAAAGCTATCTGCTTTATTAGACAATAATTAGAATATATTATATTTTATTATGCATAGTGTTTGCATAGTGCTTGCATAGTGTTTGCATAGTAAAATCTTTTATAAAGTTATTCGCTTTTATTAGATTATAAATAGAATATATTATATTTTATTTTGCTTTTTAAATATGGACCGTCGATTAAAGTAAATCAATCTCTAATTGCTCATGAGTTAGTTACTATGCATTCTATTTTTCTATAAATAGAAGCTCATTCATTCATTATTTTCATTTAATTCATTGAAACTCTAGAGAGATAAACTATAGAGAGAAAGAAGAAAGTATTCTCGCTACTTCACTACTTATATATCCAAAGACTCTTCTTCTTAAGGTAGGTAATATTATTTGTTGTACTGTAAGTGGGTGTTATTCTTTTGTATTCATGAAGAGAACTTCTATTATTCCATTCTTTATTATTCTGCTGGAATGGACTACCCTATACTTGGTGATATTCTTCTAATATTCCGTCTTTACTATTCTGTTGGAATATCCTGTCTGTGCATTTTACGCCGAACCTGATTCCGTCTTTACTATTCTGTTAAAATATCTTGTTTCAATGCTTTTACGACGGACCTAATTCGTCTTTATTATTCTCGTTGAATAACTTTGATAATGTGGTCTACCCTATACTTGGTGACATTCTTCTATTATTATTGTTGGAATATCCTCGTCTCAGATATTTTACACCGGACCGGTTCGCCTCTTTATTATTATTCCGTTGGAACATCCTGTCTGTGTGTTTTACACCGGACCTGGTTCCGTCTTATTATTATTCTTTTGGAACATCCTGTCTATGTGTTTTACACCGAACCTGGTTCCGTCATTATTATTCTGTTGGAACATCCTGTCGGTGCAAATTTTGCCTGACCTGGTTCCGTTATTATTATTCTGTTGGAATAACTTGTCTATGCGAAGTACCGCATTCATGGTGATTTCTTTTGTTATTCCATTCTTTATTATACTCAGTTGGCTAAAGTTTCGACTTCTATACTCCATGAAATTAGTAGAATATCCTTGATATTTGCGTTTCATCCAGTATCTTTTCATGGAAATATTCTTCTGATCATTCTTGAATTTTACTCTACAAAATAGTATCATGTTGACAATTTGGACGTTAATAATTCCTGGATAAAATAATTCTTGAACTTGTTTTATTGAATTCTTATAGTATTGTCATCATCCTCATGTTTATATTTTGTTGAAAGTCATCTGTGGCCTGTAGTTCATAGATGGACTTGGTATGATTATGAGTATGGATTATTCGGTGTAATCATGACCGTAATGTTACAAATGATGTGGTAAAAGTTCTCATTGGCCCGTAGTGCATTGATGGACAGTTGTTGGCATGATCATGACCATTAATGAATACACAAATATTCTTGGCCCGTAGTGCATGGATAATTGTGGTCGTGATACTAAAGAATATCCTTGGTCAGTAGTGCGAGGGTGATTCGATGATGTGAAATATTTATTAAAAGTCGAGTCTCAAATGATAATAAATGATGATGAAAAAACCTTTTAAATCATAAAAGATAGTAGATTTTATTTTCTACTTGACTCTTTTAATGGATTGCTTGTTCACCGCAGATTAAACTTGATGTCTATTATATTTTATCGGTTTAACATTGTTGGAGACTAATGATAATTTATTTCGCATTATCTTAGTCATAATATTTTTCATCGGGCTAGATTGAGCTCACCCTTTCTTTCTTTGTTCTCTTCGTGAAATGAGAATATAGTTGGGACTTAGCTCTGGGAGCGGAGTGATGGTCGAGAGGATATCATTAGTAGTCTTCACTATTCGTGAAATAGTGTGATAATAATTGTAATGAGGACTCCTTTTGAGTTTGTATAATCTCTAGTGAGATAATATTTGTATTCAAACTCACGGTTTATGTTTGTCATATTGTACAACAGATTGTATTAGTAAGTTGTATTTGAATTCTGTACCATATATCTGACGACACAAGATGGGTGATGTATACCTAATTTTGGGGGCGTCACATAAACTACTGGATTTGACTTTGCTATAGGGTACATTCCACCCTTAAGTGCTTCGTCCCATTCCTGATCCATGATTTGAATCATTATTCTCCGATTCATATCGAATTGGGGTTGACCGCTATGCACAGGGTAATTCCAAATTCGATGTTGGATTCTCCCAATTGTTGTCCAAAAAGAAAAATCCATTTCATCTATTTTGGCTTTATTGGATCGGACGTCTTTTTCTACAATATCTACACGTCATGCGGCTTTTACCCATGCGTCATCTATTCTCCTTCGTTCAGTTGTTTCTGCTTTCATCAGAACTTTGATCATAACATTCTCAGATTCCAGCTCTAATATCTTATTCTATGCCAAAGAGTGCTTCTGTTCAAGCATCGCACATCGGGTAACACAATTTTGAATGGTTGCATCTCTTTGCTCCACGACCTCCTGCCATTCTTCAGCCTGCTCTTCTAACTCATGAATACGATTTTGTAATGCTAAATTTTGATCATAAAGTTCTTCTAATAAATTCCCCTCAGGTTCCTCTTCTTCCTCACTCTCAGCTGCTACCTCTGCGACTATCTTGGGTGTAACTATCAATTCTTCACTCACCACATGGATATCTCTAATCCCTTCTTCGCCTGACATCACATTATCCTGGATATTAATCTGTGGTGACTCCACGATCTCATGTGCTTCATTGCTTATCTCAACATTTTTAGATGCCATTTTCCAATACTGCCACAAAACAAGGGTTAATTAATATATCACATATTATCCCTATACTCAATTCCACCGATTAAATACTAAATAAACTTAGGTAGGTCATACTAGCCAAGGAATTCTGTCTCTCCCTCCTAGTTCTTGTCTCATATCTCACCGAGGATCATATCCCTAAGCTTTGATACCAACTGTGACGCCCCCAAAATTAGGTATACATCACCCATCTTGAGTCGCCAAATACATGGTACAGAATTCAAATACAAACTTAAATATACAACATGAGCTTTGAGTTTTAATACAAATATTGTCATCTAGACAATATCCACACTCAATGGAGTCCTCATTACATTTATTATTACACTATTTCACATAATAGTGAGGACTACTAATGCACCATCTAGGACCATCACTCTGTTCCCCAACTAGTCCCAGGTACGTTCTCATTTCCTGAAGAGAACAATGAAAGAAAGGGTGAGCTCAACTAGCCCAGTAAAAAATATTATGACTAAGATAATGCAGAATAAATTATCATTAGCCTTTAACAATGTTAAACTGATACAATATAACAAACATCAAGTTTAACTGTAGCGGAACAAGCAATCCATTAGAAGAGTCAAGTAAGGAATAAAATCTACTATCTTCTATGATTTAAAAGGTTTTTCATCACTTTTATCATTTGAGACTCGACTTAATAAATAATCCACATCATCAAATCATCCACAGACTCATGTGCCAAGGATATTCTTTAGTATCACGACCACGAATTATCCATGCACCACGGGCCAAAGATGATCATGTTTTCATCAACGGTCCTGATCATGCCATAAAACAATTCATCTTTGTATCCTTGGCCAAAGAAAATCCATAGCCATAATCATACCAAAAACTGTCCATCAATGCACTACGGGCCAATGAGGACTTTTTCCACATCATTTGTAACATTACGGTCATGATTATACCGAATAATCCTGGTCATAATCATACCAAGTCCATCTATGCACTTCTGAATACGAGATGACTTTCAACATAATATAAATATGAGGATGATGACAATGACATAATAATTTAATAAAACAAGTTCAAGAATTAATTTATTCAGGAACTAATAACGTCCAAATTGTCAACATGATACTTCTTTGTAGAGTAAAATTTAAGAATGCTCAGAAGAATATTTCCATGAAAAAGATCTGGATGAAGCGCAAATATCAAGGATATTCCACTAATTTCATGGAGTATAGAAGTCAAAGCTTTAACCAACTGAGTATAATAGAATATATGAAACTGCAAATGGATTTTCGCTCGCCATGCGATAATCCACGTAGACAGATCATTTCCACAATTTAGAATGAATACGAAGGATCATTCACCATGCATGTGGTAATCCACATAGACAGGTTATTCCAACAGAATAATAAAGATTGGAATAACATAAGGATTCACCATGCGTGCGATAGATCGTATACATCAAAGTTATTCCCAGCGTAATAATAAATAATGGAATCAGTCGGCGTAAACGCACGCATACGAGGATATTCCGGCGAATAATAAAGAATGGAATAACAACAGAAATCACTATGCATGCGGACGATGTAGGTAAGTTATTCCAACATAATACCAATAAAAGCGGAACCAGTCCTGCGTAGTGAAAACGCATATGACGAGGATATTCTAATGAATAATAATAAAAGACGGAACCAGTCCGGCGTAAAATGCCTGCGAGCGAGGATATTCCAAACAGAATAGTAAAGACGGAATAATAGAAGAATTTCACCATGTATGATGTACTTTACATAGAGCAAAGTTATTCCAACACAATAATAAAGAATGGAATAACTGAAGAATTTCACCAAGTATAGGGTAGCCACAGATTATCTGAGTTATTCCAACGAATAATAATAAAGAATGGAATAACAGAAGTTCTCTTCAAGAATAAGAAAGAAAGAATACCCCTTACGAGTACAACAAATAATATCCCCTACGAGTACAACAAATAATATCCCCTACCTTAAGAAGAAAAGTACTGGATATATAAGTAGTGAAGTAGCAGAATACTTTCTTCTTTCTCTCTATAGTTTATCTCTCTAGAGTTTCAGTGAATTCGTAAGAAAATAATGAAGGAATGAGCTTCTATTTATAGAAAAATGGACTGCATAGTAACTAACTCATGAACGGTCCAGATTGATTCACTTTAATCTGACGGTCCATATTTAAAGCAAAATCTTTTAAATAAAATATAATATATTCTATTTATAATCTAATAAAATGAATAACTTTATAAAAGATTTTACTATGCAAACACTATGCATGCACTATGCAAACACTATGCATAATAAAATATAATATATTCTAATTATTGTCTAATAAAACAGATAACTTTATAAAATTATTCTGTTTTATATAAAAAGATTTTCTATGCAAAATACTATGCAGGCACTATGCAACACTATGCATAATAAAATATAATATATTCTATTTATAGAATGACTTTATAAAAATATTCTATTTTATATAAAAAGATTTTCTGTATTATTATATTAATAATACCAACAAAACTGAGTGACTTATCACATAAGCATCAATAATTAATATCGTGTGCTACTATGCAACCACGCGTATTACTGTACTTTTACTACCGAGTAGTTCAATAGTATTAACCAGTAAAACTTCCGCCATTATTTTTAATAAAATATTTTCTCATTTTCTCATTAAAACCAATAATTTAAGTTTTGAGGTCCACGATGATTGTCTTGGTTACACGAATATTCCACGATAAAACAAATATTCCCGACCAATCGAATATAATATGACAACATGCATACTTTGCAAAATTTATAAATACTACCCACAACTATAACATTATATCAAATCCACACCATAATAAAAAAAAATATCGAGAAAGTTAAATCTTTATTCATAAAATCTGGGGTCTCACAGGGAGGTTGTAAGACCCCAACTTTTATGAATAAAGATGAATTTTCTATAAATATCATTTTTGAATATTATGGAATGAATTTGATATAATGTTATAGTTGTGGGTAATATTTATAAATTTTGCAAAAGTACATAAGTTGTTATATAATACTCGATTGGTGAAGAATATTCGTTTTAATAGGAATATTCGCATAACAAGACAATCATTGGTGGACCCTACAATGAATTATTGTTGCATTGAGAAAAACGATAAAAATATTTTATGAAAATAACGGCGGAAGTTTTACTGTTAACTAATCGCTGAAACACCCGGTGTTAAAAGTACGAGAATACAATAGTTGTTGCGAACACTGCAGTATTGATTATTGATGCTTACGTGAGAAGTCACTCGATTTGTTTAATTATTATTACAGTAATTGCTGCATAGTATCTCACGTTATTTGATTCAATTATTGTCAATATTTTATAATCAATAATTGATATGACAAAGTTATTAATATTATTATTTGCAATATTAACGATGTCTAGAAGTTCTATCAAGGAGAGGTTTGGTCACCTAATTGCGCGTCAATGGGGAGAAATCCTTATTGGAAAGCCACTTCTTTCCTGGGAACGACCTGGTCGATTAATATTGTGAATTATAATAATGATGATGAGTTTTGTTTTATTAGTATTATTAATGTAATAAAATAGAAAAGCTTTTTATATAAAACAGAATACTTTTATAAAGTTATTCGTTTTATTAGACTAATAGTAAAATCTTTTTATATAAAACAGAATACTTTTATAAAGTTATCTATTTTATTAGACAATAATTAAAATATATTATATTTTATTATGCATAGTGTTTGTATAGTGCCTGCATAGTGTTTGCATAGTAAAATCTTTTTATAAAGTTATTCATTTTATTAGATTATAAATAGAATATATTATATTTTATTGTAAACCAATCTGGACCGTCCGTTTAAAGTAAATCAATCTGGACCGTTCATGAATTAGTTACTATGCAGTCCATTCTTCTATAAATAGAAGCTTATTCCTTCATTATCTTACTTAATTCTTTGAAACTCTAGAGAGAAAACGTAGAGAGAGTTCTTCTTCTATAATCTTGAGTGTATTTCTTTAGAATTTAAGAAAGCTTTGAGCGTAGTGCAAGTTTTCTTTGAGTATATCCTCGCCCTACCAGTCAAAATACTCTTCTTTGAGTATATTCCTTCTTTCTTATTGGTGAAATTCTTTTGTTATTCTATTCTTTATTATTCTGTTGGAATAACCTGTATACGCGGGATACCCTATACTTGGTGAAATTCTTCCATTATTCCATTATTTATTATTCATTTGAATATCACATGCAATGCTATTTTACGCATGTTTCAGTTTTTCGTTGTTTATTATTCTGTTGGAACATCATGTTTGTGCGTTTACGCATGACCTGGTTCCATTATTTATTATCCTGTTGGAACATCCTGTCTATGCGTTACGCATGACCTGGTTCCATTATTTATTATTCTGTTGGAATATCCTGTCGGTGCGTTTACGCATGACATGGTTTCGTTATTTATTATTCTGTTGGAATAACCTGTTTGTGCGGTCTATCGCATACCTAGTGATTTCTTTTGTTATTCCATTCTTTACTATACTTAGTTGGTTAAAGTTTTGACTTTTATACTCCATGAAATTAGTGGAATATCCTTGATATTTGTGCTTCATCCAGTATTTTTCATGGAAATATTCTTCTGAGCATTCTTGAGTGTTACTCTACAAAGAAGTATCATGTTGACAATTTGGACATTATTAGTTCCTGGATAAATTAATTCTTGAACTTGTTTTATTGAATTCTTATATCATTGTCATCATCCTCATATTTATATTATGTTGAAAGTCATCTGTGGCCTGTAGTGCATAGATGGACTTGGTATGATTATGACCAGGAATTATTCGGTGTAATCATGACCGTAATGTTACAAATGATGTGGAAAAAAGTCCTCATTGGCCCGTAGTGCATTGATGGATGAGTTGTTGGCATGATCATGGCCATTGATGAATACACGAATATCCTGGGTACGTGGTGCATGGATAATTTGTGGTTGTGATACTAATGAATATCCTTGGTGCAGTAGTGCGAGGATGATGTGGATTATTTATTAAGTTGAGTCTCGTGATAAAAGTCATGAAAACCTTTTAAATCATAGAAGATAGTAGATTTTATTCTCTACTTGACTCTTCTAATGGATTGCTTGTTCACCGCATTAAACTTGATGTTTGTTATATTTTATCGTTTAACTTTGTTGAAGGCTAATGATAATTTATTCGCATTATCTTAGTCATAATATTTCTTCTTGGGCTAGTTGAGCTCACCCTTTTGCTTTCATTGTTCTCTTCAGGACATGAGAATGTAGCAGGGACTAGTCGGGGAACAAAGTGATGATCCAGATAATAGCATTAGTAGTCCTCACTATTCTACATGAAATAGTGTGATAATAAATGTAATCAGGACCCCATTGAGTTTTTCTATTGTCTAGATGACAATATTTGTATTAAAACTCACAACATATGTTTAAGTCGTATTTTACGACTATTGTATAATTAAGTTGTATTTGAATTTTGTACCATGTATTTCATGACATACGAGAATAGGTGATGTATCTAATTTATTTTCAGGCGTCACGATTTATTATATATATATATATATATATATATAATATTATTAATTATTTTATAATTAAAATAAAAGTTTATTTTAATTTTAAAATAAAAAGTTTATTTTAATCTTAAAATAAAAAGTTTATTTTATTTTAAAATTAAATTTCATGCTAACTAATTAGAGTTGGAATTTGATTCCATGATAACTAATTGGAGTTGAAATTGGATTCAATGTTTCCTTAAATAAAGGAGTTTATTTAGATATGAAATAAGATTTCATATTATTCAAAATAAAAGAGTTTATTTGTGAATAAGAAAGTGAATCCATCTTTCCTGAAATAAAGAAATTTATTTAGATATGAAATAAGATTTCATATTATTCAAAATAAATGAGTTTATTTCTAAATAAGAAAGAGAATTCGTGTTTCCCTTAATAAAGGAAATTTTTTTTACTTGGAGTTGGATTCCATAATTAATTAAAATAAATGAGTTATTTTGATTAAAGATTTTGATTAAAATAAATAGTTTATTTTATTTAAAATAGGATAAATTAAAATAAAAGAGGTTTATTTTGATTTAAATTTGGATTAAAATAAAGGAGTTTATTTTGATTCAAAATTAAATTTTTACTAACTAAATTTGCCTATTAAATGATATCAATATATATATTGAATGTTTGTTATTCATGAGATGAATGTTATTTATTGATGCATATGGTGATGTGTATGATAATAAATGGGATTGATTATGGACTATTGACCAATGTGATTGGATTTTATTTTAGTTGAATGCATGAATGTATGAGTTTTATTAAATGGGGTCTGCGTACCTCGTCTTCTCTAATTTTTTCTTAATGTAAATTCTAACTCCCTCCTATGTACTTCCCCTTGACTGCTGATCAAGATTTCTATTTATTTTAAATAGTTTTGTAATAGGAATAATTAGAATTAATTTTGAAGAATTGGAGATCAAGGAACAAGGAGTGCTTGAAGACCCGTTTGTAATGGAGCCCGAGTTTAAATGTAATAGTTATATTTAAATATTAATTCTTTCACCCCTAGGGTTTGACCTTTTGGTTCACTTGGTGGCTCTAGTGAACCAAACTAGAATAAAAGTCCATAATCAATCCAGGTAGAATATAGTATTCTATATGTGCATGCTTATACTATATATATTATATATTATGCAAATATGCTTCGCATGTTAATTAATATGACGCGTATTTTATATATATATATATATGAATGCGCGTTAAACAAGATGAGATAAATTAATAACAAGCCCCTCAAATATTTTATATTATGTTGTAACGTTCAAAGATATTTGGAATATCGAACGTTGCCTTCTAGTATGATAGAAACAATAGAGTATTGAATATTTAATATGAGTTTGTTGTGAACACACAAGGTAAGTATTAAATATTTAAGATGTTGTTTTTATTACATATGATGTTTATAACGAATTGAACATTATTGCTTTGTTGTGCACACACAAGGGCTGTAGTTTTCTCTTCACTTATATGGAAATGTTGAGTCTAACTTAACTTAAATCATTTTAGTTTGGATGTGCACACACTTGACCATTATGATTTAAGAGGCAAAATACAAGGAGTTACATAGTTGATGTAATTGACAAGAGTTGTCTATCTATTTATTTATATATAGTTTGTTGTGCACACACAAGGCTATATACATTTGAAATGGGATCCTTATTCCCACTAGCATATCTTTAATTAGATATTGCTGAACTATATATATTGAGGGTAATATAGTTTGAAGAAAATAGTGGAAGATACCAATTTAAAACAAGACCTAATTTATTTTGGTAATTAAAAAAAGAATGTATGCTAAAATGATGTTAATTACAAATTCATTTACAGAATTTTACAATGTCTAAATTACTATCACTGCGAAACATATTAGATGTTATTTAACCGGACCGAATTACTCGGATTGGTTAAGGAATTTGAGAATAGTTCTCATGGCTGAAAAGTTATCTTATGCCTTAATCGCCTATCCACGCAATGGTTGGAGACAATGCCTCACGAGGAAGAGATTGCTACTTTTAGAAAGTGGCAAGATGATGCATGATTGGCTCAATGCATCATGCTCGTATCCATGAGTAACTTGAGCTTGACGTCAACATAAAACTATGGATGCTCCTACTATACTCCCGCACATCAAGTAGTTGATGGTGAGGAAAGTAGGGGATGAAAGATATCGAGATATCTAAGGAGTTCTTACGATCTAGAATGCCCAATGACACTCTGAGATGGATACATGTCCTAAACATGATCAATTTGATTGAACAATTAGGACAATGGGTTTTGTCATGGATGGAGAGTTGAACCAAGAGATCGATCTTGCACTCACTCCCGAGACTCCTTTAACAATTATTATGAATTTTCATATGAACAAGCTAGATATCGGCCCATTGATTTGCTTAACATGTTGAAAAATGTTGAGAGTCACTTTCAACCAAGAAAGACCATGTCTTCTTGGTAGGGGTCAAAGGATCTTTTGAAAAGAAGAACGATTCAAAGAAGGTAAATAGAAAGGCAAAACAAAGGATAATAAGAACAAAAGCGACACGGATAGCAAATCGTTTGCTTCCCTTTGCAATAAGCCGGGACCTTTGGAAAAAAAAGCTGCGAGAAGCATCTTGCGAGCTAACGAGAAGAAGCTTAGTGAAGTTTGATTTACAAATATAATTTTGTTCATGATTTAAAATAAATTTTTCTTTAAGTCAATTTCTACTTGGGTATTGGATACCGACTTTGGTTATCATAAATATAGATTTATGAAGGGACCAAGCAGAAGTAGAAAGCTAAACAAAGGATAAGTAATCCTATGTCTGGTAAATTAAGCAAAGGTTGCTGCATTAGCCATATGAACTTATAGTTTAGCAATGCCTATGGGAAAATCTATTAAGTCAATAAGTTGTTATTGTATTCCAGTACTTGTTAGAAACATTATTTTTATTTTATTATTGGACAATGAAATCTTTGGTATTATATTTAAGAACAATTGTTGTTCTATTTATAATAATAATGTTTTGTATAGAACTGGAATATTACTTGATGGATTTTGCATACTTGACTTACGTGAAAATAATTTTGCAAATTGAACAAACTAGTATAAGAAAAGGAGATGATCATTCAAAGAGTTGAATGTGTGTATTTGATGAAATACAAGTGTGAATTATTTGAAAGGTTCAAACAATTCAAAAGTCAAACAAATTGACAAAGTATTAAGATTCTTTAATTAGATCAAGGAATAAATACGTGTGCAATAAGTTTTTAGATCATCTAAAATGGTTTTCTCATAATGGACTCCTCCTGATACGCAATAATTGATTGATGTATCTGAAAGGAAAAATCATACCTTGTTGGACATGGTCCGGTCCATAATGATTTTACCGACATTCCAATATCTTTTTGGGATACTGTCCCAGAAATGGTTGCATATCTACGAAAAGGTAACCTCAAAATCCGGCCCCAAGACTCCATAAAAGTTATGGACATAGAGGATACCTAATCTTAAGTATGTTAAGATAAGGGGTTGTCCAACTTATGTGAAAAAGGTTTCAAAGGATAAGCTTGGGACAAAAATTTAACAAAGTACAGATTTGTGGGACATCCTAAAGTAAGTTTAGGGTATATGTTCTATAATCCTACTTAGCAAAAGGTGTTTGTTGTGAAACATGTCGCCTTCTAAGATAAAGATGTTTATCATTGAAGGGGCTAGTGGGAGGATTGTAGACACTCAAAATTTTCTGTACTATTGTCACTAACATTGCAGGAGGAAAGATTCGTCTTTTAAGAGAGATCCCTGAAAGACAATCCATATCCGTACCAGATACTACCGGAAGTTCAGCATCAACCCCGGATCACTTTCTGGGAGTAATAATTCCAACCTCGGAGATAACCCCGAGGCATGCAGATCCAATATCGGAACACACACCGGAGAAGACCGATTAATCTCGGAGATAACCCCGAGGTATCCAGTCTAAGTCCCAACCATGGGAATAGCCACCAACCTTGGTGATAACCCCAAGGAATGCAGTTTCGGCGATAACCCCGAAAATGCTTATTTCAAATGCAACCAGCTTCAATCTCGGCACTCACAACAAGATACACTGCACCAACCCGGTAATAACATCGGGAAGACAGGCACACCTCAAAGATGACAATGAGGACCTTCAACAATTGCAGCAGTCCAATCTCAGCGAAGTCTGAGCAACGTCTGCTTTATCAGCCCAATCCGGCGATAAAACCGGTGAGGGGCAACATCATCATCTATCCAACACGATGCCACGTCACGTCGTCTTAACATCTCTATGCAACGATATCCTAGAAGACTAACCAATCCCGAGTGACTATTGTGCGCGGTAACGGATGAAAGTTGAAGCTTGAAGACCAGAGAGCATCGTCGCATCTTCAATGACTTCGTACAAACTCTAATCCCATGCCATCGTATAACTCTCGACAATGGCGGTCCGAAATAGATCCTGTATACCTCAAACGGATGCCCTGATTGCACTTCTGAAAGTTCGAGTGGACATTATAGTGCCAGAGTGCACGAACTTCGAGATGACCGACCGAAAAACCGGGCCCACCGGGTTGCCTCTGTACACCTAATGCTAAAATGCCTATAAATAGAGGGCTTGGGCACCCATTTGGAAAAAAAAAAGGCGAGGAAGCCCTCGCCTAATTTTGCTCTGCACTCACCCCATGTAGTGTACTTTCCCCTTTTAAACACTTGTGAGCTCATATATAGCCCTTTTGTACCTACAAAAGTCAGTGTTTACCCACTCTAAAGATATAGAAGTCTTCTTTAGCAGTCAGCTGTAAGCCTTCTCACACATTTTAGAGTCTTTCTCTTAATCTCTGCACACACCCTTCTACACGTTGAGAGTCGTGTTGCTTGCTTTTGCCCGGACTTCGGTCCGTGGTTTCATTTCAGTCTGTATATATATATATATATATATATTGACTAACATCATCGAGTTATGCCTCGATTGAGCCTGAACTTGATGCGGAGCTTTTATTTGCTTTAATATATATATATATATATATATATATATATATATATATATATATATATTAGCTGTGTAGGACTTTGTTCAATGAGCCTAGACTTGATTGCGAGTGCGCGTTTCGCTTTTATATATATATATATATATATATATATATATATATATATATATATATATATATATATATATATATAGCGTATTAATCGACTTTGTTCGATGAGCCTAGACTTGATGCAGTGCGTTTATTGCTTCTAATATATATATATATATATACATTTATATATATTAACTGTGTGTAGGACTTTTGTTCGATGAGCACAGATTTTACATTGATGCGTTTATTCGCTTATATGTATATATATATATATATCGTCCCACCTGGAGTTTACTTCGTGGTGGTTAATCGCTTCTGACTTTCTTTACTTTTCGTTATGCCCTGGAGTTTCCTCAAGTGGCGGTTGATAACTTTTATGACTTTATTTACATTTCGATCCCCATGGAGGTGCTTCGTGGTTGGTGATTATGTGCGTATATATATATTTCTGACTTTTATATATACCTTCTTCTTTGCTTTCAGTATAAATTGCGTGATTACGGCGCCTAGGAATCATGTGATCACAGATTCAGCCTATTGGATCTAGATTCGGTTCCCGTGGTGGACATTTCCAGCTATAAACAGCTTGTAAATTATTCTGCGGTGTCTAAATTTCCTCAGATGGTTTCCATACCCATGAGGAAGTCGGCATTATTTTGTATATTATTTTCATACGGATGCCTCGCATTCGTAAAATAAAATCAATCAAGCCGAACACTTAATAAAAATGGGAGTGTAAAACGTCTCAATTACTATTGAGCATCAGGGTTTGAAAAACTTTTTTTTATAAAACATCATTGCTATACCTTGCTAAAAACTGAATTTTTACATAAATTCAAACCCTGTGTATATAGGTTCGAACGAGGCCTCGCACTACTTCCAAATAACAGTACATTGACCCACACACACACAGTCAGATAATAGTTTCTTGAAAAGAGGCGGTCACTATGGTAACACGGATGTCGGGGGGTGCCTACCACCTTCCCCCCGCATAACCAAGTCCCCGGACCCTAATGAATCTCGGTTTCACTGACCCGTTTAGCAGTGTCACATCACTGGGTCAATGTGCAAACCTTTTCTCAATTGTGTTGGTACAACCATTTAAAAAACCAACTGGCGACTCTTAATAGTCCATCGTCGACATTATACATGTCGGACCTTTTTCACTTATTTTTTCAAACAAATCTCACCTAAAATGAGAACACCAAAGAACAAATAACGGAAAGGGACATCCAAAAAATCCCGACATCGACAGGTGGCGACTCATTGGGGACTCGGTAAGAGGACTTAAGCCGCTATTTCAATCTTTCAAATCATATCTCGCTTGTGTGTGGATGTTGCATTTACATTTGATGAATGTGTACGAATGCATTTCTTTATTGCACTTAGTGTTTCGCACCATAACTGCTTGTGATATTAGTGCTTTATATCTGCTTGTGATATTAGTGCTTCGCACATGTCATCATTTTCATACGGTGAGACACGATGTATATGAATGTATGTTGTGTGGTCCCTCCACCAGGAGGCTATCCCGTCGGTGTTTGATTACTGGACTCGTGAGAAGACTAATTCTCTGAGGCTCAGGAAAGGCACCACCCAAATTCGCTCCAGTTGAAAGACCGGATTAACGTCCCGTCAAGTAGATTACGATGATTTGGGAACCTTCATGCCAAAAAGCCGCGAGAGTAACCTAAGATAAGTCAGCCTCTGATAAACCCAAAAATGGAGGAAAGTCTCTTCATGCTCTCATTTCAAATTACTTGTAATTACATTCCATATCTATCTCCATGTAATGAGAAATATGAAGAAATGTGTACACATACATATTTAACATGCTAAAATATAGCTGACATCCATTGTGAAGGATAAAATTCCTAAAATGGACACATCACATAGCATGTTATTATATACATCCCCTAAAGACTAAACTATGCAAGCCTTTCGCAGGGAATCAATCGGACCTACTACCCGTTCAAAGTCCAAAAAGGCAACAGGCCTACAGTCAATCATGTCGTCATCCGACGCGGTGAACTTAATCGATTTTCCGCAAAGAATTTGTGATTAAGCAATCGATTCACAGACTTGGTCATTTCTACTAAAAGAATTACACTATCTACGAGTTGAGAAAATACCCAAGACATTTGAATCCTCCACACAAGGAGGAATCCCGGTCATTACCATACCTGAACCACAGTTGGATACGACCAACAAAACTCATGATGTTGCCCATCCCACATGATATCCAGACACTAGTGACATAAAAAAGAAAGTCCTCCAAATGGACGAGACCCTTCGCGCTATCAAAGGAAATGGAACACACGGGAGTGTTTCATATGCTGATCTATGTATTTTTCCTGGGGTTCATTATCCAGAAAAATTTAAAACTCCTGACTTTGAAAAATATGACGGGTTAGGAGATCCTTACACATATTTAAAAGTGTTTATTGGAGAACTTGGATCTTATGCAGAGGATGAAAAGCATAGAATGCAATTGTTCCAGAAAAGTCTAACTGGAGAAGCCCGGTCGTGGTACACAAGATTAGACAATTCAAAGATCCAAAGCTGGGAAGAGCTAGCACATGCTTTCCTCACTCAATACATCTTTCAAACTCAGATGGCTCCTGATCGGTATCAAATTACCAAGATCAAGAAACAGTCTAACGAGTCTTTCAGAGAGTATGCTCAAAGGTGGAGACGCCTGGCTGCCCAAGTTAGTCCTTCCATGACAGAATCAGAAATGGTCATGACTTTCATAGACATACATGAAGCTCCCTTCTATGAGAGAGTTTTAGCCGGCATTGACAAACCATTTTCTGAAATGGTCAAACATGGGGAGATGGCTGAGATGGGATTGAAGTCCGGAAAGATTTAAGACCTAGCTGCACTCAAAGCTGTTGCTGATCACATCCAATTTGGAAATTATGGGAACAACCCTCGGAGGGTCCATAAAAAGAAAGAAGAAGATGTTTCCCTGATATTACAGGGGTAAAAAAGCAATCAAAACATGCCTATTCAAAGGAGAAACTACACTCCCTTTCCAGCACAATCTACAAACCCTCCAATACCATAAGGTGGAGAAGTCAAACGCCCTCGAGTGTTTACACCCTTAGGGGATACCCTCGAGAACATCTTAAATCTTCTGACAATACAGAAGAAAATTACACATCTTCTTCCACCACCAAACCCTAATGGGACGGGGTTTCAATCTTTGCCAGGAAATGTGCTTATCATCTTTGGCTTTTTTGAACATGATACTCGAGATTGTTGGGCCTTGAAACACAAGATCCGGGACACGATAGACAAGCGGAGAGATCGTGGTCACCAAACCAGATCGACCTCGCGTACAAGACAACCCTCTTCCTCAACACAAAGAAGAAGAGGTCAACATAATTAATTGGAGCAATGGGACGGAGTTCCAATTTCGTTTGTGAATCTTCCCAGACCCTCAAAGACGGTGATGACAGATGGGATTATGCCAAGTTCCAGTTCACAATGGAACGAAAGATGACAGCTCTCTGCAAGAAAATTGAACAATTGGCGGAACTGGTGACTTATCAGCATCAAGTGACTCGTCAGTTAATCGAGCAAAAGGTCCAACTACAAGAGTTGTTGGACATCGGTTTCATTCGTCCTAGTACATCTCATTGGGGTGCTCCTGTTTTATTCGTAAAGAAGAAAGATGGTAGTATGCGACTTTGTATTGACTATCGGGAATTGAACCATGTCACCATCAAGAATAGGTATCCGCTACCTCGCATTCATGACTTGTTCGACCAATTGCAAGGAGCACAATTCTTTTCAAAGATCAATCTTCGTTCTGGATATCATCAACTGAAGATTAAAACTGAGGATATTCCGAAGACTGCCTTCAGAACTCGGTACGGGCATTATGAATTCTTAGTCATGTTGTTTGGATTGACTAATGCTCCTGCTGCTTTCATGGATATGATGAACCGTGTGTTCAAAGAATATTTGGATCAGTTCGTTGTTATCTTTATTAATGACATCCTCATCTATTCCAAAAGCCGTGAAGATCATGAGCGCCATTTGAAGCTGGTACTTCAAAGGCTTTGTGATAACAAGCTATATGCCAAGCTAAGGAAATGCGAGTTCTGGCTTGAGGAAGTAGCATTCCTTGGGCACGTGGTGTCAAAACATGGAGTATCTATGGACCCGGTGAAGATTGAAGCAATACAAAGTTGGGAGCAACTGAAGTCAATGACCGAAGTACGTAGCTTTCTGGGCTTAGCTAGTTATTATCGAAGATTCGTGGAAGGATTTTCTAGAATCGCTACTCCGTTAACTCAGCTGACTCGAAAAGATACAAAATTCGTATGGAGCAAAGAATGCGAAAAGAGTTTCCAAGAGCTCAATAGGAGACTCATTTTGGCACCTGTTTTGACAATACCATCTGGTTCGGATGGATTTATTATCTACAGCGATGCTTCAGGCAAAGGGTTAGGATGTGTTCTCATGCAACATGGGAAAGTCATAGCCTATGCCTCGCGACAACTCAAAGAATATGAGAGGAATTTTCCTACTTATGATTTGGAGTTGGCAGCAGTCATTTTCGCGTTGAAGATCTGGAAATACTACCTGTATGGGGAGAAAATGGAGATCTATACAGATCATAAAAGCCTCAAATATTTCTTCACCCAAAAGGAACTCAACATGCGACAACGACATTGGCTCGAGTTGTTGAAAGATTACGATCATACCATCCAATATCATCTTGGAAAAGCAAACGTGGTAGCTGACGCATTGAGTAGAAGATCATATGCGAGTACGAGTGCAATGTTGTTAACACAAAGGCCCATTTTGTATGACTTGCAAAAGATGGAGATAGAGGTAAAAGCTCCAAGTACCCACGTGATGATATCAAACATATGAGTAGAACCGACTTTAATCGATAAAGTTAAAGTTGCTCAAGCTTCGGATCTGGAGCTGATGCGTATGAAGAAGAAAGTGCAAGAATGTGTTATTCCAGAAACAAGAATCGATGAAGAAGGAATACTTTGAGTCAACTCCAGACTTTGTGTTCTTAACGATTCTGACTTGAAACATAGAATAATGATGGAGGAACATAACACACCGTTTGCAATCCATCCTGGGAGTACCAAAATGTATCATGATCTTCGACATACATTTTGGTGGAACAATATGAAGAGAGAGATCGAGGAGTTTATCTCGAGATGTTTAACTTGTCAACGTGTAAAGACGGAGCATCAAGTGCCAAGGAGTCCATTACAACCACTTGAGATTTTGAAATGGAAGTGGGAACACATTACCATGGATTTTGTTACGGGTCTTCCCAAGGTTTCTCAAGGTATAGATGCGATTTGGGTTATTATTGATAGATTAACCAAGTCTGCTCATTTCTTGTCTATCTGCGAGACTTATTCCTCGAAGCGTCTTGCTTTCATATATACGTGAATGAGATTGTGAGATTGCATGGCATGCCAAGTATCCATAGTTTTGGATCGTGACCCAAGATTCACTTCACGATTTTGGGTTAGCTTCATAAAGCTATGTGCTTGCTGATTTACGATTGATTTGGCATACCATCCTCAAGCAGGATGAGCGTAATCGAGAGGACTATTCAAACTCTTGAAGATCTATTAAGACTCTGTGTCCTAGATTTCAAAGGGAGTTGGAATAAATACCTACCATTGGTGTAATTCTCCTACAACAACAGTTATCAGGCAAGTATAGGTGTGGCTCCATTTAAAGCATTGTATGGATGAAAGTGTCGCTCTCCAGTATGCTAGGATGAGGTGGGAGAAGCAATGTTGTTGGGACCAAAATTGGTATGCATAACTACAGAAAAGATCTAAATGATTCGACAACGTATACAAACGGCACAGGATCGACAAAAGAGTTATGTGGATCTTCATCGAAAGGACATGGAATTTAATATTGGGGATCATGTATTGTTACTTATTGCTCCATGGAAGGGAGTTACAAGATTTGGGAAGAGAGGAAAGCTCAATCCAAGATTTGTTGGTCCATTTGAGATTCTTGGCCGAATAGGAAATGTGGCCTATAGACTCACATTACCTCCAAGCATGTCTCGTGTTCATAATGTTTTTCACATATATATGCTTCGTAAATATGTGAAAGACCCGAACCACATTATTAAGTTAGAACTAGATGAGATAGCCGAAGATTTAATGTACGAGGAGGTACCTGTTAAGATCTTGGATAGGAAAGAGCATGTCTTACGCACGAAGGTTATACCACAAGTTAAGGTTTTGTCGAGAAACCATGCTATTGAAGAAATGACCTGGGAGTTGGAATCAGAAATGAAAGTGAGGTATCCTCACCTTTTGAAATACAGAATGCGTCGTCAATTTCGAGGATGAAATTTCATAAGGAGGGGAGGTTGTAAGACCCCAATCTTTTTAATAAATAAAATCAAATTTCTCTAATTATTATTGTGAATAATAAGGTGTTAATTTGATATAATACTTTGGTTATGGGTGAAATGTGCAAATTTTGCAAAATAAGCAAGTGGTTATAAAATATTCATTATTTTCGGGGAATATTCGTTTGGTCGTGGAATATTCTTATTGTCGGTGAATATTCATACAACGGTGCAACCATTTGTGGGCTCCATAACGGAAAACAGTCGGATGAAGAAAACGACAAGTTTGAGTTTTTATAAATAACGACGTAATGGTTACCGTTAACACTGTTGGAATACCCGGTGGTTAAAATATAGTAATACACGTGGTTGCACAGTAACACACGGTATGGCACAGTGTTTTTTTGAATTATTGATTCTTACGTAAGAATGAACTACTCAATAATTGTTGCAGTAATTACTGTTCAATATTTTATTTTATTGATTCAATAATTGCTACGTTCATATGTTATATTATTGTTGTTTCAATAATTGTCACTACAAAGTATCTCCATTATCAGATCAATAATTCATGTTATTTGAATAATATTGTTAGATAACATTATTGGCAATGTCTAAATAAGTTCTATCTAGGAAAGGGGGTTGGTCACCTAATTGCACGCCAATAAGGAGAAATCCTTATCGGAAAGCCCCCTCTTTCCTAGGAACGACCTGGTTGTCGTAATTGTGATTCTGTAATATTATTTATGAATAATTAATTATTGATTTATATGATAAGAAAATATTTATTTTATGTGGATATAGATGATGGATATATTTATTGTGGTTATAAATGAAGGAATTAATGTTGAGGTGTTTTATCAGTATTTTGTCGGAATAGAGGTGTTGAAAATCGTCTGTATGTGGATTTCGGTCATTTTTTATTTGGAATTTGGAAAAACTTAAATCTACAAAGTTGTAGAGAATTTAATTTCCTATAGAATGGACATAAAATTCGTATTTTTCTGATAAAAGGGCTATCTATTATGAATTATTGAAGTTTCGGAAATAAATATTTTTTATTTAAAACATGAGTGGGCCCCACTTTTGGTTGGTGAGAAATGTGTTGAAATTTATTTTCAAAAGTGGTGGGCGTGAATAGTAGCACGTAAAGCCATCAGGTAGCAAGTTAGTCTGCTATGGCGTTCTAAGCATTTTCCTATAAATAGGGTGCTTAGTTAGAATTGAAAATCATACAAGAAACAAGTTTTCTATATATATATATATATATATATATATATATATATATTATCGAGCGTATTTTGTGTGTATTTAGATACTTTGTGAGTTGTTATTAGGTTGCAAGTTTCCTTGATTTTATATACGATATTTCAAATTTAGGAAGTAAGGGATGTTATTTTCTTCATAAATGATATTATTTTCTTCAATATCATTATGCCGAAATATTGATATGAATTTAATTGTGGAATTTTTACCTTTTTGTGTTGGGATTACTATTCACGTATATGACAATATTCACGAATACGGCACTATTCACGAAAAAATGAAATTTTCTCTTCTTTGTCCAAAATGTCTATTATGGTTACTATATTTGATTGTAACCATGTTTTGATCTTTATTCTTGAATTTTACTCCACAATTGATTATTATGGAGTATTTTTGAACTTGGATAAACTGTAGTACAAATTCCTAATATTTGTCCTTTTGTCTCACTAGATTCGTTTTCTTTAAGAAATGTTTCATCATCCTCAGTCCTAAATAATGATATTACTGAATATCTTTGGCCTGTAGTGCAAAGATGAATGATTAATTGATGAATATCTTTGGCCCGTAGGGCAAAGATGAACATGTGTTGAGATGAACATGACCAACTGGTGATACAAATGAATATCTTTGGCCTGTAGTGCAAGGATGAATATTTGATTCAAGATGTATATTGATTGATGTTACATGGATAAAATATTGATGATGGACTTTTAAATCTTAGAAGATAGTAGAATTCATTCTCTACTTGACTCTTCTAATGGATTGTTATTTCCGTTGCAGATGTTGATCTAAAACTTGTTGTCTATTATATTCTATCAGATTTTTCCCTGTTGAACACTAATGATAATTTGTTTTATATTATCTTAGTCATAATATTCTTTACTGGACTAGTTGAGCTCACATTTTTCCTGTTTGTTCCATTTTTCTTCCCAAGATGTGAAAATTTAGCAGGAACTAGCTGGGATATGGAGTGATGAGTCAAGATAGTTGTTTTAGTAGTCCTCACTATTTTATAAAATAGTGTGATAATAATTTTAATGAGGACTCCTTTTGAGTTTGAATAATTTCTATTAGACAATATTTGTATTTAAACTTACAGTATATGTGTTGTCATATTTTGCACGACAATTGTATTAATGAAGTTGTATTTGTTTCTGTACCATGTATTTGGCGACTCAGAATGGGTGATTTATACCTATTTTGGGGGGGGGGGGGGCGTCACATCGTCACTTGGGTCATCCAATTTCTTGGCAAGTGCAGTCTACGAGGACTTGAAATTGGGTGCGTCGTCACTTGAGTCGTCCAATTTCTTGGCAAGTGCAGTCTACGAGGACTTGACCACCAATTAGAGTGGACCACCATCTTGGGTGGATTTTTTTTTAATTCGTCAATTCTTGTGCCTCCTCCCTTGGTCATCCAATTACTTGGCAAGGGATACTCTTGAGGACTTAGACCACCATTTTTGGTGGACCACCATCATAGGTGGATTTTTAATTCATCAATTCTTGTATCCATAGTTCAAAGTACTTCGAAGGTAGAGCCAGTATTTGGGTTGTCCATCATTTTGACTTCCGGGACTGCACCATGGGTGATAGTGTTACACGTTTCTTTTCCTAGTTTAATCTCTCCAACTGCCAACTTCTCATGGTATATCCTTCATAGACTGTAACAGTTCATAGTGGAGTGTCCTGCATATTGATGGTATACACAGAAGTCCGGCCTTCTTTTCCTCTCTTCCGTTAAGACCAATCGGGGCCTTGGAGGCTTCACCACTCCGTACTCAACCCATTGTTCATACAGGCCCCTGAATGCCTTCTCGCTGTATTTGATAGCCTCTGGAACTGGCATTCTGGTATACTTGTCCCCATGCTTTTCCCTGCTTCGCTCAAATTTCTCATACTTCTCCCTCTTGCCCCCTAGTGGTTTTGATTGAGAATCCGCCAACGCCACAGTTGATGTCCTCTTTCCCTTCTATGTAACGATCGCATTGTTGGTGGAAATGTCATGATTCCTCTCAAGTCTTGTGCAAAAGATGAGAGGGTCGCAAACGATTCACAAACCTTGGTAATGAGGTGGGGATTGAAGGCGTCTAAAGCACCATTGTTGCATATGCTAACCAAATTCTTTTTTCTTCAATTGGCTTTGCACACTTCTATGCCTGGGCCCTGAACCTATCCACGTAATCTGACAGCTCCTTGTTTGGCTTCTGCTTGAATCGCATGAGCTCTACGATGGTTACCTGTTTCTGCACATAAAAATATTTCTTAAAAAATTGTAATTTTACATTATCCCAAGCATAGACTGATCCCTTCTCCAAGTTGTAGTACCAACTGAAGGCATTATCCATCAAAGTCTTGTTGAATTCCCTCATTAACAAATTTTGATTGTTCGTTTCATCATATCCTAACCATGGAGACATCGACTCCACGAACCTGGCAATGTGTTCCCTGACATTTCCTTCCTCCCCATTATATTTTGGAAATTGAGGGGGATGCTCGATATACCGTGTTGAGTAAGGTTGTCTCTGAATATGTGCCGGGTAAGGTGGAGTAAAGTCTAACTCCGACGTTCGGGATGTTTTCCTGTTAAGTTGATTGATCACATCGATCATATCATCCTTTGTCACATATCGGGCTCGTGGTATGGACTCTCTGTGGTGTTGTGATGTATGGCTGTATTAGTCGTATGTATAGTACATAAATTGGTCGGTGTACACTAGCATCATGTAAATTATGTATCAGTTGTTCTTGTGGGTTGGTTCGTTGGACGAGGCTTGGGATGGTTGGTATCTCCACTTGTGAAAATGCGGGAATAATGGTCGGAATGATGTTTTTCTGAGGCTGGCTGACTTCCAGTCTGGGTTATGGCACATCACCACTGTTCTGAGATTCCAAGTGGATGATTGGAACGGACAGATTCTTCGTCAATGGGGGTGCAGTCTGATTCTACTTATTGTTGTTATCGTTGTTGTTGTCTTCCACTCCTACTTATTCTCCCTTTGAATTCTCTGGGAACATGGCTTTGAAAGCGTGGATCAGCATTTACTGCTGGCGGAAATTTCCCATTTTCTCTTGCTTCCTCTGCATCTCCAGCGACATAGCCATCATCATCCCTTGTCTTTCTCGTGGTTGCTTCAACGCCTTGAGCATCTCCAGTTGAACAGCATATGCCTGCTCTCCACTTCCTTTCTCACCTGGCCTTCCCGCGCCTGTCTGCCTGACATTCATTGGTTTTGATCAGCCATGTATGGTGATGTTGAACTTCCTTCCAATTCAACTTCAAAGATGGGTTGATCGATATTTAGATTCACGCCTTGGAAAACATGACTTGCTTACCTTAGAACTGGATCCGGTGAGGCAATGCTATTTATTGGTGAAGCTCTTCATGTTATTCTCCCATTTCGAGTTGTGGGCATACCCTTCACGAATCCTACACCTCCCCAGCGGAGTCGCCAAAGAACTGGATCCGGTGTCTTGCTAGTTAGGGTTTCGTGTGGGCTGAGGAGGAGAACAATCCACGAAGAGCATGGAATTAATTGATTGATTGAAGAGTGGAAGAACATGTAGGCGATTACTCCAATGACACGTGGCAGCAGTCTTAGAATCTGGAAACCGTGTTAGGGTAGCAGGGATTCCAAGAACCTTCTTGCGTGCTTCGAGTTGAAAGAATCTTCGAGTCTTGAGTGCTTTGAGAGGGAATATCCAAGTCTTGAGTCACCAAAGAGTCCAGCTCCAAAGTCTAAAGTCCAAAAAGAGTCCCCTTCCTTCATAGAATGGAAGTGGTATTTATAGAGTTTCCTGAAATTAAGTAGTCACATGTCAAGCACATGTCTTAAGGGAAATTCCAGAAATACCATTTAGTCATTAGAATAATACCCATATCCTCCTGTCCTTCTAGCCGCCAATTTAATCCCTCAATCAATTCTCAAAACGAGCCGCCTCCATGAGTCTTCTGCCTCGAGACACGTGGAGGCTTCTCTCGGGTCTTGTACATTTATTTTCGACCTATTCGTCTTCATTCAATTACGTCACGCGAACCCTAATTTGTACATTTAATGAGACCGTAGAACTCTAATTGTGCATTTAGTTCAATTAGATCACATGAATCCCAATTTACACTTGGGCCCACAAACAGTAAACATATATGATGATTATGATTCCAATGTAATGCAATTAATTTAAATATAGAAGGAAATATACTAATATCGAAGTGATTATGTGTAGTATATATATTAACTGCCCATTCAGATTCAATTTCGAACTAATATTGAATTAATATCGAATATATTTAATATTATAATAAAATTAATATATAAAAAATATGTTATTATAATGAAACTAACATGTTTAAATCCCATAATAATAGAATATATTTAATATTATAATAAAACTAATATATTTAAATCTCATAATAACATAATATATTTAATATTATAATGAAACTAATATATTCTGTAGAAAATGATACTATTAAACAAATATGTTATTATTGGTAAGAGTATAATAGTTCAAACGATATTTTTTTATCTAATTCTTTAATTAATCCTGGAAAAAAAACATAATATGAGATTATTTTAAGTTATTTCATAAATAATCCCATAAAAAAACAAACATATACTAGTACAAAATCATAAAAAGACAACACTTAAAAGATGACGTTTTTATAAAAAAAATATTGTGGTATTTTTTTTTAAAACGTTTTTTAACAAAACGTTGTAGATACATATTATAAAATGTTATGTATTTATAAGGGCAATTTTTAGTTTTTAATAGAT
The DNA here is from genome assembly GCA_020205605.1 of Panax ginseng. Lineage (NCBI taxonomy): Eukaryota > Viridiplantae > Streptophyta > Magnoliopsida > Apiales > Araliaceae > Panax > Panax ginseng. Next base: position 84,398,830 of record CM035142.1, on the reverse strand, counting down.
TATCTATGTAAAAAACACGGAGAAAAAATAAAAAGGGAGAACTGAAAATTTGAAATTAAAACAATGACCATACGGTTGGGTTAGATTTAAACAAGGGTTTCAGTCACTTGCTTCCGCCTAAGTTCACAACAATCGAAGCCCTAGCCCTCTCAAGCCCTCAATCGAAGCCCTAGCCCTCTCAAGGCCTCCAGGTCCATCAATTTCATCTCAGATCTTGTTTATTTTCATTTCAGATCTTGATGATTTGAGCAGCGGTGCAGCCCTTAGCCGAGCTTGGAGTGCCAACTTGGGACTCTCCTTCTCCTTCACCGGCTTCATGCTGCCTTCTGAAGACATTGCCGATTCAAGGCCTGACGAAGATGATATTCTGTGTTTGCTGAACAGCTAGTAAATTCAAGCCTTGAAATTCTGAACGGAAGAGCTCATATAGTATCTATCGTCTAAGAAAGTAATGGGAAGGGAGGCTGTATTCTCGTCGATTCAGGTTAGTCAAAATGTCGCGTTTCTAGTACTGATTAAGCCTTTTGTTTTGCTATCTCATTTGGGATTTGCTCATGTTTAAATTGGTTGGACCAAGATTTGTGGCTTCTAAACAGATGAATTCTTGCTTTTATTGGAATATTTGTTGTGATATATACATGTATAAATGATAAGTATTTTTTTTACTCTGATTCCTTTACTATACAAGAAAGCATACTAAGATTTACCTCAACGGCAGTAGAATTACTGGGTGGAGCTCTTCTTGCTCACTGATATCCTATTTCATCTCAGTTCACTATATCTAAATTGGGGGAAAAGGGAAAAAGAAACTAAAAAAAGGACAAGAAGAGATTACAATCTTTAGTTATGTGACACCGTGTTTACTCGATTGATTGTTGTAGGTTTATTAAGAATCTTCATTTGTTTGGTACAAATGAATCTGCGCCCCTAATTCTACAATTTACCTTTATGCTCTGTTATCTGAACCTTAGCAGGGCCTAGTAGGTCTTATATCCCTCTTTTTTTTCACTTGTTCCCTTGTTACATGCACTTGCAAGTATGGTTTGTTGTTCAATGTTAATGTTAACACACATAATTTTTATGTTGAGCTAGTCGTGTTGATTATAAGAGTCCATAAAAGTCGATAGCTTGGATTGGGTGTTAATAAGTATAAGGAATGTTTTTGTCAACTGAAATTGGATACATGAGAGCATGGTTAACTGAGTTGTGTATGAGAATCATATTAATTTGTATTGCATACTCTAGAATCAAGATGTGATAGTATAAAAAGAGTATAAACTAACTAGTTGCAAATGTGTTGTTTATTCATATATATGGTTGAACATTGAAATTGTTATTGTTTGAATTAGAATAAAGGAGATAGGTTGGATGTGTGGAGATACAAGGGAGTTCAAATGGGATTGTACCATAAACAAATGGACATGAAAAGAAGGTTTTAAAACAATGGTCACCACTTGTTCGAGAAAAGTCCCAAGTGGACTATTTTGATTAAATATTGAGTATTAGATGCAACAGTAGCTATGTTTGGCATTGTCTGGGGCCTCCATTGGGCTCTCAGTCAACACCTTTTAATTCTTTTTCTGCTGATTTGGTCACTTGGAAATCAATTCCCACCCTTCTCATTTGTAAAGGTCATGTGATAATCAAAGCTTGAATCTTGTCCTTTTGGAGGTGGCAGGTTTAATACTCTATATTTTCCTGAACTTATTTCTTTCCTTTCACCGCTACTCTTTTTTTTTGAAAAAAGTATCCTTTTAGTTTATATGTTACTTTCAGAAATGTTGAAACAATTACAGTCCTGAACTAGAAATTGACATCCAATAATCTGGGTCAACAGAAATTTCCTAGTGCTTCTCTAAAGTATTGGTCCCGTTGAACCTTGGTTACAGAAGTATCTGGTAAACTCATGAAGGCAGCATTATGAGCATCTTTTAACTATATTATTTTCTATGCTGATTATGAAGTTCAATCTTACAAAAAATTTTGGTTCCAGTATTTTTATCTTGAACTGTGGCCTATCCCAACTTATTCCATTTATGCTTTTTATCAGTATTCCTTTGACACTTCTCTTATTAAGTGAAAATTGGTGGCCCTATGCATCCTAATATGCATCAAGAATTACATCAAGTTTTTGCCTTTTGCAAGCACAGAAATGAGATGCATTTTCATTGATTTGTGCATTGTTTGTTGCTTGGGGAATGTGAAATTCTATTTTGGATTGTTGCCTGCCATTTTCTTTTGTAGTTCATATGGAGTGTTGCTTCGAGGACGGGGAAATTTCGGCTTTTAAAGTGCAACCATTCATGCTGAGCCTTTTATTCTTCTGGCTACATGAGGCTTATTCATGGCTCTTTTCCTTTCTTGTATTTTTTTGGAAGAGATGTGACTTGACTAGTTTTTGTGTTCCTAGTACCTGGAAGGTTGTATATAATTTTTTTTTCTCTTTTCTTTCTTTCTTTTTTTATGAATAGTATGGTTTATTTTGTTGATGTAATCAAATTCACAATTCAATATAGTAATTTATATTGAAAAGTGAATTTGAGATGTATATATGGATAGTTTGGTATATATTTTGTGGATGTAGCAATTTGAAACTGTAAACGAATGGTATTATTGTGATGTATTTTGAATGGTTGATACATTTTGGCTTTAAATTTAAGTGAGAATTTAGATCTTTTGTAGCTATATATCATGGCATTAGCATATTGCAGGTACACTAGTAATATAGATGAACCACAACTTTTTTTTTTTTTTTTTTTTCAAGTCAATCTACAACATTTTAAAGACGTATAATGTGTCTAAACGTTGTCTGATATATTAAACTGCAATATTTTTAGCCAGAAAACGTTGTGGAATTATACTTTCTACAACGTTTTCAAGCATCTACTAATTTATGGGAAATAAATTTACAACGTTTTTTTCTTAAAAAGCGTTGTGTAAGGTGTCTAACTACAACGTTTTAAAAACGTTGTATAAAGGTGTCAAATAGATGACACTTAATCACAACGTTTTTCTGATTGAAACCACAACGTTTTTTACGCGTTATCTATTTATTGTTTTGTAATAGTGATGTAACTAGGACTATTAATTTAATCATAGGATTAATAGTCTTGAAATTATAATTCTATAAATTATAATCTCGCGGAATTATAATCATTGCAAACAAACATAGCATTTGTTCACTAAATCATAGAAAAAAAGAAATGACATTGAAAGTATGTCATTTTCCACCTGACATGAATAGAGTATGAACTTAGATATGACGAGTGGAATTGTGTTATAGGAAGTGGTTACAAAAAAACTACAGTATCATCAATAAAAATGGATTATTTTGCAAAAGGGAGGGAGTTTATATATTTCAATAATTATGTTACTAATATTGTACGCCATTATGATTTACCTTAAATAAATAAATTTTGAATTTATAAATGATATAATTTAGGCACTTTGTGTTATAGAATATTGTGGAATATATCTTGTTGTATTTTGTGAAATATGTCTTGTAGCATTTAACAAATTATGTAATGAATTAATAAAAAACAAATGTGCAAAACATATGGAGTTTACCTGAATGTGTGTTTATGTATGCGGACTACTGAACTATTTAGCAAAATAGATATTATGGCTCAAGCCTCATTCAGCCTTTCATATGGAGTATAATTATGTACTGCAAGTGCACAGTGTCTATTATAAATTTGGCAAGTACATGTCGAACCACAGAGACTAGATCAATTATTTAATATATCCTTAATTAATATTTTAGGCAAATTAAAAATAAAAATGGTAGAGAAGATTTATTAACTAAATTATGCAAACTAGTATTAATTAATAACGGAAATTATTAATGAGAAAATATATCTAGAAATCAAAATCCACCAAATATTAACATAATAAATAATTTCTTATTTCCTAAATTAATTCTCAAATTATTTTTCCTTCCTTTTAAAAATAATGATTCATATAATTAATATGAACAAACATAAGTTATGAAAAATTTACAGATTAACTATAACTTATCAAAACCTCGCAATCAATATAAGAATCATGCAATTTATACAGAGGAAAATATGAAGGCGAAAATAATTAGGCATTAATTTTGGAACAGAAAGAAAATATTATTATGAAATACTTAGTTTCATCATAATCCTAGTTATTAGAAATTTAGCTAGTCATGGAATTAAAAACAAAAATAAATTATATTAGTACTACTATTTGCATGAAATAACGTGATTAGAATAAGAGAAAACCCTTCTACACGAGAAAAGACAAACTCTAAATATCTTACTCCCTTCTACACGAGTGAAAAATTAAGAAAAAGCAAATAACAAGGGTCCTTCTCTTTAAAACAAGAGGCCTATTTATAGAGAATACATTTGTGCCCTAATTTAGGTTCATTGAACTTGGACAGTTCTGTTTTCTAGTTTCTCTTCTTTCTTTCTTGACTTTCATCTCTATATGGTAATCTTTTAAGAGTCTTTTTTCATCTTTAAAGGTTAGATATAAATCTTTTATTTGCTCCAAATGTTATCTCCTATATACAAAACAAAATAAAATGTATTAATTAAATAAAATACTAAATAATAAAATATTAAAATGTATAAAAAAATGTGTATGTCAATACTAATGATGATTTTGACTTCAATGCTGGAGTACCAGCAACATCACTACGCTTGAACCTTTTATTATTTAGTTCATTTATTTATAATGATTTAAATCCCACAAGTAATGCATTCAAATGGCTACTTAACAATGCACACTAATCATGTACGTCCAAGTTGTAGCTAGCTAATTCCTGATGATGAACATAATCATATGCATGATTATGGCATTCATAACAACTTCATGTTTTATTGTGTATCAACTGAATGAATATTAGTTATTTAAGAAGAATGTTTTGGGCACATTATCCATCCACACTAATCATGTAGTATATATATATATATATAGGGTATCTATCACACAAGAATCGGTTGTTGGAACAATAGGTTATTAGGAAGCAACCCTTTTTTAGTACCATTGCGCTATAACTGTAGAAGCTTATTAAAAAAAAAAAAAAAATTGTCTAAAAGCAGTCACAGTTGTTGTAATTTGGCCAAAGGGGTTGCTTTGCCTCAACAACCGGTTCTTTGTGGATGGAATCCATATATATATATATATATATATATATATATATATATATATATATATATATATATATATTTGTTTAGATATGGGAGAAAACTAAATTTTAGTATATTCTCATCGCACAAAATCAACTTATTACAATAGGCAATGGGTGCAGCGTTATTAGCTTAATCTTACATCCATCCGAGTCGAGATATGGGAGAAAAAAATAAAAGTAGTGAGGTTAATCTTGTTCCGTATGAATACTAACCTTAAAATATAACCAATCTTAAATTGTTTGTAGTCATTCTTAAAATCTTTTTCTATAATAATATCATTCTTGCTCATATTGATATTATAATTAGTTGTTTCTTGATCATCAGTAGGTTCTTCAACATGATCCTTGTAGTAGTTAGTGTTTGGTAACTTTGGCCGCTGCATGGTGTTGCTTCCAACTTTTGGAACTTGAACAGGGACGGAGTCAGGATTTGTTCTTTTGGGAGGTCAAAATTTTTTTTAACATCATAAAATATATTCATCACTAAAAAATAAAATTTCACTATTATAAAACATATTTTTACTAAAACAAAAATAATATAGTAATAGAATTTGCTTTGACAAAGATAATAAAACATAGAAAAAAAAAAGTCTTTTAAAACATATCAAAACTCGGGGGCCATAGTCTTACAAAATTTTCAAAACAAACAAAATGTACAACTGAGTTTTATAAAATTTTCAAACTTTGGGGTGAATCTTATAAAAATTTCAAATCTTGGAGGGGCCGTGGCCTCCTCCAACAACCATGTAGCTCCGTCCCTGAACTTGAATCTTCTTGTTTGATATTGCACAGGTTTTTTCAGCCATATGTATGTAAATCTTCTTGATAAGAATATAAGAATATTAATCGTAGAAGGAAAATTAATATATATATATATATATATATATATATATATATATATATATATATATATATATAAAGAAAATATGCATGTATATAAATTTTTTTTGTATAAGAATATTAATTAGTGTTATGTCATTAATTTTTTGACGTTATGTTATTAATTAGACGTAATCAAAAAAAATTAAAAATTTAATTCTCTAATTGAAAAAATTAAGAAGACGATCTCTAAAGTGGAAAAAAAATTTAAACGTTTAATCTTCTAATTTAAAAAAAAATTGAGAAGACAACCCTCAAAGTCTAAAAAAATTAAAAGTTCATGGTATTAAATCCATATTTTGGCCGAAAAAAAAACAGAATCCCATTTGAATTTGTTCATAATTAATTTGTGAAATTCTAAAATGGAAAGTAAATCAACATTTTAAAATGACATTTTTGTACTTAATTAGAAAGTTTACAACATTAATTATTGCACTAAGAGCATTAACAACAGTTTCCCTAATTAACTCTTTATCCCCAATTTTGAAGAATGCATCAACAAATCATTATCCAACAGCTTCCTTATCCTTATTTGACTCTCTATTTTAATCCCTATATAGGATTTTATTTCCCAGAATGAGGGAGTCAAAAGACCATTCTCTATATATACAAAATGACATTTCACACCCTCATTTAAGTGGACAACTCATCAATCATGCACATCTTGACATTTTTTTACTACTTTATTTTCAAATTATAAACTTAATATTGACTTATATTTTAAAAATTAATTTCAAACATATTCAAATTTAAAAGCGATATAAATTTATTTAATTTATGTCAATATAATTATAAATATTATAAACGTAATAATAATTATAAAATTTATTATTTTAAATGAATCATATTAAATTTAAATTTAAAAATATCACAAATTAACTTTTAAAAGTTAATATTAATCTTATGTACATTTGCAACTATAATCCATTCAATACTCACTTCATAAATATAATAAAATAAACATTATTTTACGGTAAAATATAATTGATAAATTATACTCTCTCTTTTATAAATTATAAGATTATTATTAATTTGATATTTTGGCTATTGGAAATTTTAAATTTTAAATTTTAAATTTCATTATTTAAGGAATCAATATAAGGAACTTGTTGGGTACATAGTAAAAAAATTGAATCTCTATTTTTCAAATGACCCAATAACACTGCAGAGTAGGGATAAAGATAAGAAAACTGTTACGAATGCTTTAATACATGTTAAATTGATTTTATATTTTAAAATTTTCCAAATTGACTAAAGAAAAATATTTATTTTTTGACTTTGAAAATATCTTAACCTTTAAAATGCCTGGAAAATATCTTAACATACCATCTTGTTGGAGGAGAGATGAGAGCAGAGGCGGAACTAGGGGGCGGGGGGGTCAACTAACAGTGGTAGTGGTACCCTCTTTATTCATTGTGGTGTTCGCTACTTACTGAAGACATTTAGTGCTAAGCAACAACTTGAGGTAATTGGATTTGTTGGGTCATTGATAGCTTGCTAATTGCCCAAAAAAAGTAGGCCTCTCGGGCCACCCCTTCTGACCAAACATCAGAAAAAGGGAAGCAATACAGGGGGGAGGATTATGAAGAAAAATGGTTGAAGCTATTTTGTGTGGATAGCAGATGTTTGTAGAAGGTTGGAGAAGAAGGAATGGTAGATGTGTGGATAGTAATATAATATAATATAATATATTGAAGATTCACACTAGAAAAGACAAGTACTTACTAAACGTGAGCTTAATGCACTCTTTTTGTCGAGGGAGAGTTCTTTTGTTTTTTTTTAACTCACTTTTTTTTTTTTTATTTATTTGTGAGTTTTGGGAATATCCGATTGATCTTGATTAGTTATTTCGTTTATGAATTGTTGGATCTTGGGTATCCAAATGGGTCATCCATGGAGGGTCCGACCCAGTTACATTAATTAAGTTCCCAATTGAGAAGGTCAATTGCAGTTCATTAATGTGAACGTGGATTGACTGAACGTGAAGGACGTGTTGGGGAGTGCTTTAACCACTCACGTATTAAATACCCACATCCCTCAGTCGATCAAGATGTGCTCAATATTATTGAGTTGGCCAAAGATACAGAGCTTTCAATATCGAGACCAAAACCCTAATTGTTACGTACTGTGAATTAGTGCTCCGTTCTCGAATGTAGTTCGGAGACGCTGTTGGGTTAAAGGAACGGCAGGAGGTTTTCCGCATGAAAGGCTTAATCACGCTTCAAGAGGTATGCCTTTGATTCTCCTAATTATGTGTAAATATGAATATCATGCATATTAAAAACTCTTTATTGGTATCAAAGCAAGGTTTAACGATCCCATGTATGCTATGTATGGAATATTTACACTTTATGCCATGCTTGTATGTTTAAAAAGCTTGAAAACATCATTAATGGCAAACTTAGATACACTAAATATTGTGGGCTAATATTGCAGTATATTGTAGCCTAAACATAGTGTATATGATCTGCATAATTTGGGTTTAATTGGATAATTAATTTAAAATTAATTTGAAACCCTAGTTTGCAAACAGCCTTTTTTGAATAGCCATAACTTTTTCTTTGATTGTCTGATTCGGTTTATTTTTACATGTATACGTAGTACTTGTTGTAAGCTTTCCAACGATATATTATGGGCCTAAATCGGAGTTGTATAGAGTGAGATATGGCTTCTCAAAGTTTTAGTCGCGAAATGGCATTTCTGTAAATTCTGATGTCTGGAGGTTGAAGATAACTCGCGGCCCGACCCGCACGCCTGACCCGCACGTCTGACCCACGCGCCTGACCCGTTTTGACATATTTTTATATTTAATTTCCAGAAAATGATTTATTAATTGTTTTTAACATGGAAATTAATTTAAAAATAGTAACAATGACTTTTATATTCTCAAAAATTAATAGAAATTAATTATTGGCATATAATTAAATATTATACTGGAATTTGGAAATATTGACTGTTTTGGATATTTTTGGTTAATTTTCTACCTATTAATTAATGGCTTATTAATTATGAAAATTAGCAAACATATCACGAAAATTCCAGAAACATTACATTGACTATATGATGATGTTAAGTTACTATTATGAATTTTTTAGAGGGAAAATAACTGTATTGTATAGTTTTGGCTAATTTCCAATTAATTGTGCAATAGCTTATTAATTATGATAATTAGCATGATTATCAGAAAATTCTAGAAAATTACAGTTATGCTTTTATGATGATAAGATACTGTTATAAATTTTTTTTGGAAGAAATTAACAGATTTGGATATCTTTGGTTAATTTCCATCTTTTTATGCATGATTAATTAATTGTGATAATTAGCAAAATTATCAAAATATATTCCAGAAAATTACAGTAATGTTTTATAATGTTAATTTACTGTTGAGAATTTTTTGGATGCATTTTAATGTTTTTATAGCATACTTGGTATATTAATCGAGTAATAATGCCTATTATTTAATTCCATTTGTTAATATTTTGGGATATTAATTGTTGGTGCTTGGAATTAACTTATCATGCTATAATTACATGTATACCCCTGTTCCTAGTGGGAGTGATTTAGGTTGTAGTAATTTAATTAAATTATTCCCTAAATTATACGTCTTGTGCGCTGAAAAATTAAATTTAAATAATTAGACATTTATACGGATTATGACTCCTAAGCCTGGCGAAGTCTCCCTTCTATATTTATGTCTCATTATTTTTATGTTAATTTGGTTCATGCGGCAAAGATGATTTATATACTGTGGTGAACTACTCGAATATCTCTAATAAGATTCTCCCTCTTTCTTTTTCTAAAAGAAAATGGACATGGCTAGATTGCATCTCTTAACTACCAAATTCGATAGTTATACAAAGAAAGATGAACACACATTTACAGAACATCTTCAGGTTATGTCGAATATGATTGAAGTGTTAGGAGCTGCTGGAAACACTTTGTCAGATGAACAGCAAATTCGGGCAGTGATTCGTTCATTTCCCATCAATTGGAATAATCTCAAGATTAACATAGCTCAAGATGAAACTATTAAATCTTTGGAAGATATTTTCATCACCTTGAAGCGCTTTAGAAAGCTGAGCAGCTAGAGGTTGAGAGTTTAAAGACTGAACGACTAGAGAATGAACGCCTAAAGGCTCGACTAATAGATATTGCCAATGCTAATGCGCCTCAGAAGGTAGCAGAGGCTGGTACTTCCAAGAAGAATAGAAGTAAACGTAGTTCTGGCAAGAAGGACAAGGACAAGTTGATATGTTCCAACTGTGGCACGGCAGGACACTTCGCTCGTGAGTGCACTGAGCCGAAGCAGGTACTCACTTGTCTTAATCAAGCTATGTGTTTAGTGTCTTCCACTGCATTCGTTGCTCATTCTTTCCATATGTGGATAGTAGACTCCGGAGCAACGGACCACATAGCTAGAGATCGGAGTGGATACGTGGAATACCGCCGAGTTTCGGCTGGCAAAAAAGTATTCATAGGGAACGATTCCAGTGTAGACGTGCTAGGCATTGGCACTTACAAACTGGAAATGCGAGGATGCTCAACATTGATCCTTTATGATGTACTTTATGCACCGGATGTCCGACAGAATTTAATTTCTGTTTTATCAGTACTTCGTTTAGGCTATTCTGTTAGTTTTGAGAATAATTCTGTAATAATTTCGCATGGGACGAATGTTTTTGGACATGGTTTTATGATGAATGGTTTTATGATTTTGGATACTATTGATTCTAACAGTAATAGTAGTGATTATTATTCCTTACTTGTTGAAAATGATCATGTTGGTTCAATTCAATGGCATGCTAGATTAGGCCATATTGGACAAGACAGAATGGCCAGGTTAGCTCGAGCAGGTCTTTTAGGCCCACTCGCTAAGGTCAATCCCACATATGAACATTGTTTGGCAGGGAAATCAACTAGAAAACCATTCGGTAAAGCCACTAGGGAAGAAACACCATTGCAACTTATTCACTCAGATATCTGTGGCCCTATGAATGTAAAAGAAAGGCATGGACGTTCTTACATTCTCACAAAGATAGATGAGAATAATTATTTTTTGAGAAATTTCCGTAAAAACACTATTCATCCATTTTTGTTCGGGGAATTATTTTGAAATTTTGAGAAACGCGTAATGATAGAATATCGTGATAAGATGGAATATCTGATAATATTTCATTTATGGCAAACGCAGTTTTCGTATGCGGACTTAAAACCTAAGGGTTGGGTATATTGATTTCCGAGAAGGAAATAATATGCATAGAAGGAATGGCGTTAGGGTTAATTCGCGTGTTATACTTTTGGTGATACTATTTAGTATCTATGTATAATACGTTGAGTAAATACGAAGTACAATATGATTATTGTACGAGTAGTATACGGAGATAATACGTGAATTGTACGTATGTGATACGATTCGTATTATAGAATTAAATTAAGACTTAATGACTAATTCATTTGAGTTGGATTATTAATTAATCCGATCATTTGAATGACCAAGGCCCAATGTTAATTTAGTTAAGCCCAATTCATTAAAACCGAATTGTGGGTCAAACCGGTGGGTCACCGAATGGGTAAAACCCATGGGGCAACCTATGGGATGTCACATGGGGTGGTGGGCCGGCCACCTTGGTGTGGAAGCCAAGCATAAGGCTTGGTCACCAAGTGTTTTACTTGGTGACCACACATGAATAGTAAGGAGGTGGTGGTTTATAGTCCAAATTGCCCTCCATTCTAGTTTTCTATAAATAGAAAGCTAAGTTGATTCATTTGGGAGTTTTCAACTTGCCAACCTAGATTATTTGAGAGAGAAAGAGAGCTATACTTGCAAAACATACACTTTGGAAGCTTGATCATAGAGTTTTCCAAGAAAGAAAACCAAGAGTTCTTAAGGTACAATCCTTACCTTTCATCTCCATCTCTTTTAGATTTTCTTTCATTTTAGAGAATCATGGAAGGGGTGGTATATGTCTTGAGTGAGGATTTAAAGATGACTTACCATAGATTCAATCTCTATAAGTCATGAGACTATAAGAATCATAAGGTTTAATATAGTTTTGAACCATGAAAATATTGATAGTTGAGATCGATTGTTGATAAACAATTGAGCTCCATCAATACGTTAGTATATTCATCTTGTTTGGTTATGATGTAGATATGAAATCCATGGAGTATTCCATGTGATTTGGCTTAGAGAACATTAGTAACGAAGTTATGGCGAATTTTACGGAAATAAACGTTAAATGTTGAAAATGTAGAAATTCCGGAATGGTAGTCGAAAGTTGCCGTGAGACTTGAAAACATTGGTTTTCAATGTCAACACGTGAGATAGGGTGATTAAGAGTTGTGGGTTTGAGAATCGTCGAATTTTGACTTAAAACGAAGAAAACGAGCATTGAACGCTCATTAACGTTTCCGAACGTATATAAAATGAACTTAATAGTGAATTTGTGTTAACGGATTCGAAAGTATCAAATTCTTATATAAACGCGTAGGGCATGTCATTTATGATGTGTAGGCTTTTGAACGGACCAAATCGGGCTTATAACGAAGAAATTACTTACCGAGAATTTCACATGATTTTCAAAGCTACCGAGAATCTAAGATCGAGAGTGCATCATGCATGGCGCCAGACGTAGTGTAAAAAGCCACGCATGATGCGATTATGGCCGAAAAAAAAAAAAAATTAAAAGATGCGGAGACTTCGCATACGAGAGTTTGTTCATGGACTCGCGCCGCAACACCAAGTCCCGCAAAACCTCGGAGAGAGGATGCAGCGCTACCATTAGAATGTTTATGATGTCGCCACTTGGCATACGAGTTCGAGAGGCTTTGATAGTAACTTAGGTTTTGAACTTCAGTTATTTCGAGACCTACCTAAGTTGAGTTTATATACTCAATGAATGTACTAAGGCTAATCCTATATTACCTATACTAAGGTATATGGTATGAAATCTAGGAATGTAATGCATGTTAACAAGATATGTACGATGAACAAAGTTGGTACCTTATCAACGATGTTTGAGTCCGGTTAATAAACGTTAGTTGAGTGATAAACCGGGACGAAGGGTAATAAGTCATGTTTGAAAGTAGTATGCACACAAGCTAATCATGTTTGATGATAAAGCATATACTTTGTAACAATCTTATTCATTTATTAATATAAAGTATTAATTTATTAAAGGTTTTTAATTATCTACATGATGCTGTTTTATAATATGTGATAAACCCATAGTTTTAAGCAATGCTTTTAGAGTAATGATGATGATCATTCTAATGAAATCTAAATTCTTAGAAAGCTTAAAACTAAAATAGTTCCCAATCGTTGGATTACTAAATTGGGGATTAGTAAATCCGGATAAATTGGTGCATACGTTGCTTGCTCATTGGATGAGGATGATTGATCTCATGATCATTTGTATGGAGACACTAAAGCAAGTATGTAGGTGCTTATTAGAGAATAAGTTCACTGAACGTGGCTCGCTAAGGAATACCTAATGGAGTTTTACTTTTCTGTCAATAGGAATTCCTATAGTGATAGTAGTACAAGTGATCCTTGGACTTGAGATCATCATAGTATCTTGTGTATGATGAGTTATACTTTGACTTATTCCTTAAGACCCTTAGGGTATATCAAAGGGTATGCTTGGGTATAATGAGTTATACATGGAGATAATGTATGATCAATAAAAAATCTACCACTTCTAGTAAAAGAAGAGAAATGTCCTATGTGATTCGATAAATGACAACTCAAGTAGTCCTTGGTTAAAGCGAGAATGAAATTAGAAAGGAGTTTCTAATTTGCATTATTTGGAGTTATGTATTTAAGAGTCGAAATACATATAATTAAATAAAATAAGACTTGACAGAAATTACATGTCTTATATTTAATTGAGACATTGTATGGTGGAAGGATTGAATTGTACAGTAACTATTTACTCAAAGGTTTTTTATGATTAATGTTGAAATCTATATTATCTGGAAAGTCGTTGATCGCTTGGGAGGCTTATCCCTATTGTAGAATAAATATTATTTATTTAAATAAATTAATAGTTTAATTTATTTATTTAAATAAGATTAGAATTGTTCTAATTGATTTATTCACAAGGTTTTAATATGGAGAACCTAAAGGGTCACACCATAAAAGGAAGAATAATTATTTAAGAAGTTAATGACATAATCGTAATAATATGTTAAGTATATTTAATTTAATCTATGGTGGTAGAATAAATTAAATAGCTTAATATTTATTATTTAATATTTTAGAAATATTAAATATAAATTAATAAGAGGAGTCTTATTAATATTATTACAATTATTATTATTTTAATTTCTAAAAGAGTTTAGGAATTAATTTAATATAAATACTCTCATTTATTCCTAATAGGATTATGAGGGAAAATTAGTTAAAGGAGTTTAATTAATTATCCCTAATAAGATTAGGGAGCTTAATTAATTAAAAGAATTTAATTAATTAAATAAAATCCAATTCCTTAATTGTTAAGGAGGGTTGCCTACATCTATAAATAAGAGGAGTCTTATTATGGGTGTAGGGGTTGACACTTACACAACACGTGAATACGTAATTCCAATAGTTGGGAGAGTACGCCTTTTCTATAGAGATAGAAAAACTAGGGTTTTGCCAAACACCCATCTTCTTGAATCTCTATTCTTCCTTGGTGGATCACCTCTAGAGGCCAAACACTTAGGTGGCTAACGTTGATCAAAGGAAAGAACTAAACCCGGTGGATTCAAGTTGAACGCGAAAAGGATTGGAGGTGAACTTGTACCTGAGGAAGCTCGGATCTTCAAGGGTATGATTCTTGTTCTTATCTTTTCGTTTAATTAATAATTGTGCATAAAGGATGATCTGGGTATATGGTTTGTAAAATTTAAAACTCTGATTTTTACACGTTTTCGTTTATATTGTGCAATTTGATTGCGTTCATGAATATTACAAACCTAACAATGTTGACTTTAATGAAGATATTAAGTTAACAAAGACATAGAAGAGAAAGAAGCTTGTAGGAACAATGTGAATAGTTATTTGATGGCTAATTACAGTGTGCTAAGTGAATATATCATGTAGATTCTGTAAAGGCTGTGGTCAGTCGAGTAAGTTATTTGAAGACGCTGAAAGGCAAGTTTTCTTAACGCTTGTCTAACTTCCATGTTAGCCAAGATTTATGTGATTCGTTGAACTAAATTGCAAGACTTGTTTTAAAGAAAGGGTCGATGCCAGATTTTAACTCGGCTAGACTATTCGTAATATATAGATTGATTATTATTCATATCATTCTATATAGGAATGTTAACTCTATCCTATGCCAAGTAATTGGTACGGACGTGAAGGTAAGGTTTATCTATGAACAAACAAAAGTATTTTTCATCGTTTATTCGATGGGCACGTGAGTTTTCCAAAAATATTAAACGTAAATACGTTTAATGAATGAGTGTTGATCAACATAGAGTACTATAGGCTGATCACCTAGAAGTGCTCGTAAGTTATACAGATGAACGACCTTAGTGTTGTGGACTCCTTTTCAAATATGGAAACTGAAATTGACTATTCATGGTCTATTAACCGGTTCAGAATTCCTAATCTATTCTATACTTTGGGAATTGATGTTATGAACTGTTAGAGTATTATTGATTCATAATACTTCATAACTATTGTTCAGTTATGTTGGAATTGTTATATAATTCATGAATATGGTATTCCTGCTATCCTTGATTAAACTTGCTGAGCTGTTATGCTCACTTCTTGCATGAATTATGTAACTGCAGTTAAAGATGAACGTACTGTGAATGCCAAGAGAGATAAAGGCAAAGCTAAGATGGATGCTTAGGCATTGTGTAATAGTTTAGTAAGTTTGTATGTATTCTACCTTATGAACAATGAACGATGTAACCTGTTTATGAACCTGGGAAGGATTATAGTTTGATTGTAATAAGAAGATAGCAATTACCTTCATTTTGTTGTATTTCAATGAAATGATTGTATAGATGTTAGTACAGTGGAGCACCATCTGTTGGGTTGGAAGATACCCGAATTTGGGGGCGTCACAGGTTGGTATCAAAGCCTTAGGTTATAAAACTTAAGGGGGGAAAACCTTAGGCTAATAACCTCGTAAGGAAGGTAAAGTCCGAGGAATGAAATTCAAGTCCATTGACTTAAAAAGATATTGAGATAACTCAGTATCGAAAGGATTAAAAGATGAAAATCAATCTTAAAGATATTAAATGTGATTTGTGCTTATATTATTGTGTATTATGTACTAATCAACGTGTTATATGTTTTTAGATGTCAACCGATAGCTTGATGTTTAGAAACGTGGAAATGATAAGTTAGGACTCAGTTAACCAAGTTGAGGTTGTACCAATGCCAGTGGCGGAGGTACCGATAGTTGTACTAGAAGACTCAGACATTGAGGAGTACATCTCTGAGGAGGAATACTCTGAGGAGACCATGGGATTAGCATCATACCTTAACGAGATGCTAGATGTGGAGGAGGAGGTGGAGGTGACATCGATTAACACGGTGTTACCTACTCAGGAGCCAACATCTTCGGATGCTACTAGAGCAGTGTATCTGGCAGTGTTGGATAGGAATGTACATTTGCGCACTGTGGTAGAGGCACATATTGAGGAAATAAGCGCCTTTATATGAAAAAAAGAATCAGAGAGAGGGACTTTGAGTCGAAAACACACTGATAAGGCTCGTGACTATAAGGATGAGGTCCTTGAGCTACAAAAGAAACTGGTTAAGAAAGACCAGAAAATAACTAGGATGTCATACATCCATGAATGCGCTCATGAGGATTTCAAGCTAAAAATTGCTTGTTATTCTATTGAGTCCGGGCAGACTCGACATACCATAAGCCGAGATATAGTGTCGATTCTGGCAAATCAGAAATATGAGAATGCCGTTCGATAGTGTTAGTAGATCGCTAGATCTTTTTGTATATAAGTAGTGACGTAAAACCCTCTTTTGTATAACTAAGGGTAGTCTTTTTGTGAATCCCAATTTTTGTAGAAGGAAATCGCGGGATAGTATATAATAGCTTTTGGCTAAGGGAACATGATGTAAATAGTTTTGAATATGAAAGCATATTTATATAATGAAGTTTTTATTTAATATGCTTGTTGTGGTATGAATGGTTGTTGTTGATTTAGAATGATAACCGAGTAGTTAAATAGATAATAATAAAGCTTTATTTATTTAATCGAATTATGTCGTAGAAGGAGAGACAACGAACCAAGAGGCCGAGTCTCATAATGAAAATCGGGGTCCTAACAACCTATATGCAAGAGTTCGTTAATTTATTATGGTGCATTTAACCAAGTGGGGGTGGGATTCCTGTAGCTCCTGGGGTAGGAAGAACAACTACCTTTAAGGACTTTAAAAGTGTGGGTCCTCGAGTTCCGAGGAATGACGGATCCACTAGAAGCCCAGACATGGGTTAGAGAGATTGAAAAGGCGTTTGTGATAACAACGAGGTGAGGCGCAAAAGACTTCTTTTGCGACTCACATGATGAAAGGGGAAGCCAACTCATTGGTGGGAAGCTCACCAGGTGGGGCTAGGGCAGAGAGGTCATTATGTGGGAGCAGGTTTAAGAAGGTTTTCTTCGAGAACTATTTCCTTACTAGCATGCAGGGTAGGATGGAAATTAAGTTCCTAGAACTTAAGCAGGGGGATATGACAGCTCCCCAGTATGCCGTCAAGTTTAACGAATTGGCGAGGTTTGCTCCACATCGTGGGACAGAGGAAAGAAAGGAAAGACATATTTGAGCAGGCTTAAAACCACAGCTCTATAGTAGGATATCGGTTTTCCAGAGTGCTTCCTACGGGACCATTCTGGAGAAGTCAATAATAGCTGAAGGTGGTGGTGAGGCTTTGTCTCAGTACCACAAAGAGCGGAAGATTAAGAGTAAGTTAGAAGGAGGTAATAAGGCTAAAGTTGCCAGCAGAAGCGGCAACTTGCCAAAGAGGAAGAGTTTTACCCCTAGGAATACCGGGGTAAAGTAGGGAGATCCCAAACGGAGGACAGAAGCATGTAAGACATGCGAAAAATCTCACATGGGAGTCTGTTTAAAGGGGAAAGTAGTATGCTATAACTGTGGGCAGGATGGACATTTGTCACCCAACTGTCCTAACCCTAAGAAGAACCAGGGGTGTTTTGTCTGTGGGTCAATGGACCACATGGCAAGAAATTGCCCGAAGAAGGGTTTATAGGGGAATAAGAGTCCGGGTAGTGGTAAATTAGCCATTACTGGGCCAACACCATCAGTGGGTAGACCCTCAGCTTGTACGTTTAATATAACTGTTCAAGATGCGGTTGCATCAACAGATGTGGTAGCAGGTATCATTCTGGTCAATGAGATAAATGCCTATGTGTTATTTGACTCGGGTGCTACTTGTTCCTTTATAGCATGTGAATTTGCTAATCGATTAGGTTTAATCCCAGAGAAGTTACCTATACCTTTAGATGTTAAGGTAGCAAACGAAGAGATAATCCCCATTGAATATATTCATAAGGATTGTTGCGTAGAAATTAGAGGGAATAAGTTATCGGTAGATTTGGTACCGATAAGGCTAAAAGAATTCGACGTAATTCTTGGTATGGATTGGTTGGTTAATCATAAGGAAATTATAGATTGCCATAGGAAAAGTGTAAACCTTGACTTTCTAAGAAAACCACAGTAGTGTTCTTGATAGTAAACCACCGAGACGCTCTTGTTATGCATCACATGACACAAGCTAGGAAGATGTTGAGAAAAGGGTGTGTAGGTTATCTGTGCCATGTTGTGGATACCCAAAGAGTGGGAACATCCTTGGATCAGATACCTATTGTGCAAGAGTTCGCGGATGTATTTCCGGAGGAGTTACCGGACATTCCACTGGACAGGGAGGTGGAGTTTGTAATTGATCTGTTACCGGGAACGTCACCAGTTTCAAAGGCACCATATCGAATGGCGCCAGTCGAAATGAAGGAGTTAATGGTTCAATTACAAGAACTATTAGATAGGAAGTACATTCAACCGAGTGTGTCTCCTTGGGGAGCACCGGTGTTATTTGTAAAGAAGAAGGATGGGTCGTTAAGGCTTTGTATCGACTATCGAGAGTTGAACAAGTTAACAATTAAGAATAAATACCCTTTTCCCAGGATCAATGATCTATTTGATCAGTTGAAAGGGGCAAAGTATTTTTCTAAGATAGATTTGCGCACGGGGTATCATCAGTTAAAGGTGAGGAAGGAAGATGTACCTAAGACGGCGTTCAGAACTCGTTATGATCATTACGAGTTTCTGGTAATGTCATTTGGGTTGACTAATGCGCCAGCCGAATTTATGGATATGATGAATAGAGTGTTCAAACAATATTTGGATAAGTTTGTCGTAGTGTTCATTGATGATATTCTAGTCTATTCAGAGACGCCAGAAGATCATACGGAACATTTAAGAATAGTGTTGGAGACACTAAGGAAGGAGAAGTTGTATGCGAAATTCACAAAATGTGAATTTTGGCTTGAGAGAGTGCAGTTTCTAGGGCATGTTATTGATAAGGATGGCATTTCCGTAGATCCGACAAAAGTAGAAGCAGTTAACGAATGGGAGCAACCGAAAATGCCAACTGAGGTTCAGAGTTTTCTGGGGTTAGCGGGATACTATAGAAGGTTCATTCCGGACTTTTCTAAAATAGCTACTCCGTTAACAAATTTGACAAGAAAGTCGGTGAAGTATGTGGGGACTGAAAAATGTGAGAACAGTTTTCAAGAATTGAAGAAGAGGTTAAGTGAGGCACCTGTATTGTCCTTACCAGACGATACAGGAAATTTTGTAGTGTATAGCGATGCTTCGCATAAAGGACTGGGTTGCGTGCTCATGCAGCACGGCAAGGTCATTGCGTATACATCACATCAATTGAAGGATTATGAGAAGGTCTATTCTACTCATGACCTGGAATTGGCAGCTGTAGTTTTTGCCCTAAAGATATGGATGCATTATCTTTATGGTGAGAAATGTGAGATATACACGGACCACAAAAGTCTGAAATATATCTTCACACAGAAGGAGTTGAACATGAGACAGAGAAGGTGGTTAGAGTTAATAGAAGATTATGACTATGATATTTTATATCATCCGGGAAAAGCAAATGTAGTAGCCGATGCGCTAAGTAGGAAGGGTAGAGAGAAACTATCAATGTTAACGAATCAGAATGAGTTTGTAACAGCGATGGCAAGAATGGAGTTAGAAGTTAAGTTACCGGAGGAAACAGTGGAGATGTTATTTTCCATGGAAACCCAACCTACCATAGTGGAGCGGGTTAGGGGAGTACAACTGAGCAACAAGGAGTGCAAGCATATGCAGAAGATGACAGAAGATGAAGAAAAGACTAAGTATAACCTCGATAAGGAGGGATTACTTCGTTTTGAGGGAAGAATTTGGGTTCCTAATGATCCCGAATTAAAAGAAGAAATTATGATTGAGGCCCATAGTTCGAGGTACTCGATACATCCCGGTAGCACGAAGATGTATCAAGACCTTCGTCAGAACTTTTGGTGGCCGGATATGAAGGGGGAGATAGCAGAATATGTTAGTAGGTGCTTAACTTGTCAAAAAGTTAAGGCTGAAGATCAACGACCGCGTGGGTTGTTACAACCGTTAGAAATTCCAGAGTGGAAGTGGGAGCACATCACGATGGACTTTATGGTGGGACTTCCAGCAACAAGAAAAGGATACGATGCTATTTGGGTGATAGTGGATCGATTAACAAAATCGGCTCATTTTCTACCAATAGGAGTTAAGTATAACCTAGATCAGTTAGCTAAGCTGTATGTCAAGGAAATTATTTCCAGACATGGAGTACCTATTTTTATTGTGTCAGATCGTGATCCACGATTCACATCGAACTTTTGGAGGAGTTTGTAAGAGCAAATGGGAGCGCAGTTAAGATTGAGTACGGTGTATCATCCTCAGACGGATGGTCAGAGTGAGCGGACAATTCAAACGCTTGAAGATATGCTAAGATCTTGCATTATGGATTTCAAAGGCAGTTGGGACGAATATCTATCGTTGGTGGAATTTTCATACAACAATAGTTTTCACGCTAGTATAGGCATGCCGCCTTACGAAGCGTTGTATGGGAGGAAGTGCCGGACTCCATTGTGTTGGGATGAAGTGGGTGAACGTCGGATGTTGGGACCTGAAATGGTATAGCAGATGGCGGATATGGTAAAGTTAATTCATACTCAATTAGTTGCGGCTCAAGACCGGCAAAGGAAGTATGCAGATCCTCACAGAGAGAATAGAGAATTCGATGTAGGATCTTTTTTTTCTTCTAAAAGTATTACCTTGGAAGGGGAAGATACGTTTTGGAAAGAAAAGGAAGTTAAGTCCAAGGTTTGTAGGACCTTTTGAGATTTTAAGAAGGGTAGGGGAGGTAGCTTATGAAGTAGCTTTACCTCCAGAGATGGAACGCATTCATAATGTGTTTCATGTGTCAGTGTTGTGTCCTTATAAACCGGACTATAAACACGTGATAGAATATGAATCCATTCAGATAGAGAAGGACTTGACTTATGAGGAACTTCCAATTCAAATTATTGATAGGAAGGAACAAGTTTTAAGAAATAAGGTAATACCTTCAGTGAAGGTGTTATGGAGAAACCACAATGCTGAAGAAGCAACGTGGGAGCTCGAAAGTAAAATGAAGGAATATTTTTCTCATTTGTTTATGTAATTATAAGCTAAGATTCTGGGGACAGAATCCTTATAAGGGGGAGAGAATGTAACGCCCGAGAAAATCGGATTTTTATGACAATTAAATTTTATTTTTTGATTACGTGAATTAAATGAATTTAATTGATTTCTTTGTGAATAAGCTATGTGAAGGTCGTTCTATGACCTAGAATGTGCCAACGTGGTTAGTATTCTGACTATGTGTTAGAAATAATTATTTGGAATTTCCAAGACGAAAATAATTGTTTTTCGAGAAATTTTTGTAAAAACACTATTCATCCGTTTCTGTTCGGGGAATTATTTTGAAATTTCGAGAAACGCGTAATGATAGAATATCGTGATAAGATGGAATATCTGATAATATTTCATTTATGGCAAACATGCTTTTCACTGCTTGGACTTAAAACCTAAGGGTTGAGTATATTGATTTTTAGAAGGAAATAATATGCATAGAAGGAATGGCGTTAGGGTTAATTCGCGTGTTATACTTTTGGTGATACTATTTAGTATCTATGTATAATACGTTGAGTAAATACGAAGTACAATATGATTATTGTACGAGTAGTATACGGAGATAATACGTGAATTATACGTATGTGATACGATTCGTATTATAGAATTAAGTTAAGACTTAATGACTAATTCATTTGAGTTGGATTATTAATTAATCCGATCATTTGAATGACCAAGGCCCAATGTTAATTTAGTTAAGCCCAATTCATTAAGATCGAACCGTGGGTCGAACTGGTGGGTCACTGAATGGGTAAAACCCATGGAGCAACCCATGGGATGTCACATGGGGTGGTGGGCCGGCCACCTTGGTGTGGAAGCCAAGCATAAGACTTGGTCACCAAGTGTTTTACTTGGTGACCACATATGAATAGTAAGGAGGTGGTGGTTTATAGTCCAAATTGCCCTCCATTCTAGTTTTCTATAAATAGAAAGTTAGGTTGATTCATTTGGGAGTTTTTAACTTGCCAACCTAGATTATTTGAGAGAGAAAAAGAGCTATACTTGCAAAACATACACTTTGGAAGCTTGATCATAGAGTTTTCCAAGAAAGAAAACCAAGAGATCTTAAGGTATAATCCTTACCTTTCATCTCCATCTCTTTTAGATTTTCTTTCATTTTAGAGAATCATGGAAGGGGTGGTATATGTCTTGAGTGAGGATTTAAAGATGACTTACCATAGATTCAATCTCTATAAGTCATGAGACTATAAGAATCATAAGGTTTAATATAATTTTGAACCATGAAAATATTGATAGTTGAGATCGATTGTTGATAAACAATTGAGCTCCATCAATACGTTAGTATATGCATCTTGTTTGGTTAGGATGTAGATATGAAATCCATGGAGTATTCCATGTGATTTAGCTTAGAGAACATTAGTAACGAAGTTATGGCTAATTTTACGGAAATAGACGTTAAACGTCGAAAACCTAGAAATTCTGGAATGGTAGTTGAAAGTTGCCGTGAGACTTGAAAACGTTGGTTTTCAATGTCAACATGTGAGATAGGGTGATTAAAAGTTGTGGGTTCGAGAATCGTCGGATTTCGACGTAAAACGAAGAAAACGAGCATTGAACACTCATTAACGTTTTCGAACGTATATAAAATGAACTTAATAGTGATTTTTGTGTTAACGGATTTGAATGTGTCGAATTCTTATATGAACGCTTAGGGTATGTCATTTATGACGTGTAGGCTTTTTAACGGACAAAATCGGGCTTATAACGAAAAAGTTATGGCCCGGGAATTTCACATAGATTTTTAAAGCTCACGAGAATGCATCGGTGTTCAGTGCATGGCCGCTGACGTAGTGTAAAAAAAGCCACGCCAGCAGCCGCCGATTATGGCGGAAAAAAATAAAAAATGCGGAGACTCGTGGTCGTAGCACGAGAGTTTGTTCATGGACCGCGCCCAGCCGCCAAGTCCGCAAAACCTCGGAGAGTGAAATACAGGCACCACTAGAATGCTTATGATGTCGCGCCACAGTGCGAGTTCAGGGCTTTTGATAGTAACTTAGGTTTTGAACTTCAGTTATTTCGAGACCTACCTAAGTTGAGTTTATATACTCAATGAATGTACTAAGACTAATCCTATATTACCTATACAAAGGTATATGGTATGAAATCTAGGAATGTAATGCATGTTAACAAGATATGTACGATGAACAAAGTTGGTACCTTATCAACGATGTTTGATTCTGGTTAATAAACGTCAGTTGAGTGATAAACCGGGACGAAGGGTAATAAGTCATGTTGACTTTAATGAAGATATTAAGTTAACAAAGACATAGAAGAGAAAGAAGCTTGTAGGAACAATGTGAATAGTTGTTTGATGGCTAATTATAGTGTGCTATGTGAATATATCATGTAGATTCTGTAAAGGCTATGGTCAGTCGAGTAAGTTATTTGAAGACGCTGATAGGCAAGTTTTCTTAACGCTTGTCTAACTTCCATGTTAGCCAAGATTTATGTGATTCGTTGAACTGAATTGCAAGACTTGTTTTAAAGAAAGGGTCGATGCCAGATTTTAACTCAGCTAGACTATTCGTAATATATAGATTGATTATTATTCATATCATTCTATATAGGAATGTTAACTCTATCCTATGCCAAGTAATTGGTACGGACGTGAAGGTAAGGTTTGTCTATGAACAAACAAAAGTATTTTTCATCGATTATTCGATGGGCACTTGAGTTTGTTAAAATATTAAACGTAAATACGTTTAATGAATGAGTGTTGATCAACATAGAGTACTATAGGCTGATCACCTAGAAGTGCTCGTAAGTTATACGGATGAACGACCTTAGTTTTGTGGACTCCTTTTCAAATATGGAAACTGAAATTGACTGTTCATGGTCTATTGACCGGTACAGAATTCCTAATCTATTCTATACTTTGGGAATTGATGTTATGAACTGTTAGAGTATTATTGATTCATAATACTTCATAACTATTGTTCAGTTATATTGGAATTGTTATATAATTCATGAATGTGGTATTCCTGCTATCCTTGATTAAACTTGCTGAGCTGTCATGCTCACTTCTTGCATGAATTATATAACTGCAGTTAATAATGAACGTACTGTGAATGCCAAGAGAGATAAGGGCAAAGCTAAGATGGATGCTTAGGCATTGTGTAATAGTTTAGTAAGTTTGTATGTATTCTACCTTATGAACAATGAACGATGTAACCGGTTTATGAACCTGGGAAGGATTATAGTTTGATTGTAATAAGAGATAGTAATTACCTTCATTTTGTTGTATTTCAATGAAATGATTGTATGTATGTTAATACAGTGGAGCACCATCTGTCGGGTTGGAAGATACCCGAATTTGGGGGCGTAACATAAGAAGTGTATTTTTGTAAAATATTCTGAACACTCCAAAGGCTATGTGTTTGTAGGAGAGCAGCCTGATGGGACTATATCTGAGATAGAGTCACGAGATGCGGATTTCCTTGAGATGGATTTCCCTAATAGAGGTGATGTGAGCAAGGAGATGAACCTTTATGAGATGGAAGAAGATTTAGGCACCCCAACTCATACAGTAGAAGATGAAGAGGTTATTCCTTAGGCTCTTATAGAAAGTGGGAGTGACATGCCTTCGAGCAGTTCTCATCCAACAAATAAAGAGTCTCATATTCCTCAAATGCGTAGAAGTCAAAGGGGTAACATTCCACGTCGTCTTTTTGAGATTGAGGGGAATGCCTTTGTAGCTGATGTGCAAGACGGTGAGGAACCTCGATCTTATTGAGATGCTCTATCATCTGCTATGAGAGATAAGTGGATGATTGCAATGGAAGAAGAGATGGAGTCCATGAGGACTAATCAAGTCTGGGACTTGGTTGACCTTCCTCAGGGCGAAAGGCTATTGGGAACAAATGGGTTCTTAAAGTCAAACGCAAGGCGGATGGTTCCATTGAAAGGTACAAAGCTCGCCTTGTAGCCAAAGGGCTACACCCAGCAAGAGGGAATTGATTACGAGGAAACCTTCTCACCAGTAGTGAGGTTTGCCTCAATTCGCCTCATCCTAGCGATTGTCGCGCATTTAGATTTGGAGTTATATCAAATGGACGTTAAGACAACTTTTCTTAATGTAGATTTAGCTGAGGAGATATACATGGATCAGCCAGAGGGTTTCATCATGGAAGGACAAGAGCGCAAAGTATGCAAGATCAAACGTTATATCTATGGTTTAAAACAGGCGTACAGACAATGGTATTTGAGATTCCATCGAGTTGTCATTAGTGATGGGTTTACGATGATCGAGGAAGACCATTGTGTATATATCAAACGGTCCAAAGATAAATTCCTTATCTTATCTATGTATGTCGATGACATCCTTCTAGCTGGGAACGATAAGGAGATGATTGTCGCCACCAAAGGGTGGCTGTCCTCTAACTTTGAGATGAAGGACATGGTGGAAGCAGCTTATGTTCTCGGAGTTAAGATCTTTAGAGATCGCTCAAGAAAGTTTCTTGGTTTGTCTTAAGGGACTTACCTTAAGAAGGTTCTTGAGCAATTCCAGATGAACAACTGCAAACCCATAGACACTCCTATCGCTAAAGGCGACGCCATTGGACCCGAACAATGCCTTACTTCTCCTGAGGAAATTAAGAAGATGTCCCATTATCTGTATGCCAATGCTATAGGAAAAGCTAATGTATGAAGTTGTGTGTACTTACCGATATAACATATGCAGTCGGTTATCTCGGTCGGTATCAGTCAAACCCTGGGATTGCTCATTGGAAGGCAATCAAGAGGATCTTGCGATATTTGAAAGGTACTTTGGACTACATGTTATGCTATGGAGGACCGGACCTGCGATTAATTGGTTACTCCGATGCCAGTTGGGGAGGTAACCAGGGGATGCACAAGTCGACCTCAGGATATGCATTCTTGTTACATGGTGGTGCCATCACTTGGTGTAGCAAGAAACAGACTTGTGTTGCTCTTTCTACGATAGAGTCGGAGTTTGTGGCTTGTACGTCAGCTGTTCAGGAAGCCATGTGGCTGAGGAGATTCTTCGAGGATCTTGGTGTCGTCTCTCATGCTTCAGATCCTGTGACTGTTTACTGTGATAGCACGACGACCCTAGATTACACCAAGGACCCCAAGTATCACGGCAGGACGAAGCACATCGACTTGAGGATGAACTTCATCAAAGATATCATAGCAAATAATGAGGTGATATTGGAGTACATGCCCACTGGTCTTATGGTAGCTGATCCTTTGACGAAGCTAATCCCTAAAGATGCCTTTTATAGGCATGTTAGTTCATTAGGGCTTCCTAGGATTTGATGTACTTTCTATTATTTCCTTGCATATCACTCATTATTTGGCTTGTATTAGAGATATTCATTGTTATTTTGAGATATTTATCATTTATGTGAGTTTCATTTATTTCCACTTGTGTTTGGTTATTTTAGCGCATATGATAAGTTTTATATGTTCACACAGTTTATTATGCATATTGGATATGCACACACATTAAATATATGTCAATAGGTTGATTGGCTCACTCACACGAGCAATCACCTTTGGCGCTTTGAAAAGCGAGCAAGGTTGAGACAGTTCATTTATTGGCACTTTGAGTAGCGAGCTATTGATACTTTTGATAGTAATCAATTGGCGCTTAGTAGTGAGCAAAATGAACATGATGTCGCCTTGGCATGAGCCAAGATGAGGTTAACTTGGATTAACCAAATATAGTATGCCCCGCCATCTATATTAACCTGTACTGATAGCCGGATACAAAATTTTAGGTTTGGCGCTTAGATAAGGGAGCAATCTGAAAAATTTGAGTTACGCGCTTATGAAGCGACTGAACTAAGATCCGTACGACACGACCATAGGACATATGCTCATGTAGATGAGATTGTCTGTCGTAACATGATAACCGGATGCGAAGTTTCAAATATGGTGCTTAGATAAGCAAGATATTTGAAATGTTCTAAGGTCCGCACAACAAGGCTATAGAATAACATGTTGTGAGCGAGTTACATGTGCTTAACGACCATGTAAAAGAGGTGAGAGAATGAATCCCTGCTTCCTCACCGTGTGAGTCTTGTAGGACAAGTTTTGTTCCTACGTCAAGTGCTCTTTGTGATCATTGACTATACTGCAAAGACATGGATTAATGTTGCTACTTTGGTTTCGATTCCTAAGGTCAGGATTGATGAGACTATAAGGACCGATTCAGGGAAAGTAGTTGATTCATTTTTTAGTAGTATTACGGCAAAGGGAAGACAATTTGATTTCACCTTGTTCTGCACTTATTGTCGACAACTATAGCGTTTTGATAGCGATATAGTAATAAGTGAGATACGAAATGGACTTGGGCCCAAAGGTGGTTAAGTAAGGCTCTCTGAGGGGTTAGAGATACTTAACCTAGTGAAAATTCAAATGTGTCTGGGGTACTCTGAGTTTATGGGTTGTAGCCTCTATGTGAACTAATTAAGTTCGACGTGAGAGCTCCCGTGTTATTTCTTTGAAAGGGTAGATGTCTCTATGTTGGCCCTAACAGGTTTGATATAGAGCTCCTGCATTGCAGGTGAACTCAGTGGTTGCACTGTTCGGCAGTTAGGGGTTTTACATGTTTTGGTTTGAGCTATTTTTGGCAGATATGAGGATACATCGTCCCCGCCATGGGCGAGTGGGAGATGTTGTATCTTGGGTATCCAAATGGGTCACCCATGGAGGGTCCGACCAAATTACATTAATTAAGTTCCCAATTGACAAGGTCAATTGCAGTTCATTAATGTGAACGTGGATTGACTGAACGTGGAGGACGTGTTGGGGAGTGGTTTAACCACTCACGTATTAAATACCCACATCCCTCAGTCGATCAAGATGTGAGCAATATTATTGAGTTGGCCAAAGATACAGAGCTTCCAATATCGAGACCAAAACCCTAATTGTTACGTACTGTGAATTAGTGCTCCGTTCTCGAACGTAGTTCGGAGACGCTGTTGGGTTAAAGGAACGGCAGGAGGTTTTCCGCATCAAAGGCTTAATCATGCTTCAAGAGGTATGCCTTTGATTCTCCTAATTATGTGTAAATATGAATAGCATGCGTATTAAAAACCCTTCATGAATACTAATAAATGGGAGACAATTTTCTTTTGTTCAATATAAAATTATTATGAACTTTTTAAAGTTAAATTAAGATATTTTTAAACTCTAAATTAATATAATTTTTTTAATTTTAAAGATTTTGAGTCACGTGCTCTCAATAGTCAAAATCAATTAAAAGTCGCATGAAAACACAATTCCTTTCTTATTTGATGCATTAGAAACTCCAAATTAGCTTTTAATTTAATTAATGAGTGATATAATATGCATCTCAATTTTTACATGCATTCTTCACCGGAGAAACTCCAAATTAACCTTTAGTTAATATGTAATTAAGAAATCTTTGGAAAGAGATTCAATCAAATATGCTCATTTCTATATTCCCACAATTTTTAGAAACACATTGAATTATTATATTTTTTCAATAATTGAAAACGAATAAATTTTGAGACGTTTTCAAATAATGCAAATTGTGATGATATGATTGTCTCCTCTCGGTCAGACAATCGATGTAGAGTCGGCCTCGGCAAAGGGCCACCAAGGCAACCGCCCAGGGCCCATAGTTGAAGGGGGCCCAATTTTTTTTATAAACTTATATATTTATGTGTATAAAAAAAATAAAATAATAAAAAGATTAACGATATTATGCATTAAAAATGATATGTTAGAAAACATTAAATATGATAGTATAATTGATGATTTTGCATCTAAAAATGCAACAAGAAAATATTTTAAATGATGTTTTGTGGTTTAGATTTCATTGGACAAAACTAAAGAAATACCCACTGTAGTTGGTAGGTTTTACTGATTATATCATTGAACTTTTAATTTTTCAAATTACACCACTAAACTAATTATTATTTTAAAATTGGGTCATTTCGTTAAAAAAAACGGACGTTAATTTTTTATCTACAAAACTAATAAATTGCCCACTGTAGTTGGCACATTTTACTGATTACACCATTGAACTTTTAATTCAAATTACCCCATCAAACTAATGAAAAATAATTATTTTAAATATTTTTAAAAATTATTATTATTTGAAGTAAAAAATATTATAAACTTTTTTTTCTTCATAAAATGAGTAGAGTTTCATAAAATATAGATTCAAACAAATTAAAGTGATTTTAAATTAAATTAATGTCTACTTAATTTTTTATCAGAATGACCCATTCTTAATATTACAATTTTTTTTAAAAAAATAAAAATAGAAATTAAAATAAAAAACAAGTAAATGATAAATAAAATATTGATTCAATTTTTTTAGGAAAAGAAATTAATAATTTTATAAATAAATATTATTTTCAAGAAAAAATTGGAAAATTCTTTATATTTTAAAAAATGAGTAAAATTTTATAAAATATAGATTCAAAAAATAAACTTTAATTTCCAAAACGAAAAAGAGATTTTTTTTTAAAATCAATAACGTTTCATAAAACTTTAATTTTGTTTAAATCTATATTTTATGAAACTTTACTCATTTTATGAGGAAAAAAATTAAAGTTTCTAATATTTTTTACTAAAAATAATAATTATTTTTAAAAATATTTAAAATAATTATTTTTTAATTAGTTTAATAGGGTAATTTGAAAAATTAAAAGTTCAATGGTGTAACCAGTAAAACGTGCCAACTACAGTGGGTAATTCATTAGTTTTGTAAATAAAAAATTAACGTCCGATTATTTTTTTTTTAACGGAATAACCCAATTTCAAAATAATAATTAGTTTAGTGGAGTAATTTGAAAAATTAAAAGTTCAATTGTGTAATCAGTAAAACTTGCCAACTACAGTGGATATTTCATTAGTTTTACCAATTTCATTGATATTTTTATTTTGTAGGTACATGTGATGATTATTTGCTTCGATGACATTTAAAAGTGTTCTTCCTTATCTTTTGTAAATTCTTATAATTTTAATAAAAAAATTTAGTTGATAATTTATTTATTTTTTAATTTAATTTGTATAAAGGGGCACACTTGAAAAAATTTGTCCTGGGCCTTAGAAAACCCAAGACCGGCTCTGACAACCGAAAGAAGCACCTCAAGCGTTCATAAATAAAAAATTTACTCATGTATTTTGACCTCCCTGTAAAAACGTTCTGGTTCCGCCACTAGATGAGAGAAGTGAAGATAATGGAAGAAGACGTTGGGGACCTTGGGGTGCAAAAGGCAGAAAATGATGATTTCCGTAGTGATTCTGGTTCTAAGAAGGAAAGCTTCTCTGCGGGTCAGAACTCAAAAAAAGCTTCTCACTTGCACTTGGAATGGGAAGCAACATCAAATCCTAAGAGCAGATGTCCTCAAAAGAAGTCTCGTTTAGATATGCTGAACGATAAGAGTTTTAGGAAACCAAAGTGGTGGAGGAATCTCAATGAAGAAACAGAGGAATTTATCTACGAGAGGGGTGAAGTTTCAGAATGGAACTGAGGATTCATCTGAATCAGGTTTAGAAAACCCGGATCTTGGACCATTTTTGCTTAAGCAAGTAAGGGATTTGATTTTCTCTGGGGGTAATCCTCATAAACCTCTTGAATTTGCTCTTCGAGCGGCAAAATCATTTGAAAAATGTGTTGATGGGAAGCCCAGTTTAGATGTGGTCATGTGTTTGCATTTGACTGCTGCAATCTACTGTAACTTAGGTCAGAACAGTGAAGCCATTCCAGTTCTTGAACACGCCATTGAGATTTCGGTAATCGAAGAAGTTCAAGATCAGGCCCTTGCTAATATGCAATTGGGAAACACTTATGCCATGGTGGGCCAATTTGAGAATTCAATACTATGTTACACAATGGGTTTAGAAGTTCAGAGACAAGTCATGGGAGATACAGATCCAAGAGTTGGCGAGACTTGCAGGTATTTGGCTGAAGCTCATGTTCAAACATTGAAATTTGATGAGGCGGAGAAGCTTTGTCAGATGGCTTTAGATATACGCAGAGATAACGGTTCGCCTGCTTCTATTGAAGAGGCAACTGACAGGAGGCTCATGGGTCTTATATGCGAAACTAAGGGAGACCATGAAGCTGCTCTTGAGCATCTAGTTTTAGTTAGCATGGCCATGGTGGCCAATGGGCAGGAAAAGGAGGTTGATTCTATTTATTTAAGCATTGGAGATGCATACTTGTCTTTGACTAGGTATGATGAGGCTGTCTTTGCTTATCAAAAGGCACTCACGGCTTTCAAGTCTACCAAAGGGGAAAACCATCCAACCGTTGCATCACTTTTCGTTCGACTGGCTGACCTGTGTAATAAGATCGGAAAATTAATTAAGGAACTCAAAATCCTACTATGAGAATGCTCTTCGAATTTACGAGTGCTGTATTTTATGCAAAATAAAATATTACAAACATAAATAAAAATATAAATATACATATTAATTTATGGAGATTTTGTAACTGTTCAAAATATATTTTGTAACTGTTTCATATATATTAAAAGACCTATTATCGGGGAAAGATTTGTTAAGGAAAAAATTGTACCATTGTTTTCCTTTAATTTTTGAGTATCGTTGCTTTCTTTCAATTTTGTGTACTATTTTCAGCAATAAAGTGAAGAGATACCGTTGTTATCTTTGTCAGTATAAATAAAGCCGAGTCTCTTTTGTTATGTGATAAAAATAAAATAAAAATAAAAAAGGAAGTAGTTGTTACCATCTTCAAAAGCTTCTGTTCCTTACCTTCAATAAGTTGGGTGAAGAGTCGTTGAATCATAAAGTAGAATTTGGTCAGTGACCTTAGCACCGAGAAAAGTTCTGGGCACAATTTTTACTTAAGGACAGTGCACTGCACACCTCTTGTGGCGCCCCCAAAATAGGTATACATCACCCATTCTGAGTCGCCAAATACATGATACAAAATTCAAATACAACTTAATTATACAACTGTCGGGTACAATACGACCAAACATAAGCTGAGAGTTAACACGAATATTGTCTTCTAGACAATATCCACACTCAATGGAGTCATCATTACAATTATTATCACACTATTTTATAGAATAGTGAGGACTACTAAAGCCACTTATCGTTGACCATCACTCCATTCCCCGACTCGTCCCAACTATATTTTCATTTCCTGAAGAGAACAATGAAAGCAAAAGGGTGAGCTCAACTAGCCCAGTAAAAAATATTATGACTAAGATAATACAAATTAAATTATCCTTACCCTTCAACAGTATAACAACTGATAGAATATAATAGACAACAAGTTTTAGATCAACAACTGCAGCGAAATAAGCAATCCATTAGAAGAGTCAAGTAGAGCATGATATCTACTATCTTCTATATTTTCAAAAGTTTTTCATCAACTTTATCGCTGAGACTCGGCTTAATAAATAAACCACATCATCGAATCATGCCTGCACTACGGGCCAAGGATATTCATGTAATCATCAATGGTCATGATTATACCGAATAATCCCTGGTCATAATCATACCAATAACTGTCCATCAATGCACTACGGGCCAATGAAGACTTTTACCACATCATTTATAACATTACGGGTTATGATTATACCGAATGATCCCTGGTCATAATCATACCAATCAACAGTCCATCTGTGCACGTAAGCTAAAGATAACTTTCATCACAATATAAGCATGAGGATGATGACAATGATATAAGCATTAATCAAACAAAATCAAGGATAAATATTAAAGACTTTAAATTTATCCAGAGTTTATAAATATCCAAATTGTTAACATGATACTGCTTTGTGGAGTAAAATTCAAAAATAATATTGTATCAAAAATGATTTGGACCGAAAAGAAATCAATTTTTATCATGAAAAGTACTCCGGGTGAATAGTACTCGGGTGAATAATAACCCGTGAATAGTACTTCGGGAATAGTACCCCGTGAATAGTACTTTATGAATAGTACTTCGTGAATAATACTTTATGAATAGTACCC
Organism: Panax ginseng; assembly: GCA_020205605.1. Lineage (NCBI taxonomy): Eukaryota > Viridiplantae > Streptophyta > Magnoliopsida > Apiales > Araliaceae > Panax > Panax ginseng. Next base: position 84,365,060 of record CM035142.1, on the reverse strand, counting down.
GTGAACAGTACTTCGTGAATAATACTCATAAAAGGAAAATACAAAATAAAATGATATTCCATGACGAGTACAAAAGAAAGGATATCTCATACGAGTATAATAAAATATACGAAACTGCAAATGGATTTTCATCCGCAATGCGGTAATCCACGTAGACAGATCATTTCCATAATTTAATAAAGAATGAATACGAAGGGTCATTAATCATGCATGCGGTAGTCCGCGTAGACAGGTTATTCCAACAGAATAATAAAGAATGGAATAACAGAAGAATTTCACCATGCATGTGGTAATCCGCGTAGATAGGTTATTCCAACAGAATAATAAAGAATGGAATAACAGAATAATTTCACCATGCATGCGGTAGTCCGCATAGACAGGTTATTCCAACAGAATAATAAAGAATGGAATAACAACCCTTACGAGTATTGAAAGAAAATAACTCTTCATGAATACGAAAGAAATAATACTCCTTACCTCAGAAGAAGACTGGATACTGAAATAGTGAAGTAGCAGACTTCTATTCTTCTTTTTCTCTATAGCTTCTCTCTCTATAATTGCTCTTGTGAGTCTTAGTGAATTGGTGAGAATGAAGGAAGAATGAGCTTCTATTTAGAGGAAAATATAGTTTCGATAATTGCACGTTTTGGGGCTTGAAATATTACATTATAATACCTTCATCTTTTCCTTTATTTTTAATTTAGTCCTGCAAGTATTATCAAACTTGCACCACCTCCCCTAATAGTATATCATGTGAATCAATAGTACAATCATGTGACTCAATAGTTCTATACATGTGAAAAAAATAATTACAGTATAGTACTTTCATCTATACCTCCATTTTTAATTTAGTCATGCAAGTATTATCAATCTTGCACCACCTCCCCTAATAGTACATGCATGTGAATCAATAGTACACAAATGTGAACAAATAGTTATAAGCATGTGAATTAATAGCAATTAATTGCTCATTTATCCGATTAATTACCAGATTGGTCAATATAACCTCCAGACATAAATTATTATCGGAATAGATGTTGATTTCTACTAACACTAATTATCCCAAAACAATGAAAATATCAATTTCATCTTTAATCAACACGAACTTATTCATCGTTAATATTATAACTCACAATATTTAACAACCAGATCATTCCCAGGAAAGAAGGGGGTCTTCGATAAGGATTTCTCCCTTTTGGCGCGCAATTAGGTGACCAAACTTCTCCTTGACAGAACTTTCTAGACATCGTCAATATTAAAAATAATAATATGAATAACTTTGTCATCTTAATTATTGATTTAATAATATAAAATATTGATACCGTGACAATAATTGAATCAATAATACGAGAGATATTATGCAGCAATTACTATAGCAATAATTGAGTATAATTGAGTGACTTCTCACGTAAGCATCAATAATCAATATCGTGTGCTACTATGCAACCACGTGTATTATTGTTCATTTACCACCGGGTAGTTCAACAGTTTAACGGTAAAACTTTCGCCGTTATTTTTATAAAAAGATAATTCTGTCGTTTTCTAACTATGATAATACTTCCGTTGTGGAGTCCACCAATGATGGTGTCGTCGAACGGATATTCCCTGACCAAACGAATATTTTATATCAACTTTCTTACTTTGCAAAATATTCAAATATCACCCTTAACTTTAACCTTTTATCAATTTAACCATTTACTAAATAGAATAACAATTATCAGAAATTAAATCGAATACTTTTATTTCGTAAAATTCGGGGTCATACAATCTCCCCTCCTTATGAAATTTCGCCCTCGAAATTTACGTACCTAGTAGTTCGAAGAGATGAGAATACCTTGCTTTCTTTTCGTATTGTACCTTCCCGGTTATTTCCTATGTATTATGATTTTCCCATTGCTCATCTCATGTATTTCAGATATTATTGTAGAATATAGTTTCAAAATAAGGATTAATTGACATGCCACATATTATCCCTATACTCTGACCGACCAATTAAATACCAAATAAACTTAGGTAGGTCATTCTAGTGAAGAAATTCCCCGTCTCTCCCCTCCTTGTTCTTGTCACACATCTCAGCCAGTGATCATATCCCTAAGCTTTGATACCAACTATGACGCCCCAAAAATAGGTATACATCACCCATTCTGAGTTGCCAAAAACATGGTATAAAATTCAAATACAACTGTCGGGTACAATACGACCAAACATAAGCTGAGAGTTTTAACACGAATATTGTCTTCTAGACAATATCCACACTCAATGGAGTCCTCATTACAATTATTATCACACTATTTTATAAAAAAGTGAGGACTACTAAAGCCACTTATCCTTGACCATCACTCCATTCCCCGACTCGTCCCAGCTATATTTTCATTTCCTGAAGAGAACAATGAAAGCAAAAGGGTGAGCTCAACTAGCCCAGTAAAAAATATTATGACCAAGATAATGCAAAATAAATTATCTTTAGCCTTCAACAATATAACAACTTATAGACTACAATAGACAATAAATTTTAGATCAACAACTGCAGCGGAATAAGCAATCCATTAGAAGAGTCAAGTAGAGCATGATATCTACTATCTTCTATGATTTAAAAAGTTTTTCATCAACTTTATCGCTGAGACTCAGCTTAATAAATAAACCACATCATCGAATCATCCCTGCACTACGGGCCAAGGATATTCATATAATCATCAATGGTCATGATTATAACAAATAATCCCTGGTCATAATCATACCAATAACTGATCATCAATGCACTACGGGCCAATGAGGTTTTTACCACATCATTTATAACATTACAGGTCATGATTATACCGAATGATCCCTGGTCATAATCATACCAATCAACAGTCCATCTATGTACGTAAGCCAAAGATAACTTTCATCACAATATAAGTATGAGGATGATGACAATGATATAAGCATTAATCAAACAAAATCAAGGATAAATATTAAAGACTTTAAATTTATCAAGAGTTTAAAAATATCCAAATTGTCAACATGATACTGCTTTGTGGAGTAAAATTCAAGAATGATATTGTATCTAAAATGATTTGGACCGAAAAGAAATCAATTTTTGTCATGAATAGTACTCTAGGTGAATAGTAACCCGTGAATAGAACTTCAGGAATTGTACTTCAGGAATAGGACACCGTGAATAGTACTTTATGAATAGTACTTCGTGAATAGTACTTTATGAATAGTACTTTGTAAATAGTACCCATAAATAGTACATCGTGAATAGTACTCATAAAAGGAAAATACAAAAGAAAACAATATTCCATGACGATTACAACAAATACTATAGCAATAATTGAACAAAACTGAGTGACTTATCACGTAAGCATCAATAATCAATACAGTGTACTACTATGCAACCACGCGTATTACTGTACTTTTAACACCAGGTGTTTCAACAGTTAACGGTAAAATTCCGCCGTTATTTTCATAAAATATTTTTGTCGTTTTCTCAATCTGGCAATAATTCAGTTGTGGGGTCCACCAATGATTGTGCCGTTGTACAAATATTCCCTGTTAAAATGAATACTCCCCGACCAATCGAATATTATATAACAACTTGCGTACTTTGCAAAATTTATAAATATTACCCTCAACTATAACATTATATCAATTTCACTCCATAATATTCAAAAATAATATTTATAGAAAATTCATCTTTATTCAAAAAGTTGGGATTTTACATAACAACTATTAGAATACAATAGACAACAAGTTTTAGATCAACAACTGCAGCGGAATAAGCAATCCATTAGAAGAGTCAAGTAGAGCATGATATCTGCTATCATCTATGATTTAAAAAGTTTTTCATCAACTTTATCGCTGAGACTCAACTTAATAAATAAACCACATCATCGAATCATCCCTGCACTACGGGCCAAGGATATTCATGTAATCATCAATGGTCATGATTATACTGAATAATCCCTAGTCATAATCATACCAATAACTGTCCAGCAATGCACTACGGTCCAATGAGGACTTTTACCTCATCATTTATAACATCAAGGGTCATGATTATACCGAATGATCCCTGGTCATAATCATACCAATCAACAGTCCATCTATGTAAGTAAGCCAAAGATAACTTTCATCACAATATAAGCACGAGGATGATGACAATGATATAAGCATTAATCAAACAAAATCATGGATAAATATTAAAGTCTTTAAATTTATCCAGAGTTTAAAAATATCCAAATTGTCAACATGATACTGCTTTGTGGAGTAAAATTCAAGAATGATATTGTATCAAAAATGATTTGGACCGAAAAGAAATCAATTTTTGTCATGAATAGTACTACGGGTGAATAGTACTCGGGTGAATAGTAACCCGTGAATAGTACTTCAGGAATAGTACCATGTGAATTATACTTTATGAATAGTACTTCATGAATAATATTTTATGAATAGTACTTCGTGAATAGTACTCATAAAAGGAAAATACAAAAGAAAACGATATTCCATGACGATTACAAAAAAAAGGATATCTCATACGAGTATAATAGAATATACGAAACTGCAAATGGATTTTCATCCGTAATGCGGTAATCCATGTAGACAGATCATTTTCACAATTTAATAAAGAATGAATACGAAGGATCATTCACCATGCATGCGATAGTCCGCGTAGAAATGTTATTCCAACAGAATAATAAAAAATGGAATAACAGAAGAATTTCACTATGCATACGGTTAGGGGTGCTCATCTCCAAAAAATCGAACTTGCAGACTAAAAACCGAATCGAAAAAACCGGAAAATCAAGAATCGTCTTTGATGGTAATTGAATAACCAGCTTGCAGACTTGGCCTTCGAGATAAAAAAGCACTTGACCGGATTTTTCGGTTTGGTTATACTGCAATAATTAAATAATTTTTTTTTATATTAACAAATTTTTGATTTAGCTTATTTCTTGTGGTCTTGAAAATCTTGTTCATTATTGAAATATATTGAGAACTTGCGGTTATTAGTTTATTATATATTAGTTCTCTTTTTTAACTTTTTTAGGGAAAAGCTGAACTAGCTCTATGAACCTTCTATTGTACATGGCTCCAATTGCTATTATATTCTTACTTCCTGCAATATTGTTGATAGAGCTCTTGCCAGAAATGATGTCAAAATAATTTGACATCACAGTAGCTCTTAGAAATTAAACACGGTTAAGGTCGTGCTTAGAAATTAGAAAAGACATTTGATAAGCATTAGTACGTGTTCAAAGTTCATTCATTTGGAGACATAAATACTTTTTTCCTTTTCAATATTTTAAAGATATATTTTGAATTTTTAAAATTAATTTGTGAAATTTAAAATTTAAAATTGATATGAAATTATTTAGTTTTGACACAAACAAATATAACAATTATAAATTAATATTATTATATTTGTTATTTTTAAAACATGAACAAAATTATTATATCAATTTTGAATTTAAAATTTTATAAATTAACTTAAAAAAATCAAAATATATTTCTATTGCACTAAAAGTACATGCCAATATGCCATGTGAATGATTATCACGCTTCTAATTATTTAATTAACTCAAAAATGTTTTGGCTGCTTTCTTTATTTGAAGGTGGTTGCCCAGTCTAAGTTGCCTACTACCAATAAATTTAATTTGTCAAAAAATAATAGTCCTCAAAAAAATTAATCAAAATTGCACCCCAGTATTATATAGACTTTTGATTGTTATTCCTTTTTGGCTATTTGACTGTTATTCGTTTTGGCCGTGTCTCTGTTTGATTTCTTAGATAAAATGTCTTTTATCTGCCTGCAACGTGGTTGGCATCACAATAGCTCTTGCCAGAAATGATGTCAAAATAATTTGGTATATACCATTAGATATTTCACTATCTATAATATGGTGCACATTGCCAAACTGTATTTGAATAGATTTTGATAGATCATGTAGTCAAATCTTGTGCATAAGTTCTAAAATGAAGCTTCTTAATGTTACAGAATATGCTATTACTTTTCAACTTTTTCGGTTCTTTTCGGTTTTTTGATATTTACCGAATTCAAAATTTTCATTACCGGTACCAAAAAGTATAAAAAAACCTTCAACCGGTTCGGTAAAAAACTGAAAAAATCAAATTTTTTGAGCTCCCCTACATGCGGTAGTCCGCGTAGACAGGTTATTCCAACATAATAATAAAGAATGGAATAACAGAAGAATTTTACCATGCATGCGGTAGTCCGTGTAGACATGTTATTCCAACAGAATAATAAATAATGGAATAACAACCCTTACGAGTATTGAAAGAAAATAACTCTATTCATGAATACGAAAGAAATAATACCCCTTACCTCAGAAGAAGACTGGATACTGAAATAGTAAAGTAGCAGACTTCTATTCTTCTTTTTCTCTATCGCTTCTCTCTCTATAATTGCTCTGTTGGTTATGTATTTTATGATTTTAATGATGACAATATTATTGGGTTTATGAATTTGATTTAAATTGTTTGGGCTGATTTAAAGTTATTATATGTTGATTTCTTGTTGGCCCAAGATTGGAATTATGGTCCATTAATATCTTCCTTCTATATTTAAGTTTGCATATTGCATGTTGCTGAAAAGATCTATAATATAATTTAGTAATGATATGCAATCCAATTTGAAAAGGAAACTAAATATGGTTACTGTTATTCAGTGGTTGGGTAGTAATAAACTTTATCAAGTATCTCTAGTGGTTGGGTAGTAATAAACTTTATCAAATATCTCTTTGTTCCTTTATTTAAGGTATTTTGGTTTGACTTGAAAACATATATGTTAGCATCAGTTAGTTGATATACCATTTGTTTTGAAACTAAACTTTTATTTCCGCTGGGTATAACAAGCTGCTAAAAATATGTGATATTCCAATTGGACGTAATTGAGTTTGTTTGAGTTATTTATTGAGAATGATATAATGAGTTATTATCATGATGGGCATATAAGTCTATTTGATATAAATTATTATATTACATGAGTCCATATACTTTAAAATTCACTACGGTTGAAATCTTTCCTAAATATACTATGTCAAAACAGTTTTTGTGAATTGAATTTTATTAAGGAATTTGGTTAACTATGGAATCAGTTTTTGAAATGCTATATACAAGTTGTTCTAATTTGAATAGGAGACTGTTAATATAATTGGTTTGTTATTATTGTTGTTTAGAGAAAGGACTCTAACAACCTTATCTTGAATATTCTTTAGCTCCTTTATTTTAGCCTGTGTTATTAATATTTCTTTGACTTGTTGGTTTTAGAAAATATTATAGTCGTTAAAGATATTGATATACTGATATAGTCGTTGCTTACTTCTCTCTCTATATATATTCATCATGCTTGACAAAAGAAGACAGAGCACTTAAAGCTTATATCAGTGCAGTATACTTAGAGCTTACCAAGCCATATTACACAGATTAATCAAGGCTTTTAAAAGTTATTTTCATCTACTCATTGTATTGTTAATTTCTTTCAGCTGGAAATTAAGAGCCTATTGTTATCAAATATTAATTGTATTAAATTTTAGTTCAAGCTTGTTTGGCATGATCGATCTAGTAAGGAAGCTTTAAAGGTCCTAGATGTGAGAACAGGTGCAGAGGTGTACAAGTTGTAGAGGTGCAAAGGGGGCATTGGTGTCCAACATTAGATTTGAAAATTCTTTGTAACATGGAGTGATTTTTGTATTTAGGTTTAAATAGTAATAAAAAGAGTCTCCAATCCTAGTTGGGATTCGACGTGGATTACGGCACTAGGTAGAGGATAGGGGGTGAACCACGTAAAAAATCTTGGTGTGATTTTTACTTCTATTTATCTCTTTAACTGCCATTCGTGTTCTGCACATTTTTGTTTATCACGCTAATCTAGATACTAAAGCAAACAGGTCTAGCTGTCTCATAATATTGAACGAAGAACATAAGTTAAAGCAGACACTAAAGCAGACAAGTGTAGTTGTCTGAATTAAACCTGTAGCAGATAATTTTAAAAAGTTTTCACTGTTTATCACTTTTAGCATAAACACCTATCCACCCCCCTCCCTCTAGGTGTGCACATACACAAAATTACATGCTCTTGTGAGTCTTAGTGAATTGGTGAGAATGAAGGAAGAATGAGCTTCTATTTATAGGAAAATATAGTTATGATAATTGCAAGTTTTGGGGCTCGAAATATTACAGTATAATACCTTCATCTTTTCCTTCATTTTTAATTTAGTCCTGCAAGTATTATCAAACTTGCACCACAACCCCTAATAGTATATCATGTGAATGAATAGTACAATCATGTGACTCAATAGTTCTATACATGTGGAAAAAATAATTACAGTATAGTACTTTCATCTATACTTCCAATTTTAATTTAGTCATGCAAATATTATCAATCTTGCACCACCTCCCCTAATAGTACATGCATGTCAATCAATAGTACACACATGTGAAAAAATAGTTACTAGCATTTGAATTAATAGCAATTAATTGCTCATTTATCTGATTAATTACCCGATTGGTCAATATAACCTCCAGACATCAATTATTATCAGAATAGCTATTGATTTCCACTAACACTAATAATCCCAACACAATGGAAATATCAATTTCATCTTTAATCAACACGAACTTATTCATCGTTAATATTATAACTCACAATATTTAACAACCAGATCATTCCCAAGAAAGAAGGGGCTTTCCGATAAGGATTTCTCCCTATTGGCGCGCAATTAGATGACCAAACCTCTCCTTGACAGAACTTTCTAGATATCGTCAATATTGAAAATAATAATATGAATAACTTTTTCGTATTAATTATTGATTTAATAATATAAAATATTGATACTGTGACAATAATTGAATCAATAATATGAGAGATATTATGCATCAATTACTATAGCAATAATTGAGTATAACTGAGTGACTTCTCACGTAAGCATCAATAATCAATACCGTGTGCTACTATGTAACCACACATATTACTGTTCTTTTACCACCGGGTAGTTCAACAGTTTAACGGAAAAACTTACGCCATTATTTTTATAAAAAGATAATTCTGTCATTTTCTAACTACGACAATACTTCCGTTGTGGAGTCCACCAATGATGGTGTCGTCTTACGGATATTCCCCGACAAAAAGAATATTCCCCAACCAAACGAATATTTTATATCAACTTGCTTACTTTGAAAAATAGTCAAATATCACCCTTAACTTTAACCTTTTATCAATTTAACCATTTAGTAAATAGAATAACAATTATCAGAAAATTTAATACGTTCATTTCGTAAAATTTGGGGTCTTACAATCTACAATCCTTATGAAATTTCGCCCTCAAAAATTTACGTACCTAGTAGTTCGAAGAGATGAGAATACCTTACTTTCTTTTCGTATTGTAGCTTCCTGGTTATTTCCTATGTATCATGATTTTCCCATTGCTCATCTCCTGTATTTCAGATATCATTCTAGAATATAGTTTCAAAATAAGGGTTAATTGACATGCCACATATTATCCCTATACTCTGACCGACCAATTAAATACCAAATAAACTTGGGTAGGTCATTCTAGCGAAGGAATTCCTCGTCTCTCCCCTCCTAGTTCTTGTCTCACATCTCAGCCATGGATCATATCTCTAAGCTTTGATACCAACTGTGATGCCCCGAAAATAGGTATACATCACCCATTCTGAGTCGCTAAATACATGGTATAAAATTCAAATACAACTTAATTATACAACTGTTGGGTACAATACGACCAAACATAAGCTGGGAGTTTTAACACGAATATTGTCTTCTAGACAATATCCAAACTCAATGGAGTCCTCATTATAATTATTATCACACTATTTTATAGAATAGTGAGGACTACTAAAGCCACTTATCCTTGACCATCACTCCATTCCCCGACTCGTCCCAGCTATATTTTCATTTCCTGAAGAGAACAATGAAAGCAAAAGGGTGAGCTCAACTAGCCCATTAAAAAATATTATGACTAAGATAATGCAAAATAAATTATCCTTAGTCTTCAACAGTATAACATATGACGCCCCCAAAATTAGGTATACATCACCCATCTTGGGTCGTTAGATACATGGTACAAAATTCAAATACAACTTACTAATACAACTGTCGTGTACAATACGACAAAACATAAACTATGAGTTTGAATACAATTATTGTCTACTAGAGATTATACAAACTCAAAAGGAGTCCTCATTACAATTATTAACACACTATTTCACAGAATAGTGAGGACTACTAATGCTATCCTCCGGGACCGTCACTCCGCTCCCCGACTAGTCCCCGCTTATGTTCTCATTTCACAAGAGAACGGTGAAAGAAAAGGTGAGCTCAACTAGCCCAAAGAAGAAATATTATGACTAATATAATGCGAATAAATTATCGTTAGCCTTCAACAATGTTGTTAAACCGATAAAATATAACAACATCAAGTTTAATCATAGCTTGAACAAGCAATCCATTAAAAGAGTAAAGTAGAGAATAAAATCTACTATCTTTTATGATTTAAAAGGTTTTTCATGACTTTTTATCATGGGACTCGACTTAATAAATTATCCACATCATCGAATCACCCCTACACTACTGGGCCAAGGATATTCTTTAGTATCACGATCACAAATTATCCATGACCGCTATGACCCAAGGACATTCAGATATTCATTAATGGTCATGATCATGCCAAAATCGTCCATCAATGCACTACGGGCCAATGATAACTTTTACCACATCATTTATAACATTACGGTCATGATTACAATCGAATAATCCTCGGTCATAATCATACCAAGTCCATCTATTCACCAACAGCCACGAGATGACTTTCAACATAATATAAACATGAGGATGATGACAATGATATAAGAATTCAATAAAACAAGTTCAAGAATTAATTTATCCAGGAACTAATAATGTCCAAATTGTCAACATGATACTGCTTTGTAGAGTAAAATTCAAGAATGATCAGAAGAATATTTCCATGAAAAGATACTGGATGAAACGCAAATATCAAGGATATTCTACTAATTTAATAGAGTATAGAAGTCAAAACTTTAACCAACTGAGTATAATAAAGAATGGAATAACAAAAGAAATCACCATGCATGCGTTACTTCAAGACAGACAAAAGTTATTCCAACAGAATAATAATAACGGAACGAGTCGTGCAAAATTTGTAATCGACAGGATGTTCCAACAGAATAATAAAGACGGAACCCGGTCCTGTAAAACACACAGATGTGATGTTCCAATGAATAATAATAAAGCGAAACTGTGTAAGGTGTAAAACACATGCATGTGATGTTCCAACAGAATAATAGATGAATGTCGCCAAGTATAGGAGGTAAATCAGCGTGATCAAAAGTTATTCCAATGTAATAATAAGCAATGGAATAACAACAGTTCTCTTCATGAATAAGAAAGAATAACACCCCTTACCGTAAAAGAAACTGAATATATGAAAAAGAAAGTTAGCAGACTTCTCTTCTTCTTTCTCTCTATAATTTCTCTCTAGAGTTTAGTGAATTCGTAAGAAAATAATGAAGGAATGAGCTTCTATTTATAGGAAAATGGAATGCATAGTAACTCATTCCTGAACGGTCTAGATTGATTTACTTTTAAACGGACGGTTCAGATTGGTTTACAATAAAATATAATATATTCTATTTTTAATAAAAAATAAAACTTATTATAATATATATATATATATATATATATATATATATTAAAAAATTAAAAGTCGCCACCACCCGTGGCCAACTTTTCTTTATCTGACAAAAAGTCTTGCACAATTTGTATATATATATATATATATATATATATATATATTTCAAGTGGTTGCAATGGACCTTTTGGTACTTGATGTCTTACTTGACTCGTTGACAAGTTAGACACCTTAAGATAAACAACTAATTATCTCTCTCTTCATATTGCTCCACCAAAATGTATGACGAAGATCACGATACATTTTGGTACTCCTAGGATGGATTGCAAATGGTGTGTTGTGCGCCTCCATCATGATTTTATACTTTAACTTAGGATCATTAGGATCACAAAGTCTGGAGTTGACTCGAAGTATTCCTTCATCATCGATTCTTGCTTCCTAAGATAGCACCTTCTTGCACTTTCTTCCTCATACGCATCGGCTCCGTGTCCAGAACTTGAGCAGCTTTAACTTTATCGATTAAAGTCGGTTCTACTCGTATATTCACCATCATCACATGGGTCCCTGGAGTCTTTAACTCTATCTCCATCCTTTGCAAGTCACACAAAATGGGTCTTTGCGTTGACAATATCGTGACTCAGACTTGCATATCATCTTCTACTCAACGCGTCACTACCACGCCTCGCTTTTTCCGGGATGGTATTGGATGGTATGATCATAATCTTTCAGCAGTTCAAGCTTAACGTCGTTGTCGTCGATGTTGAGTTCCTTTTGAGTGAAGAAATATTTGAGGCTTTTATGATCCGTAAAGATCTCCACTTTTTCCCCATACAAGTAATGCCTCCAAATCTTTAGTGCGAAGACAACAAATTTGCCAACTCTAGATCATGAGTAGGATAATTTCTCTCATATTCTTTGAGTTACCGTGAGGCATAGGCTATGACTTTTCCATGTTGCATGAGAACACATCCTAACCTTTTTGCTCAAGCATCATCAGTAGATGACAAATCCCTCCGAACCGGATGGTATTGTCGAGCAGTGTTTGAAATGAGTCTCCTCTTGAGTTCTTGAAAACTCTTCTCACATTCCTCGCTCCAACCGAACTCAGATCTTTCCAAGTCAACCGAAGTTAGTGGAGTAGCGATTCGAGAAAACCCTTCTACGAATCTCCGATAATAACCAATGTTAAGCCGAGAAAGCTACGTACTTGGTCCATCGATTTAGGTTGCTCCCCACTTTGAATAGCTTCAATCTTTGCTGGGTCAACAGATATTCCATGACTTAATACCACGTGCCCAAGGAATGCTACTTCCTCAAGCCAGAACTCGCATTTCTTTAACTTGGCATAAAACTTATATTCACGAAGCTTTTGGAGTGTCAGCCTCAAGTGTTGCTCATGATCTTCACGGCTTTTGGAATAAATATGGATGTCGTCAATAAAGACGACCACAAAGTGATCCAAATATTCGTTGAATACTCGGTTCATTAGATCCATGAAGGCAACAGGAGCATTAGTCAATCCAAAGGACATGACTAGGAATTCATAATGCCCGTATCGAGTTCTGAAAGCCGTCTTTGGAATGTCATTTGTTCTAATATTCAATTGGTGATATCCGGAACGAAGATCAATCTTTAAAAAGAATTTGGCTCCTTGCAACTGGTCAAACAGGTCATCAATACGTGGCAATGGGTACCTATTTTTAATGGTGACATGATTCAACTCCCGATAATCAATACAAAGTCGCATACTCCCATCTTTCTTCTTCACGAATAGAACAGGAGCACCCCAAGGAGAAGTACTAGGATGAATAAAGCCAATGTCTAACAATTCCTGCAGTTGGGTCTTTAACTCCTAAAGTTCAATAGGAGACATTCGATATGGGGCTTTGGAAAATGGGTTTTGTACCGGGTTCAAGGTCGATACAAAATTCAATTTCACGCTCTGGGGTTAGGCTAGGAAGTTCTTCAGGGAATACGTCAAGAAATTCATTAACAATAGAAATATCATTCAAAATTGACGTATTTTTGTTTAGATTCGTGACATGAGCTAAGAAAGCTTGACATTCATTTTTTAATAAACAAATAACTTTATGGCTTGAGATGACCGTGATTGATTTTATTGGTTTGGTCGCTTGAATTCGCATAATAGGTTGATTAGGAATATGAAAGCTAACAACCTTATGAAAACAATCAATTTTTGCATGATAAGTAGTTAACCAATCAATCCCTAGAATCACGTCAAATGAAAGTATTTTCAATGAAATAAGATCGACAAGTAATATGAGGGTACCAATTTGAACCAAACAAGACTTATAAACAGTGGATGTAATGAAGGTTTCTCCCAATGGAGTTTCCACAGATAAGTCAAAGTCTAATTTCTCCGGAGTCAAATTTAATCGTTGAGCGCAAATAGGAGAAATAAAAGAATGGGTAGAACCGGTATCAAATAAAGTATAGACTTCGCTAGAGTTTATGGTAAGCTTACCCGTGATGACCTCATTCGGGTTCCTTGCTTTCTTGAAGGTCACAACAAACGCTCTCCCCTGTACTACCGGCTTTGACTTTTCTGGGACGGCCTTTAGTGCCTCCATCCTTGCTGAACTTGTCTTCGGTGAACGATAAAATTGGGCTAAGTGACCTTCTCTTCCATAATTATAACATGCTTTGGACTGCATCATACAGTTTGGACTGATGTGTCCCTCCTCTCCGCATTTGAAGCATATGATAGGTGGTCGTTCTCCTTCCTTCACAACGGGTGCTGGTGCTGACGTCTTTCCATCATTGTTGAATCTCCTCTTCTTGAAATGTCCATTCTTATTGTTTGGGTACGATTACCACGAAGTGGTTACCATTTTCGCCTGTTGATTCTCCTCCACGCTTGTTGTCACTACTTCATGATCGCTCACCGGTATTATCATTTTGTCAATTTACCGCTCTCTTTTAGTTGCGTTGACTCGTTATCGCGCTCCACTAATCGAGCCCTATTTACAACATCCGAATATAAACACGGTTTATGAGAAATAAGATGTTGACGTATCTCCGCTTCAAACCTCTTAAAACATCCATGTCATTTCTCTTCATTATCCACCAAGTGGGACGAAATAGGGATAACTTCGTAAATTTAGCCTCGTATTGCGATTACCGGCCATATTATTTTATTCCAACTTGATAAACTCCACCTCCTTCATGTGACGAATACTTTCGGAAAGTATTTATCGTTGAACAACTCTTGGAACTTCTCCCAAGACATCTTGAAGACGGCGAGGTTGAGTACGTTTTTACCGATTCCACCGATGTCTGTCTCTGCGCAACATAAAAGCGCAAGCAAGGGAACCTTCTTCGCTTCTCGGAGCATCCCAAGACATCAAATATCTTGGTGATCTGCTTTATCCATGCTTCCGCCATAAGTGGTTTTGGCTCTCCCTTAAACTCTGGTGGTCCCAGCCTCCTTGAAGCTGCTTTAGCGGTGACCGACCGAGAGTTTCCAGTGTTTCCACCTGTATTTTGGACGAGGAGCCGCTCTACTTTCTTTGTTGTATGAATTGCATAAAGTCCTTGAACATTTGATCATTCATCATTTAGTCAGTGTTGTTGTTTGCATGAGGATTGTCGCCTTTCTGATGCACATTATCCTGATTATTGATATGTGGTTAATCAACGGTTGCCTGTGTTCCATTGCTATTCTCAACATTCTCGGATGTCATTTTCAGATACTGCCACAAAACAAAGGTTAATTGACATGTAAGATATTATCCCTAAATTCTGATCGACCGATTAAATACCACATAAACTTAGGTAAGTCATACTAGCGAAGGAATTCCCCGTCTCTCCCCTCCTAGTACTATTCTCACATCTTAGCAGGATCATATCCCTAAGCTCGATATAACAACCTGTGACGCCCCCAAAATAAGGTATACATCACCCATCTTGGGTCGTTAGATACATGGTACAAAATTCAAATACAACTTACTAATACAACTGTCGTGTACAATATGACAAAACATAACTATGAGTTTGAATACAATTATTGTCTACTAGAGATTATACAAACTCAAAAGGAGTCCTCATTACAATTATTAACACACTATTTCACGAGAATAGTGAGGACTACTAATCTTATCCTCTCGACCGTCACTCGCTCCCCGACTAGTCCTCGCTATGTTCTCATTTCAAGAGAATAACGGTGAAAGAAAGGGTGAGCTCAACTAGCCCAAAGAAGAAATATTATGACTAAGATAATGCAGAATAAATTATCGTTAGCCTTCAACAGTGTTAAACTGATAAAATATAACAACATCAAGTTTAACTGCAGCGAAACAAGCAATCCATTAAAAGAGTAAAGTAGAGAATAAAATCTACTATCTTTTATGATTTAAAAGGTTTTTCATGACTTTTATCGCTGGGACTCAGCTTAATAAATAATCATCATCATCGAATCACCCCTGCACTACGGCCAAGTATATTCTTTAGTATCATGACCACAAATTATCCATGCATTACAGCCAAGGACATTCGTGTATTCATTAATGGTCATGATCATGCCAACAACTGTCCATCAATGTACTACAGGCCAATGATAACTTTTACCACATCATTTATAACATTATGGTCATGATTACACCTAATAATCCCTGGTCATAATCATACCAAGTCCATCCATGCACTACAGGCCACAGATGACTTTCAACATAATATAAACATGGGGATGATGACAATGATATAAGAATTCAATAAAACAAGTTCAAGAATTAATTTATCCAGGAACTAATAATGTCCAAATTGTCGACGATAATCGCTTTGTAGAGTAATATTCAAGAATGATCAGAAGAATATTTCCATGAAAAGATACTGGATGAAACGCAAATATCAAGGATATTCTACTAATTTCATGGAGTATAGAAGTCAAAACTTTAACCAACTGAGTACAATAAAGAATGGAATAACAAAAGAAATCACCATGCATACGTTATCAAGACAGAGCAAAGTTATTCTAACAGAATAATAATAACGGAACCAGTCGTAGCAAAATTTTGCACCAAGCAGGATGTTCCAACAGAATAATAAAGGCGGAACCGGTCGGGTGTAAACACAAAAACAGGATGTTCCAATGAATAATAGAAGAATGTCACCAAGTATAGGGTAAACCGCAGATACAAAAGTTATTCCAACAAAATAATAAGCAATGGAATAACAACAATTCTCTTCATGAATAAGAAAGAATAACACCCTCACCGTAAAAAGAAACCGAATATATGAAAAGAAAGTTAGCGAGACTTTCTTCTTCTTTCTCTCTATAATTTCTCTCTAGAGTTCAATTGAATTCGTAAGAAAATAATGAAGGAATGAGCTTTATTTATAGGAAAATGGAATGCATAAGTAACTCATTCTGAAAGCTGGTCTAGATTGATTTACTTTTAAACGGACGGTTCAGATTGGTTTACAATAAAATATAATATATTCTATTTTTAATAAAAAATAAAACTTATTATAATATATATATATATATATATTAAAAAATTAAAAGCCGCCACCACCCGTGGCCAACTTTTCTTTATCTGACAAAAAGTTTTGCACAATTTGTATATATATATATATATACCAATTATTAACTTCTTATATATATATATATACCAATCCCATCCGAACAAGAAAATCTTCCACCCACCCAACATTATCAAACGTGGGCCCCTCCATATAATTATATATATATATATATATATATATATATATATATATATATATATAATACTTATATATATATGTAAAGATTTCTACCGATTATTTTGAAAAATAGGTAAATGGGGGTTCATAAAATAAGCAAATTCTACAACAAATACTATAGCAATAATTGAACAAAACTGAGTGACTTATCACGTAAGCATCAATAATCAATACAGTGTGCTACTATGCAACCACGCCAGACATTCTTTACTTTTTAACACTGTGTGTTTCAACAGTTAACGGTAAAATTCCGCCGTTATTTTCATAAAATATTTTTGTCGTTTTCTCAATCCGACAATAATTCCGTTGTGGGGTCCACCAATGATTGTGTCGTTGTACAAATATTCCCTGTTAAAATGAATATTCCCCGACCAATCGAATATTATATAACAACTTGCATACTTTGTAAAATTTATAAATATTACCCACAACTATAACATTATATCAATTTCACTCCATAATATTCAAAAATAATATTTATAGAAAATTCATCTTTATTCAAAAAGTTGGGGTTTTACATAACAACTATTAGAATACAATAGACAACAAGTTTTAGATCAACAACTGCAGCGGAATAAGCAATCCATTAGAAGAGTCAAGTAGAGCATGATATCTACTATCATCTATGATTTAAAAAGTTTTTCATCAACTTTATCGCTGAGACTCAACTTAATAAATAAACCACATCATCGAATCATCCCTGCACTACGGGCCAAGGATATTCATGTAATCATCAATGGTCATGATTATACTGAATAATCCCTAGTCATAATCATACCAATAACTGTCCAGCAATGCACTACGGTCCAATGAGGACTTTTACCTCATCATTTATAACATCAAGGGTCATGATTATACCGAATGATCCCTGGTCATAATCATACCAATCAACAGTCCATCTATGTAAGTAAGCCAAAGATAACTTTCATCACAATATAAGCATGAGGATGATGAAAATGATATAAGCATTAATCAAACAAAATCAAGGATAAATATTAAGGTCTTTAAATTTATCCAAAGTTTAAAAATATCCAAATTGTCAACATGATACTGCTTTGTGGAGTAAAATTCAAGAATGATATTGTATTAAAAATGATTTGGACCGAAAAGAAATCAATTTTTGTCATGAATAATACTACGGGTGAATAGTACTCGGGTGAATAGTAACCCGTGAATAGTACTTCAGGAATAGTACCCCGTGAATTGTACTTTATGAATAGTACTTCGTGAATAATATTTTATGAATAGTACTTCGTGAATAGTACTCATAAAAGGAAAATACAAAAGAAAACGATATTCCATGACGATTACAAAAGAAAGGATATCTCATACGAGTATAATAGAATATACGAAACTGCAAATGGATTTTCATCCGTAATGTGGTAATCCATGTAGACAGATCATTTCCACAATTTAATAAATAATGAATACGAAGGGTCATTCACCATGCATGCGATATTCCGCGTAGACATGTTATTCCAACAAAATAATAAAAAATGGAATAACAGAAGAATTTCACCATGCATGCAGTAGTCCGCGTAGACAGGTTATTCCAACATAATAATAAAGAATGGAATAAAAGAAGAATTTCACCATGCATGCGGTAGTCCGTGTAGACAGGTTATTCCAACAGAATAATAAAGAATGGAATAACAACCCTTACGAGTATTGAAAGAAAATAACTCTCTTCATGAATACGAAAGAAATAATACCCCTTACCTTAGAAGAAGACTGGATACTGAAATAGTGAAGTAGTAGACTTCTATTCTTCTTTTTCTCTATAGCTTCTCTCTCTATAATTGCTCTGTTGGTTATGTATTTTATGATTTTAATGATGACAATATTATTGGGTTTATGAATTTGATTTACATTGTTTGGGCTGATTTAAATTTATTAAATGTTGATTTCTTGTTGGCCCAAGATTGGAATTATGGTCCATTAGTATCTTCCTTCTATATTTAAGTTTGAATATTGTATGTTGCTGAAAAGATCTTTAATATAATTTCGTAATGATATGCAATCCAATTTGAAAGGGAAACTAAATATGGTTATTGTTATTCAGTGGTTGGGTAGTAATAAACTTTATCAAGTATCTCTAGTGGTTGGATAGTAATAAAATTTATCAAATATTTCCTTGTTCCTTTATTTAAGGTATTTTGGTTTGACTTGAAAACATATATGTTAGCATCAGTTAGTTGATATACCATTTGTTTTGAAACAATTATTTTCGTTGGGTATAACAAGCTGCTAAAAATATGTGATATTCCAATTGGACGTAATTGAGTTTGTTTGAGCTATTTATTGAGAATGATATAATGAGTTATTATCATGATGGGCATATAAGTCTATTTGATATAAATTATTATATTACATGAGTCCATATACTTTAAAATTCACTACGGTTGAAATCTTTCCTAAATATACTATGTCAAAACAGTTTTTGTGAATTGAATTTTATTAAGGAATTTGGTTAACTATGGAATCAATTTTTGAAATGCTATATACAAGTTGTTCTAATTTGAATAGGAGACTGTTAAGATAATTGGTCTGTTATTGTTGTTGTTTAGAGAAAGGACTCTAACAAACTTATCTTGAATATTCTTTAGCTCCTTTATTTTAGCCTATGTTATTAATATTTCTTTGACTTGCTGGTTTTAGAAAATATTATAGCCGTTAAAGATATTGATAACTACTGATATAGTCGTTGCTTACTTCTCTATATATATTCATCATGCTTGACAACAGAAGACAGAGCACTTAAAGCTTATATCAGTGCAGTATACTTAGAGCTTACCAAGACATATTACATAGACTAATCAAGGGCTTTTAAAAATTATTTTCATATACTCATTGTATTGTTAATTTCTTTCAGCTGGAAATTTAGAGCCTATTGTTATCAACTATTAATTGTATTAAATTTTAGTTCAAGCTTGTTTGGCTTGATCGATCCGAAGAGTGGATAGGGTCGGTTCAAAGGAAGCTTCAACGGCCTTAGATGTGAGAACAAAAAGAGAGGTGTAGAAGTTGCAGAGAGGTGCAAAGGGGGCATTGGTGTCCAACATCGATTTGAAGATTCTTTGTAACAGGAGTAATTTTTGTATTGAGGTTTAAATAGTAATAAAAAGAGTCTCCAATTTAGTTGGGATTCGGACGTGGATTACGCCACTAGGTAGAGGATAGAAATTTGAACCACGTAAAAAATCTTGGTGTGATTTTTACTTGCATTTATCTCTTTAATCGCCATTCACGTTCTGCATATTTTTGTTCATCACGTTAATCTAGACACTAAAGCGCAGCGGTGTGTATGCTCGATAATATTGAATAAAGAAAATAAGTTAAAGCAGACACTAAAGCGAGCATGTGTGTAGGTATTCGAACTAAACTCATGAGAGATAATTTCAAAAAGTTTTCACTGTTTATCACTTTTAGCATAAACACCTATCCACCCCCCTCCAGGTGTGCACATACACAGAATTACATGCTCTTGTGAGTCTTAGTGAATTGGTGAGAATGAAGGAAGAATAAGCTTCTATTTATAGAAAAATATAGTTATGATAATTGCACTTTTTGGGGCTCGAAATATTACAGTATAATACCTTCATCTTTTCCTTCATTTTTAATTTAGTCCTGCAAGTATTATCAAACTTGCACCACAACCCCTAATAGTATATCATGTGAATCAATAGTATAATCATGTGACTCAATAGTTGTATACATGTGGAAAAAATAATTATAGTATAGTACTTTCATCTATACCTCCATTTTTAATTTAGTCATGCAAATATTATCAATCTTGCACCACCTCCCCTAATAGTACATTCATGTGAATCAATAGTTCACACATGTGAAAAAATAGTTATAAGCATGTGAATTAATAGTAATTAATTGCTCATTTATCTGATTAATTACCAGATTGGTCAATATAACCTCCAGACATCAATTATTATCGGAATAGATGTTGATTTCCACTAACACTAATAATCCCAACATAATGGAAATATCAATTTCATCTTTAATCAACTCGAACTTATTCATCGTTAATATTATAACTCACAATATTTAACAACCAGATCAATCCCAGGAAAGAAGGGGCTTTCCGATAAAGATTTCTCCCTATTAGCGCGCAATTAGGTGACCAAACCTCTCATTGACAGAACTTTCTAGATATCGTCAATATTGAAAATAATAATATGAATAACTTTTTCGTCTTAATTATTGATTTAATAATATAAAATATTGATACTGTGACAATAATTGAATCAATAATATTAGAGATATTATGCAGCAATTACTATAGCAATAATTGAGTATAACTGAGTGACTTCTCACGTAAGCATCAATAATCAATACCGTGTGCTACTATGTAACCATACGTATTACTGTTCTTTTACCACCGAGTAGTTCAACAGTTTAACGGTAAAACTTTCGCCATTATTTTTATATAAAGATAATTCTGTCATTTTCTAACTACGACAATACTTCTGTTGTGGAGTCCACCAATGATGGTGTCGTCTTACGGATATTCCCCGACAAAAAGAATATTCCTCGACCAAACGAATATTTTATATCAACTTGCTTACTTTGAAAAATAGTCAAATATCACCCTTAACTTTAACCTTTTATCAATTTAACCATTTACTAAATAGAATAACAATTATCAGAAAATTGAATACTTTCATTTCATAAAATTCGGGGTCTTACAATCTACAATCCTTATGAAATTTTGCCCTCGAAATTTACGTACCTGGTAGTTCGAAGAGATGAGAATACCTTGCTTTCTTTTCGTATTGTACTTTCCCGGTTATTTCTTATGTATCATGATTTTTCCATTGCTCATCTCCTGTATTTCAGATATCATTCTAGAATATAGTTTCAAAATAAGGGTTAATTGATATGCCACATATTATCCCTATACTCTGACCGACCAATTAAATACCAAATAAACTTGGGTAGGTCATTCTAGCAAAGGAATTCCTCGTCTCTCCCCTCCTAGTTCTTATCTCATATCTCAGCTAGGGATCATATCTCTAAGCTTTGATACCAACTGTGACTCCCCCAAAATAGGTATACATCACCCATTCTGAGTCGCCAAATACATGGTATAAAATTCAAATACAACTTAATTATACAACTGTTGGGTACAATACGACCAAACATAAGCTGGGAGTTTTAACACGAATATTATCTTCTAGATAATATCCACACTCAATGGAGTCCTCATTATAATTATTATCACACTATTTTATAGAATAGTGAGGACTACTAAAGCCACTTATCATTGACCATCACTCCATTCCCCGACTCGTCCCAGCTATATTTTCATTTCCTGAAGAGAACAATAAAAGCAAAAGGGTGAGCTCAACTAGCCCATTAAAAAATATTATGACTAAGATAATGCAAAATAAATTATCCTTTATCTTCAACAGTATAACAACTATTAGAATACAATAGACAACAAGTTTTAGATCAACAACTGCATCGAAATAAGCAATCCATTAGAAGAGTCAAGTAGAGCATGATATCTACTATCATCTATGATTTAAAAAGTTTTTCATCAACTTTATCACTTAGACTCAACTTAATAAATAAACCACATCATCGAATCATCCCTGCACTATGGGCCAAGGATATTCATGTAATCATCAATGGTCATGATTATACGGAATAATCCCTGGTCATAATCATACCAATAACTGTCCATCAATGCACTACGATCCAATGAGGACTTTTACCACATCATTTATAACATCACGGGTCATGATTATACCAAATGATCCCTGGTCATAATCATACCAATCAACAGTCCATCTATGTAAGTAAGCCAAAGATAACTTTCATCACAATATAAGCATGAGGATGATGACAATGATATAAGCATTAATCAAACAAAATCAAGGATAAATATTAAAGTCTTTAAATTTATCCAAAGTTTAAAAATATCCAAATTGTCAACATGATACTGCTTTGTGGAGTAAAATTCAAGAATGATATTGTATCAAAAATGATTTGGACCGAAAAGAAATCAATTTTTGTCATGAATAGTACTCCGGGTAAATAGTACTCGAGTGAATAGTAACCAATGAATAGTACTTCAGGAATAGTACCCCGTGAATAGTACTTTATGAATAGTACTTCATGAATAGTATTTTATGAATAGTACTTGGTGAATAGTACTTCGTGAATAGTACTCATAAAAGGAAAATACAAAAGAAAACGATATTCCATGACGATTACAAAAGAAAGGATATCTCATACGAGTATAATAGAATATACGAAATTGCAAATGGATTTTCATCCGTAATGCGGTAATCCATGTAGACAGATCATTTCCACAATTTAATAAAGAATGAATACGAAGGGTCATTCACCATGCATGCGATAGTTCATAGAGACATGTTATTCCAATGTAATAATAAAAATGGAATAATGTAAGAATTTCACCACGTAAATATAGAGTCGCATGACAAAGTTATTCCAACATAATAATAAAGAATGGAATAAAAGAAGAATTTCACCATGCATGCTAGGTGAGTCAGGTATGAAAAGTTATTCCAATGGAATAATAAAGAATGGAATAACAACCCTTACGAGTATTGAAGAAAATAACTCTCTTCATGAATACGAAAGAAATAATACCCCTTACCTTAGAAGAAGAATGGATACTGAAATAGTGAAGTAGCGGACTTCTATTCTTCTTTTTCTCTATAGCTTCTCTCCCTATAATTGCTCTGATGGTTATGTATTTTATGATTTTAATGATGACAATATTATTGGGTTTATGAATTTGATTTAAATTGTTTGGGCTGATTTAAATTTATTAAATGTTGATTTCTTGTTGGCCCAAGATTGGAATTATGGTCCATTAGTATCTTCCTTCTATATTTAAGTTTGCATATTGTATGTTGCTAAAAAGATCTTTAATATAATTTCGTAAGGATATGCAATCCAATTTGAAAGGGAAACAAAATATGGTTATTGTTATTCAGTGGTTGGGTAGTAATAAACTTTATCAAGTATCTCTAGTGGTTGGGTAGTAATAAACTTTATCAAATATCTCCTTGTTCCTTTATTTAAGGTATTTTGGTTTGACTTGAAAACATATATGTTAACATCAGTTAGTTGATATACCATTTGTTCTGAAACTTTTATTTTCGTTGGGTATAACAAGCTGCTAAAAATATGTGATATTCCAATTGGACGTAATTGAGTTTGTTTGAGCTATTTATTGAGAATGATATAATGAGTTATTATCATGATGGGCATATAAGTCTATTTGATATAAATTATTATATTACATGAGTCCATATACTTTAAAATTCACTACGGTTGAAATCTTTGCTTAATATACTATGTCAAAACAGTTTTTGTGAATTGAATTTTATTAAGGAATTTGGTTAACTATGGAATCAGTTTTTGAAATGCTATATACAAGTTGTTCTAATTTGAATAGGAGACTGTTAAGATAATTGGTCTTTTATTGTTGTTGTTTAGAGAAAGGACTCTAACAAACTTATCTTGAATATTCTTTAGCTCCCTTTATTTTTTTTGTGTTATTAATATTTCTTTGACTTGCTGGTTTTAGAAAATATTATAGCCGTTAAAGATATTGATAACTACTGATATAGTCGTTGCTTACTTCTCTATATATATTCATCATGCTTGACAACAGAAGATAGAGCACTTAAAGCTTATATCAGTGCAGTATACTTAGAGCTTACCAAGACATATTACATAGACTAATCAAGGGCTTTTAAAAGTTATTTTCATATACTCATTGTATTGTTAATTTCTTTCAGCTGGAAATTAAGAGCCTATTGTTATCAACTATTAATTGTATTAAATTTTAGTTCAAGCTTGTTTGGCTTGATCGATCCAGTAGTGGATAGGGTCAGTTCAAAGGAAGCTTCAACGGTCTTAGATGTGAGAACAGGTGCAGAGGTGTAGAAGTTGCAGAGGTGCAAAGGGGGCATTGGTGTCCAACATCAGATTTGAAGATTCTTTGTAACAGGGAGTAATTTTTGTATTGAGGTTTAAATAGTAATAGAAAGAGTCTCCAATTCTAGTTGGGATTCGATGTGGATTACGCCACTAGGTAGAGGATAGGGGCTGAACCACGTAAAAAATCTTGGTGTGATTTTTACTTCTGTTTATCTCTTTAACTGCCATTCACGTTCTGCATAATTTTGTTCATCACGTTAATCTAGACACTAAAGCAGACAGGTCTAGCTGTCTGATAATATTGAATAAAGAAAATAAGTTAAAGCAGACACTAAAGCAGACAGGTGTAGCTGTCTGAACTAAACCTGTAGCAGATAATTTCAAAAAGTTTTCACTGTTTATCACTTTTAGCATAAACACCTATTCACCCCCCCTCTAGGTGTGCACATACACAGAATTACATGCTCTTGTGAGTCTTAGTAAATTGGTGAGAATGAAGGAAGAATGAGCTTCTATTTATAGGAAAATATAGTTTCGATAATTGCACGTTTTGGGGCTCAAAATATTAAAGTATAATACCTTCATCTTTTCCTTCATTTTTAATTTAGTCCTGCAAGTATTATCAAACTTGCACCACAACCCCTAATAGTATATCATGTGAATCAATAGTACAATCATGTGACTCAATAGTTCTATACATGTGGAAAAAATAATTACAGTATAGTACTTTCATCTATACCTCCATTTTTAATTTTGTCATGCAAATATTATCAATCTTACACCACCTCCCCTAATAGTACATTCATGTGAATCAATAGTACACACATGTGAAAAAATAGTTATAAGCATGTGAATTAATAGCAATTAATTGCTCATTTATCTGATTAATTACCCGATTGGTAAATATAAACTCCAGATATCAATTATTATCGGAATAGATACTTCCCGTCTAGTAGATTGCGATGATTTGGGAACCTTCATGCCAAAAAGTCGCGAGAGTAACCTAAGATAGGTCAGCCTCTGATAAACCCAAAACAAAGGAAAGTCTCTTCATACTCTCATTTTAATTACTTGTAAACACAATTACTTATAATTTCATTCCATATCTATCTCCATGTAATGAGCAATATGAAGCAAGATGTCCACATACACGCTACAAACAGCTGACACCCGTTTTGCAGGATAAAATTCCTAAGATGGACACATCACATAGCATGTCATTATACACCTTCCCTAAGGACTAAACTATGTCAGTCTTTCGCAGGGAATCAATCGGACCTACTACCCCGGTCAAAGTCCAAAAAGGCAACAGCCTCACAAATAATCATGTCGTCATCCCACTGCATCGAACTTAATCCATTTTCTCGTAAAGAATTGACGGGTTAAGCAAAGCAGATTATAGATTTGGTACGTTCTATTAAAAGAATTACACCGACCTACGGGGTCGAGAAAATACCAGACATACCGAGCCCTCCACACAAGGAGGAATTCGGTCATTACTATACAGAGCCACGGTTGGATACGACCAACAAAACGCAGGATCTTGCCCATTCCACTGGAGATCCGCATAATGGTGACATTAAAAGAAAGTCCTCCAAATGGAAGAAACCCTTCGCTATTATCAAAGGAATTGGAACACACAGGAGTGTTTCATATCTTCGATCTATGTATTTTTCCGGTGTTCACTATCCGAGAAAAATTTAAAACTCGACTTTGAAAAATATGACGGGTTAGGGGATCCTTATACACATTTAAAAGTCTTTATTGAGAGGCGGGATCCTATGCGTGAGGATGAAAAACTCGAATGCAATTGTTCCAAAAGAGTCTAGCGGAGAAGCCCGTTCGTGGGTACAAGATTAGACAACTCAGAAATCCACAGCTGGGAAGAGCTAGCACATGCCTTCCTCACTCAATACAGTTTTCAAACTCAAATGGCTCCTGATCGGTATCAGATTACCAAGATCAAGAAACAGTCTAATGAGTCTTTCAGAGAGTATGCTCAAAGGTGGAGACGTCTGGCTGCCCAAGTTAGTCCTGCCATGTCAGAATCAGAAATGGTTATGACATTCATAGACATACAAGAAGCTCCCTTCTATGAGAGAGTTTTAGCTGGCATCGGCAAACCGTTTTCTGAAATGGTTAAACATGGGGAGATGGCTGAAATGGGGTTGAAGTCAGGAAAGATTCAAGACCTAGCCGCACTAAAAGTTGTTGCTGATCACATCCAATCTGGAAATTATGGGAACAACCCCCGGAGGGTCCATAAAAAGAAAGAGGAAGATGTTTCCCTGATACTACAGGGACAAAAAGGTAATCAAAGTATGCCCATTCAAAGGAGAAACTACACTCCCTTTCCAAAGACATCGCAAACCCTCCAGTACCAAAAGGTGGAGAAGTCAAACGCCATCGAGTGTTTACACCCTTAGGGGATACCCTCAAGAACATTCTTAATCTTCTGACAACACAGAAGAAAATTACGCATCTTCTTCCACCACCAAATTTCTAATGGACCGGGGTTTCAATGCTGCTAGGAAATGTGCTTATCATGCCTGGGCACCTGGTCATGATACTCAGGATTGTTGGGCCTTGAAACACAAGATCCAGGACCTAATAGATAATGGAGAGATCGTAGTCACCAAACCCGATCAGCCTCACGTACAAGACAACCCTCTTCCTCAACACAAAGAAGAAGAGGTCAACATGATTAATTAGAAGCGGTGGGATGAGTTCCAACTTCAATATATGATTCCCCTGCACCATCAAAGACGGTGATGACATATGGGATTATGCTAAGTTCCAGTTCACAATGGAACGAAAGATGAAAGCTCTCTGCAAACAAATTGATCAATTGGCGGAACTGGTGACTTATCAGCATAAAGTGACTCGGCAATTAATCAGCCAGGAGAATGCCAATCTCCTACCAATCGTCATGAATATTCCCTCGTCCCTTTCAGAAAATGAAATGCTGGAAGACAAAGTGACGAAGAGTGCAAATGCCAAAGCCCGTCGGGATTTCGCCAACAAACGGGAATTCACCTATTTGGGCCAACCCATGGAGAAAATCCTTCACATGTTAATCAATGAAGAAAGGATCAGTTCCCTTCTACCTCCAATCAACCCCCGTTTGGGACGATACAACTTTGATGGAGTATGTCAATACCACTCCCAGTCTCGCGGTCACAGCGCAGAAGAATACTGGGCACTCCGCCACCTTATTCAAAATCTAATCGACAGTGGTGTACTGCGCTTGGCGGAGATAACGACAACGTGTTACGTGCAGAAAGTGAGAATGCGAGGCCCTACTAAGTGGAAAAGTGTGGTAGCAGTTATATCATCGAAGTTGAAGGGATTAATCTTTGTTCTCACAACACCGATAATTCATTTCAAAGGAGAAACAATCCTTTGAAAGTGGCCGCTCCGAGCCAATCAACTTGTCATGCAGAGCACAATATCCTATTGTTAGCTTCGCGAAGGTTCCATGGAATTATGGAGAAGGTGAAGGATCCACCTCAAATACCACTGCTGCAGTATCGAAGGAAAATCCACTGTATCTTCTCCATCGGGTGATGAACCCCACCACCACCAAATCAAAGGGAAAATACCCATGGAGAAGATTGAAAAATTCCTCCTCCGCTACCGTGGGTCATAATGAAGCCTCGGTGGTTTTAAGCTTGAAGGAAGCTCCACCACAAATATCAATTTTGGACTTGGTCTTAACTTCCGAGAATCACTGGAAGGTCTTGTTAAAGGTTTTGGAAGAAGCCTATCTTCCGACATCAGTGGATACAGAAAAATTTAGACACATGGTTGATCACATTTTCAACACTAATGTGATATCCTTCACTGATGATGACATACCGCCCGAAGGGACTGGTCATTGCAAATCGTTGCACATTGTGGTCTTGTCCTCCGGATATATGGTGGCTGGAGTCTTAATAGACGGAGGTTCCTCTCTGAATATCTGCCCATATGCCACCTTGGTGAAGATGAATATCAATCTCAACCGAATTCGGAGTAGCCATACTATCATCAAAGCTTTTGATGGAGCCCGCCGTAACTCGATTGGAGTAATTGAGCTGCTAATCAAAATTGGCCCTCATACATTCTGCGTATCCTTCCATGTGCTCAAGATAGATTCGGGATACAACCTGCTCTTGGGACGACCATGGATCCACATGGCGTAAGCGATCCCTCCACCCTTCACCAACAATTGAAGTACATTATCAACAATAGCCTGGTTACGGTCAACGCTGAACCAGAGATTCCTCAGCATGGGGATATACCGTTCATCAATGCCAATGCAGACGTAGAACCAGTCAGTTTTCATGCTTTGGAAATAAGCAACACCCAATACCACGCTATTGGAGCACCATTACCCGAACCCCACATTTCTGCTGAGGTGATGTCAGCCACTCAAGAAATGATGTCGTTGGGTCATAAGCCAGGACAAGGGTTGGGTAAAGATGGCCAGGGTATCCAGTACCCCATTCGATTAACCAAGAAAGTTGAAACAGTTGGACTAGGCTATTCTGCCAGCTCTAGTCACAGGAATCCTCATAAGCATCAGCAGATTCCTTTAGCTTCAACCATGTGGCGTTCGGCTTCGCCTTTAAACTCCGAGTCCGCACAACCTCCAGTAAAGGTGCAAGCCAATGTCATGGCCATGTTATTTCCTAAGCTGAAACCGGTGGAGGAAAAGAAAATTGTTATTCCAGATCCCGCAATCGAAGAAGAGGAGCGGAGAATCAAGAAAAACGTTGTCTGAATAATGTCGGGCATACGCATCATCGTCCATGATGAACATACCAACAGATACACCCCATATGATGATTGCCCTAACGTAATGGCCATCATTCGGGACAAGGAGGATGATGACAATCCCTCCATCACTACGGTCCACCCGGACTTTACCCTTACTAATTGGAACAACATTCCTTGCTTTGGTCGACATAAGTAAAGTGCGTAAATTTTTTTACGCTTATGTAGATACAATAACTGCTTACTTTTATGTACAGTATTAGCAGTTTATTTTGCCAGTATATGCTAACATTGTGTATGATCAATGCATTTCATATATACTAAGTGAAAACATATTTTGTTTCAGGACTCTAAATTTAGATGTGCCTGTATTTGCGGATACGATGCCTCTCCTACGCAAAGATTGTACCCTTGATGTAGAGATGAATTCAGCCTTGATGGATCTCCAGGATGACATTGAGGTGCCTCCAGAAATTCAAGAATAGGTCAAAGACAAACCCAAACCCAACCTTGATCAAACCACTTCTTTCAATCTCGGAACCTTAGAAAGCCCTAAGTTAATCTAGATTGGTTCAGACCTTACCCCAAACCAACGGAATAACATGGTTACGCTATTAACCCAATTCCAGGATGTGTTTGCATGGTCTCATGAAGACATGGTGGGTTTATCCACTGACATTGTCCTTCATCGCCTTCCCATTAAAGAGGGATTTAAGCCAATCAAGCAAAAGCTCAGGCGATTGAAACCTGAGTGGAGTTTAAAGGTGAAAGAAGAAATTGTGAAACAATTTCAAGCCGGCATCATCATGGTGTCTACATATCCTGAGTGGATATCCAACATTGTACCCGTGCCTAAACCTGGAGGGAAGGTGCGAGTTTGCGTGGATTACCGGGACTTGAACAAAGCTTGCTTAAAAGATAGCTTTCCCGTGCCATTTATCCACATTCTCATTGATAATACTGCGCAATACGACATGTACTCCTTTGCTAATTGCTTTGCGGGGTACCATCAGATCATGGTTGCCGAGGAAGATCGTGAGAAGACTGCTTTCATCACTCCTTGGGGAACTTTTTGCTATAGACGGTTGTCATTCGGCCTCATCAATGCCGGAGCTACCTATCAACGAGCTATGATGGCTCTTTTCCACGACTTAATGCATAAAGAGATTGAGATCTACGTGGATGACATCATTGTCAAGTCCCGGAAGGAGGATGACCATCTAGACCATCTCAGAAAGTTGTTCAACAGGTTGCGTAAGTACAACTTGAAGTTGAATCCAGCTAAGTGCGCCTTTGGCGTCAAGTCAGGAAAGTTCCTAGGATTTCTAGTCAGCCACAAAGGGATTGAGCTGGATCCTACCATAATCCAAGCCATCACAGAAATGCCCATTCCTCAGACAGAGAAGGAAATACGGGATTTTTGGGAAGGATCAACTTCATCAAGAAGTTTATCTCCCAACTCACAAAGAACCCGTGAGCCAATCTTCAAGTTATTAAGGAAGAACTCCTCCATGAAATGGAATGATGAGTGCCGAATGCCTTCCTTACAATCAAGAAATAGCTAGTCAAAGCTCCTATCTTGGTACCACCAGGTGGATGATGTTCCCCTGCTCATGTACCTTTCCATAAGTGACAATGCCATGGGTCATATCTTTGGACGACAGAAAGACGATAGAGGCCAAGAACGAGCTATCTATTACCTCAAAGAAAAGGTTCAAAGAAGGTGAACACAAGTACACTCTCGATCGAGAAGACGGCGTGTTGTGCTTTAGCATGGGCTTCCATGAGGTTCTGACATTACCTCCATGGTCACACAACCCATCTCATATCCCGCATGGATCCTCTCAAGTATGTGTTCAACAAACCCATGTTGAATCACGGTCATCCGGATGGCGATGATGATCCTATAACAATTTGACATCGTATATGTGACTCAAAAGTCCATCGAAGGTCAAGGAATCGCAGATCAAGCGGCCGCCGCGACCTTCAGGGGATTTCAAACCCTTGAAACATATTTCCGATGAAGGAGTAATGATGATAAAGCAAACACCACCATCTGACAATACACACCAATCATGGAAGATGTATTTTGATGGAGCTGTTAACATGGAAAGTTCTGGAGCTGGAGCAATTCTAGTATCGTCGATACGGGGAGCAAAGATCCCGTTGCCGTCAAATTACAGTTTGTCAGCACCAACAATACTACCGAGTATGAAGGTCGCCTCATGGGGCTAAAACTTGCCCGTTCAATGGGCATCAAGCTTAATCGTCCTTCGAGATTTGGAGTTGGTAATCGGATAATCCACCGAGTCTATCAAACCAAGGAACTACATTTCTTCGCCTTTACCATCGATGTGTTTTGGAGATGGCTTTGGAGTTCGAAGAAATCTCCTTTCTACACATTCCTCGTAATAGGAATGATTTTGGGGACGCATTCGCAACTTTGGCCTCCTTGATTCGCATATCAGACAAGGAACACTTGCCAAGCGTCACAATTTCCCTGCACAAGGCCCCAGCTTATGGGAATTACATTGGAGAAGTATCGGATGAGCTACCTCCCATCCAACCTCCTTGGTATCAGCATATCAAGTAATATCTGCGAGATAGATCTACACCCGCTGAGGCGAGCCTGACTGAGAAAAGGCTGATCCATCGACTAGTTATGAAGTTCTACCTGAGTGGAGATGCGCTCTATAAAAGAGATGCAGGACTAGGTCTCCTCAGGTGTCTAGACAAAGATCAAGCCCAAAGGCTTATGGATGAAATCCATGGCGGAGTCTGTGGCCCCCACATGAGTGGCCCCCTCCTTGTCAAAAAAGTCCTTAGGACGGGACATTACTGGTTGTCTCTCAAAGCTGATTGCAACGGCCACGTCAGAAGATGTTATCAGTGCCAGATTCATGGGAATGCTATACACGCCCCTCCACGGGAGCTCCACAATATGAGTTCGCCTTGGCCCTTCTCAATGTGGGGAATGGACGTTATTGGGCCCATTGAGCCTAAAGCGAGTAATGGTCACCGATTTTTCTTCACCATGATCGACTACTTCACCAAGTAGGTAGAAGCAGCCTCTTTCCCCCGGGTCACTAAAGAAGTCATCATTTCTTTCATCAGAAACAATGTCGTTTGTCGATATGGACAACCAGAGGTGATTGTGTCAGACAATGCCAAAAACCTCAACAACAAAATGATGGAGGAGTTATGCAAAGAAATTCCACATCAAACATCTTAACTCTGTCATCTATCGTCCAAGATGAGCGGTCTTTATTGAGCGCGGCTAACAAAAATATTAAGAAGATTATGCAAAAGATGTCACCAACCACAAAGATTGGCCTAACTGTTGCCTCTTACTCTGTTAGCCTCTGTAACCACAATGCGCATTTCAACCTGGGGCAAACCCTCACGCTTTAACCTATGGGATGGAAGCAGTGGTTCTCATAGAAGTTGAGATGGAATCTCGAGTGTTGATCGACGCCGGTGGATGAAAACCAATGGGTACAAGATGTATCACCAATTGTCTACGATAGAGCGAAAGGCGTAACCGCGACTATCTTCTATGGTCACTATATCAACAAAGGATCACCAGATCCTACAACAAAAAGTCCAACTACGACAATTTAAACAACATGACTTGATTCTCGAAGAAGATTCTTGACAATCAATATCGTGCCAAAGGAAAATTCGCCCTAATCGGGAAGGCCCGTTTATTGTCAAAGAAGTATTGACAGGAGGCGCCTCAGATTACAAGAAATGGACTACGATGAATTTCCATAACTCATCAACTCGATACACCGTGAAAGCAGTATTATGTCCAAGTAACCAAAGAAACACCCCGGTGCATCATCATCGTCACCAATCATTCCGGTTCTTTAACCCTTTACCACCTACAACTTTCTACACTTTGCCCCTCGTGGAAACATACTCTTCAAGCCAATGACTGGCTTTCTCCTTTAGCTTCATACAACTTAGGTCATCCCACCACGGATTGAACCTCTTGCAGATTCATGATTTGGCTACCCATACATGGGATCAAACTTCTCCGCCTACGCTTTATCCTCAACCTAGGATTAAACTTTCTCCTCCCGCACTGACCGCACATGGGATTACATTTTTCTTTCTCGCCGAGGGGCGAACTACGTCGACCGATCTCCTCTTCAATAGGAGACGAGGCAACCATGTTAAATGGCCCAATGCAATAACACAAAAAATAACAAAAACATTTCTACCCTCTTCTCCTTACAAAAACAAAAACAACCAAAAACATTCCTACACCATATATCATATATATACGTTGAACCTCTTACACCAGTTCGAACTCACGCAGACTGATCTCCTCTTCAATAGAGTACGTGGCGACCATTCATGGTGCGGTCTCACCCCTACCAAAACACAAACCATTGTCGTGGGGTATTGGGATTCTCTTTCAATCCTCTATATTTCATTCGGCTTGCATCAAAGGGATGGAATTACGAACTCCTCCCAAATAGGAGATTGGCGACCATCTAAGTCATGGTCATACCTCAAGAGCAATAGTAAACCATAAGAGGTGGAATTAACTAGGCTTCTCCTAAATAGAAGACACGGCAACCATCGTAGTGCGGTCAATCTCGAGAGAGGAAAGCCATACTCCTCTCCATATTTCCATTCAGAAACAAGTCCCAAGACACCAAAGATGGTAGGGATATACATAGATCGATGATCCATTCTGAACTATCCAAAGACAGCTCAATGTCCATCCACCAAGGAAGAATTCAGAATTCATCCGGATCACAAGCCCCGAGGCAAACAGGAAAATATCAAGCAAATAGCAAGGCATATCTAAAAGGGAAGTGATCCAAAAATATATTTCCTATCATATATAATGCTATTTGATATATATACAATGTGAACTGTACATGACAAAATGGCTAAGCTTAGTCTCATGCGGTAAATACAAGCTCATCTACTTAATCAGGTACATGCGAGCTAGCAAGACCAACATGGCATCCCTCTCTCGGATGAAGGAGGTAAAGTCAGAATCTCCTCGGATAAGAATATCCACACGACCAAACAGATCTGTAGCCATCTGCATGATGACCATATGCTCATCGATATAAGCGCTCATCTCTGCGATCATACCAATGGTAAGGGACCTCGGCCAGAAGATTATCTGTGGATGACCACATCCCCCGCGGATATAGCACTATCTCGCTCAACTATCACTGCGTCTACTTCGACTTGGCCTCATCCCGGCCAAAGAATACATGGCATCTCTACGAGCTAATGCCTAGTCTCTCTCTAATAGGGCGGCGTCCCTCACATCAAGAGCAGTCGACATCATAGATCGAATCTGGTCTCTCTCAAAGGTCATCAGATGAAGACTCTGCTCTAAATAATGTGCCGAAAAGTCTTTGGATCACAAAAAAGTATGGTACTAGGAGAATCGAAGAAAAATCTTTGGCAACCCAACAAATGGTATCCTCCTCGATGTAGGTATCAATGTCCTCTCAGAGGCTCTACATCGTCTAACTCAATCTCCGATCATCGCAAACACCGCCGCGGTAGATAAAACCTCCGTCTCCATCCATGCGGAGTACTCTGTGGAATAATCGGGACGACTTGCAGGAAAAGCAGCTAGCTCACGCTGATCCCAGCAAGCGTATACACGAGATCGGTCCTCGGCTGAGAGGTATCGAGAGGATGAAAATCCTAGAACTGGTCAAACTGCGACATCACGGCCAATGGATGATAAGTCGTCACGCCACTCAAGCCAGCCAAAGGGAGGAAATCCATGCCCGGAGCATGAGTAATGAAGCTGTATGGTGAGCAAAGCCCCGAGCACAGCAATATGCTAAATGGATCTCGAATATCTGCCAAAAATACGGACCAGGACTAAGCATCTACACACTCCGATGGCTGAAAGGAATACGACATAGCCACCTCATGGGAGAAACAATACTTGTGCCGTCTAAAGGTACCAACTAGTCGCAAGTGTGACATAAACCATACATACAGCATGACCGAACTCCCAGTAAACACACCTGACGCGTAAGTACGGCAGTAGGACGTTGATCGCAAGGTCTCTGCCACGATCATAGGAACAATGGTACGACCCTCCCTGAGAGCTCTCACCGCCATGATAACGCCTATATCTATCTCATCCATGTACCGCGGCATGTACACGTATGACAGTACACATAGTATCAGTACATCAACTCTGGCCGAACGCCAATGATCCTTCGACACAGTGAAATCCCCTGAATGTCGTGAGTAGCTATCCTCCGCACCAAATCTTTCACACAAAAAATGCTGAGAGATCACATGGCCAGATGTCAGCTCATCCTGCACCACTTTGCGCCTCAATCCGGTGAGAGTCATGAATCGTCTACTCATGTCTCCCAAAGCCATGTGTACGCAAGGCCTGGTCCTAGGGCATCGTTAAGCGGGCATACTCCTCCGCAGTAGGAGTCAACTCATGGGTACCAAAACGGAATACCTGCCTATCAGCTAGCCAATGCTCTAGCATCCCATCTACAAATCCTGTAGGAACCTGAAATGCCAAAAGGGTCATGGTATACTGCAATAACAGATCTACAGTCACCCTATCTGGTGGTGACATGCTATCGTATCACGCGCAAGATACCCAATACCACCATCGAGCGGTAAGCAGATGATCTATACTGACTAATCGTCAAGAAGACATCTGTGCGGGCCGTGTCATAAGACCATCCAGGGGTCAATACTGAGTATCTCTAGACATACATACATATGCATAACATGATACATGCATAACAAATAATGGATGGCAATATGATATAGGGAATGAAAAAATGGTGCATACATTCCTAAATATATCATCATCTAATACATCAACTCTATACATCTACAAGTACATGAAAATGGGGCACAAATGCCCTACTACTAACAGAGGCCTATCTAAAGATATAGCAAGAATGGGGAACAGCCACCCAATATCTAACAGAGGCCTATCAAAAGATATAGTGAGAATACAGATCAGAAGAAGACAATGGTCTCGATGTCCACATCCTCAATCCTATCCACCTAATGTAACTCCTCCACGAGTCATTTGGATCTCTATCAGCGTGGGATGTCGGGGCCTATAAAGGGAGGATCTCACTTTGAGTGGAAGGAACAAATGTCTCCGCCTCTGCTGGATCTCTGCCCAAATGCCGAATAAATATTTGTGCCCGATCCAACTGCTGGGTCAAGCTATCAATCTGGGTCATATGGGTTGGAGCTCGAACACAAGCTACCCAATATGTCATCATCAATGATCCAGGAACCATGTCCCCCATAAACTGTGTGGCATGGGACTGGGCCCCAATAGTGCGAGGGAGCCACCAGCGCTGGAATATCTCCTAAGTACATGGACCCTCGGATAAATCAAAACCGTCAACTCCCAACAATGGAATATCAATGGCGAGTGACTGTGATACAGGTCAATGACGCCTAACAGGAGGCAAGATCGGTATACGAATCTCCCCTGTGGTGCTCCTGATAGCACGCTCTCCTAAATAGAGCTCCCGGCCTCCATCGGTGAAAAGAGGAAATCTCGGGTGGAAATCAAATACTCTACCCAAAGAGGGTGTCCATCCTCAAAACCGATGATCAAATGATCCCCTGAATATGGAAGCCATGTGATGGCGTCGGCCGTCAGCAACTCCAGCTGCATACGGCAATGAGCGAAGCCCTCAGATACAAGGACCTCTGGAAAAATAGAATGATGCCATCGTCCTCCGCGTGGATAGGTATCTAAGCCTAACACACTCACAGGACGCAAACATGGAAGCCTCTCATAGGCCCAAAACTGCCAACACAATGGCAAAACATCTGCTATCAGTAAACACTCTTAACCTGTGAAAGGAAAAGACAAGAGAAATACTCACCAGCAGAAACGGGTAAAATCCTAGCCAAGCCTCGGTCAAACCCTATGAGCGCAGACGCATGCCCCGGAGGAAATAGGCAAAGGTGTAAGAGCCCCAATCATACTCTCCTATACGGTCCACATCGCGTGTGGCGCTGACCAGAGCGAAAGATACCGTGGAAGAGTTATCTGCTATGAAGCAGCCTCGAATGATTATCAGGAACAATCGCCGCAGAACGCGATCCCTGATCCCCGACATCATCGTGCATGGGCTCACTCAATATCCTCCTCATAACATCTACGCTCAAAGGACCTGAACGGATAGTCCTACCTTTGAGCGCACCCGCTGGAACTCCTAACAAGGACCGAATGGCAGTAGGGGTGATATTCGCCATGCAAGAAACTGGCTCCCCTCCAAACTCCATACCTGTGATAAATCGCCAATCCATAGGCATCATCATCACCGCAATCCAAAGCGGTGGAGGACCGAGTTTGATGAAACCATCACTCGAGACAATGCCACGAGGTAACCCCTCAGGCAACGACGGGGAAGGATGGAGAAAAATGCCCCAAATCCCCACTCATGCACTACTGCTCTATAATCAGGATGAAGCGCCTCGTACATGGAGTGGATGCTAAACCAGTTCCCCCGAGGCTGTGTAAAACCTGGAACTTGCATGAAGCATAGATCAACATCAGAACCCTTTTAATCCTCATCAATAGGAAAGAAGAAAGATAAAGTCTAACGTCATACCTCGTTAGCATGCAAGTACATCGATGGGTGTCTACCCAAATCACCTAGCAACTCTAGGTTCACCACCTGGATGCTCGGAAGCTCCCTGCGAGGGATATGTACAGCAGGAGCAGGATCCTCAATATCCACCTCCTCGTCCTCAACGTCTAGAACCTCTACCTGGACGGGACGAATCACAGCCTCCACCAATCGACAAGGTTGTCTGACAGAACGGGGACGGGGCACTTCAGAAGCCCTCCACCGTATGCCAGAAGCGGTCCTGTAAGAACTGCTCGGCTAATCCAGATCCATAATATCTGGACAGCAAGTCTCCAAATCACCTCAGAAAGGGTGTGGTATTGCCTTACCTAGAGCTTTCTAAAATGCATTATATGACTATATGCATGCATGCATTTACTTTAACATATAATAGAGTTAGAATGAATGACTACCCAATGCCTACATTTGGAAAAATTTCGCCATAGTCCCCTTTAAAAATAGGACTATCCACATACGCACAGGCATGTCTAGGTGGCCATTCAGTAGCACACCTACCCCAAAGTCATATATAGAATATATGCATAAAAAATCAAGAACATCATGCATAAGGCCAACCTTAATGCTAGGAGTATTTTGCCTTTCTACCTTTTGCTCATTGGACCTCAAATAGGACAAAAAATAGCAGAAAAAGGTGCCAATTTGACTGTCTCGAAGTCAAATTTTTCACATCATTATGTTCAAAGATGGTTTAATACTAACATTTACTATGTTGAATATTTTTTATCAAGTCATTTGTGCATACATAATCACTACTGTGTGTTTAGATGCATTTCGTGCAATATCTCACAATCTAACGGACAGAAATTGGAAAAAATACATGCATACGTTACCAAGATAGTGTAGAACACTTGTACGGTGACAGAATTTGAAGAAATCTGCCCGAACTCAACAAATCTGGAAGTGGCTCACAGTTTTTTCTAGAGAGAAACAAGTTGAAAGCGACTTGTGAAAAGCAGTCATTGGGATTTATCATCACGCTTTGTCAGCAGCCCACTGCATACGCAAAGAAAGTGCACCGAGGCTCTCTCTATGTGGGCCCCACCCCTCAGGCTCAGTCCAGTTTGAGTTTAAACAGATTTCTTACGGGCTAGAAAGGTCAAATTGGGAATAAAAATGCCACGTGATTGAGCAAAACAGCATACAATCCTGGTCTTCTCAGATGAGACTTTGAATCTGTACATCACTCATTGGTAGTCGCCTGAACACAAGGTATACTCTTTCGATGACCTCAGTTGTCACAAATTACATACGGCAATACCTTATATAGGTCCGATGCCGCCGACTCCGGGTTGTTACCCTACGTGAATCCCCGACTGGGGTTACAACGTGAGTCCCCGACGGGGGTTACAACGTGAGTCCCCGACGGGGGTTACAACTTAGATCCCCGGTGGGGGTTACAACACGTTCATCCGTTGACAACTCTATCAACGAAGGTCAAGCAGCCTTGACATTATTTCAGCCGATGGCAGGTAAACCCATCGAAACATTAAGAACCGTTCGGTAGTTGCGTACGTATTCATGCGTCCCTAGTGGATCCCCGATGGGGGTTACAACGTGAGTCTCCGATGGGAGTTACAACGTATATCTCCGGCGGGAGTAGTAATGCATGCTCAGCCGTTGACACACATATCAACGAAGGTCAAGCAACCTTGACATCATTTCAGCCGATAGCATTTAAACCTGTCAGAGCTATAGAGTTGATCGAGGTTCTCATACCCAGCTGCTCATATTCCCTAGCGAATCCTCAGCGGGGGTCACAATGCAATGCTCCGTTGATCTACACGTCAGCGAATGTCAAGCAACCTTGATGATCTCCTCACAGAGTTTCAGCCGTTGATTCACACGTCAGTAAAGGCCAAGCAACCTTGACGAAAGATATCCCACAGGATGTTTTGGTAGTTGATTCACACGTCAACGAAGGTCCGCATCCACGACAAGACATTTGCTCTTGGCGATAAATCAAGCGAGAATCATGACATATTCGGCGATACTAACCGGGAGAGGTCAACATTATCCAAGAGGATAGATGATGGAATATGTTATACACATCCTCAAACAGATCTAGCTTTATCCCCACGGATCTCTTACATAAGAGATACCCCTTGAGATCAAGTCGTTATCAAGAACACGTGAATTTGGTGATAACTCCAACACCAATATCCTATGATTCAACTTGCACATCGATTCGGTCAAGATTGCCAATCCCCAAAAAGCAACAGGAACCAAAGAATCATCCCGACATGTTGGGCCACAACCCGTCGACGACGCATGCATCATACATTTTCATCATGTTACTATCCATAGTACCATGTTATCTTGTTGTGTTTCAAGTGTCTAGGATTCTTTATCCTACCCATGCATTGCCATGATGATAAAGAGGGCATCTATAGACACTGAAATTTTTCGTACTCATCATTATTAACATTACGGGAGGGATGATTTAAATCTTTAAGAGAGAACCACGAAAGACAATCCAAATCCATACGGACACTCTAGGAAGTTCAAAGATTAACCCCGGATCGTAATCGAGGAGTAGCAGTTTCAACCTCGGATTAAACCCCGAGAGACTGCAGACACAATACTGGAACACACACCGGAGAAGACCGATTAATCTCGGAGATAACCCCGAGGTATCCGGCCTCGGCCCCAACCATGGGAATAGCCACCAACCTTGGTGATAGCCCCAAGGAATGCGATTTAGGAGATAACCCCTAAATGCTTGTTTCAAATGCCATCAACTTCAAATCTAAGACTCGAATAAAATACACCGTGCCAACACAAGCAATAACATCGGGAAGACAGCACACCTCAAAGATGACAATGAGGACCTTCAACAAATGCAGCGGTCCAATCTCGGTGAAGTCGAGCATAAATCTGCTTATCATTGTCCCAATCCCGTAAAGAATAACACCGGTGAGGGGCAACATTGCCATCTCGTCCAACACGATGCCACGTCTCGTCTCTACGCAATAATGTCCCACAAGGCTAACCAATCCCGAGTGACTATTGTGCGGGGTAACGGATGAAAGTTGAAGCTTGAAGACCGGAGGGCATTGTCCCATCTTCAAAGACTTCGTACAAACTCTAATCCCATGCCATCGTACAACTCTCGACAACGGAAGTCCGAAATAGGTCCTGAATACCTCCAAACGGATGCCCGGATTGCACTTCTCAAAATCCGAGTGGACATTACAGTGCCTGAGTGCACATACTTTGAGACGACCCGACCCGACAGAACCGGGCTGACCCGACCCGACTCTGGTACACCTGCGGCTTGCGGCTCCTTTTGCCTATAAATAAGAGGCTTGGGGTCTTTGCTTTTAAGAGAAAAAAAGGGGGAAACCTCGCA
Organism: Panax ginseng; assembly: GCA_020205605.1. Taxonomy (NCBI): domain Eukaryota; kingdom Viridiplantae; phylum Streptophyta; class Magnoliopsida; order Apiales; family Araliaceae; genus Panax; species Panax ginseng. Next base: position 84,322,968 of record CM035142.1, on the reverse strand, counting down.
CAATTTGCTCTGCACTCGCCATACAGTGTATTTTCCCACTTTCAAACACCTGTGAGCTCATATATAGCCTCTTTTGTACCCACAAAAGCACAGTGTTTACCCACTCTAAAGATATAGAAGCCCTTTTTATCAGTCAGCTGTAAGCCTTCTCACACACTTTAGAGTCTTTCTCTTCATCTTTGCACACACCCTTCTATACGTTGAGAGTCGTGTTGCTTGCTTTTGCCCGAACTTCGGTCCGTGGTTTCATTCGATCAGTATATATATATATATATATATATATATATATATGTATATATATATATATATATATATTGACTAACATTATCGAGTTATGCCTCGATTGAGCCTAGACTTTGGTCTCGAGCGTTTACTGCTTTAATATATATATATATATATATATATATATATATATATATATATATATATATATATATATATATATTATATATATTAACCGTATGCATTGGACTTTGTTCGATGAGCCTAGACTTGATGCAGTGCGTTTATTCGCTTTTATATATATATATATACTATATATATATCAATCGTGTGTCGAACTTTGTTCGATGAGCCAAGACTTCGGTCTAGTGCGTTTACTCGCTTTTATATATATATATATATTTATTTTGTCCTGCCTTGAGTTCCCTTCGTGGCAGTTGATCGCTTTTACAGCTTTCTTTATATTTAGTCCGCTGGAGTTTACTTCGTGGCAAATTGACCCTTATTCTGACTTTATTTACATTACGTCACTTTGGAGTTTCCTTCGTGGCGGTTGACCGTATTTATAACTTTATTTACATTTTTGATCCCCCATGGAGGTGCTTCATGGTTGGTGATCCTGTCTGTATATATATATTTACCGCTTTTTATATATATACCGCTTATTGCTTTTATACAAATTGCAATATTCAGGCGCTTTAGGAATCATGTGATCACTGATTCATCTCATTGGATCTAGATTCGGTTCCCTCGATGGACATTTTCAATATATAAGACTTTGTAAATTATTCTGCGATGTCAGATTTCTCGAGATGGTTTCCATACCCACGAGGAAGTCGGCATTATTTTTGGATGTATTATTTTTCTAACGGATGCCTCGCATCCGTCAAATAAAATCAATTCAACCGCTCGCTTAATAAAAATGGAAGTCTAAAAGGTCTCAATTCCTATTGAGCATCAGGGTTTGAAAAACCTCTTTTATAAAACATTATTGCCATATCTTGCTAAAAATTGAATTTTTACATAAATTCAAACCCTGTGTATATAGGTTCGAACGAGGCCTCGCATAACTTTCATATAACAGCACATTGACCCACACACACACACACTCATATAATAGTTTCTTGAAAAGAGGCGGTCAAGTGGTAACACGGATGTAGGGGTGCCTAACACCTTCCCCCAGATAACCAAAGCCCGGACCCTAAACGAATCTCGATTTCACCGACCAGATATCCGTGTCACATCACCGGGTCAATGTGCAAACTTTTTCTCATTGTGTTGGTACAACCATTTAAAAACCAATGGCGACTCTTAACAGTCCCATCGTCGACATTATAAATATCGGACCTTTTTCACTTGTTTTTTTAAACAAATCTCACCTAAAATGAGAACACCAAAGAACAAGTAACGGAAAGGGACACCCAAAAATCCCAACGTCGACATCAAGTCAAAGACAGACGAACGTAAAGGCAAAGAGAGATTTGAGCAGTGGGTGAAGCCTGGATGTCTGATAGGGTTTCCCTATTCCAATTGAAGACTTTCGCAGCAGTGATAGAGAAAGCAATACTCGCTGAAGGTGGGGGCGAGGCAGTGACAAAGTTCAATCAGGAACAGAAGAAGAAGAAGAAGAAGAAGAAGAAGAAGAAGAACGAGGTGGAGATTAAGAATGGAGGTGGTAGTGGTGGAAACAACAACAACTTGAAGAGGAAGTGGAATGGAAATGTGGGTGCTAGAAACCAGCAGGGTAACCAGCAAAACAAGAAGTTTGAAGTATGTGTTATATGCGGGAAGTTTCACAAGGGTCCGTGCTTGATGGGGAAACGATTATACTTCAATTGTGGCCAGGAGGGTCACATCGCCCCAAATTGCACTCAACCTAAGAAGAACTTGTGCTTCACGTGCGGATCCAAGGATCACTTTGCTCGTGAATGCCCTAAGAAGAAGGTTAGAGAGACAACCAGAAGTAATGGAGGTAACAGTGGAGGTACATGGGCCATTGCTGGACCTACAGCATCAAACAAACCCACATCTAGAACCTTCAACATGATTGTACAAGATGTTATGCAATTAAAAGATGTGGTTTCAGGTATTATCACAATCAATGATATAAATGCTTATGTATTATTTGATTCGGGTGCTACTTGCTTGTTTATCTCTGATGAATTTGCTAAGAGGTTAGAATTGCCTAGAGAAGAACTGAATTTCCCTTTGAATATAGAAATTGCGAATAATGAGATAATCCCTGTTAGGTTCGTATACAAGAACTGTAGGGTGAACATTAAGGGGAATGTTATGAAAGTAGATTTAATCCCGATAAAACTCGGGGAGTTCGATGTTATTTTGGGAATGGACTGGCTGTTCAAGTATAGAGTGGTAATTGATTGCCAAAAGAAGTGTGTAAACCTTATGACCCCGTTAAAGGTAGTATTCTATGGTAGCAAGTCGCCTAGGCAAATGAAATGTCTGACGATTATGCAGGCCAAAAAATTGTTGAGTCAAGGTTGTGTGGGCTATTTAGCTTATATGGTCGATACTCAGAAGAAGAATGTGAAACTGGAAGAGATACCAGCGGTGAGGGAATTTGAGGATGTGTTTCCAGAAGATTTGCCAGGACTTCCGCCAGACAGAGAATTTGAGTTCGTGATCGATTTAGCGCAGGGAACAGCACCGATATCGAAGGCCCCGTACAGAATGGCTCCAGTAGAAATAAAGGAACTGATGGTACAGTTGCAAGAGTTGCTAGACAAGAAATATATTCAACCAAGCGTATCACCGTGGGGAGTGCCAGTGTTATTCGTGAAGAAGAAGGATGGGCCAATGCGTCTTTACATTGATTATAGAGAATTAAACAAAGTCACTATTAAAAACAAATATCCATTGCCAAGAATAGATGACTTGTTTGATCAGTTGAAGGGTGCTAAATACTTCTAAAATAGATTTGAGAAGTGGGTATCACCGATTGAAAGTGAGGAAGGAGGATATACCTTTAAGCGGCATTCAGAGCTCAAGATGGACATTACGAGTTTACGGTGATGTCTTTTGGTTTAACCAATGCACTGCTTTGATTCATGGATTTGATGAATAGGGTGTTTAAACCATTCTTAGACAAGTTTGTAGTGGTACTCATCGACTACATTCTGGTGTATTCAAAAACTCAAGGAGAACACGTGGAACACTTACGTTTGACATTGGAAACACTAAGAAAGGAAAAATTGTACGCGAAATTCTCTAAGTGCGAATTTTGGCTAGATCGTGTACAATTTCTTGGGCATGTGATTGACAAAGATGGGATTTCGGTGGATCCATCAAAAGTGGAAGCTGTAATCAATTGGGAACAACCAAGAACACCATCGGAAGTGAGGAGTTTCTTGGGACTAGCCAGTTATTACAGGCGATTTATTCAAGATTTTTCTAAGATAGCCACTCCATTAACAAATTTGACAAGGAAAACTATGAAATTTGTTTGGACAGAGAAATGTGAAGAATGTTTCCAGGATTTGAAGAAGAAATTAAGCATGGCACCTGTATTGTCATTACCAGATAGCACAGGAAATTTTGGGGTGTATAGTGATGCCTCATATAAAGGGTTGGGTTTTGTTCTTATGCAGAACGACAAAGTAATTTCGTATGCATCAAGACAACTGAAGGATTATGAGAAAGGTTATCCGACTCATGATTTGGAATTGGATGCAGTAGTATTTGCTCTCAAGATATGGAGACACTATTTCTATGGAGAGAAATGTGAAATCTATACAGACCATAAAAGTCTGAAGTATATTTTCACATAGAATGACCTGAATATGCGACAAAGAAGGTGGATGGAATTGATAAAGGATTACGATTGTGAGATCTTTTATCACCTGGGCAAAGCGAATGTGGTTGCAGATGCTTTGAGCAGGAAAGGTCGGGAGAAGTTGATGCTGATAACCACTCATTAGGAGCTTATTTCAGCAATAACAAAGCTAGAGTTGGAAATCAAATTTCCAAAGGAATCCAATAAACGACTATTCCAGATAGATGCCAGTCCAACTTTGGTGGAAAAAGTAAAGAATGCTCAACTACAAGATAAGGAATATGAAACGATCAAAGAGAAAGTGGTTGACGATAGTGATGTAAAATACAAGATCGATACCGAAGGACTACTACGGTTCAAGGAAAGAATTTGGGTTCCAGTAGTGCAGCTTAAAGACGAAATCTTGACCGAAGCACACAACACAAGATATTCGATTCATCCAGGAAGTACAAAGATGTATCAAGATTTATGGTGACATTTTTGGTGGCCAAATATGAAAAGAGATGTTGCCAAATGTGTGGCAAAATGCTTGACATGTCAAAGAGTCAAGGCCGAACATCAAAGACCAAGCGGATTACTTCAACCGTTAGAAATACCGGAATGGAAGTGAGAACACATCACAATGGATTTTGTGGTGGGTCTTCCAACGACTCAGAAAGGATACGATGCGATATGGGTAATAGTGGACAGATTGACAAAATCTGCACACTTTTTGCCAATAAGGTTTAGATTTAATCTTGATCAGCTAGCGAAACTGTATGTTAAAGAGATCGTGTCAAGACATGGAGTTCCAGTGTCAATTGTATCAGACAGAGATCCAAGGTTTACATAAAACTTCTGGAAGAGACTACAAGAATGTATGGGAACACAGTTGCGAATGAGTACAGCATACCATCCGCAAACCGACGGGCAAAGCGAACGAACAATCCAAACATTGGAAGATATGCTTGTTAGGTTTGTAATATTCATGAACGCAATCAAATTGCACAAAATAAGCGGAAACGTGGAAAAATCAGAGTTTAAAATTTTACAAACCATATACCCGGATCATCCTTTATGCATAATTATTAATTAAACGAAAAGATAAAGAACAAGAATCATACCCTTGAAGATTCGAGCTTCCTCAAGTACAAGTTCACCTACAAATTCTTTTCGTGTTCAACTTGAATTCACCGGGTTGGGTTCCTTCCTTTGATCAACGTTAGCCACCCAAGTGTTTGGCCTCTAGAGGTGATCCACCAAGGAAGAAGAAAGATTCAAGAAGATGGGTGTTTGGCTAAACCCTAGTTTTCTATCTCTATAGAAAAAGAATGTACTCTCCAACTATTGGAATTGCGTATGTTGTGAAAAAGTCAACAACAACTCTACACCCATAATAAGGCTCCCCTTATTTATAGATGTAGACAACCCTCCTTAACAATTAAGGAATTGGGCTTTATTTTAATTAATTAAACTCCTTTAATTAATTGGCCTCCTAATCTTATTAGGAATAATTAATTAAACTCTTAATTAATTAGCCTCTTAATCTTATTAGGAATAAATGAGAGTACTTTTATTAATTAATTCCCAAACTCATTCAGGAATTAAATAATAATAATAGTAATAATAATAATAAGACTCCTCTTATTAATTTATATTTAATATTTCCAAAATATTAAATAATAAATATTAAGCTATTTAATTTATTCTATCACCATAGATTAAATTAAATATACATAACTTATTATTACGATTATGCCATTAACTTCTTAAATAATTATTCTTCCTTTTATGGTGTGACCCTTTAGGTTCTCTATATTAAACCGGTTGTGAAAAAATCATTAGAACAATTCTAATCTTATTTAAATAAATAAATTAAATTATTAATTTATTTAAATAAATAATATTTATTCTACAATAGGGATAAGCCTCCCTAGCGATCAACGACTTTCCAGATAATATAGATTTTAACATTAATCATAAAAAGAACCTTTGAGTAAATAGTTACCGTACAGTTCAATCCTTCCACAATATAATGTCCTAATTAAATATAAGACATGGAATTATTGTCAAGTCTTATTTTATTTAATTATATGTATTTCGACTCTTAAATGCACAACTCCAAATAGTTCTAATTTCATTCTGCCTTGGCCAAGGACTACTGGGTTGTCATTTATCGAATCACATAGGACACTTCTCTTCTTTTACTAGAAGTGGTAGATTCTTTATTGATCATACATTCTCTCCATGTACAACTTATTATACCCAAGCATACCCTTTGATATACCCTAAGGGTCTTAAGGAATAATTCAAAGTATAACTCATCATACACAAGATACTATGACGATCTCAAGTCCAAGGATCACTTGTACTACTATCACTACAGCAATTCATATTGACAGACAAGTAAAACTCCATTAGGTATTCCTTAGAGAGCCACGTTCAGTGAACTTATTCTCTAATAAGCACCTACATACTTGCTTTAGTGTCTCCACACAAATGATCATAAGATCAATCATCATCATCCAATGAGCAAGCAACATATGTACCAATCTATCCGGATTCACTAATCCTCAATTAAGTAATCCAATGATTGGGAACTATTTTAGTTTAAAGCTTTCTAAGAATTTAGATCTCATTAAAATGATCATCATCATTATTCTAAAAGCATTGCTTAAAACTATGGGTTTATCACATATTATAAAACAGCATTATGTAGATAATTAAAAGCCTTTAATAAATTAATACTTTTTATTAATAAATGAATAAGATTGTTACAAAGTATATGTTTTATCATCAAACATGATTGGCTTGTGTGCATACTACTTTCAATCTCCCACTTGCACTAAAGCCAATCGTCATGGTATCTTATACTCTTTCTTCTCTAAGTGACGATTATCCTGCTGTTGGATAAGCTTCAGTATATGGATATGTAATGTTCTTGAGAGTCCACTATCTCTATAGTGATTTCCCATCTTTCAATGATTCCTATAATCAAATGAAAGTGCCACAACACATGTTTAGATCCAAGATGAGATTTATGAACTATTCCTAGTTCTGTAATGAACTTTTAATCCAAACAATCAACTTGTAGCTTCATTTATAGCAATATACTTTGTCTTTATCACTAAACCAAACAACTCTTTGTTTTGCTTGAAAACTTTTTAATTCATGCACCACCACCGCTCGTGTAACGCTTTACCTTAAAGTGGATTTTCTGTCGTCTTGGTCTGTCTGAAAAACTTGAGTCTGTTAAGCCCTCGAGTTTTAATTTAGATCCACCATGAATATGATCACATCCTTAGTGCTGGTTATGTACTTTAAGATGTTTTTCACTGACTCATAGTGAACTTCTCCAGAATATGACTGATCAACATCATGTCTCATATATTTCATTACATACATGATAGTTACTCATGCGATATCTCTTTTAGGAGTCTATGGGGACTATTAAGAGAGATACACTCCAGGGCTCATCAACATGAGACATCCCATAGAGTTTGCCATGCTAAACGACTTTAGCATCAAATGAATATATGTTCCTTGGGTTAAGTCGAGCATCCTCTTAAATCTATTTATATAGATTTGCATCCCCAATTACGATACTCTTCCCAAATCATTCATGGAGGAATGTTTAGACAACTTTATCTTTACTTCTACACTTATCCATAGTATATCAACATATAATATTAGGAATGTCACAGCGCTCCCATTGACCCTTTTATACACACTAAAACTCTTACCTCATCGTATGTAACTCTGGATCATCATCTTCTATGATGTGTACCTCATCATCGTCATCTATGATGAATCCATACCACAAAGGTATCTTTGGTACTATTCTAGATTTACGATTCGGTTGTGGTACAATAAGTTCATCTCTGTGTTCCTCTTATTTGACTTATAGTGATTTATGGTTCTTAAACTCTTCAAGATCTATTATCCTCCCACTAGCTCCTTCAATGATAAACATCTTTATCTTAAAAGGCAGTGTGTTTCGCAACAAACACCTTTTGCTAAGTAGGATTATAGAACATATACCCTAAATTTACTTTAGGATGTCCCACAAATCTGTACTTGTCAAATCTTGTCCCAAGCTTATCCTTTGAAACCTTTTCACATAAGTTGGACAACCCCTTATCTTAACATACTTAAGATTAGGAATCCTCCTTGTCCATAACTTTTATAGAGTCTTGGGGCCTGATTTTGAGGTTACCTTTTCCTTAGATATGCAGCCATTTCTAGGGCATGACCCCAAAAGGATACTGGAATGTCGGTAAATTCATTATGGACCGTACCATGTCCAAAAGGTATGATTTTTCCTTTCAGATACATTAATCAATTATTGCGTATCAGGAGGCGTCCATTATGAAAAAACCATTTGAGATGATTTAGAAACTTATTATACAAGTATTTATTCCTTGATCTAATCAAAGAATCTTAATACTTTGCCAATTTGTTTCACTTTAGAATTCTTTGAACCTTTCAAATAATTCACACTTGTATTTCAACAAATACACACATTCAACTTTTTGAATAATCATCTCCTTTTCTTATACTAGTTCGTTCAATTTGCAAAATTATTTTTCACGTAAGTCAAGTATACAAAATCTATTAAGTAATATTCCAGTTCTATACAAAACATTATTATTATAAATAGAACAACAATTTTTCTTAAATATAATACCAAAGATTTCATTGTCCAACAATAAAATGGAAATAATGTTTCTAATGAGAACTGGAATACAATAACATCTTATTGACTTAATATATTTGCCAGTAGGCAATACTAAACAATAAGTTCCTATGGCTAATGCAGCAACCTTTGCTTCATTTCCCATACATAGGATTACTCATCTTTGTTTAGCTTTCTACTTCTGCTTGGTCCCTTCATAAATCTATATTTATGATAACCAAAATCGGTATCCAATACCCAAGTTGAACCTTGACTTAAAGAAAAATTTATTTTAATCATGAACAAAAACTATATTTGTTAACAAAACTTCACTAAGCTTCTTTGGTTAGCCTCTATAAGATGTTTCTCGCAGTTTCTTTCCAGTGTCCAGGCTTATTGCAGTGGAAGCAAACTCCTTTGCTATCCGTATCAGTTTTGTTCTTATTATCCTTTGTTTTTGCCTTTCTATTTACCTTCTTTGAATCGTTCTTCTTTTCAGAAGATCCTTTGGCCCCTACCAGTAAGACTTGGTCTTTCTTGGTTGGAAAGTGACTCTCAACATTTTTTAACATGTTAAGCAAATCAGCGAGGCTGATATCTAGCTTGGTCATATGAAAAATTCACAACAATTGTGAAAGGAGTCCGGGAGTGAGTGCAAGATCAAATCTTGGCTCAACTCCCCATCCATGACAAAACCAGTTGTCCTAATTGATCAATCAAATTGATTATGTTAAGGACTTTTATCCTGCATGAGTGTCATCATGGTCATTCTAGATCGGAAAGAGCTCCTACATATCTCGATATCTATCGGTCCTACTTTCCTCACCATCAACTACTTGATGATGTGCAGGAATATAGTAGGAGCATCCATAGTTTCATCGCCGTGTCAGCAAGCTCGTTACTCATGGATGCCAAAGATGATGCATTGAGCCAACTGTGCATCATCTTGTCACTTTCTAAAAGTAGCAATCTCTTCCTCAGAGGCATTGTCTGCAACCATTACAGAGATAGGCATATTAAGGACATAAGATAGCTTTTTAGCCATGAGAACTATTCTCAAATTCCTTAACCAGTCTGTTTAATTCAGTCCGGTTAATTTAGCATCTAATATGCTACGCAGTGATAGTAATTTAGAAATTGTAAAATTCTGTAAATGAATTTGTAATTAACAATATTTTAGCATACATTCTTTTATTAATTACCAAAATAAATTAGGTCTTGTTTTAAATTGGTATCTCCCACTATTTTCTTCAAAATATATTACCCTCACTTATATAGTTCGGCAAAATCTAATTAAAGATTTGCTAGTAAGAATAAGGATCTCATTTCAAATGTATATAGCCTTGTGGTGACACAACAAATTATATATATATATATAAATAGGTAGACAACTCTTGTCAATTACATCAACTATGCAACTCCTTCTATTTTGCCTTTTAGATTATTTTGATCAAGTGGTGGCACATCCGAATCAAAATTATCCAAGTTAAGTCCAACCTAGCACTCCATATATTCAAAAAAGAAAAATATTGTCCTTGTGGTGACACAACAAAACAATATTGTTCAATTTTCTTTATAAGCATCAAATGTGATAAATTAACATCTTAAATACTTAATACTTGCCTTGTGGTGACACAACAAATTCATATTAAATATTTAATACTCTATTAATTTTTATCATGCTAGAAGGCGACGTTCGATATTCCAAATATCTTTGAACGCTTAGGACTTAATATAAAAAAATTTGAGGGATTTTGTTATTAATTTATCTCATCTTGTTTAGCACGCATGCACATATATATATAAAATACGCGTCATATTAATGAACATGCGAAGCATGTTTGCATAATATACAATATATATAGTATAAGCATGCACATATAGAATATTATATTCTACCCGGATTGATTATGGACTTTTATTCTAGTTTGGTTCACTAGAGCCACCAAGTGAACCAAAAGGTCAAACCCTAGGGGTGCAAGAATTAATATTTAAATATAACTATTACATTTAAACTCGGGCTCCATTACAACGGGTCTTCAAGCGCTCCTTGTCCCTTGATCTCCAATTTTTCAAAATTAATTCTAATTATTCCTATTACAAAACTATTTTAAAATAAATAGAAACATTGATCAGCAGTCAAGGGGAAGTACATAGGAGGGAGATAAAATTTACATTAAGAAAAATTAGAGAAGACGAGGTACGCAGACCCCATTTAATAAAACTCATACATTCATGCATCCAACTAAAATAAAATCTTGGTCAATAGTCCATAATCAATCTCATTTATTATCATACACATCACCATATGCATCAATAAATAACATTCATCTCATGAATAATAAACAATCAATATATATATTGATATCATTTAATGGGCAAATTTAGTTAGTATAAAATCTAATTTTGAATCAAAATAAACTCCTTTATTTTAATCCAAATTTAAATCAAAATAAACCTCTTTTATTTTAATTTATCCTATTTTGAATAAAATAAACTATTTTATTTTAATCAAAATAAACTCTTTTATTTTAATTAATTATGGAATACAATTTCAAGTAAAAAACTCCTTTATTAAAGGAAATACAAATACTCTTTCATATTCACAAATAAACTCCTTTATTTTGAATAATATGAAATCTTATTCCATATCTGAATAAACTCCTTTATTTAAGGAAATTAGGATTCTTTTTCTATTCACAAATAAACTCTTTTATTTTGAATAATATGAAATCTTATTTCATATCTAAATAAACTTCTTTATTTAAGGAAACATAAAATCCAATTTCAACTCCAATTAGTTATCATGAAATTCAATTCCAACTCTAATTAGTTAGCATGAAATTCAATTTTAAAATTAAAATAAACTTTTATTTTAATTATAAAATTATTAACGAGAATATATATATATATATATATATATATATATATATAATATAACTAAACTATTTTAGTTTTAATATATATATAACTAAACCGTATATATATAATATATAGATATCATATTATATTAACTTAAGTAATATAAGATATTAACTTAAGTAACATTCGGATATCATGATTCTCGTGTGACTCACTTAATTTCCTTGTCTCTTGCTACGTGAATCATATGACCATCCAAATATATATATATATATATATATATATATATATATATATATATATATATATATATATATATATATATATATGGATCAAAAGAGCACTCTCCTTAATAGCACTCGCCTTAAATAGCACTCTTTTATCAAAAGCACGTAGTTTTGGAGGGACGCAGTGGCATTTTTGTAAATACGCGGTGGCATTGTATTTACAAAATGCCACCGTCCCTCTAAAACTACGCTGCTTTGATAAAAGAGTGCTATTTAAGGCGGAGTGCTATTTAAGGAGAGTGCTCTTGATCCTCACCGTATATATATGATTCGCGAACTTTAAAAAAAAGGTATTGTGATTTCGCTTTTTTTTATATTATTTTATTCAATAAAATTATGCCTAATTAAATTGTTCTAAACACATATCAATATACATATCAAATTAAAATAATTAATAATTTGCATAAAGATTTGGCTCTGATGCCACTGTTAGGTTTGTAATATTCATGAATGCAATCAAATTGCACAAAATAAGCGGAAACGTGGAAAAATCAGAGTTTAAAATTTTACAAAACCATATACCCGGATCATCCTTTATGTTATTAATTAAACGAAAAGATAAAGAACAAGAATCATACCCTTGAAGATTCGAGCTTCCTCAGGTACAAGTTCACCTCCAAATCATTTTCGTGTTCAACTTGAATCCACCGGGTTGGGTTCCTTCCTTTGATCAACGTTAGTCACCCAAGTGTTTGGTCTCTAGAGGTGATCCACCAAGGAAGAAGAAAGATTCAAGAAGATGGGTGATTGGCTAAACTCTAGTTTTCTATCTCTATAGAAAAAGAACGTACTCTCCAACTATTGGAATTGCGTATGTTGTGAAAAAGTCAACAACAACTCTACACTCATAATAAGGCTCTCCTTATTTATAGATGTAGGCAACCCTCCTTAACAATTAAGGAATTGGGCTTTATTTTAATTAATTAAATTTCTTTAATTAATTAGGCTCCTAATCTTATTAGGAATAATTAATTAAACTTTTAATTAATTAGCCTCCTAATCTTATTAGGAATAAATGAGAGTACTTTTATTAATTAATTCTCAAACTCCTTTAGGAATTAAATAATAATAATAGTAATAATAATAATAATAATAAGACTCCTCTTATTAATTTATATTTAATATTTCCAAAATATTAAATAATAATATTAAGCTATTTAATTTATTCTATCACCATAGATTAAATTAAATATACTTAACTTATTATTACGATTATGCCATTAACTTCTTAAATAATTATTCTTCATTTTATGGTGTGACCCTTTAGGTTCTCTATATTAAACCGGTTGTGAATAAATCAATTAGAACAATTCTAATCTTATTTAAATAAATAAATTAAATTATTAATTTATTTAAATAAATAATATTTATTCTACAATATGGATAAGCCTCCCTAGCGATCAACGACTTTCCAGATAATATAGATTTTAACATTAATCATAAAATAACCTTTGAGTAAATAGTTACCGTACAGTTCAATCCTTCCGCAATACAATGTCCCAATTAAATATAAGACATGGAATTATTGTCAAGTCTTATTTTATTTAATTATATGTATTTCGACTCTTAAATGCACAACTCCAAATAATGAAAATTAGAAACTCCTTTCTAATTTCATTATGCCTTAGCCAAGGACTACTGGGTTGTCATTTATCGAATCACATAGGATATTTTTCTTCTTTTACTAGAAGTGGTAGATTCTTTATTGATCATACATTATCTCCATATACAACTTATTATACCCAAGCATACCCTTTGATATACCCTAAGGGTCTTAAGGAATAAGTCAAAGTATAACTCATCATACACAAGATACTATGATGATCTCAAGTTCAAGGATCACTTGTACTACTATCACTACAGAATTCATATCGATGCACAAGTAAAACTCCATTAGGTATTCCTTAGCGAGCAATGCTCAAAGTGAACTTATTCTCTAATAAGCACCTACATACTTGCTTTAGTGTCTCCACACAAATGATCATAAGATCAATCATCCTCATCCAATGAGCAATCAACGTATGTACCAATCTATCCGGATTCACTAATCCCCAATTTAGTAATCCAATGATTGGAAACTATTTTAGTTTAAAGCTTTCTAAGAATTAAGATTTCATTAGAATGATCATCATCATTATTCTAAAAGCATTGCTTAAAACTATGGGTTTATCACATATTATAAAACAGCATTATGTAGATAATTAAAAGCCTTTAATAAATTAATACTTTTTATTAATAAATGAATAAGATTGTTACAAAGTATATGCTTTATCATCAAACATGATTGGCTTGTATGCATACTACTTTCAATGCTAAGAGCATGCATCATGGATTTCAAAGGAAGCTAGGATGAACATTTATCGTTGGTAGAATTTGCCTACAACAACAGTTACCACGTGAGATCGCAAGATGTCACAGCACGAGGCATTATACTACAGAAAAGTATGAACTCCATTGTCTTTGGGATGAAGTCTGTGAACGCCAATCGTTAGGACCAGAATCGTACAACAAACCATCAAGTTGTCAAACTCATCAGACAAGATTGCAGTAGCAACTCAAGACAGATGTGAAAAAGTATGCCGATCAACATAGGCAGAATCGCGAATTTGAAGTAGGAAATTTTATTTTCCTAAAAGTTTCTCCTTGGAAGGAAAAAATTCATTTTGGCAAGAAAGGATAGCTCAGCCAAAGATTTATTGGACCGTTCAAAATACTACGAAGAGTGGGGAAAGTGGCTTATGAGGTAGCTCTACCTCCAGAGTTGGAAAACATTCATAATATTTTTCATATTTCGGTGTTACGACCGTATAAACCAGATTACAAGCACGTGATCGAGTACGAACCATTACAATTCGATAAAGATTTTTCTTATGAAGAGATTCCTATCCAGATAGTCGACAGAAAAGAACAAGTGCTCAGAAATAAAGTGATACCTTTTGTGAAGGTGATATGGAGAAACCACAATGTCGAAGAGGCAACGTGGGAACTCGAAGCTGAAATGATAAAAAATTATCCTGAGTTATTTGTTTAATCTATGTCTTCGATTTTGGGGACAGAATCTTTGTAAGTAGGGAGGAATGTGACGATTTGATTGTTTGAATTGTGATTCTGAGGACAGAATCCTTTTAAGGAGGAAATGATGTAACATTCCAGAATTTTAATTGTAATATTAAAATATTTATTGAATTATATAAATATTTAGTGGATGTGTTTATGGTGGAATAAATATTTGTTTAATTGATTTGATTAATTATTTGTTAAATAAATAATTGATGAATTAAGGAAATTATTATTATATCGATATTTCAATTTAATGGTTAATTATTTGTATTGAGTTATGTGATTAAATGATTTATTTAATTAATTGTTATTTGAATTAATTAAAATAAATATGAAAGCTTGATTAAATATAATGTGACACATAACTATATTATAAGGAGTTATTAAAATAAATTAAAGTAAAGTAGATTAATTTGGTTGTGCCAAACAAGACTTAATAGTATTAAGTGTTTAATTTTAAATGATTTTTGCCAAATAAGGCCCTATGGCTTTTGGATTTCCTTTTTAATTTTGAATTATTATATAAATAAAATAAATAAATAAATTAAAATAATAAATATAATATATACATTATTTTGATAACTCATGATGCTTATTAATGCATATATCGTTTTTTTGTGTTTTGCTATTACGTATACTAATTGGATATTAGCTTAGCTCTTGTTATTACGCATTCTTGTTTGCAAAGCTTGAGAGAATTGAGAGAAAGCTTGAGAGAAATTGAGAAGGATTGTCTACAATTGCAAGGAATTATCACACTAGTTAAAGGTATTTTCCCTAATTATATATGAATATGCATATCAGAGTTTTTTACGCCATAAACCTTCTATGTCTGTGAATTTAATTTATGGAATTATTGAAATGAATAACTGTTAATTGTGATTATACATGTTTATGATGCTAGGGTTATGTGTAAAACAAGAAATTCATGCTAATTTCATTTGACAGTAGTAGAAATTTTGACAGTATATGTGTTCTTTATATGGTTTGAGTAATTTTCAATTATAATGGCCAATTTGTATGTGAAAGTATAAATTGAAGCTTGTATATGTTAGTTCATTGAGATACGAACATAACATAATTTGAATGAGATGATTTGATCATGTATTGAATTCACAGTGATGATTTTTAGGATGAATGTCAAGAAAATTGAGTTTTTATGAAAAACATGAAAATTTGAGAAATTAAAATAGTTTTAGTTGTTGATAAATTATGTTAAGTGGTTGAATATTTTAGCAATCATGTCTATAATAGTTGTATATTTATTTTACGTGTTATTATCATTGTTTGGTGGATGAAATTCGTGTTAGTTGGCTTAAGAAAAGTTCAAGCTCGCTCAAGCAAAATCGAAGTTTCAGACGTCATGGCACAAGAACCTCATGGCTTTAGCGCTGGAAAAAGAATCGCTACAAGCGCCGCTAGATCCCAAAGATAAAATTGTTAAGGCCGCCGCCAAAGGCCCATTTTCAGACATTGAAGTCTCGCTAATTTCGCAGACTTTGGTCGATTCTTCAGAAGCTTAGCTAAAGGTTATGGTAACGTGTCCAACACGTAACAACAAGGCTAAAACATAGTTATAATATGTGGTTAGTAAATTCAAAGTTTTAAATGAATAGTAAACTATGAAAATGACATGATGTGCATTATTAAGCGTAATGAATAGTAAACAGGTGTTGTGAGGGTTAACACACTTGAAATTTCTGATGTTTGTATAGTAGCATAAGACTTGTGCTAAAATGATAAGTTTAGTTAGAAATGTACATTTTATGGTATATTCAAATATTTAATAAGTATTGTGGTTCTAAACCTATGTGTAGGTGAACGTGAGTTTGATATTATAGCTTACGCTCGAGGGAAGTTTCTAAACTTTCTTTTTACATTGAGCAAGTTTTCTAATTCTACACTTTCGTTGAGTTAGTTCTATTATTATATTGTATAACTTCATTCTTTTGATTGAGCAAGCTTTTTATCTTAATTGTTATTGAATAAGTCAATTGTTCCTAAAATTCATTCGAGCAAACTCTAACTCTAATGTTATTGGAAATTCTTATTTGATTGATTCATTCTAACTTGTTTACAGTCAAGCAAGTTTCTTAAGTTCTATTATTGTATAATGAACGTAGTTTTTGAACTCTCGTCTCTATTATTGAACTGTTTTAATTCTTTGCATGAGTTAATACCTTGTTGGGCAAGTTTTTAGTTTCCAGCTTGCTATCAGTTAAATGTACATTCAGGAATTTCATTTCTAATGTTATAAGACTTGAACCTTAGCTTATTTTACTGTTCAAGCAAAATTTAACCATTTTATTCATTTTATTGAATGTTTATGCTCTATTGTTATTTCAAGCATGAGTTTGAGATGTATAATCAGTTCATTTATGATTCTCAAATGTTCTAAGTTATGTTGTTATTAAACAATTATTGTGTTATCAAGCATTTTTGATTCAACTAGTTCCCTAGTTGATGGTCATTAAACTTCAATTACCCTTGAAAGCTTATCCAAACCAAACTTTCTTTGGTGAGGACTTGTACTCTAAATACTGAGATGAACAACCCTATTTTTAGGGGTTTACACTTAGCGTTGAAATGGTTGTGCACAATACATTGTACGAAAGATTGATCCCCCTAAGTACGTGAAGTCCTTATAGTCATATGACTGTTAAAGTTAAAGTTGAAAGATTACTTATAAATGTGGACATGGTTCGTGGTCATTAGACCCTCAGTAGTATATTTAAGAATGTTAATAGAACATATCATTCAGTTCTATTAAGCCTATTATTTGGCAAATGTTATAATGTTAATAGAACATATCATTCAGTTCTATTTAGCCTATTATTTGGCAAATGTTGTAAAGATATTTATTCTTATTGCAAGTGAGCTTTGTTTGCTCACTCTTGCATATTACACACTTATTGCAGCTATGGTTGAGAAGGTAGATAAACCTACAACTAGCAAAGGAAAGGAAAAAATGTACAAGTGATGAGGACTTGTAATTTTACTTTATCGTTATGATGATAGACTTTTATTAGATGATGTGATGTAAGAAATTTTAAATTTTGCATTTGATTGATTGTAATTAAAGGTTAGATAACCTGGGAGATAATTTTATTAACGTAATCCTCGTACGTAAGGTGTTTTATTATTCAATTTTATTATGATTGGGTAGTTAGATATGAATGTTTTGATTACGTGAACACCAAATCTTGAGGTAATGAAGTACCGGGATTTGGGGGTGTCACAAAATCTACACAGACCATAAAAGTCTGAAGTATATTTTCACTCAGAAGGACCTGAACATCCGTCAAAAAAGATGGATGGAGTTGATAAAAGATTACGATTGTGAGATCTTTTATCATCCGGGAAAAGCGAATGTGGTTGTAGATGCTTTAAGCAGGAAAGGTCGGGAAAAGTTGATGTTGATAACCACTCAGGAAGAGCTTATTTCAGCAATGACAAAGCTAGAGTTGGAAATAAAATTTCTAGAAGAATCCGATGAACGACTATTCCAGATAGAAGCTGGTCCAACTATAGTGGACAAGGTGAAGAATGCTCAACTACAGGATGAAGAATGCAGAAAAACAAAGGAAGGTGTAAACGAAGGTAAAGAAGTAAAATACAAGATCGATACCGAAGGGCTACTACGGTTCAAGGAAAGAATTTGGGTTCCAGCAGTACCAGAAATTAAAGAAGAAATCTTGACCAAAGCACATAACACAAGATATTCGATTCATCCAGGAAGTACGAAGATGTATCAAGATTTACGACGATATTTTTGGTGGCCGAACGTGAAAAGAGATGTTGCAGAATGTGTCGCAAAATGCTTGACATGCCAAAGAGTAAAGGCCGAACATCAAAGACCAAGCGGATTACTTCAACCGTTAGAAATACGGGAATGGAAGTGGGAACACATCGCAATGGATTTTGTGATGGGTCTTCCAACTACTCAGAGAGGATGCAATTCAATTTGGGTGATAGTGGATAGACTGACAAAATCAACACACTTTTTACCAATAAAGATTAGGTTCAATCTTGATCAGTTGGCAAGGTTGTATGTTAAAGAGATCGTTTTGAGGCATGGAGTGCCAGTGTTAGATAGAGATCCGCAATTCAAATCAAATTTCTGGAAGAGACTACAAGAGTGTATGGGAACACAGTTACGAATGAGCACGGCATACCATCCACAAACAGATGGCCAAAGCAAACGAACCATCCAAACGTCAGAAGATATGCTGAGGGCATGTATCATGGACTTCAAAGGGAGCTGGGAAGAACATTTACCGTTGGTGGAATTCGTTTACAACAACATTTACCACGCGAGCATCGGCATGCCGCCTTACGAAGCATTATACGGCAGAAAGTGCAAAACTCCACTTTCTTTGGGATGAAGTTCTGTGAACGCCAATCGTTAGGGACCAGAATCGGTATAACAAACTCGCCGAGGTTGTCAAACTCATCGTGACAAGATTGGTAGAAAATTTCAAGATAGACAAAAAAAGTATGTTGATCAACACAGACAAGATCGTGCATTCGACGTAGGAAATTACGTATTCCTAAAAGTTTCTCCTTAGAAGGGGAAAATTTGTTTCGGTAAAAAGGGAAAGCTAAGCCCGAGGTTTATTGGACCCTTCGAAGTGCTGCGAAGAGTTGGAGAAATGGCTTATGAGGTAGCTCTACCTCCAGAGTTAGAAAATGTTCATAATATTTTTCACGTTTCGGTGTTACGACCGTATAAACCCGATTACAAGCACGTGATCGAGTACGAACCATTGTAGTTTGACAAAGACTTGTCCTATGAAGAGATTCATGTCCAGATAGTTGACAGGAAAGAACAGGTGCTCAGGAATAAAGTTATTCCTTCTATGAAGGTCATATGGAGAAACCACAATGCTGAAGAAGATACGTGGGAACTCGAAGATAAAATGATGAAAGATTACCCCTGAGTTATTTGTTTAATCTATGTCTTCGATTCTGGGGACAGAATCTTTGTAAGTAAGGAAGAATGTAACGAATGATTTATTTGAGTTATGATTCTGGGGACAGAATCCTTATAAGGAGGGAATGATATAACAATCCAAAATTTTAAATTGTAATTTTAAATATTTATGGAATTATATAAATATTTAATGGATGTGTTTATTGTTGAATAAATAGTTAATTTGATTTGACTTGATTGGTTAATTATTTGTTAAGTAAATAATTAAGAGTTAAGAAAATTAATTATTATGAAATAATATTCTAATTTAATTTAATAATTAAGTTAGAGAGTTTATAATGATTAAATGTATTATTATATTTTAATCTTATTTGTAATTAAAATGATGTGTTAGATGATTAAATAAAGTTATAATTATAAAGAAAAATATAATTATGTGGTATTGATTTATGTGTAAAGTAATTTAATAAATTGTTATTAGAATTAATTAAATCGGTTATTGAAAATTTAATTAAATAAAAGTGTGACAAATAACCTTAATATAAAGGAGTTATTAAAATAAATTAAAGGAGTTTAATTCGGTTTTGCCAAACAAGGCTTAATGCATATTAAGTCTTTAATCTAATTGTATTTGCCAAACAAGGTGCAAGATCTAATGGGTTATTTTTAGTTAGCTAGCCAAACAAGCCTTATGGCTTTTGATTTTCAAAATTAGATAACTGATGTCAATTAAAGTTATATACTTAATACCTATATTATTATTATACGTTATATTTTTGTTAGTACGTAAGTTAGAGTTAGGAAGAAAGACTCAGAAGAAAGAAAAAGAAGAAAAGAAGAAATTTAGAGAAAACTTGAGAGAATCCTAGAGAGGTTTTGAGAAAAAAATTGGGGAAAAAAAGTCTTGTTGATCAAAGGAAGAAAAATTTCATCTTTTAACATACAAGGTATTATCTAAACTCTTTTATTTTTCAAAAGCTTTAGTGGTCTTATCTTCCAAAATTTCTCTGTAAAAATCTTTGTAGAGGTTGAATTGGTTGTTGTATATAGCTTTATGTGATAATTAATTGTTATAAGTTGTGTTCATAAGTTTATAGATGAATTAAGTCGTATTGTATATGTAATTTGTGAAGAAACCATATTACATTGAGTTTATATAAATATATATGAATATGGCTTAGTTTAAAAGTAAAATTAAGGCTTTAGTAGTTGTTTAAATTATAAATTAACTATTAAATTTGGAAAAAAAAATGAATAAACATAAACAAATTATTTTGAAATAATTGTTTTGGTTGAAAAACAAAGTTATAGTGATGATTTTCCCTGAAAATGTCAATAAGTGAAGTTTTATCAAAAACAGTGAAATTCGGTGTTTTAAATTCGATGTTTATGTTGTTTTATGGGTAGAATCATGTTAAGAGTTTTTACATTATGTTTATATGAAGTCTCTGTATGTATTACATGTTAATTAGGTTGTTAGAAAGTAGCTTGTAAGCCAATTTGGCTTTTGTTCATGTTGTTGCTTTTAGACCGATCACAAAGTCTGGAGTTCTGAGTACGCACATGGCTACCAACATGTTGTAATTTTTGTGCCGCAGTGCCAATCGTTGCTTCGTGTCTCGCCAACAGAAGTGCTGCCGTCGTCAAAGTGTGCAGTACCATTCACAAGCAGAATTATGAAATAAGAACATGAAAGTTAGAGTAATGGTCGACATTATGTTTTTATTTCACAAAGTCTAAAGAAGTTGTTATGTGTTAATAGTAGGACTATTAAGTTATGATTTTAGTAGTACTATACTAAGAATGAGCATGTTATTAACGATTAATTAGTTTTATTACTAATGTAATTTGATTACGTGATTAAAAAAAAATTAAACCTACATGATGTATATACTTATTTATATATATATATTGTTGGTAGTGACTAATTATGTCATGATGACATATATATAGGGTATTGTGATTCGAGTTATTATAGTTTAGCCTACAAACAAGGCAAGTTATCTAAATCTATTGTTTCGTTGAGCAAATTATTGTTTCTAATTCGATTACATTACACCAGTTTCTAACTCTACACTTTTGTTGAGTTGGATGTTTATTATTGAGCATGTTCTTGTATCTAGTTTGTTCGGTATGATACAACTTTTCTAATTCTATACTTTCATTAAATTAGTGTTATTATTACATTGTACAAATTTTCCTATCCTATTTCAATTATATTGAGCAAGTTATTCTTGTTTTTAACTTGTTTCGTTAAGTAAGTTTATCGTTCAAATTGCTATTTGGTATGTATGCTCAATGCTTAATTCTAAATAAGATTTTAACCTTAGCTTAATGTGGTTCAAGCAAGGTAGATTATATTATTCAATATGTATGCTATTAGATTATTCCTAAAGCATGACCTTAATTTACAACGTCGATACAGTTATGATTATCCCATAGCATAACGTTATTAATTTTATTCAACTAATCCTTAGTTGATGTTCGTTAAATTTCAAATTACCTTAAAATGTATCCAAACCAAACTTACTTTGGTGTGGACTTGTACTCTAAATACTGAGATGAACAACCCTATTATTAGGGGTTTACGCTTAGCATTGAAATGTTTGTGCACAATACATTGTACGAATGGTTGATCCCCTTAAGTACGTGGAGTCCTTATAGTCTTATGACTGTTAAAGTTTAAGCTGAAAGAGTACTTATAACTGTGGACATGGTTCGTGGTCATTAGACCCTCAGTTGTATAATTCAGAATGTTAATAGAACATATTGTTCAGTTATATTGAGCCTATTATTTGGCAGTTAATGTAAAGCTTTATTCAATTTCTTTTCAAGTGAGCCTTCTATAATACCCGAGATTTTTATAAATTAGAAATAAAAGTGTTTGAATATTTATTTTGAACACATATATTTTGGTGTGTCGTGAAAGGTGAAAACGAAAATTTAATTGAATCATGTTTGAAAGGATTAAGAAATTTATTGATAATGTTGATAAGCTTGGTTATGATTGATTAAGCTTAAGTGTTAAGCCTTTTGTGGTATAATTAATTTCTTAATGAGATTAATTGATGGATAACTTAATGAAGTGTTGGATCTAGGATAAATCCAAGCCCAACATTATTAATGTAACATACTTGCATAGTTGGGAGTTTAGCCCAAGAATTTGAATTGGTAGACTAATGTTTAACCCAATGTGTACAAGTGTTTGTACCTAGCCCAATTCAAATATTAATTTGGATAAACCCAGTGTACATGGATTATATGAATACATATATAAGATAAGTATACTTATATATATATATATATATGAATGTATATATATAGGTATAGAGATGTATGTGTAAAGGTAACAATAAGCTAGCATATTGTACAAATGATAAAATGAAAGTGCAACATATTGATGCTACCCTCATGGTAAATTTGGCCCTATTAAGCCTAAGTTTGATTGCTGCACAAAAATGCTTACAAGTAATCCCATGTGATCTCATGATGAAGAAGGACATAGTTGGTGAAGTAGTTGGTAATTCCTTTTTACCTAATCACCTTTTACCAATGGTTAATACCTAGTTGGGTGTACAAATACAAGTATTATACCAAGTATTAGTACATGTATTGTATACATAGACCTTGCCTATAAATATAACCCATCCTAGTTCATTGCTTCATTTACTTGAAATTTCATAAATGTTAGTAGTATAGTAAGAGCTAGAGAGAAATTGAGGGAAGTAGAAGGATTATAGAGGAACTCTTGCACTTTGGTGGTTCAAGAAGCAGAAGCAAAGGTGGAGAACTACTTAAGGTTCCTAGCTAAGAGGAAGAAAGCCTTCAAGAAGTAAGTTCATAATCTAGCTTTATTTTTGTCAAGCTAAGTTAGTATGTGTAGATATTAGTAAGAATACATGCTTGATTGTGGGAAGTTTATGTGTTGTGTGATCATGATGGATATAAAAGTATAATGATGAGTATTGGAAGGAGAATATGTGATTTATATGTCTTGGTATGTGATCTAAGCTAAAATGAATCACGTAAAAGCATGTGAGCATGTAACCTAGCTTAGTATGCTTAAAAGTTTGATAATTGTGATTAAAAGGTGTAAGAGATATGTGTAATTCTAAAATGTTATATTAAGCATATATGAAATACGATCATAACCTAAGTTGAATCATCGGACTTGGGCATAAAACGAACTCGTAGCAAAATAATTTGTAAGACAAGCTAACATGAGAACCTTTGCTTGGAAAGGTAAATAATTTGATTAAATAAATATTTTGGAAAATTGTTCAAGATATCAAGTATTGAAGATATATAAATTTATGAGATATTGGAAGTGGTTTGAACTCATTTGGATATGAAATGAGCAAGTTATGAAAGATTGAATCAAAAAGGGTCAAAACTCATAATGTTGAAAAAATCGGATTTTGGCTTCTGCAGGGGAGCGCCTAGGCGCTCAACCCAGGCTTATTTCAAGCGCCTAGGCGCTAGGCCATTTTCAGTGTTGAGTCAGTCCGGTTCAGGTCGGGTCAAACGGGTCAAGACTTGTTTTTTTAGATAAAATAAGATAAAATAGGATTAATAACAAGATAAAATATAATAATAATACTAAGTAAAGTAAGAATACTTTATTTATGTAATGAGACATGGATAAATAAAATAAAGTATTGACTGAAGTTGTTTTTGAAGTCTTCGGATTCGGAGATGATGTCTTCGACTTCGGAAGATGTCTTCGGGTTCAGATGTGACGAGATGTCTTTGGGTTCGGAGATGATGTCTTCGACTTCGGAAGATGTCTTCAGGTTCGAACGTGACGAGATATCTTCGGGTTCGGAGATGGTGTCTTCAACTTTGGAAGATGTCTTTAGGTTCGAACGTGGCGGGATGTCTTAGGATTTGGAAACAGCATCGTGACTTTGGAAAAGGCTGGATTAATTGATAAATATTATCAATTTGATATATGTTACCCACGCATGAACTAAACTGAATTTCTAAGTAGAGAGTTATACTAGCTACGTTCGAATAAACCTAATATATGTAAGCATGCTTTGAAAAAGTTATTTAGATTTGTTATGTGATTTAATAAGTACTATGGTTAATCGTTGATGCAATAAATTTTATTAACTTGGGAAATAGAAATGTTATGAGTAAACAATAACAATTAGTGAAAGTAAATAAAGAAGACCAAACTTAATTTAAAAGTTCCTTGACACGTATGTGTGAACGACGTAATCTAGAATGCGTAACTCAAGTAATGTTTCACGTATAAAAACATGAAATGAGTATATGAAACTTAAATTTGCTAAAATGTTTTTAAGGTTTTTAAAAGTAAGAACAATGTGAATTATACATCTATGAGTTCTAAGGTGTATGGATACATATATGTGTGATAATTGCATGTTGAGATTTATGTAAAGATGTGTGACTAATGAGTACCTATACATACATAAATAGGATAATATAGTTCGTTGAGGTGATTTTACTCTATAAGTGATAATCAACGCTTAAGGCAAGTATCTGAACCCTACTCTTATTGTGCAAGTATCTGAACCCTACTCTTAAGTGCAAGTATCTTTGCATTCTTTATTCGACGAATACCGTAAACTTATTTCTTTGAATACAAGTTATATTACTTTCTCGTTCAAATGAGTTAATATGCTTAAACCCTTGTGAGAACTATTATTCATGATGAACTTAGTATTGGTCTTGAATATTGTGAAAGAGTCGATGCCATTTGATTCAGCTAGACTATATGCATGTTTATAAAACTGTCCAAATCACTTGATTGGTGCGAAAATCTTAAAAACTGAGTTAAACAACCCTTATGGTAAGGGGAAGGTATGTTGTTGGAAACCCCGACACATGAGTATATTATTACTGTGGTGTTATGCATAACTTAAAGTATTGTAAACTGATCATCTATAGTACTTGATTCTTTTGGGTTATCAGTTTAATATTGGTAATTCTAGTAGATGTTCAATAGTCTTTAATGACTGCTCAGTATAAATTGTGATCCAGACGGATACCTTGATAGCCTTTAAATTCATATATATCAGTTGATTATATTGAATTATTGATCTTATTCCAAGGATTGTTGATATTAATTATTTATGATATTATTCTGAAACTCTGAACTATCTTAGAGATGATTACTTCGATATTTCACACTTGTATTATAAAATTATTACCCTTGTTGTATATTACTTGCTGGGTAATTTGTGTTCATTCTTGCTTATTTAAAACCTTTCAGTTAAGGCGGAACAGGGAGGTGTCTCTGGGAAAGACAAGGGCAAGGCTACTGACTAGCTTGTCCCTTTATGTTTAAATTATTTATGTTGTATTAAGACTATTTGCAGACTATGTTTAAACTTAAGTAGAGTTATGTAATAAGTCTCTATTAGATATTATTATGTAATCTATTAAGTATTGTAGGTTGTGAGACTTGGGGGAATATTTATAATAAATCATTGTAAATTATTCTAAATTAGATCTTTCATTGTGAACGTGTGATTTTAGTTATTTTGGTAATACTTTGAGGAAGTGACGAACCAAATTCGGGTGACCAAGTGGAGGTCAGAATTTGGGGGCGTCACACCTTCTTTGCTCACTCTTGCTTATATAACTATTACAGTTAAGGATGAGAAGGTCGATGTACCTAGCACCAGTAAGGGAAAGGGAAAGATGAACAAGTATTGAAGACTTGTAATATGTTGAGATTTTATTATCAGACTTTAGTTTGAATGATTGTAATGAAGTTTATTTATTTTTCGCATTTGAAT
Source organism: Panax ginseng (assembly GCA_020205605.1). Classification (NCBI taxonomy): domain Eukaryota; kingdom Viridiplantae; phylum Streptophyta; class Magnoliopsida; order Apiales; family Araliaceae; genus Panax; species Panax ginseng. The sequence goes on along the minus strand of CM035142.1, from coordinate 84,296,387 downwards.
GATTGTATGTAAAGGTTAAATAACCTGGGAGATTTTTATTAATGTAATCCCTTAAGGGAAGGTTTGATATTCAATTTTTATTATGATTGGGTAGTTAGATATGAATGTTTTGATTAAGTGAACGCCAAATCTTGAGGTAATGAAGTACGGGGATTTGGGGGTGTCACATGATCTGTCTACGCGGACTACCACATGACAGTTGAAAATTCATTTACAGTTTCGTATATTATTCATTTCAAATTCCTAACTCTAAACTTACTACGATAAGTATTGCTTCTATAATTCCTGAAATGATCAGAAATTCCTTGAGTTTTCTTTTCTGTATCCAAGTTGTCTGTTATGGTTCCTATATTTGATTGGATCTATGTTTTGAACTTTATTCTTAAATTTTGCTCCACAATTAATAATTATGGAGTATTCTTGAACTTGGATAAACTAAATTATGAATCCCTAATCGTGTCCTTTTATCTCATTGGATTCGTTTTTTAAAATATTTTTCATCATCCTCAGTCTTAAATGGTGATACTTGATGAATATCTTTGGCCTGTAGTGCAAAGATGAATGATTACTCGGTGAATATCTTTGGCCGTGAGTGCAAAGAGATTAATGTGTGTTGAGATGAATATGACCAACTGGTGATACAAATGAATATATTTAGCCCGTAGTGCAAAGATGAAATTTTATTCAAAATGTGTATTGTTTGATGTTACAGGCATAAATATTGATGATGGACTTTTAAATTCATAGATGATAGTAGATTTCATTCTCTACTTAACTCTTCTAATGAATTATTATTTTCGCTGCGAATATTGATCTAAAACTAGTTGTCCATTATATTTTATCTGATTTGTTGAAGGCTAATGATAATTTGTTGTTCATTATCTTAGTCATACTATTCTTTACTAGGCTAGTTGAGCTCACCATTTTTCTTTTTATTCCATTTTTCTTCCCAGGATGAGAGAATCTAGCGTGAACTAGTTGGGGTATGGAATGATAGATTAAGATAGTTGTTTAGCAGTCCTCACTATTTTGTAAAATAGTGTATCAATAATTGTAATGAGGACTTATTTGGGTTTGAATATTGTCTAGAAGACAATATTTGTATTTAAACTCACAGTATATGTGTTGCCGTATTTTGCACGACAGTTGTAATAATAAAGTTATAGTTATTTTCTGTACCATGTATTTGGCGACTCAGAATGGGTGATGTATACCTATTTTGGGGGCGTCACAGTTGGTATCAAAGCTTAGGAATATGGTCTCTGGCGATGATCGGGGAATAGAACTAGGAGGGGAGAGACGAGTAAATCCTTCGCTAGTGTGTCCTACCTAAGCTTATTTATTGGTCGGTCATAATATAGGGGTATTATGTGGTATGTCAATTTCTTTAATTAACCCTTGTTTTATGACAGTATTTGAGAATGGAAGTTGAGAATGTTAACAATGGAGTGAATGAGACCGTGGAGACACCTTTAATCACCAACCAAGGGAACGTGCAACAGGAAGGCAATATTCCTCCTGTAAATAACAATATCGAACAAACGATGAATGATAGGATGTTTAGAAGCTTTTTGCAGTTCATGAAAAATCAGACGAGGGAGACTCGTGTACAAAATACGGGTGGAAATGATAGCAACGCGTGGCTTGTCACAGCCAAGCAGTTCAAAAAGTTGGGACCACCAGAATTTATGGGAAAACCGGATCCGATCAAGGCAGAAACGTGGGTTAAACAAATTTACCAAGATATTTGATGTCTTAGGATGCACAAAGGAACAAAAGGTTCCATTCACCACCTTTATGTTCCGTGGTGAGGCAGACTACTAGTAGGAGTCTGTGAAACGTACCCAGCCAGCCGCAATCAACATGTCTTAGAAAACATTTCAAAAACTGTTCAATGACAAGTACTTTCCAGAAAGTATTCATCATATGAAGGAGGTAGAGTTTATTAGACTGGAACAAAACAACATGACGGTGTCCCAGTACGAGGCGAAGTTCACAGAATTATCTAGGTTTGCACCTCATTTGGTAGGGAATGAGGAACGTATGACGCGGATGTTTCTGAGAGGTCTGAAACCCAAGATTCGGCAATATCTTATTTCTCACAAATTTTCTCTATATTTAGATGTTGTCAACATGGCTCAATTATTAGAGCGAGATAATGAGAATGTTCAACCGAGGGACCACAACCAGGGTCATACAGGTGGCAGCAGCCATCGGAGCAATGATAACCAGCGGGGAGGAAAGATCACGGACAAAAGTGGTAACCACTCGAGTGGTAATCGTGGCCATGATAATAGAAGAAGTGAGTCAGGAGGAGATTTCAAAAAGAGAAGGTACAACAATGATAACGTGAAGACGTCAGCACCAACATCAACCGTTTCTAGGGTAGGAGAACGATCGTCGGTAATATGTTATAAATGCGGGAAAGAGGGACACATCAGCTCAAACTGCCCACAACAATCCAAGGTGTGTTATAAATGTGGAAAGGAAGGTCATATAGCTAGAGATTGTCTTATAGCGAAACCAAGTCCAACGGGGATGGTGACTCCAAAGGCCGTCCTGGACAAGTCAAAGTCGGTGGTTCCTGGAAGGGCGTTTGTCGTGACTACCCAAAATGTGAAGAACCCGAACGAGGTGATCACGGGTAAGCTAATCATAAACTCTTGCGATGTTTATACCTTATTAGATACCGGTTCTACTCATTCTTTTATCTCTCCTACATATTCTCAACGTTTGAAATTGACTCCGGAGAAATTAGACTTTGACTTATCTGTTAAAAATCCGTTAGGAGAAACTTTCGTTACATCCACTATTTATAAATCTTGCTTGATCCAAGTTGGTACTATCACATTACCTGTCGATCTTATTTCTTTTTAAATACTTGTATTTGATGTGATTTTAGGAATTGATTAGTTAACCACTCATCATGCTAAAATTGATTATTTTTCATAAGGTTGTTAGTTTTCATATTCCTAACCAACCTGTTATGCGAATTCAAGCAACCAAACCACTAAAGTCAATCATTGTCATATCAAGCCATAAAGCTATTCGTTTATTAAAAAATGGGTGTCAAGCTTTCTTAGCCCATGTCACGGACTTGAACAAAAACACGTCAGATTTGAATAATATTTCTGTTGTTAGTGAATTTGCTGACGTATTTCCTGAAGAACTTCTCGGTCTACCCCCAGAACGTGAAGTTGAATTCTTTATTGACCTTGAACCTGGTACAAAGCCCATTTCTAAAACCCCATATCAAATGACTCGTATTGAACTTCAGGAGTTAAAGGTCCAACTACAGGAGTTGTTGGACATCGATTTCATTCGTCCTAGTACATCTCCTTGGGGTGCTCTTGTTTTATTCGTAAAGAAGAAAGATGGGAGTATGCGACTTTGTATTGACTATTGGGAATTAAAAAAGATCGATCTTCGTTCTGGATATCATCAACTGAAGATTAAAACTGAGGATATTCTGAAGATTGCTTTCAGAACTCAGTATGGGCATTATGAATTCTTAGTCATGTCTTTTGGACTAACTAATGCTCCTGCTGCTTTCATGGATATGATGAACCGTGTGTTCAAGGAATATTTGGATCAGTTCTTTGTTATCTTTATTGATGACATCCTCATCTATTCCAAAAGCCATAAAGATCATGAGCGCCATTTGAAGCTAGTACTTCAAAGGCTTCGCGATAACAAGCTATATGCCAAGCTGAAGAAATGCGATTTCTGGCTTAAAAAAGTAGAATTCCTTGGGCACGTGGTGTCAAAACATGGAGTATCTGTTGACCCAGCGAAGATTGAAGCAGTACAAAGTTGGGATCAACCGAAGTCGGTGACTAAAGTACGTAGCTTTCTGGGCTTAGCTGGTTATTATCGGAGATTCGTGGAAGGATTTTCTCGAATCGCTACTCTATTAACTCAGCTGACTCGGAAAGATACAAAATTTGTATGGAGAGAGGAATGCGAGAAGAGTTTCCAAGAGCTCAAGAGGAGACTCATTTCGGCACCTGTTCTGACAATACCATCTGGTTCGGATGGATTTGTTATCTACAGTGATGCTTCAGGCAAAGGGTTAGAATGTGTTCTCATGCAACATTGGAAAGTCATAGCCTATGCCTCGTGACAACTCAAAGAATATGAGAGGAATTATCCTACTCATGATCTAAAGTCAAGCAAGTGATCGTTTTGCGTTGAAGATCTGGAGACACTACCTGTATGGGGAGAAAGTGGAGATCTATACAGATCATAAAAGCCTCAAATATTTCTTCACCCAAAAGGAACTCAACATGCGGAAATGACGTTGGCTCGAGCTATTGAAAGATTACGATCATACCATCTAATACCATCCTGGAAAAGCAAACGTGGTAGCTGACGCATTGAGTAGAAGATCATATGCGGGTACGAGTGCGATGTTGTTAACACAAAGGCCCATTTTGTATGACTTGCAAAGGATGGAGATAGAGGTAAAGGCTCTAAGTACCCACGTGATGATATCAAACATACAAGTAGAACCGACTTTAATCGATAAAGTTAAAGCTACTCAAGCTACGGACTTGGAGTTGATGAGTATGAAGAAGAAAGTGCAAGAAGGTGTTATTCCAGAAGCAAGAATCGACGAAGAAGGAATACTTCGAGTCAATTCTAGACTTTGTGTTCCTAACGATTCTGACTTAAAGCATAGAATCATGATGGAGGCATACAACACACCATTTTCAATCCATTCTGGGAGTACCAAAATGTATCATGATCTTCGACATACATTTTGGTGGAGCAATATGAAGAGAGAGATCGTGGAGTTTATCTCGAGGTGTTTAACTTGTTAACGTATAAAGGTGGAGCATCAAGTGCCAAAAGGTCCATTGCAACCACTTGGGATTCCAAAATGGAAGTGGGAACACATTACCATAGATTTCGTTACGGGTCTTCCCAAAGTTTCTCAAGGCATAGATGCGATTTGGGTTATTGTTGATAGATTAACCAAATCTACTCATTTCTTGCCGATATGGGAGACTTATTCCCTTGAACGTCTTGCTCGTATGTACGTGAATGAGATTATGAGATTGCATGGCATGCCAGTATCCATAGTTTTGAATTGTGACCCAAGATTCACTTCATGATTTTGGGTTAGTTTGTAGAAAGCTATGGGCACAGATTTACGATTCAGTTCGGTATACCATCCTCAAACGGACGGGAAATCAGAAAGGACTATTCAAACTATTGAAGATCTATTAAGACTATGTGTCCTAGATTTCAAAGAGATTTAGGATAAGTACCTACCATTGGTGGATTTCTCCTACAACAACAATTATCAGGCAAATATAGGTGTGGCTCCATTTGAAGCATTATATGAAAGAAAGTGTCACTCTCCAGTATGTTGGGATGAGGTGAGAGAAGCAACATTCTTGGGACCAGAGTTGGTACGAATGACTACAAAGAAGATCCAAATGATCCGACAACGTGTACAAACGGCACAAGATCGACAAAAGAGTTATGCGGATCTTCATCGAAAGGACGTGGAATTTAATATTGGAGATCATGTATTGTTACGTGTTGCTCCATGGAAGGGAGTTACAAGATTTGGGAAGAGAGGAAAGCTCAATCCACGATTTGTTGGTTCATTTGAAATTCTTGACCGAATAGGAAATGTGGCCTATAGACTCAAGATTACCTCCAAGCATGTCTCGTGTTCATAATGTTTTCACATATATGTGCTTCAGAATATGTGAAAGACCCAAACCACATTATTGAGTTAGAACTGATGAGATAACCAAGATTTAAACGACGAGGAGGTACTGTCAAGATCTTGGATAGGAAGGAGCATGTCCTACGCACAAAGATTATATCACAAGTTAAAGTTTTTTGGAGGAACCATGCTATTGAGGAAATGACCTGGGAGTTAGAATCGAAAATGAAAACGAGGTATCTTCACCTTTTCGAAACACCAGGTACGTACGTCAATTTCGAGGATGAAATTTTATAAGGAGTGGAGGTTGTAAGACCCCAACTTTTTATAAATAAAATCGAACTTCCTCTAATTATTATTGTGAATAATAAGGTGTTAATTTGATATAATGCTTTGGTTATGGGTGAAATATGAAAATTTTGCAAAATAAGCAAGTGGTTATAAAATATTCATTGTTGTACGGGGAATATTCATTTTGTCGTGGAATATTCTTGCTGTCGGAGAATATTCGTACGATGGTGCACCCATTTGTGGGCCCCATAATGGAAACAGTCGGATGAATAAAACGACAAGTTTGAGTTTTTATAAATAACGGCGTAATTGATACCGTTAAACTGTTGAAATACCCGTTGATAAAAGTACAGTAATACGCGTGGTTGTATAGTAGCACACGGTATTGATTATTGATGCTTACGTGAGAAGTCACTCAGTTATACTCAATTATTGTTATAATAATTGTTGCATAGTATCTCACGTTATTTGATTCAATTATTGTCACAGTATCATCTGTATAATATTGTATATTATTTAATCAATAATTGAGACGACAAAGTTATTCATATTATTATTTACAATATTAACGATGTCTAGAAAGTTCTGTCGAGGAGAGGTTTGGTCACCTAATTACGCGCCAATAGGGAGAAATCCTTATTGAAAAGCCCCCTCTTTCCTGGGAATGATCTAGTTGTTAAATATTGTGAGTTATAATATTAATGATGAATAATTCTTAATAGATTAAAAATGTGTTTATTAAAGATAAGTGATTTGTGGTAATAATTTATTCAATTTTTGATATAAATAGAGGGGTTTGTTATGAGGTGTTTGTTATAAGTTTGGCTTATTATTCCATGAGGGGATGTGCTAATTTTTCAGACCGTTGGTTGAAGATATTATTGTAAATCAATATGGACTGCTGGTGGAAATTTATAATAGTAAATCAATATGGATCGTTGGTTTAAAGTTTAAATAGTAAATCAGTATGGACCATTGCTTTAAGTTTTAATAGTAAATCAATATGGACCGTCCGTTTAAAAGTAAATTAATCTGGGTCGTTCATGAATTAGTTACTATTCAGTCCTTTTTCCTATAAATAGAAGTTCATTCCTTCATTAGTTCTTACGAATTCACTGAAAATCTAGAGAGAGAAACCGTAGAGAGCAAGAAGAAGAGTATTCTGCTACTACTCTACTTCAGTATTCAATCTTCTACTAAGGTAAGGGATATTAGTTGTTGTATTCATAAGGGGTATTATTTCTTTCGTATTCATGAAGAGAGTTATTTTCTTTCAATACTCGTAAGGGTTGTTATTTCATTTTTTATTATTCTGTTGAAATAACATGTCTACGTGGACTACCGCATGCATGGTTAAATCTTTTCATTATTCAATTATTTATTATTCTATTGGAATAACCTGTCTACGCGGACTACTGCATGCATGGTGAAATCTTTTTGTTATTCTATTCTTTATTATTCTGTAGGAATAACGCTTCATGGACTCATCGCATGCTCGGTGAATAACCCTTCGTATTCAATTGTTATTAAATTGTGGAAATGATCTGTCTACGCGAACTACCGCATGACAGTTCAAAATTCATTTACAGTTTCGTATATTATTCATTTCGTATATTATTCATTTACTACGGTAAGTATTGCCTCTATAATTCCTGAAATGATCAGAAATTCCTTGAGTTTTCTTTTTTGTATCCAAGTTGTCTGTTATGGTTCTTATGTTTGATTGGATCTATGTTTTGAACTTTATTCTTGAATTTTGCTCCACAATTGATTATTATGGAGTATTCTTGAGCTTGGATAAACTAAATTATGAATCCCTAATCGTGTCCTTTTATCTCATTGGATTCGTTCTTTAAAATATTTTTCATCATCCTCAGTCTTAAATGGTGATACTTGATGAATATCTTCGGCCTGTAGTGCAAAGATGAATGATTACCTGACGAATATATTTGGCCCGTAGTGGAAAGATGAACATGTGTTGAGATGAACATGACCAACTGGTGATACAAATGAATATATTTAGCCCGTAGTGCAAAGATGAATATTTGATTCAAAATGTATATTGATTGATGTTATAGGGATAAAATATTAATTATGGACTTTTAAATTCATAGATGATAGTAAATTTAATTCTCTACTTAACTCTTCTAATGAATTGTTATTTTCGCTCCGAATATTGATCTAAAACTGGTTGTCCATTATATTTTATCTGATTTGTTGAAGGCTAACGATAATTTGTTGTTCATTATCTTAGTCATAATATTCTTTACTAGGCTAGTTGAGCTCTCCCTTTTCCTTTTTGTTCCATTTTTTTCTCAGGAAGAGAGAATATAGCGGGAACTAGTCGGGGTATGGAATGATGGATCAAGATAGTTGTTTAGCAGTCCTCACTATTTTATAAAATAGTGTATCAATAATTATAATGAAGACTTATTTGGGTTTGAATACTGTCTAGAAGACAATATTTGTATTTAAACTCACAGTATATGTGTTGTCGTATTTTGCACGACAATTGTAATAATAAAGTTGTAGTTGTTTTCTGTACCATGTATTTGGTGACTCAGAATGGGCGATGTATACCTATTTTGGGGGCGTCACATCTTACATAATAGTTTCGACTAATTTTACATCAAAAATAGGATATCTTCGACGAAACTTTTCGCTAGAATTATTTCATCGATTGTAAGCTGGATTAATGCCGATAGAAGTTTCTCTCAGAAATATCCATTTTTCTGTCAGAAATATTATTTTTTTTAAAACTATTAAACTATAATCTCAACGAACTTTTCCGTCGAGATTACTTGAATTTTTTAAAAAAAATAAAATTTTAAAATTGCAGTTTCCAAGTTTTTAAACCCTATTTTTGTACATGTAACCTGCTTTATTCCAACAACACATACAATAATATATTTCGCATACAATATAATTATAAAAAAAAGGTTTTATCTTATCAAACATGTACATACACTAAGCTAACAAGTGTCAATATGAAGTAACTCATCAACAATAACAAATATACGATAATGTTTTATAAATTAAATAATATAATTTACAAAACTCATCTGAGACTCAACTAAACTATAATTTTTACAATTATATTACATTATTTCATTTAATTTCATGTAATATAATTTAATTTAATTTAATTATTTTAATTAAGTTATTTCATTTTATTTTATTTTTTAAAATTTATTTTGTATTATATTATATTGCATTAGTATATTTTTTAAAAAATTTATTGATATGTTATCATATTATATTTAATTTAATTTATTCTATTTAAATTTAAATTCTTTTTGTATTATATTATACTATTTAATTATTTTAAATTAAATTAATTGATTTATTTTGTATTATATTACTTTTTATTATTATTATGTAAAAAACTTAGTAAATGCTACTTAGTTTATTTTAAGGCTGAATAATATTTATGTCTCTTAAAGTTGTCATCCACTTTCAAAGTCGTTCCTAAACTTCATTTTTCATCAGTTAGGTCCTTAAATTGCCATTTTGTTGGCGTTTCCGTTCCTTCAACTCGATTTGACATCATGCCAACCCAACCAAATTTGACCCAACCCGACCCAATTTGACCCATCCCCAATTTTTAATATTTTAAAATAAAAGATTATTTTAAAATAATAAATAAATTTAATATTTATAATAATAATTATATTTAATATTTTAAAATAAAATATTATTTTTAAAATAATAATATTTTTAATATTTCAAAATAAAATATTTATTTTAATATTTTAAAATAATTATTATTTTTAATATTTTATAATAAAATAAAATTTTAAAATAATAATTATTTTAAAATTTTATAATAGAATATTATTTTTAAAATAATAATTTCTAATTTTTAACCTAAAATTATAATTATTTTAAAACTTTTTTTAATTTAATTTTACAAAAAATGAATCAATTTTTTATTTATCTTTTACTCTTTTTTTATTTTTATTTTTATTTTTAAAATTCTAATATTAAGAATAAATATAATAATGGTAAAGATATTAACTCTTTTTTTGAAAATAAAGTTTTACATAAAAATGAAAATATCTACTTTATTTTTAAAAAATAAAATTTTATTTTCTTATGTAATTTTTTTGAATCTATATTTTGTGAAACTTTACTCATTTTTGAAAAAATAAAAGTTTGAATATTTTTCCTTAGAATAATAATTATTTTTATAACTTTTTGAAAATAATATTTGTTTTAAATATAAAAATTATTATTATATTTGAAATATTTTCAAAAAATATCTTATTTTAAAATATTAATAAAATTATTATTTTAAAATTACTTTTAAAATGTTAAAAATAATAATTATTTAAAAATATTAAATATAATTATTATTTTAATTTTTAAATATTAAAATAACTATTTTATAATAATTATTTTATTTTAAAATATTAAAATAATAATTTATTTTAAAATATTAAATATGATTATTATTTTAAAATATTAAATATAATTATTATTTGAAAAACAATATTTTATTTTAAAATATTAAGAATTGGGGTTGAGTCAAACTGGGTCGGGTTGAGTCAAAATTGGTTAAAACGGGTCGGCTTGATGTTAAATTGGGTTGAAGGAACGGCAACGCCAACAAAATGTCACTTTAAGGACCTAGTTGATAAAAAATTAATTTTAAGGACGACTTTGAAAGTGAGTGGCAACTTGGAGGGAAAGAAATGTCATTCAACCTTTATTTTAATATTGAGAAACTATGTTAATAAAACATAAACAAAATATGTGGGGCCCACATATATGACAAAAGTTGCAATTGAACAATTCTGATAGAAATTCAGTCGGAAATTTCGTTGAAAGTAGCAAATATGACAATATTTCACAAGACCAATACCAATACCAATACCAATACCAATCAATCAACAAATCCAATAAACAACCAACAAAAAATGCAAGAAATATAAGTAATATCAGCCTCATAAATAGCAAATAATTTGATTTTCTACACTAACATCAGTTTCAATATCAAATTATGAACATGCAAATTGCACAGATTAAACCCAACTTGAATCAATTATTAGATTTATCAGTAATATCAGTAACATAAAAAAAAAATTAAGCTAACATGACAAATTGAATGACAAGGCTCCAATTTCAGCTAACATTCAACTCAATATGCAGATTCCCAATTTCAGAAGAAAAAAAATTTGAATGAGAAGGCTTCAATTTCAGTATGCAATATTCAAAAAATTGAATTGAACTCAATATGGAGATTCCAATTTTCAAATTCCCAATTTTAGATTCAACAATTATTCAGAATTACCAATTTCATTACATGACAAATTGGGGAACGAAATTATTAAAATTTCAGTTTGAATAAGTATGGTAATAAATGAGAATTTAAAGGTATTATAAATAATTGAGATTATATTTAATGTTATCTAATAATTTTTTTAATTTTTGTGCACAACTCTAAAACGTCATATATTATAAGACGGAGGGAGTATTAACACAGAAAGTGGTATAGCTCATCATACAAAAAAAGTTAATATAAACATATTAGTGCAAAAATCATTTTTTTAACTGTTTAATTTATTCAACGTGAAAAAGAAAAGAAAAAAGTTGGGTATAATTCAAAAGTTCATAAATGACCCTTCAGCTAATATTGTCTTAAAAAAACATTATTATGCAAGAACTCAAATGCCATCGGAGTTGTTGAAGTTTGACCTAATGCAGTTACTGATGGAAAATTCGTGAAATTTGAGTTTGACAACTGTTACTCAGAAAGGGTGTAAACGAATTGAGTCGAATTAAATATTGAGTTGTTCAGATTTGATTCACAAAATTTATAGAGTATAAAATAAGATTTGATTGAGGCTCATTTAGCTACCGAGTCGAGCACGATTCCGAGTCGAGCCCGAGCAGTTTAAACTTTTCGAACGAATATGATCCGAGTATCAATAAAAACTTATAATTTGTGGATTTTCGAGTAATTTATCGAACTTTAAAATGTGCTCATATTTGACTCATTTATATTTCGAGTCGAACTCGAATCGAACTTTTAATCGGCGAAGCATCTTAATTAGTTCTCTAAATCGTTTCTTAATTTTACTGGCCTTACTTAGAAGGCAGAGTTGACTTAGAACTTAGAAGTGACATGAATCAAGTGTGACAGAGTTAGGACAGAGGCACAAAATGACATGATTGTTCCACTTCTCCTATATATATATATATAAAAGCACAATCCTTAAACTATTCCTTGCATCAGAATTTCAATGAGTCTAAATGAAACAACCCGGGTCAAATTCCGATTCTGGAATAAATCTCGGGTCAAATCCTAAGTCCGAATCGAATTAAATCCATCAAAATAAGGCTTCAACTACTAGCTCAATAGTATCTTCTTGGGTCATCTTAGCCCACCACAGGCTCCCAAAATGTCGTGACTTGAAGGTACTTATTAGTAATAACTTATTTCCTTATATGCAGACAAATTTTTCCCTATCTTTCGATGTGGAGGGTGTTATAAACTCCCCACTTAAATTTCGACGTCCCGTCAGAATCGATCACACACACTACCAAAGATCTTTGTCTCTAGCCATTGTGGGATAATATCCATTGTGGGATAATACCACCAAATTTTCGTGTCCCCACCCTCCAAGAACCCGATCGGATGACCCGACCCGAAGCTTTCGAGAGTCGGCTTTGATACCATATGAAACAACTCGGTCAAATCCTAAATCGGAATAAATCTCGGTCAAATCCCAAGTCCGAATCGAATTAAATCCATCAAAATAAGGCTTCAACTACTAGCCCAATAAGTATCTTCTTGGGTCATCTTAAATTGGCACCACAGGCTCCCAAAATGTCATGACTTGAAGGTCTTATTGGTAGTAACTTATTTCCTTATATGCAGACAAATTTTTTCCCTATCTTTCGATGTGGGACTGGGGTGTTTCACTAAATATGGGAAAGCTTTTCCACACAAAGGCACTGCCAGTGCTAGTAGTGATTATGTTGGTTATGGCAGGAATGGTGCAGCATAGTAAGGGGCTTAGTTGTGGGAATATTTTCTTCTCCTCATTGATTCAGATGATACTTTGTAGGGCAGCACTTGCTCCATTTAGCCCCATTCAACCAAGTGAGGACTGCTGTGCTGCTGTTAAATCTCTCGGCCAGGCTTGTTTGTGTGTGCTCATAAACGGCCCTCCGATTTCAGGCGTTGATCGCAACATGGCATTGCTGCTTCCTGACAAATGCACTACTAATTTTGAACCATGTAACTCTCTCTCTCTCTGTTACTAAACATCACATAAACATAATGAATTTTTAAGGATTATAATTTCGAGATTATATTTTGATGATTATAATCTCAAGACTATTAATTTTAAAATTAAATATTTCTAACCACATGTTTATTTTTGGCTGAATGACACTTCTGTCCCTCCAAGTTGCCACCCACTTTCAAAGTCATCCATAAGGTTTAATTTTGTCAATTAGGTCTTTAAAGTGGCATTTTGTTGGCGTTTCTGTTCCTTCAACCTAATTTGACCTCAATCCGACCCATTAACCAATTTTGTCCCAATCCGACTCAGTTTGACCCAACCCAAATTTTTAATATTTTAAAATATAAAATTATTTTTAAAATAAATTTAAAATAATAATTATATTTAGCATTTAAAAAAAAGTTTCATACCATACAATTAACTTAAATTTTTGTTAGTATTTTTAAGAGCATTTTTATAATTGCAGTCTTTATTTTAACTTACTTATAAAAGCACTTTTGTCAAAATTAAGTATATTTAAAAATTATTTATCTCATCGCACCGCGCACAGGTCCGCCAAAGGTGCACTAACAATATTGATCAATTCCTTTAGTTTCTTTTTCAGCTTTTGTGAAGCTGCAGATTAAATGCTATTTGTTTCTTTGGTGCAGGTGAAATTCTGAAGTAAAAGTATGCTCAGACTTCAGAGTATTATAGTAGGAGAATAGTTTTAGGAACAAATGAGTGTGGAGATCTAGCTCCTATATGCCTGTCCATACTACATTCCAGTGCTGTTTTGTCAAATGTTGAGAATATTAACTAAATATATGATGTGTGATCTTAATCTAATTTACTTGGGAGCTTATATATGTTTCACTACATTCATATATCTTACAAATGCAGGAGCAAAAAGAAGGGTTGAGAATTACAATGCTAAACTAAAAATAATACTCCCTCATCTTTTACAAAAAGAGTATCATTTATTAAAGGTTTAAATATAATTTATTATCCTAAACTATAGGTCATATTCCACTTCGGTTATCCACCTTTTAATTTTGTCAATTAGATGATTGAACTATCAATTTTTTTCACTTTGACTCAATTAAGTCTGCCACGTCATAAATTGATGACGTGGCTCGCTGACTAGACAAATCTATGCTGATGTGTACTAAAAAAAATTAAGTTTTCAAATTTTTTTATTATATTAGAGGACAAAAATGTGACGCCTCCAAAATAGGTATACATTACCCATCTTGAGTCGCCAAATACATGTTACAAAATTCATATACAACTTAATAATACAATTGTCGTGTAAAATACGACAAGACATAAACTTAGAGTTTTAAAACGAATATTGTCTTCTAGACAGTATTTAACTCAAATAGAGTCCTCAATACATTTATTATCACACTATTTCATAGAATAGTGAGAACTACTAATGCTATATCATCGACCGAGTCACTCCGGTTCTCAAACTAGTCCCATTACGTTCTCATTTCTGAAGAGGACAATGAAAGCAAAAGGGTGAGCTCAACTAGCCCAGTAAAAAATATTATGACTAAGATAATGCAGAATAATTTATCTTTAGCCTTCAACAGTGTTAAACTGATAAAATATAACAAATATCAAGTTTAACTGCAGCGGAACAAGCAATCCATTAGAAGAGTCAAGTAGAGAATAAAATCTACTATCTTCTATGATTTAAAAAGGTTTTTCATCACTTTTATCGCTGAGACTCAGTTTAATAAATAATCCACATCATCCCTGCTCTACAGCCAAAGATATTCATTAGTATCACGACCACAAATTATTCATGCACCACGGGCCAAGGATATTCGTGTATTCATCAACCGAATTTCACGCTCCAACCGAATTTTCTATCTTTCTGAGTCAGCTGAGTTAATGGAGTAGCGATTCGAGAAAACCCTTCTACGAATCTCCGATAATAATCAGCTAAGCCGAGAAAGCTACGCATTTTCGATCACTAATTTAGGTTGCTCCCGACTTTGAATAGCTTCAATCTTTGTTTAAGTCAACATATATTTAATGACTTGATACTACGTGCCCAAGGAATACTACTTTCTCAAGCCTGAACTCGTATTTCTTCAACTTGGCATAAAGCTTGTTTTCACGAAGCTTTTGGAGTATCAGCCTTAAGTGTTGCTCATGATCTTCACGGCTTTTGGAATATATGAGGATGTCATCAATAAAGACGACCACAAAGTGATCCAAATATTCCTTGAATACTCGGTTCATCATATCCATGAAGGCAACAGAAGCATTAGTCAATCCAAAAGACATGACTAGGAATTCATAATGCCCGTACCGAGTTCTGAAAGCCGTCTTTGTAATGTCATCGGTTCTAATCTTTAACTGATGATATCCGGAACGAACATCGATCTTTGAAAAGAATTTGGTGCCTTACAACTGGTCAAACAGATCATCAATACGTGGCAATGGGTACCTATTCTTGATGGTGACATGATTCAACTCCCGATAATTAATACAAAGTCGCATACTCCCATCTTTCTTCTTCACGAATAGAACAGGAGCACCCCAAGGAGACGTACTAGGAGGAATGAAACCAATGTCTAACAATCCTGCAATTGGGTCTTTAACTCCTGAAGTTTTATAGGAGCCATTCGATATGGGGCTTTGAAAAGGGGTTTTGTACCAGGTTCAAGGTCGACACAAAATTCAATTTCTCGCTCTGGGGGTAGGCCAGGAAGTTCTTCAGGGAATACGTCATGAAATTTATTAACAACAGAAATATCATTCAAAACTAACGTATTTTTGTTTAAATCCGTGACATGAGCTAACAAAGCTTGACATTCTTTTTTCAATAAACGAATAGCTTTATGGCTTGAGATGACAGTGATTTATTTTAATGGTTTGGTTTCTTGAATTCGCATAATAGGTTGGTTAGGAATATATGAAAGCTAACAACCTTACGAAAATAATCAATTTTTGCATGATGAGTAGTTAACCAATGAATCCCTAGAATTACGTCAAATGCAAGTATTTTCAATGAAATAAGATCGACAGGTAATGTGAGGGTACCGATTTGAAGCCAACAAGACTTATAAACAGTGGATGTAATGAAGGTTTCTCCCAACGGAGTTTCAACAGATAAGTCAAAGTCTAATTTCTTGAGTCAAATTTAAACATTGAAGTAAGTACGAGAAATAAAAGAATGGGTAGAACCAGGGTATCAAATAAGGTATAGACTTTGCTAGAGTTTATGATCAGCTTACCTGTGATGACCTCGTTCGGGTTCCTTGTTTTTTGGGAGGTCACGGTAAACGCTCTCTCTTGAACTACCGGCTTTGACTTTTCTGGGACGACCTTTGGTTCCTCCATCCCAGCTGGACTTGTCTTCGATGCACGACAAAATCGGGCTAGGTGACCATCTCTTCCATAATTATAACACTCTTTGGACGGCATCGTGCAGTTTGGACTGATGTGTCCCTACCCTTCGCATTTGAAGCATATGATAGGTGGTCGTTCTCCTTCCTTAACAACGGGTGCTGGTGCTGACGTCTCTCCATCATTGTTGAATCTCCTCTTCTTGAAATGTCCACTCTTATTGTCTTGGCCATGAATACTACCGAAGTGGTTACCATTTTTGGCATGTTGATTCCCTCCACGTTTGTTGTCACCGCTTCGATGACTGCTACCACTGGTATTATCATTTTGTCAGCTGCTCTCTCTTGGTTGGGTTGACTCATTATCACGTTCCAATAACTGAGCCCTATTCACAACATCTGAATACAAGCAAAGTTTGTGAGAGATAAGTTATTGACGTATCTTGGGTTTCAAACCTCTTAGAAACATCCGCGTCATTCTCTCCTCATTATCAACTAAGTGGGACGCAAACCGGGACAACTCAGCAAACTTGGCTTCTGTACTGTGACACGGTCATGTTGTTTTGCTCCAAAGATTTCTACCTCTTTCATGTGACGAATACTTTCGGGAAAGTACTTGTCGTTGAAGCAGTTCTTGGAACTTCTCCCAAGACATCTTTCTTGGTCAAGGTTGAGTACGCGCTTCTGATTTCCACCAAGAATGCTTCACGCGCAACATGAATGTGGCAAAGGAACCTTTGCTCCTCGGAGCATCCCAAGACATCAAATATCTTGTTGATCTGTTTTATCCACGTCTCGCCTTTAAGTGGTTTTGGCTCTCAAAAAACTACTGGTGGTCCCAGCTCCTTAAACTGCTTAGCGTTGACCGTCCGAGAAGTTGCCGGTGTTTCCACCTCATATTTGGACATGAGTCTCTCTTGCACGATGTTGCATGAATTGCGAGAAAGCCCTCGAACATTCTATCGTTCATCATTTGGTCGGTGTTGTTTGTTGCGTGAGAGGATTGTTGCCTTCGATGATGCACATTATTACGATTGTTGATCCGTGGAGACTCAACGGTCTCCTGTGCTCCATTGCTATTCTCAACATTCTCAGATGTCATTTTTAAATACTTCCACAAAACAAGGGTTAATTGACATGTCACATATTATCCCTATACTATGACTGACCAATTAAATACTGAAAGGTCAATAATAATCTAAAAGGGGGGTTGAATAGATTATTACCAGTTAAAAAATTTAGTTTAAGCCTTTTTAAATTTTTAGTTATTAATTAATAATTTTAGCAATTAGCATGTAAGATAATAAAAATTTAATCACAATACACAGAGATTTATCTGGTTCACAACATACACCCCTTGGTATGTTGCTACGTCCAGTCTCAAGTCCCTACTTGGAACTTGAGATCCTATTACTATCAGTAATAAAAACTCCTTCAACAGGTGAAGAAGCCTTTACAAAGTTTTATAGACAAACTTCTAACTATTCAACTATTCTATCTTGGACAGCAAGCTCCCCGCTCCTTCCTCAAGTCTAAGTGTACCACCTCTTTGAGATTAGTTCTATTCTATGCTCTGGTCTTAAAATAACAGCCTCTTCCTCACCTCACAAGTACAATAGAGACCCAACTTCCTGCTGACCTCTCTAAGACTCTGGTCTTGGTCGAAGAATTACTCGTCTTTCTCACAGGTACATAAAATAAATTAACTCTAATCCTTTCTTTGTTTACAAATGAGTTTACAACAAATTGCTTCTTGAATAAGCTGATACAAGTTAAGTACAGAGTAATGCTTCTCAAATAAACAGATAGAAGGTTAAGAACAAATATTCCAATATAAAAGTTCAAGGACTTTTATAAGCTTCTTTAAAGAAGATAGAACTTTTTGTTTAGATCCACTTATGCTTCTGACTAAGCAAGTATATGATATTAAAGCAATTTATAAAGAATTAACAATTCTATAAAATAAAGAGTGTTTTTCTATGGATAATATAGAATTGTTTCTTAGTTAGTTCTTACCAAGTATTATATGAATTAATTTTATAAATCAATACTTGTATCAAATCAAATAATAAGTATAATATCAGTTAAGCACAAATTGATATAACAAGTATTATTTGTTTAACTCAAATAATATATAAGAATATTTTATCTATTATGTGAACTTTTATAGATAATGTCACTTAGTACTATAAGGAATCGTACGGTTCAAATTCCTCTTGATAGAGGTGTATCTCCGTAGCCTTGCGACATCTAAGTATGACAAAATTTATAATTTTCACAATTGATATTTATATAAATATTTTCTATAGACCACTACGATTCTCAAATCCGATTTGGATGACTACTCTTTTTGGAGCAGTATCTCAATGCTATTTTGAGCTATCAAGTGTCGTGTCTATTTTAGAATACTTATATAAATAATGTCGATAAAAGGTTACTGAAGACTATAAGGAATCGTATGGTTCGAATTCCTCTCCGTAGAGGTGTATCTCCGTAGTCTTGCGGCGCCCAAGTATCCTTTTATTTGACAAATAGATGGAATATGGATATATAGGATTGTGTAGAACAATGTGTATTTGTATATCTATTGATATAATGCAAGTAAGAAATAATTCAATAGAAATTAGACTTATCTCAATACTTGGACCAATTTTTCTCTTCAAAAATAATAAGAACTTTTGTAAGAAGAGATATGAAGCTTTAAAGAGAATGTAGGTAAGGAGAGTATGATTTTCTTTTTATTAAATTGGTAAAAACCAAATGAATGAAATAATCCCTATTTATAGAATTTTTGAAGTCGGGGTAAAATTGTAATTTTGAAAACTGATTTTTTTGAATGCACAGTTTTGATCAATAAAATTTGAAATTAATAGATCAGATTAAAAGTAATTTCCACCAACTGATCATTTATTTCTTATTTGACCAACACGCTAACACATGCCAGCTAACATATACACGGTTTTGATGTCCCGAAAAGCATGTCACTTATACACACTTGGCAGCACATGTATATATATATATATATATTTTTTAATGTTGCTTACTCATTATAACTTAGGCGCATGCATGCTTTGTTAAACCATATGTTAGTATAGTATAGTATATATATATATATATATATATATATATATATATATATATATATATATATATATATATATTAAAGGTAATATATAAGTGTATTATGTTTTAGTATAAAATTTTTTGCCCAACTTTAGTTTAGAAAAGAAATAGGGTTTTCTTGCCTTGAATAATATATGAATTAATTTATTTAAAACTTGACATAATTTATCAAGGTAAATAACAAATTAATTCAAGTAAAAAAGAAAATAATAAAATAAATAAATAATTAAATATTTATTTAAAACATAATTGTTATCATCAAAATATATAAAAAAAATTATACCTATCAAATACCAAATAAACTTAGGTAGGTCATACTAGCGAAGGAATTTCCCATCTCTCCCCTCTTAGTTCTTGTCTCACATCTCAGCCAGGGATCATATCTCTAAGCTTTGATACCAACTGTGACGCCCCCCAAAATAGATATATATCACCCATCTTGAGTCGCCAAATACATGGTACAAAATTCAAATACAACTTAATAATACAACTGTCGTGTAAAATACGACAAGACATAAACTGAGAGTTTTAAAACGAATATTGTCTTCTAGACAGTATTCAACTCAAATGGAGTCCTCAATACATTTATTATCACACTATTTCATAGAATAGTGAGGACTACTAATGCTATCATCTGGACAGTCACTCCGTTCTCCGACTAGTCCCGGCTACGTTCTCATTTCCTGAAGAGGACAATGAAAGTAAAAGGGTGAGCTCAACTAGCCCAGTAAAAAATATTATTACTAAGATAATGTAGAATAATTTATCGTTAGCCTTCAACAGTGTTAAACTGATAAAATATAACAAATATCAAGTTTAACTGCAGCGGAACAAGCAATCCATTAGAAGAGTCAAGTAGAGAATAAAATCTACTATCTTCTATGATTTAAAAAAAAATTTCATCACTTTTATCATTTGAGACTCAAACAATAAATAATCCACATCATCCCCCACTACTGACAAGGATATTCATTAGTATCATGACCACAAATTATTCATGCACCACGGGCCAAGGATATTCGTGTATTCATCAATGGTCATGATCATGCCAACAATTGTCCATCAATGCGGGCCAATGAGGACCTTTACCACATCATTTGTAACATTACAGTCATGATTATACCGAATAATCCCTGGTCATAATCATACCAAGTCCATCTATGCACTACAGGCCACAGATGACTTTCAACAGAATATAAACATGAGGATGATGACAATGATATAGGAATTCAATAAAATAAGTTCAAGAATAAATTTTTAAATATTTATAATCTAATTTATCCAGAAATCAATAACGTCCAAATTGTCAACATGATACTACTTTGTGGAATAAAATTCAAGAATAATATTATACCAAAAATAATTTGGACCGAAAACGAATCAATTTTTATCATAAATAGTACCCCGGGTGAATAGTACTCGAGTGAATAGTATCCTGTGAATAGTACTTCGGGAATAGTAATCCTGTGAATAGTACTCCGGCATGAAAAAGTTAAAATTTATCAAGAATGCCCAGAACAATATTTCCATGAAAAGATATTGGATGAAGCGCAAATATCAAGGATATTCTACTAATTTCATGAAGTATAGAAGCCAAAATTTTAACAAAACGAGTACAGAATTCGAAATATGAAACGAAATAATATTACTTACATACTATAGAGTACGGAAGAAAATATTATTTCAAGCGAATATTGAACAAAAATAACATCCCTTACCTTGAAAAGAAGAGTATTCCAACTGGTATAGCGGTGATATTCTTGAAGAAAACTTTCACTGTTTTCTACACTCAAAGTTTTCTAAAACTCTAAAGAAATACGCTCAAGATTATAGAAGAAGAATTATTTGATTCTGGTGTGATTTTCAATTCTAACTTAAGCGCCTATTTATAGGAAAATGCTAGAACGTCATATGAGACTAAAATAATAAAATAATAATAAAAAAATTTCTACGCACATGTATTTGAAAAAAAATTCAGCCACCACAAGTGGGGCCCACTAAAATCAGCCACCTTTCCCAACAACCAAAAGTGGGGCCCACCAATATTTTTAATAAAAATTTTAATTTTTAAAACTTCAATAATTTATAATAAATAGCCCTTTTATCAGAAAAATATGAATTTTATGTCCATTCCAAACGAAATCGAATTCTTTACAACTTTGCAGAAGAAAGTTTTTCCAAATTCCAAATAAAAAATATCCGAATTCCACAAACGGACAATTTTCAACACCTCTTAAAATTCATAACAAATCATACGTTAATTTTTAATGGTTCAAAATTTGTGGACATATACTCCACTTATATATGTATAATATATCCAAAAATCACAACGATCCAACGGTCAGATTAAAATTATAACGCACGCAATAGAATTTAAGAACACCGATTTAATTTTTTTTAATACATCCAATCCGACAAAATAATGATAAAATACCTCAACATTAATTCCTTCATTTATAACCACATAAAATAAATATTTTTCTATCCATCATTTATGTCTACATAAAATAAATATTTCCTTATCATATAAATCAGTAATTAATTATTCAAAAATAATATTACAGAATCACAATAATGACAATCAGGCCGTTCCCAGGAAAGAGGGGGCTTTTCAATAAGGATTTCTCTTCATCGGGCGCCGCAATTAGGTGACCAAACCTCTCCTTGATGTAACTTTCTAGACATTGCCAATAATGCTATCTAATAATATTATTCAAATAATATGAATTATTAATCGATAATGGGAAATATTATGCGTTGACAATTATTGAAACAATAATACTATAAAATATCAACGCAACAATTATTGAATCAATAAAATAAAATATTGAATAAAGAATTATCGTAATAATTTTTGAGTAAGTAGTGCCTTCTCTACGTAAGAATCAATAATTCAAAAAATATATGCAATACTGGTAGTAGCATCTTTATGTAATAACGCGTACATCGTATTTTAACCACCGTGTATTTCAACAAAGTGTTAAGCAGTAGAACTTACGCCGTTATTTATAAAAGCTGAAACTTGTCGTTTTTTTTCATCCGAATGCTTATTCTCATTATGGGGCCCATAAATGATTGTCTTTGTTGCACGAATATTCCCTGACCAATCGAATATAACTTGCGTACTTTGCAAAATTTATAAATATTACCCACAATTATAACATTATATTAAATTCACTCCATAATATTCAAAAATGATATTTATAGAAAATTCATCTTTATTCATAAAAGTTGGGGTCTTACAAAAATATAAATAAACAAAAATCATTAATTAAAAAAAATTATTTGATAAAAGTTAAACAAATAATTTTACAATTTTAAACAAATAATTTTTAAAACAAATATTTAAGCCTTTTAAGAATTACTCACTGGCCTCCATTCTTTAAAATTAGTTTATAATTTTAAGATAAATAGTTAATTATAAAAGCGTAAATAATTCTTTTTTTTATGTATTTAATATTATCAACGATTACTATATACTATAACTTTTTAAGAATTTTATATTATCGACAATTATTATATATAACTAACTAAAATACAATACATTCAAATCAAGTTTAATAAAAAACGACAAATTCATTTAAACATCCAAAATTATTTTACAGTTTTAAACAAATATTTTTTTGTTAATAATTTTTTGTTTATTTACATTTTTGCCCTCTAATATAATAAAAAAATTTGAAAACTTAATTTTTTTTAGTACACATCAGCATAAATTTGTTAGTCAGCGAGCCACGTCATCAATTTATGACGTGACAGACTTAATTGAACTAAAGTGGAAAAAATTGATAGTTCAATCATCTAATTGACAAAATTGAAAGGTGGATAACAGAATTGGAATATGGCCTATAGTTTAGGGTAGTAAATTATATTTAAGCCTTTATTAAAAAAAAGTTGTTACATATATTACTAATATAAAATAATGCAATATTCTTAAGAATAACTCAAACCGAATGGGAAGAAAAGGGTCAGCCAAATTACGGTCCACTTTGTTTTTCTTGAATGATTTTTATCTTATCTTATGAATCGATTCCCCCAAAAGATCTAGATTACCTTGTGTCGGTTCAATCATCTAATGAACCTAAATTTATGCTACCATCATGGCCACCATTAGACACAGCAAAATCTGCCCAAGGTCAAGTAGTAGCCATCCGTCACCAAAAAATCGAGCTTTGGGCTTCATTTTTCAAATTTCACACAAAATTCGTAGCCTTTTGGCTGGCCCATAAGTGTCTGACCCGCCCCCTGTGGCCCATGAATTTTTTTTTTTTTAAAAAATAAATAAAATGTTACTACTTGTGGGTTGTGAGGCTTGAACACAAGACTTGTAAGTAAATAAATAAGAGTTCAAACCAACTAAGTTACAATAACTATTTGTTTTTAATGCAATCTTCAATATATTTTAACTATAATTGAAAACTATAATTAAGATATGTAGTTAATGTAGGTAATTAATTAATAATACTAATTTATAATACTATTAAAATTTTAATTGATTGAGATATGTAGTTAATGTAGGTAATTAATTAATCGTGTTTGTTTGTATTATTGTTTATTATTAATTATTTTATTATTTTTAATATTTATTATTATTAGTATTTTTGGTGTAGCAAAGAGTTTGCACAAAAAAAAAATTAAAGGGAGAAGCCCGCGGACCGGCCCGGCACGGACATCATATTTTTAGCCCACTAAAATCCGAACCTTTTTGACCCGGCCCGTCCCACCCGTTTACCAGGTCTAGCGACCATAAGTACTAAATTAACAGCCCATTATTATAGGATATAAACAAGTAACAAAAATTCATGCTTAATATGTATATATAATTTACTCATTTCGTTCCCCAAATGTGTTCATTTCCCAATTTTTTTTAATCTGCCAAAAGAGTTGATTTGTCCAAAAAAGTTCTCCACAAAAGAGTTGGTTTGCCAATTTTGATGTACCAAATGTTAATAGATATTTATACTAACTATATTTAACCAATTATATTACAATTTTATCTCTACTTTATTTAGGGATAATCCCTTAGTTACTCCCTAAATTATAGTCAATTTTCACATTTCATTCTCGATTTTTTTTTCGTATATCATTCTTGATTTTTTTTTTCGTATTTCATTCTCAAATTTTATAAGTTTTGAATCATAGTTCAACCTTACAAAAAAAAGTAATTAAAGAGGAAAAAAGTAATTAAAGAGGACTAAACATGAAATAAAGTTGTACTTGCTGGACTAAATGTCAAAAAAAGAAACTTTTGTTGGAGGACTAAATCTAAAAAATAACTGTATTTTAGGACTAACATGAAAAAATATATAATTTGAGGATAAAAATTGTGAAAAAAATAATTAAGGACTATACTTGAAAAATAACTACTACTTGAACTAACGAAGAGGTTAGCCTATCAAGTATTTATTACTATCCTATCTCTATTATATTTAAACGGGGATTTGGTCATGATGAAGTTGACAACAAATTTATAGTAGTAAGTTTTATAATTTTTTATCAAATTGATTATAGAAAATGTTAACTTCAATCCTTGGAAAGTCAAGTTAGCTCAGATGCTCATCTGTTCTAATGC
This sequence comes from Panax ginseng, assembly GCA_020205605.1. Taxonomy (NCBI): domain Eukaryota; kingdom Viridiplantae; phylum Streptophyta; class Magnoliopsida; order Apiales; family Araliaceae; genus Panax; species Panax ginseng. The sequence continues at coordinate 84,271,121 of CM035142.1, read as the reverse complement.
AGCACTGTGTATTAAGCTTGATTTGTATTTTCAACACAGTGAAAATAACTAACTAGTAATGTTCTTGAAGAATTTCATAATCCCCCCTCCCACCCCCAATTCCTCACTCATTTATTTCATTCCAATGCGTTTCCCACTCATTTCCTCTGCCTCAAAACTCTCCAACTGGCTAGCAAAAATCAAAGAATTATCATCCAATGGAAAATGGGAAGAAATATTTTCCCACTACAAAGAAATTAACAAATCAGGGGTGGGAATTCAACTAATGACAGACCCTTCATTTTTTCATCCCATTCTCAAAGCATGTCTAGTTCTCTCCTCCTTCAGACATGGAAATTCAATTCATGCTTATGTAATTAAACATGGGATTTTTGAATCATACCCTTCTTTACAAAATTCGCTTATGGATTTCTATATTAAATCTGGAAATCTTGAATTTGCAACGACTGTATTTCGTGGAATGAACATTAAAGATTCAGTTTCTTGGAATATAATAATCCAAGGCAACCTTAATCAAGCTGGAAATTTTGAAAATGGTTTATTTTTGTTTACTAAAGCTAGGGGGACAGAAATATTTGAACCCAATATTGCTACTTTGGTGCTTGTAGTTCAAGCTTGTAGAGCTGTAAATGATGGGTTGAAGATTCATGGGTATGTAATTAAATCTGGGTTTTGGACTGTTTCTTCAGTACAGAACTCACTCTTGAGTTTTTATGCAGATGTTGGAATCTGGGTTGCACGGAAGTTGTTCGATGAAATGATTGATAAAGATGTTGTTTCTTGGAGTGTGATGATTGGAGGCTATGCTCAAAATGATGAAGCTTATGTTGCTCTGGGCTTGTTTCATGAGATGGTATCAGGGGTTGGAATTGAAATAGATGGGCAAGTAATGGTAAGTGTACTTCAGGTCTGCACTAGTATAGGGAACCTTGGAGTAGGTAGAATGGCTCATGGATTTTTGATCCGTAGAGGTTTAAATTTTGATTTGTTTGTAGGGAATTCTTTAGTTGGTATGTATTCAAAGGGCAGTGATGCTGAATCAGCCTGTAAAGTGTTCAGGGAGATGCCTCAGAGAAACCTTGTCTCGTGGAATTCTATATTATCCGGATTGGTCCATAATAAGAAGCATTTAGAAGCTATTTTGCTGTTTGATTCGATGTTGAAGGCAGATATTCAGGCTGATGAGGTGACTCTGGTGAATCTTTTACAAATTTGCAAGTATCTTTTAGATCCATTCCATTGCAAGTCCATTCATTGTGCAGCACTACGACGGGGCTACGAATTAAATAAGTTGGTGATTAATTCATTAGTTGATGTATATGCAAAGTGTAATCTCATCACCCCTGCGCGGATTCTGTTCAGTCAAATGACAGAACAAGATACAATTACATGGAGCACAATGATTGCGGGGTTTACACATTGTGGCATGTTTGATGAAGCTTTTGCAGTGTATGAAAAGATGAACTTGGCACAAGCCAATCCCAATGCCATTACCATGTTAAATCTTCTTGAGGCTTGCTCAAGTTCTAGGGAACTGGAAAGGTCAAAGTGGGCTCATGGAATTGCAGTAAGACGAGGACTGGCATCAGAAGTAACAGTTGCAACAGCGATTCTTGACATGTACTCCAAATGTGGGGCAATAGAAACCTCAAGAAGGGTTTTCAACCAAATTTCCCAAAAGAACATTGTGTCATGGAGTGCTATGATCGCAGCATATGGCATGAATGGCCTTGCACATGATGCACTAGCTCTGTTTGCTGAATTAAAATTGCAAGGTCTAAAGCCAAACCCAGTAACAACACTTTCTGTTTTATCAGCATGCAGCCACGGAGGTTTAGTAGAGGAGGGTATCTCTTTGTTTGAAGAGTTTGTTCAAGATCATGGCATTGAATCGAGGTTAGAACATTACTCGTGCATGGTGGACTTGTTAGGTCGGGCTGGAAAGCTTGATAGGGCAGTGGATTTGATGGAGACAATGCCCGAGGATTTGAAGCCTGGTGCAAGTGCATGGGGAGCACTCTTGAGTGCTTGTAGGAGGTATGGAAATAGTGAGCTTGGTGTACAAGCTGTTTCTCAAGTTCTTGAATTGGAACCATCAAATTCAGCAGGGTATATGCTTGGATCAAGCATGTACGCCACAGAAGGATCCTGGGTTGATGCAGCGAGGATGAGACTGTTGCTGAAGGAGCGAGGGGTAAAGGTGGTGGCTGGCTGTAGTTTAGTTCATGTTAATAATAGAGCATCTAAATTTATTGCGGGAGATAAGCATCATCCACTATCAGATGAGATATACTTTGTTGTTGAGCAACTGCATGAGTTTATGCAGCTAGAACATAGAAACAATGAGCTCATTCTGAATTGTTGAAATACATAGATACCGTGTATCTTTCTATTTTTGCACTTGGTCCTTCTGGTTTCTAGATACACCAATTATAAAAGAGGAAGGAATTAAAACTCCGTCGAGAATACCCTTAGAATTCATTGAGTTTAAGAAAACAATTTTTTTACAGATTTTTCATGGCTACGTTCTCAATAACCTTACATTATTCTTGTAACATTTGATTCCAATTTCAACATTGTTATGAATATTTAAGATTTGCATAGTTAATCTTCAGTATGTATATTTGTAGAACAAATACGGAACAAGTTTTTTTGAATTCGTAAAAGAGAAGACACATTTTTTGCAATTGCAATTCGAAATTTAGACATGGGGTGATTGATTAAACACAACTAGCTTTGGTTCTCGACTACTCCTGTACTAGCTTTAATATGAATTTTCATAGGGACAATCCTTGCAACTATTTGCTTAAAAAATTGAGTGAATGCCATTTATACTCAACTCAGCTGTTTCATGCCCTAATACTTTTAAGGAGTCTTGGTTTGAGTTATTTTGATATTTTCAAATGAAACTAGTGTTATAATTGGTTAGGTCAATAGTAGATCCTTCTCTATAGGGTGCTTCTTATACTCTTGGTTAATTTATCAGTGTTTAGAGATCACTCTTGGGATATCAAACTTCAGAATAAGCTGACTTTTTTTGTTTTGGTGCGTTCTCCTTCAGCAGGATGTTGTATAATTTGATATAGTTATTGGGAATTATTGCTGGTGATGTTTTTTCTGCTGAGGAATACTTTCTACAAGTGAATTATATGTTCAATTTGCCGGTGCTGCATTTCCTGGGGAATGCCATGCTGCTGCTTCATCGAGGTTATGCTGCTGCCTTTTCTTTTTTATTTTGCACGTAGGATTCTTAGTTGCAGCTAATTTTGTGCATGATGATGATGTGCTACTATGAATGATGATTGTTATCGATCCTGTTGGGTGGCCATCACTTTTACTTGTATGGGTTGGCCGTCTTGAAAGTATTAGGCGGGTTCATTGGGCCGACCCATTGGGTGGATGATATCTTTATTTGGGTCATATGGAGTTACTGGGCCGAGACAGTGGGCCGAACTATTGGATAAGTATGGTTCCACTTAGGCTTTGACCGGTGATGATTATGGGGATAGAATTTTTGTTGTCATCTCTCGCCAGTATTTAATGAGGATTGGACATGGCTTAGTTGGCTAAAGGTCATGGGCCGGAAGTCGATTGCACATGAGACAAACCGGACTTTGGAGTATATGTTAGCAAGGATCACTCAATCTAAAGGTAACTGAATCATTTTCTCTCTCAAGCACTAGATATTATTTCCTCCATTGTTAACCTTGTGATCGCATGTACTGACTCTCACGCCGGAGCTATCCCCCGACGGTCAGGCCATCAAGCTTTTGGTGATTGTCTTGTTTACTGTGCAGGATTTGGACGCGTCTTACGTGATTGAGACGTGAGTAAAGATCTTGGCGTTAACATTGGCGCTAGAAGGAGGGTTGTGTTCTAGTGTCCTTGATATTTTTAATCACAACTCTTAACTGTTCTACGTCGGAAGTTATGGTGAAGAGTAGAACAGTTACCCTTGAAAGACAACCGTTGGCTGTTTCGGAATTTTCTCGTTCGAGAGTCCATGGTGATGCCAGAAGAAGATTAACTTATGCTGCTAGCAAAAAACCTGATCAGGATCGGAAAGGGTAGAAGGCACACTGCTTAGAACCCTACACCGAGATGGTCAGACTGATAGAGCGTCCAAGTTGGCCAAGATGGCCGAAGAAGATGATAAAGTTTTAGAAGTTCTTCTGAAACAACGGAAAGAAGCCTATGCACTCTGAAGATACATCTCGAGGCCGACCTCGGGATAGACGAAGACCCAATAGCCATTCTCCTAATTGACCGAAGAGGGTACTCTACCCTATTGGTTCTCGGGATTATGGCCGAAGCAGATGTAGACGAAGACCCAACAACCATTCTCCTGATTGAATCAAGATGGTACTACGCTTACTATTGGTTACAGTAATAACCCGAGATTTTCTATATAAAATAATTAAGAAATTTTATGTATAATTTTTTTTTTTTTTTATTTAATAGCGAGAATAAGTGTCTCAGTAATGTGAACGATAAATGCGAATATATTTATTACTTGAAAAATTAGAAATAATTTTGGAATTATTAATTACTACAAATTATATTTTATGGTAATTAATTTACGAAGCGAAATGTTTTTATTAATTATTTTCATGATAACATGATTGGAAATAATATATGAAGTGATAATTAGAATTTATATAATATATATTTTATTATATGAATTGTTAGAATATTTAAATCAAGTATTTTAACTCGATATGCGAAAGAGAAGTCGAGATATGAGATCCAAACCACGAATTGGGATTGTGATCAAGAGATGAGAATAATAATATTATATTATTGTTATAATGATTTTCTGAAGACAATAATTATATATCTTTGTGTATGTGACAGATAATATTGAAGAAATGATTTTATTGATTAGGTCATACAAGATATTACCGTGTTGTGAAACCCTAATTATTAAACTTAGTTATGAGAAATGAGTGAGTAAAGGATCGTGTATATGAAGCTTCATGTATAAGATGTCAGTAATTAGAAGAAAACCTAATTATCTTGTTGTTTGTCGATAATTAGGACAAACCCTAATTATTACAACCCTAATCGGTTGAAGTTAGAGATCGTAATGACGTGTTAGAACATACACGAGATAATTAGAGAACCCTAATGGTCAATTAGAAACCCTAATTGATGGCGTTAAGAAATCCTAATTAGAAAATCCTAATTTTACATGAAAACCCTAATTTAAAATTATTGGGTTTAATTACGATGTTAATGTATAAATGTTTTAATTTACCAAAGGATGAAAAATAATTGGTAAATGATAAGAATTACCATCTAGTGATTAAATATTACATTTAATTGCTATGTACAAGAATGCCCATGAAATTATATGGGAAATTACCAAAATATCCTTTTTGTCCATTTTAGTGTATTATTAGTAGCATTGTTGCTAGAATCTTTGCAAAAGCTAGCCAACCACCACCTTCTAGAATTTCCTCATGCTACTATACCATTACACCTCAATTATACAACCAAATTGAGCATCCAAGGCATTTGAATTATTCTATAAATAGATTGGAGAGAGTTAGCATTTTTTGTACACTAAAATTCATCCAACTCTCATCCTTAAGCCTCTCTCTCTAAAACCTACAAATTATTGTAGCATATCAGTCCCTAAACAAAGCCCAACCACCACAAACAACAAATCAGAAGCATCAAAGGATCAAAATCAAGAAATCAAAGCTAGAAAAGGTAAAAACCCTAAATTCTAGAAATCCTTCGATTCGATGTTAATTGGTGCAATTGATTGTTTAAAATAGTGTAATAGGGAGTCTATTAATGTTCTGGGTTGTAAAATCATGAACCCATAACATCAAAGTGCAATTTGAAGATTTGAGCAAGTTGGAAAAACCAGATTTCGTGATTTTTGGGCAAATGTCAAGACTTATATCTCTGTGATTATTTACTGTTTGTGTTGTTTAAAAGTTGTTAGGTGTATCTTGTTATGTGGTCTTTAACCTCCAAAAGGAATCAAGTTCATATCTATTGTAGATCGGGATTTATAAGCGGTCAAAGTGGGTTGACCGGCATTGACCGGCTGTTTTTCAAACCCAGAAAATATTCTAAGTGTCCAAAACTTTTTTTTTTGGCAAATGTCAGGCCTTATATCTCGGTCATCTTTAATGTGTTTTGTGTTCTAAAGGTTGATCTGTGTAGCTTGTTATGTGGTATTTAACCTCCAAAAAGAATCAGGTCCATATATATTACGGATTAAGAGTTATTTAAGGTCAAAGTGGGTTGACCGGCATTGACCAGAAAATTCTGGGCTGCCCAGAATTTTCTAAGTGTTAATTTTTCTGACAAGGTTTGACCATACTTTAAATGCTTGATTTCTTGTTGTTATGATGATTTTAAGTGTTAGAGTTGTAGTCCTACATGTTGTCTACATACTGGAATTGATAGATCACATAAACGTTACACGATCATCAAGTTATAGAGGTCCAAAGTAGGCACCTCGAACTGTTCTTCGTGAAGAACAGCTTTTGTAGCTACTTTGATGGCTGATTTATCCCAGGTCTGATGTTTGTTTAGAGGTTATGATTGTTGGATCTTGTAGTCTTGTATTTCCTCTACAAGACCCAATTTATAGATTGTCCAAATTCGTTAAGATGAGAGAGTTATTCATGGTCAAAGTAGGCCACTCGGTTCTGCCTTATGAAGATCTGGGTAGGCTCAAGAACACCTATAGCGACACTTCTGTCACTATAGGGGCCTTTAGCGACAGTTTTAATTATTTTAATTTTTGATTTTCCGAAAATTAATTTAAAAATTAGAAAAATTAGTTTTTAATTATTAAAAATACCAAATAAATTATGAAAAATTATTTTAAAGTCTGAAAAATAGTTTTTAATTATTTTGAGTATATTTCATAAATATTTAATATTTTGAAATATAAAGGTATTTATTTATTTAATTATAATATTAAATAAATGATTTAAAAATAGTTTTAATTCATGAAAAATCATGAAAAATTATTTTATGGTATAAGAAAATATTTTGAGTTATTTTCCATGACTTTTAATATTTTGTGATGAATTTCATTAATTAATTATATATTAATGATATTAAAGTTATTTAATGATTATATTAAATAATTTAGTTTAAAAATGATTTTAATATTATAAAAATTATTTTAAATGAAATTAAGGTATTTAAAAATATTTTAAGTTATAAAATATAACTTTTAATATTTAAAGGATAATTTTATTAATAATTTAATATTAATGATATTAAGATAATATTAATGATATTTAGTTTATTTAATAATTATTATTAAATAAATAGTTTAAAAATAGTTTTATTTATTTAAAAATCATTTAAAGAGGATATTAAGGATTTAAAAAATATTTTAAGTTATAATTAATGACTTTTAATATTTGGATAAATAGTACATTAATATTTAAATATTAATGGTCATTATTTAAAATGATTTTAATTATTTTAAAAATCATTTAAGGGTAATATAAATGTTTTAAAAATAGTTTGAGTTATTATAAATAACTTTTTATATTTTGGCAATGGTTTTATTAATAGTTTAATATAAATTAATTATTAATGATAATGGAATTGTTTAATGTTTAAGTCATTTAATTATGATTAGATGTTTGAAAGTTATAAGTTACCAAACTAGTCGACTAGAGAACCTAGGTTATGAAGTCCGAGATTTGATGAAGAGCACCCATAGTGTAAATTATATCACTATAAGCCCTTGAGTGATGATTTGATTTATTTTAAATTTTTCAATTTTCGGAAAATTGAAAATGATTAAAAATAAAATATTTGATATTTCTGAGATGTTGAGGTATAGGATAAGAGTCTTAGACTCGTTATTTACCCGATAAAGTTTTTGATGCCTACGACAAATGTCGAACCTCTATAATAGAAAGAAAAGACTTCTGTAAGAGCATGGATGAGATATTTGAAAAATGTATAAAAATATTTCAAGTATAGAATAGGAACTAAAAGTATGATAACTGTGATTATGTGATTAGACTATGTGCTGACTGTAATAGACAGTACTATGTGTTATGATATATTGTTCTAATCGAACGAATGATTTGATTATTGATAGGTTGTGATAAAGAGATAAAACCTAAGTTGAGAGTCGTAATCAACGAATCAGGCAAGTATCTTACCTTTGCATTTCCTTTATGCAATGGACATGAGTAAGAAGTTTCAGAATTATTATATTCCTGTACAGATTATGTACGCTTTGATTATCAACATGTTAGCTCAGATATATATTCTGTTAAGTTGATTTCTAAATGGTTATACAAGTGTCCCCACTTGGATAATCATAGCATTTATTCACATGTTGATATACCTTTGTCAATTACCCGTATACATATATGTTGAATTACATATTATTGTTGAGCAAGATTAAAAACCTTCGGGTTTGGAACCAGGCATGTATGAACATCCCGATAATGGGAAAATTTTTATGCGCTTCGACGGACAAAGGGTGAGCGATGAATTTCGTTCAAGTTATGTAGTATTGATCAATCTGAGGTACAACGGTCCGATCACCCTCCGTGCCGTAAGTTATGCCGGTTTTGCGGATGAATTTCGCTAAACCTTTTTGAAAATGAAAAAGAATGTTCATAGTATGTTTCTTAAACCCTATTCATGGGTGGAGCCTCATTTCAAGAATTTGAAAAGAGTTGTTATGTGAATCTTTTATCAAGACTGATTACTTCACAACTTTCGATTCGTTGTAGAAGTGTTATGGAAAGAGAATACTTATATTCTTTCGAACTTATATATATAATTGCTATTACTTCTTTGGGCACTCAAATGCTCATCCTTGCTTAAACTAAATGTTTTCGATTTCCACGATCGACACGAAGGCTCAAAGCACTAACAAGAGGAAAAGAAAAGTTATTCGAATGAGAATTAGTATGAGTTAATGGTTATAGTTAGTAAGACAATGGAATCTATTGTCGGTATTGTAAGGAATGTATTTGAAGGTCACGTGCACAGGAAAGTAAACTTTGATGTATGTAAATTAAGTTGAATTATATTATTATTTAGTATTATTCACCTTAAAGAAATGGTATCGTGGAGAACCGAGGAGTTCGGGTTTCAAGTATCCGGATTTGGGGTCGCCACGAGGTTCTGGATTATGGTCGAAGCGAGATGGAGGCGAAGACCCAATGTACCATTCTCTCCGATTGACGGATGAGGGTACTCTGCCCTATTAGTTCTCAGAATTATGGTCGAAGCAGATGGAGACGAAGACCCAACATCAATTCTCCTTATTGACCGAAGATGGTACTCTGCCCTATTGGTTCTCGGGATTATGGTCGAAGTAGATGGAGACAAAGACCCAACAGCCATTCTCCTGATTGACCGAAAAGGGTACTCTGCCCTATTGGTTCTCAGGATTATGGTCAAAGCAGATGGAGACAAAGACCCAACAGCCATTCTCCTGATTGACCGAAGAGGGTACTCTGCCCTATTGGTTCTCAGGATCATGGTTGAAGCAGACGAAGAAGCAGATCCAGGGAGTACACACCTGAGCATACAAAGAAGGTACACCGCCTTGAGTTTTTCTCACCACGGTGATAGAGAATCCACTGAGGGCACACCGCCCTGTGGATACTCATTTTCGGAGAAGCTCGTTTAAAGCTGCAAGTTCGGATGGAACAAGCCAGACTAGTCAGAGGGAGATTTAAGGAAGGTTTATGTCCAAATCTGCATAAAGATGTTTACCGATCTCTGATATGTGGAAAAGGCTGAAGAAAACTAAAATGTTCCAGTATACTTTAGAATGTGAAAACGCCTTCCAAGGAATCAAAACATATCTTTCTTCGGTACCTTTGATGGCGAAGCCCGTTCCTGTTGAACCGTCGTACTTGTATTTGACAATGAGTTTTTCGGTAGCAGGAACAGTTTTGGTGTGTGAAGTTGGGGGTAAGCAGCACCTGGTTTACTATGTAAGCTGTGTCCTTAGGGATGATGAAATAAGCCGATGAAGGTTAAGGAGAAACTGAAGAGTCTGACAAAACCGTTGCAGTACTTCGGCAGAAGTAGAGTTGGTGGACGCTGTTTGCAGACGAGTTTTCTACTTTGGGCTTATCTCCGTTATTGAGGAGTTTTGGTGCCGTCCGAAGCTGGGGATATTCTTCAGAAGGTTCGTGTGGGTATTTGTACCAGCTGAATAGTTCGATCCCATATCAGCCACCAAAAGGCTATATTTGATTTTATCTCATATACCTTTTGCTATCTGGGGGGTAGTCATACTGGGTCCATTGCCTAGGGGTCAGGTTAATAGACGCCAGTTTATGGGATCGAGGATTGAAGCAATCATAAAGGACTTTGGCAGCTCATCCATATAACAGACGCCAGTTCATGGGATCGAGGTTTGAAGCATTCATGAAGGACTTCAACAACTCATCCATATAACAAACGCCAGTTCATGGGATCGAGGTTTGAAGCATGAAGGACTTCGGCAGCTCATCCATATAACAGATTCCAGTTCATGTGATCGAGGTTTGAAGCATTCATGAAGGACTTCGGCAGCTCATCCATCGTCTAAAAGGCACGAACAAATTCCACCTTGGTGTAAGGAGGTTCGGGTGGACTCGCTGACCATTCGATGGTAGCCTTTTCGGCAGGTGGTCCTTATGAATTTGTCAGGCCCTTCGTGGTAGGCAAACTTCATCGGTGTAAGGGGGTTCGGGTGGACTCGCTGACCATTCGATGGTAGCCTTTTCGGCAGGTGGTCCTTATGAATTTGTCAAGCCCTTCGTGGTAGGCAAACTTCATCGGTGTAAGGAGGTTCGGGTGGACTCGCTGACCATTCGATGGTAGCCTTTTCGGCAGATGGTCCTTATGAATTTGTAAGGCCCTTCGTGGTAGGCAAACTTCATCGGTGTAAAGAGGTTCGGGTGGACTCGCTGACCATTCGATGGTAGCCTATTTGGTCTTTGAAATCCTGTGGGTTTGTTAGGCCCTTCGTGGTAAACAAATTCCCTATGATGCAGATCCACCTCACACTTCGGTAGTCCTAAAGCTACGGATGGAGTGGTATCTTTAAGCTTCCTTATTATCTTCGCTGTCCGAAGAGTCGAGGAGAGCCGGGTTTATTTTGGCCACTACAAGTTTGGCTTTGTATTTACTTCGGCAGACCTCGTACCCTTCAGAGTACATGTGGACAATTTCATTGTTCAGCTCGGCAGACTTCCTGTAATTTGCTTCAATCTCCTTGCGAAGATGGTCAGTTAATGGTGAGCCCAAATCCCTGAGAGCCCCGAGTTCTCGAAGTTCCTCTTCAAGCTTTTGACGATAGGCCATATGCTTTGCTTCTTTAGCCTGGATATCTTTATTTTGCTTCGACAGGACTGAGTTGGATTGGGCCAGATCTTCGACCTTCTTCGTCAAAATTTCATTTTTCTTTAAAAAATCGACATTTATATCAGTGATAACTTAATGAGTGGCCCTAGACATCTTCAAATCTTCTTTGGTTTGAGCAAGATCTTTCCGAAGGCTCTCATTGTTGAGGAGAGCAATTTAAAGATTGCTTCTCTCTTTCGCCAAAGCAGACTTAAATGTGGCATTCTCTCTTCGAGCGATTTTCTCTTCGACTTCAGCTTCTTTATACTTGGGACAGAGGCGCCCGAAGACAGCGTTTGCCTGCAAATGATCAATGTTAACTAATCAGTTCATTTTGATGGGCCAAGATGTAAGTGGATAAGTCAAATAACAACTTACTCTAGCTTGGTACTTCATTCCCTCGTCGATCAGGTCCATGATGGAGCTGTTGCCGAACCTATGGTCATCGGTATCACAAACGAAGGAGTTGTAGAGTTGAAATGGAAAATTCTCATTGGATTCTTACCAGAGAGTGGAGGATTCCATGGCTTCGGGCCTAGATTTCGAAGAGTTTGGTTTTCTTTTGCGATTATGTTTGGGTGTTCGCTTTCTTTGTTCTTCGGGCTCTTCGTCATAAACGACGATTTCAACCGGGGTGCCCGACAGAGGATCGGCTTCTGTGGAAGGCACTTGAGGATCGGCTTGGGTTTTCCTCTTTTTGGCGCGAAGAATTCGGGTCCGTTCATCGAGGGGCATGTCGAGGGGGCACCCGTGGTTTTGTGTGGGAGTGTGCTTTGGTTTTCGGCCAACTTACTTTCTTCGGCGAGGTTGGCTTGTTCCTTCAATGAGTGGCTCGATGGTTTGAGCTTCGGAAGTGGAAGGCTTTTTGGTTAGTACTTCGGTAGGGGTCGACGAAGATGTGCCCAAAGGGAATCTGTCTAGATCCCTTCTGTCAATCAACGTCGTTTTGATCAGAGACACTGCGAATAGTTAGGTTTGTAATATTCATGAACGCAATCAAATTGCAAAAATAAGTGAAAACGTGGAAAATCGAGTTTTAAAATTTTACAAACCATATACCCGGATCATCCTTTATATATGCAATTATTAATTAAACAAAAGATAAAGAATAAGAATTATACCCTTGAAGATTCGAGCTTCCCTAGGTACAAGTTCACCTCCAATCCTTTTCGCGTTCAACTTGAATTCACCGGGTTTGGTTCCTTCCTTTGATCAATGTTAGCCACCCAAGTGTTTGGCCTCTAGAGGTGATCCACCAAGGAAGAAGAAGAATTCAAGAAGATGAGTATTTGGCAAAACCCTAGTTTTCTATCTCTATAGAAAAGAACGTACTCTCCAACTTTTGGAATTGCGTATATTTTGATATCTGATATAAGACTCCTCTTATAAAGATATCAGGTAACCCTATTTAATAAAATAAGGTATTATTTAATTAAACTCTTTTAATTAAATGGGCTCCCTAATCTTATTAGGGATAATTAATTAAACTCCTTTAACTAATTTTCCCTCCTAATCCTATTAGGAATAAATGAGAGTACTTATATTAAATTAATTTCTAAACTCTTTTAGAAATTAAAATAATAATAATTGTAATAATATTAATAAGACTCCTCTCATTAATTTATATTTAATATTTCTAAAATATTAAATAATAATATTAAGCTATTTAATTTATTCTATCACCATAGATTAAATTAAATATACTTAACATATTATTACGATTATGCCATTAACTTCTTAAATAATTATTCTTCCTTTTATGGTGTGACCCTTTAGGTTCTCCATATTAAACCGATTGTGAATAAATCAATTAGAACAATTCTAATCTTATTTAAATAAATAAATTAAAATATTAATTTATTTAAATAAATAATATTTATTCTACAATAGGGATAAGCCTCCCTAGCGATCAACGACTTTCCAGATAATATAGATTTTAACATTAATCATAAAAGAACCTTTGAGTAAATAGTTACTGTACAATTCAATCCTTCCACCATACAATGTCCCAATTAAATATAAGACATGAAATTACTGTCAAGTCTTATTTTATTTAATTATATGTATTTCGATCCTTAAATGCACAACTCCAAATAATGCAAATTAGAAACTCCTTTCTAATTTCATTCTACCTTAGCCAAGGACTCTTTGGGTTGTCATTTATCGAATCACATAGGACATTTTCTCTTCTTTTATTAGAAGTGGTAGATTCTTTATTGATCATACATTATCTCCATGTACAACTTATTATACCCAAGCATACCCTTTGATATACCCTAAGGGTCTTAAGGAATAAGTCAAAGTATAACTCATCATACACAAGATACTATGATGACCTCAAGTCCAAGGATCACTTGTACTATTATCACTACAGAATTCCTATTGACAAAAAGTAAAACTCCATTAGGTATTCCTTAGCGAGCCACGTTCAATTGAACTTATTCTCTAATAAGCACCTACATACTTGCTTTATTGTCTCCACATAAATGATCATGAGATCAATCATCCTCATCCAATGAGCAAGCAACGTATGTACCAATCTATCCGGATTCACTAATCCCCAATTTAGTAATCCAACAATTGGGAACTATTTTAGTTTTAAGCTTTCAAAGAATTTAGATCTCATTAGAATGATCATCATCATTATTCTAAAAGCATTCCTTAAAACTATGGGTTTATCACATATTATAAAACAGCATCATGTAGATAATTAAAAGCCTTTAATAAATGAATACTTTTTATTAATAAATGAATAAGATTGTTACAAAGTATATGCTTTATCATCAAACATGATTGGCTTGTATGCATACTACTTTCAATCTCCCACTTGCACTAAAGCCAATCACCATGGTATCTCATACTCTTCTTCTCTAAGTGACGATTATCCTGCTGTTGGATAAGCTTTAGTTAATGGATATGTAATGTTGTTCTTGAGAGTCCACTATCTCTATAGTGGTTTCCCATCTTCAATGATTCTTATAATCAAATGAAAGTGCCACAACACATGTTTAGATCCAAGATGAGACTTAGGAACTATTCCTAGTTACGTAATGAACTTATCATCCAAACAATCAACTTGCAGACTTCATTTCTGACTATATACTTTGTCTTTATCACTAAACCAACAACTCTTTTGTTGTTTGGAACCTTTCCAATTCATCGCACCACCGTTCAAGGTAACGCTTTACCTTAAAGTGGATTTTTCGTCATCTTAGTCTCTGTGCGAAAAACTTGAGTGCGTTAAGCCCTCTAGTTTTAATTCGCGACCCACCATGAACATGATCACATCCTTAGTTCCGAGTTAAGTACTTTAAGATGTTTTTCACCACTATCTCACGTTGAACTTCTCCGATATATGACCGATCAACATCGGTCTCATACATTTCATTGAATACATGATAATTACTCATGCGATCTCTCTTTTGGAGTTTATGGGGACTATTAAGAGAGATACAATCCAGGGCTCATCAACATGAGACATCTCTTGGAGTTTTCCATGCTAAACGACTTTAGCATCAAATGAATATACGTTCCTTGGGTTAAGTCGAGCATCCTTTTAAATCTATCTATATAGATTTGCATCCCCAATTAAGATACTCTTCCCAAATCATTCATGGAGGAATATTTAGACAACTTTATCCTTATTGATTGTAGCATTGGTATGTTATTCCTCATCCGTAGTATATCAACATATAATACTAGAAATTTCACGATGCTCCCACTAACCCTTTTGTACACACTAGAACTCTTACCTCATCATATGTAACTCTGGATCATCATCTTCTATGATGCGTACCTCATCATCATCATCCATGATGAATCCATACCTCCTAGGTATCTTCGGTACTATTCCAGATTTATGATTCGGTTGTGGTACAATAGATCTATCTACAGGTTCCTCTTATTTGACATATAGTGATTTGTGGTTCTTAAACTCTTCAAGATCTATTATCCTCCCACTAGACCCTTCAATGATAAACATCTTTATCTTAGAAGGCATCATGTTTCTCAATAAACACCTTTTGCTAAGTAGGATTATAGAACATATACCCTAAACTTACTTTAGGATGTCCCACAAATCTGTACATGTCAAATCTTGTCCCAAGCTTATCCTTTGAAACCGTTTCACATAAGTTGGACAACCCCTTATCTTAACATACTTAAGATTAGGAATCCTCCCTGTCCATAACTTTTATGAAGTCTTAGGGCCGGATTTTGAGGTTACCTTTTTCGTAGATATGCAGCCATTTCTAGGACATGATCCTAGAAGGATCTTTGGAATGTCGGTAAAATCATTATGGACCATACCTATGTCCAACAAGGTACGATTTTTTTCCTTTTAGATACATCAATTAATTATTACGTATCGAGGAGGTGTCCATTATGAGAAAACCATTTAAGATGATCTAGAAACTTATTGCACAAGTATTTATTCCTTGATCTAATCAAAGAATCTTAATACTTTGTCAATTTGTTTCACTTCTGAATTCTTTGAACCTTTCAAAGAATTCACACTTGTATTTCAATAAATATATACATTCAACTCTTTGAATGATCATCTCCTTTTCTTATACTAGTTTGTTCAATTTGCAAAATTATTTTCACGTAAGTTAAGTATATAAAATCCATTAAATAATATTCCAGTTCTATACAAAACATTATTATTATTATAAATAGAACAACAATTGTTCTTAAATATAATACCAAAGATTTCATTGTCCAACAATAAAATGAAATAATGTTTCCAACAAGAACTGGAATACAATAACAACTTATTGACTTAATAGATTTGCCGTAGTAAGGCTATGCTAAACTATAAGTTTCTATGGCTAATGCAAAGCAACCTTTGCTTCATTTCCCACATATTGGATTACTTATCTTTGTTTAGCTTTCTACTTCTTCTTGGTCCTTCATAAATCTATATATATTTATAACCAAAGTCGATATCCAATACCCAAGTAGAACCTTGACTTAAAGAAAATTTATTTTAAATCATGAACAAAATTGTATTTGTAACCAAAACTTCACTAAGCTTCTTTGGTTAGCCTCTGCAAGATGCTTCTCGCAGTTTCTTTTCCAGTGTCCTGGCTTATTGTAGTGGAAGCAAACTCCTTTGCTATTCGTATCAGTTTTCTTCTTATTATCCTTTGTTTTTGCCTTTATATTTCCCTTCTTAGAATTGTTCTTCTTTTCAAAAGATCCTTTGGCCCCTATCAGTAAGACTCGGTCTTTCTTGGTTGGAAAGTGACTCTCAACATTTTTCAACATGTTAAGCAAATCAATGAGGTCGATATCTAGCTTGTTCATATAAAAATTCACAACAATTGTGAAAGGAGTCCGGGGAGTGAGTGCAAGATCAAATCTTGGCTCAACTCTCCATCCATGACAAAACTCGTTGTCCTAATTGATCAATCAAATTGATTATATAAAGGACTTTTGTCTTTCTTATAGTGTCATTGGTCATTCTAGATCGGAAGAGCTCCTTAGATATCTCGATATCTATCGGCCCCTATTTTCTTCACCATCAACTACTTGATGTGCGGGAATATAGTATGAGCATCCATAGTTTCATGTCGACAACTCAAGCTTGTTACTCATGGATATGAGCATGATGCATTCGAGCCAATTGTGCATCATCTTGCCACTTTCTAAAAGTAAAAATCTTTTCCTCGGAGGCATTATCTCGCAACCATTGCAGGATAGGAGTATTAAGGACATAAGATAGCTTTTTCAACCGTGAGAACTATTCTCAATTTCCTTAACCAACCCATTTAATTGGTTCAGTTAATTTAGCATCTAATATGCTTCGTAGTGATAGTAATTTAGACATTGTAAAATTTCAGTAAATGAATTTGTAATTAACAATATTTTTTAGCATACATTCTTTTATTAATTACCAAAATAAATTAGGTCTTGTTTTAAATTGGTATCTCCCATTATTTTCTTCAAACTATATTACCCTCACTTATATAGTTCGACAAAATCTAATTAAAGATTTGCTAGAGAGAATAAGGATCCCATTTCAAATGTATATAGCCTTGTGGTGACACAACAAACTATATATAAATAAATAGGTAGACAACTCTTGTCAATTACATCAATTACACAACTCCTTCTATTTTGCCTCTTAGATTATTTTGATCAAGTGGTGGCACATCCGAATCAAAATTATCCAAGTTAAGTCCAACCTAGCACTCCATATATTCAAAAAAGAAAAATATTGTCCTTGTGGTGACACAACAAAACAATATTGTTCAATTTTCTTTATAAGCATCAAATGTGATAAATTAACATCTTAAATACTTAATACTTGCCTTGTGGTGACACAACAAACTCATATTAAATATTTAATACTCTATTATTTTTATCATGCTAGGAAGGCGACGTTCGATATTCCAAATATCTTTGAACGCTTAGGACTTAATATAAAAATTTTGAGGGATTTTGTTATTAATTTGTCTCATCTTGTTTAGCGCGCATGCACATATATATATAAAATACGTGTCATATTAATGAACATGTGAAGCATGTTTGCATAATATATAATATATATAGTATAAGCATGCACATATAGAATACTATATTCTATCCGGATTGATTATGGACTTTTATTCTAGTTTGGTTCACTAGAGCCACTAAGTGAACCAAAAGGTCAAACCCTAAGGGTGCAAGAATTAATATTTAAATATAACTATTACATTTAAACCCGGGCTCCATTACAAACGGGTCTTCACGCGCTTCTTGTCCCTTGATCTCCAATTCTTCAAAATAATTCTAACTATTCCTATTACAAAACTATTTAAAATAAATAGAAACCTTGATCAGCAGTCAAGGGGAAGTACATAAGAGAGAGATAGAATTTACATTAAGAAAAATTAGAGAAGACGTGGTACGCAGACCCCATTTAATAAAACCCATGCATTCATGCATCCAACTAAAATAAAATCCAATCACATTGGTCAATAGTCCATAATCAATCTCATTTATTATCATACACATCACCATATGCATCAATAAATAACATTCATATCATGACTAATACACATTCAATATATATATTGATATCATTTAATGGACAAATTTTGTTAGTATAAAATCTAATTTTGAATCAAAATAAACTCCTTTATTTTAATCCAAATTTAAATCAAAATAAAACTATTTTATTTTAATTTATCCAATTTTGAATAAAATAAACTATTTTATTTTAATCATAATCTTTAATCAAAATAAAATCCTTTATTTTAATTAATTATGGAATCCAATTCCATGTAAAAAAAAAATTATCAAAGGAAACACAGATTCTCTTTCCTATTCATAAATAAACTCTTTATTTTGAATAATATGAAATCTTATTTTATATCTAAATAAACTCCTTTATTTAAGAAAAGAGTGATTCTTTTTCCTATTCACAAATAAACTCTTTTATTTTGAATAATATGAAATCTTATTTCATATCTAAATAAACTCCTTTATTTAAGGAAAGACTGATTCTTTTTCCTATTCACAAATAAACTCTTTTATTTTGAATAATATGAAATCTTATTTCATATCTAAATAAACTCCTTTATTTAAGGAAACATAGAATCCAATTTCAACTCCAATTAGTTATCATGGAATCTAATTCCAACTCTAATTAGTTAGCATGAAATCTAATTTTAAAATTAAAATAAACTTTTTATTTTAAGATTAAAATAAACTTTTTATTTTAATATTAAAATAATTTTATTTTAATAATAAAATATATATATATATATATATATATATATATATTATGGTAATATATTATATATATATATATATATAAAATATATAAGTAATCATAACAATCACGTGATCTGATATAAAACAGCCGTGCATTTAATCCGTTGAACATACACGTAAATATATTTATATTAATATATAATAATATAAATAACATTCATGTTACCCAGAATTCAAGATGGATTGAATCAATAGCATGGCATGATTATATCATTCAACAAAAAGCGCGAATAAATGATTTTTTGGGGAAAAAAAATATTTTTTGGTTTCTTTTGATAGTAATAACAAACACGTTATTCACCCCTTAAATTTTTTTCATCAAGTTAGCATAAATCATGACTTAGCAGGTTATCCATATTATCCACCCCTTAGACCACATGAATCAAGGCAAAAAATGAAATCACTTAATTCATGAGTCCTTTTTTTTTTATTATTATTTTATACAATAAAATTATGCCTAATTAAATTGTTCTAAACACATATCAATATACATATCAAATTAAAAAAATTAATAATTCGCATAAAGGTTTGGCTCTGATGCCACTGTTAGGTTTGTAATATTCATGAACGCAATCAAATTGCAAAAATAAGCGGAAACGTGGAAAATCAGATTTTTAAAATTTTACAAACCATATACCCGGATCATCCTTTATGCGCAATTATTAATTAAACAAAAGATAAAGAATAATAATTATACCCTTGAAGATTCGAGCTTCCTCAGGTACAAGTTCACCTCCAATCCTTTTCGCGTTCAACTTGAATTCACCGGGTTGGTTCCTTCCTTTGATCAATGTTAGCCACCCAAGTATTTGGCCTCTAGAGGTGATCCACCAAGGAAGAAGAAGAATTCAAGAAGATGGGTATTTGGCAAAACCCTAGTTTTCTATCTCTATAGAAAAGAACGTACTCTCCAACTTTTGGAATTGCGTATATTTTGATATTTGATATAAGACTCATCTTCTAAAGATATCAGGTAACCCTATTTAATAAAATAAGGTATTATTTAATTAAAATCTTTTAATTAAATGGGCTCCCTAATCTTATTAGGGATATTTAATTAAACTCCTTTAACTAATTTTCTCTCCTAATCCTATTAGGAATAAATGAGAGTACTTATATTAAATTAATTTCTAAACTCTTTTAGAAATTAAAATAATAATAATTGTAATAATATTAATAAGACTCCTCTCATTAATTTATATTTAATATTTCTAAATTATTAAATAATAAATATTAAGCTATTTAATTTATTCTATCACCATAGATTAAATTAAATATACTTAACATATTATTACGATTATGCCACGCTTAGTGAACTTATTCTCTAATAAGCACCTACATACTTGCTTTTAGTGTCTCCACACAAATGATCATGAGATCAATCATCATCATCCAATGAGCGAAAGTTAACGATGTACCAATCTATCTGGATTCACTAATCTCCAATTTAGTAATCCAACGATTGGGAACTATTTTAGTTTTAAGCTTTCAAAGAATTTAGATCTCATTAGAATGATCATCATCATTATTCTAAAAGCATTGCTTAAAACTATGGGTTTATCACATATTATAAAACATCATCATGTAGATAATTAAAAGCCTTTAATAAATGAATACTTTTTATTAATAAATGAATAAGATTGTTACAAAGTATAT
Source organism: Panax ginseng (assembly GCA_020205605.1). NCBI lineage: Eukaryota > Viridiplantae > Streptophyta > Magnoliopsida > Apiales > Araliaceae > Panax > Panax ginseng. The sequence goes on along the minus strand of CM035142.1, from coordinate 84,250,346 downwards.
GCTTTATCATCAAACATGATTGGCTTGTATGCATACTACTTTCAGTGAGATCTTCAGATCGACTCTCACGCGGAGCTATCCCAACATGGTCGTGCCATCAAGCTTTTGGTGATTGTCGTGTTTACTGTGCAGGATTTGGACGCGTCTTACGTGATTGAGATGTGAGTAAAGATCTTGGCGTTAACATTGGCGCTAGAAGGAGGGTTGTGTTCTAGTGTCCTTGATATTTTCAATCACAACTCTTAATTGTTCTACGTCGGAAGTTATGGTGAAGAGTAGAACAGTTACCCTTGATTGAGGGGTTTGCACATTGTTCTACGTGGGAAGTTATCCAATATTTTCAATCACAACTTCTAAATGCTTCATCGAGGTTATGCAGCTGCCTTTTCTTTTTTATTTTACACGTAGGATTCTTAGTTGCAGCTAATTTTGTGCATGATAATGATGTGCTACTATGAATGATGATTGTTATCGATCCTGTTGGGTCATGATACTTTAGACATGTTGGGTTGGGTCTTGAAAGTATTGGGCCGGTTCATTGGGCCGACCCATTGGGTGGATGATATCTTTATTTGGGTCCTATGGAGTTATTGGGCCGAGACAGTGGGCCGAACTATTGGATAAGTATGGTTCCACTTAGGCTTTGACCGGTGATGATTATGGGGATAGAACTTTGAATGTCATCTCTGCCTTGTATTTAATGAGGATTTGACAGGGCTTAGTCGGCTAAAGGCTGTGGGCCCGGGAAGTCAGTTGCATACAGGACAAACCGGACTTTGGAGTATATGTTAGCATGGATCACTCAATCTAAAGGTAACTGAATCATTTTCTCTCTCAAGCACTAGATATTATTTCCTCCATTGTTAACCTTGTGATCGCCTGTACTGACTCTCACGCCGGAGCTATCCCCTGACGGTCAGGCCATCAAGCTTTTGGTGATTGTCTTGTTTACTGTGCAGGATTTGGACGCGTCTTACTTGATTGGGACGTGAGTAAAGATCTTGGCGTTAATAGATCCCTCATAGGATGGACTATATTTTATGGAGTTAATTAGCTTTGCTTTTATTGGAAAGTTATGAACTGTATGTTATCTTCTTGTATGGAAATGTTTTTTTATTGACATTTCTATTGTTCTAGTGAAAGTCGTTAGGACTGGCCTATAGCTTTACATAGTTTGATTAATATTTTAAGGTATATTATTGTATAATTGGAGGCACAATACACTTTTTGTGTCACTTGCTTACTTTGAATAAGGAGGAAACAAAAGAAAATCTTCCTGAGATGTGCATTTTATGGCATATTTGGAATTTTTTGACATAAATCACTTATAGTCTCTAGTTTTACGAAGATTAAATGCATAAAACCCACCAACCCGCCTTGTGTCCTTTGTAGCCCTTAAAAACTAAAATGATAATTTACATCCAATCATGAACAGAAGAAGTTGTTGGTCTAGCCTCTCTTTTTTTCCCTTCTATAAACTAAATGAACTACACAATAAATCTCTTGAATTATCCTTGTCTAGAGGTTTTCTATGACAGCTAGTGTTGGATATTTTCATTATCTAAAAGTATATATAATAAATATATTATATGTTATCCATGTAACATTATATAATATATTATATTATATTATATGGTATTGGAAGTTGGGAGCCAACGGTAATATTTGACAGGTATTGGAAGTTGAAAGCCAAAATTGAGTTGGGCCAAAAATACGCAACGGTAATATTTGGAGTTAGGATACGATTCAAAAATATAGAACGCCATATCCCATAATTGGGATACAACCAAATTAATTGGGATACGACCCATCATAAATTAGGATATGACAAACCTATAAATAGATCAGAAATCCACCAAATTCAACACACTGAAAATTATTCAATCCTTCTCAAATCATTCAATCCTTCTCAAGTTAAGAAAATTATCATTTCCTTATTATAATTTTCTTCTTTCATTTAAAGTTTAGCACTAGATTTGTTCCTACATAACAAATTCTAGTACATAATAAAATATGGGCATGTCTTATCTTGGGAGACTAATTCGCAGTAACCCTGTGTAGTTAAAGTAAGGGGCGAATATAGTCTTAAGGAAAGAGTGGTAAACCATTCGATTCAGGCAGAAATGTAAAAGCAAAATGTATTTTTGCTTAGCAGCATTAAAAATCTCTCATGTGCTAAATGAAGAGAAAATTTGAAGAAAAAGAAAATGAGACACCGAAAAAAATGAAGAATCGAATAAAATGGGAACAAGATGACTTTATGTGTAAATTGTACATTTTAAATGCACTATCCAATTCGTTGTACGATGTGTATGAAGCCAAATTCATGGAAAAGACGCCAAGGGAATTATGGGAGGATCTCGACAACAAATAAAAAATTGAGGACGCTGGAAATAAAAAGTTTTTAGTAAGTTCATTATTTGATTATCAAATGATAGATAACAAATCTGTTATGCTGCAAGTACATGAACTTCAAATTATTATGTATCAAATTGTGTCGGAAGGCCATAGCCTTGACGAAGGGTTTCAAGTATCGACAATCATTTCAAAATTACCATTTTCATGGAAAGATTGTCGAAAAGAATTGAAACCAAAGAAAGATGCAATGACTATGAAAGAACTTATTAAATTTCTCCAAGTTGAAGAAAATTCTCGAAACTTGGATAAATTGGAAATAGAAAATAAAAGTGCTAAAGCACTTGTCATTGAAAATTCATTTAAACCAAGGGGCAACTGTAAGACCCCAAATTTTATGAAATAAAAGTATTCAATTTTTCTATTTAGTAAATAGTTAATTTGATAAAAAGTTAAAGTTAAGGGTGATATGTGAAAAAATTTCAAAATAAGCAAGTGGTTATAAAATATTCATTGTTGTCGGGGAATATTCGTTTTGTCGTGGAATATTCTTTTACGTAGGGAATATTCGTGACGATTTGCCAAGCAAACCATTTGTGGGCCCCATAATGTAGAATAACCATCGGATGAAGATAACGACAAAATTGAGTTTTTATAAATAATCGGCAGTAGTTATTATCAATTAACACTGTTGGAATACCCGGTGGTTAAAATACAGTAATACGTGTGGTTGCACAATAGCACACGGTATTGCACAATATTGTTGAATTATTGATCCTTACGTAAGATGTGAGACCCCGAATTTTATGAAATACAAGTATTCAATTTTTCTATTTTGGTAAATAGTTAAATTGATAAAAGTTTAAAGTTAAGGGTAATATGTGAATTTTTTTTTCAAAGTAAGCAAGTTGATATAAAATATTCGTTATGTCGGGGAATATTCTTTTTGTCGGGGAATATCCGTACGACGGTACAATCATTGGTGGACCCACAACAGAATTATTGTTGAATTGAGAAAATGACAAAAATACTTTATGACAATAACGGCGGAAGTTTTACCGTTAACTGTTGAAACACCGTGTGTTAAAGCACAAAGAATGTCTGGCGTGGTTACATAGTAGCACCGCAGTATTGATTATTGATGCTTATGTGAGAAGTCACTCGACTTTTGTTCAATTATTGCTACGTAAATTCACGCATAGTATCTCACGTTATTTGATTCAATTATTGTTAATATTTTATATATTATTAAATCAATGATTGAGACAACAAAGTTATTCATATTATTATTTGCAATATTGACAATGTCTAGAAGTTCTGTCAAGGAGAGGTTTGGTCACATAATTGCGCGCCAATAAGGAAAAATCCTTATCGGAAAGCCCCCTCTTTCCTGGGAATGACCTGGTTGTTAAATATTGTGAATTATAATATTAATGATGAATAAGTTCGTGTTGATTAAAGATGAATTTTATAGTGTTGGAATTATTTGTGTTAGTGGAAATCGACATTTATTTCGATAATAATTGATGTCTGGAGGATATATTGTTCAATCGGGTATTCGGGACACTTTTTGTGTCAGAGTACTATTCACGAGTTACTATTCATGAGTTACTATTCACGAGTTACTATTCATGAGTTACTATTCATGAGTTACTATTCACGGAGTACTATTCACCCGTAAAGTATATTTTTTTTCGGTCCAAATTATTTTTGGGTACAATATTATTCCATGAGGAGATGTGCTAATTTTTCAGACCGTTGGTTGAAGATATAATAGTAAATCAATATGGATCGCTAGTTTAAAGTTTTAATAGTAAATCAATATGGATCGCTGGTTTAAAGTTTTAATAGTAAACCAGTATGGACCGTCCGTTTAAGTTTTAATAGTAAACCAATATGGACCGTCCGTTTAAAAGTAAATCAATCTGGACCGTTCATGAATTAGTTACTATGCAGTCCATTCTTCTATAAATAGAAGCTCATTCCTTTATTATTTCTTACGAATTCACTGAAACTCTAGAGAGAGAAATTATAGAGAAACTATAGAAAAATATTCTGCTACTTCCCTACTCTTATATTCAGTTTCTTTTACGGTAAGAGATATTATTTGTTGTACTTGTAAGGGGTATTATTTCTTTTGTATTCATGAAGAGAACTTCTGTTATTCCATTATTTATTATTACGTTGGGATAACTCAGATACGCAAGCTACCTATACTTGGTGAAATTCTTCTGTTATTTCATTCTTTATTATTCTGTTGGAATATCTTGTGCATGCGTTTTTACGCCTTGGGACACGGTTCCATCCTTTATTATTCATTGGAATATCTTGTCTCTGTGCATTTTACGCTGACACGGTTCTCGTTATTTATTATTACATTGGAATAACGCCTGTCTTGGCCTATCGCATGCTCGGTGATTTCTTTTATTATTCCATTCTTTATTATACTCAGTTGATTAAAACTTTGACTTCTATACTCCATGAAATTAGTGGAATATCCTTGATATTTGCGCTTCATCTAGTATCTTTTCATGGAAATATTCTTTGGAGCATTCTTGAATTTTACTCCACAAAGTAGTATCATGTTGACAATTTGGACATTATTGAGTTCAGGATAAATTAACTTATAAATCTTTAAAACTTATTCTTGAAATTGTTTTATTGAATTATTATGTCATTGTCATGATGAGTTATGTTGGTTATTATGTGAAAACATGAAAGTTCTTAGAAAACACAAAGGGTTGAAAATCAGATTTTAGTAAAAATGGAGTATGAAATTCAATTGATCATATCTCCTATTATATTTCGAATTTTTGAGTGTGGTCAAGTTCTAGAGTTAGAACTATGAGTTTTCTAACTTATCCAAGTGGAATCACTAGAAAATGTGTTGTAGATTTTCGTGTGGTGATTTTAGTAAAGGAGTCAAAAAGCGAAAAGTGCCTAAAAAGCTCTCACCGCTGTAAAATTTAAAAGGGCATTTTCGGCCACTTAAATTGTGAGAAAAATTCCGGCCTTTTGGGACATGAAAATATATGGTATAAAGTACCTACTGTCCAAAAATGAGCTCATTCTGACTTAAAATGAGCAAGTTATGACTATTTCAATATTTAGGTTTTTTCGACGAAAAACGCTATAATCGGAGTTCTATAACTCCGATGACCATGAAATTTAAACTGGAACCTCACGTTAACATGTGTAAGATCCTGCCAAGATTTGGGAATTTCTGGAGTTAACCTTGAGGTAGCTAATTTCTTAAGGAATTAATTAGAAATTGATTTTTGAAAAATAGTAAATGAATTTTAAAAATTCCGAGAAAAATATATGTTCAATATGGGACTATATTCTGCTTAATCCCAGAAAAGAATAATTTTTGTGACTGATTTGGTATTTTTCATGAAAATAATTTAGTTACAAACATATGAATTAAATATGTTATGTGAAGTTGAAAAATTGGTAAATAAGATTTTATGACTTGAAAATCCTATATAAGTTATATGCAGATTTTGATGAGTAATTTGATTATTGGTGATGAAATCTTATGAGTATGGCATTTTGAATGATTAAATGCATTATTTGAAAAAATGTAAACAATTAAATTAAATTTTTTATAAGTTTAAGAAGTGATTAAAATATTGTTATAATATTAACAAAATTAGATTATGATTTTATTAAGTGATTGCTAATGTTTGGATAAATTTAAAGTCTTTAATATTTATCCTTGATTTAGTTTGACTAATGCTTATAATATTGTCATCATCATTATGCTTATATTATGTTGAAAGTCATCTGTGGCCTGTAGTGCATAGATGGACAGTTTTTGGTATGATTATGGCTATGAATTCTCTTTGGCCGTAGTGCAAAGATGAATTGTTTTATGGCATGATCAGGACCGTTGATGAAAACAAGATTATCTTTGACCGTAGTGCATGGATAATTCGTGGTCGTGATACTAAAGAATATCCTTGGCAGAGAAGTACCGGATGATTCGATGATGTGGATTAATTATTGAATTTGAGCCTCAAAGAATGAAATATTAATTCATGGATGTGATAATAATGAATATGTTTGGCCGTAGTGCAAAGATGATTTAATGATTACGAGCAGGAATTGTGATTTGGTATAACCATGATTTTTGATGTTTCAAGTGAAGACAGGTGATGAAAATTATATTCGTCCTGTGTGCGAAGATGAATTTAGAATCACAATTGTGATTATGAGTTATTCACATGATCGTGGACGGGTTGATGTTACAGGGATAAAACATTATTGGTGGACTTTTAACATATAGAAGATAATAGACCTTATGGTCTATTTAGCTCTTCTAATGGATTGCTCGTTCCGCTGCAACTATGGTTGAAAACTTTTATCATCTACCATACGTTCTAATTCTCTGATTTTTAATGATGAAGGCTATTGATGGTGTAAATTGGCTTTAGTCATGATATTCTTTACTGGGCTAGTTGTGCTCACCCTTTCTGCTTCACAATTTCTTTAAGGTAATAAGAGTGTCACGGGCGAAAGTGGGAATAACGGGGAATAGAAACGATGGTCTCTAGGCATGGAGGTTCTCCCTAAATATTATAGAAAAGTGTGTTGTATTCTATACATCATTTAGTAGTTATATTTGGTGAATCAAATAGGGTGAGGCGAACCCAATTTTGGAAAGGTGTTTTGCCACTATCATACAAGATGTCTAATGACATACAACCTTGTGTTCTCATAAGACATGGTTGTGCACATCCACTTGCTGAATATATCTACGAGCACTACCTGTATGATCTTGGAGTTTATTTGAAACATAATTTTCACTTGGAGACAACGGAGATATTTATATGTCCAGAGAAGACTCACCATTGGAAAGAAGATGATAGTAATCTTCTTTTTTTCTTTGGGGACTTTTGGGTCAACCAAGGATAATTCTGTGGACATATGATATCTATCATAACCTAGACACATGGCCTCCCATGTACGAAGGTTTCCTTGAGCACTTCCCAAAGATTTTAATTTCTCAAAATTTTTTTAACTATACTTTTATGTAAAGTATCATTGTAAGGTTGTGGTCGAGGTACCATGAGAGTTACATACATTTGTATTAAAACTCATAGTTAACTGTGGTCGTATTCTATCTGACAAAGACTGTGATTGTATAAATGAAGTTGTATTTGAATTTTGTACCATGTATCTGGCGACTCAGAATGGGTGATGTATACCTAATTTTGGGGGCGTCACATAAGAAGGCACTACTAAATAATTGTTACAGTAGTTACTGTTCAATATTTTATTTTATTGATTCAATAATTGCTGCATTGATATTTTATATTATTGTTGTTTCAATAATTGTTACTGCACTGTATTTTCCATTATCAGATCAATAATTCATATTATTTGAATAATATTATTAGATAGCATTATTGGCAATGTCTAGAAAGTTCTGTCAAGAAGAGGTTTGGTCACCTAATTGCGCTCCAGTAAGGAGAAATCCTTATTGGAAAGCCCCCTCTTTCCTGGGAACGGCCTGGTTGTCATAATTATGATTCTGTAATATTATTTGCGAATAATTAATTATTGATTTATATGATAAGGAAATATTTATTTGATGCGGATTTAAATGATGGATTTATTTATGTGGTTATAAATGAAGGAATTACTGCTGAGGTGTTTTATCAGTATTTTTGTCAGATTGGAGGTATTAAAAGATCAAATCGGTGTTCTTAAAGCCCTATTGCGTGAGTTAAAATTTTTAATCTGACCGTTGGATCGTTGTGATTTTTGGATATGTTATACATATATAAGTTGAGTATATGTCCACAAATTTTGAACTGTTAAAAATGAACGTATAATTTGTTATGAATTTTAAGAGGTGACTGATTCAGAAATTAGGTTTATAAATTATTTTGGTGGAAAATTCTAGAATTGAGTGGGCCCCACTTGTGGTTGGTGAAGAAATGTGTTGAATTTTATTTCAAATGTGGTGGATGGCAATAGTAGCAAGGAAAACCATCAGGTAGCAGGTCAAGTCTGCTTCGGCGTGCTAACATTTTCTTATAAATAGAGGGCTAAGTTAGAATTGAAAATCACACCAGAAACATAAGCTTTCTCTCTTTATATTATCGAGCGTATTTTGTGAGTATTTAGATACTTTGTGAGTTTCTATTTATCCAGTGCAAGTTTGCTTCAAATTTATACCGATATTACGATCGTGGAAATCTTTGTTATTTTGAGGTAAGGGATTGTAAGGGTTATTATGTTATTCAGTTTCATAATTTTTCTGACCTTCAAAAATTCTGGAAAAATTTGAAATGATAATTTGATGAGTTTTCTTGATTGTGTCCAAAAATGGTGATTTTTGGATGTATAGATTAGGAGTTATGAATTTTATGGTAAAAGACTATTTTAAAAGTAAACCCTTATAACTTCTTGTGGTTAACTCCAAAATTGGTGAAATTTTTATTGGGAGTACATGTATATAACAGAAGTATACTCTGTAAATTTTGGAATTTTTGGATAAAAGTACAGTTTATGATAAATGTCTAAATATTCGGTTGTTTTGGCCATATGAAAAATAGTAAATGAACTTTAAAAATTTCAAGAAAAATATATGTTCAATATGGGACTATATTCTTCTAAATTCCAGAAAAGAAATATTTTTGGGACTGATTTGATATTTTTCATGAAAATAGACTAGTTATGAGTAAATGAATTAAATATGTTATGTGAAGTAAGAAAATTGGAAAAATAGGATTTTATGGCTTGAGAATCCTATATTAGGTATATGCAGATTTTTTATAAGGGTTTTGGTTATTGTTGATGAAATCTTATGAGTTTGGCATTTTACGATGATTAAATGCATTATTTAGTAAAGTGTAAACAATTAAAATAAATTGTTTATAAGTTTAAGAAATATTATTCTTTCAATATCATTATACCGAAATATTAGTTTGGATTTTATTGTGGAATTTCTACCTTGTTCATGTCGGGGTTACTATTCATGAATTACTATTCATGAGTTACTATTCATGAATTACTATTCACGAGTTACTATTCATGGGTACTATTCACGACAAAATTGGTTTCTTTTTCTGACCAAATTATCGTTGATTTATGAATCTTACTCTTGAGATTAAATCTATATATTGATTATATTGTTTTCATTATCATATATAATATTTTTATAACCCTAATGATGATATTTCTCTTTGACTTGAGTGTAAAGATGGATAGATTATTGGTATGATCGTGACTATGGGTTTTCTTTGGCCAGTAGTGCAAAGATGAATTGTTGACTGGTATGATCATGACCATTGAATTTATAATTGAATATTTTTAGCTTAAGTGCAAAGGTGAATTGATCAATATGGTTATAACTATGGTTTATATAAATTCTGAAATGATTATGTATTTCTTTGAGATATTAATATCTTTGGCCTATAGTGCAAAGATGAATTATTATTGAATATCTTTGGTGCAGAAAGTGCAAAGATGACTCGTTGTTGAATATCTTTTGGCAGTGAAGTGCGAAGATGAAATGATAATGAATATCTTCGTCCGGTAGTGCAAAGATGAATTTATTAGTATGATTATAAACAAGAACTGTGATTTGGTATAACCATGATCTTTGATGTTTCAGGTAAAGACAGGTGATGAAAATTATCTTCGTCCTGGATGAGAAGATGAATTTAGAACTACAATTATGATTATGAGTGATTCATATGATTGTGGACCAGAATTTTTGATTGATGTTACAGGGATAAACATTGTTGGTGGATTTTTAACATGGAGAAGATAATAGACTTTATAGTCTATTTGGCTCTTCTAATGGATTGCTCGTTCACTGCAACTATGGTTAAAATGAATGGGTAGTATACCCATAATTCGGATATATTTAGACTTAAATTATTGCATTCTTAAGTTATTTAGTAGCATTTTATTGTGTTTATATCTTATTTGGCGCGATTCGAAGTCGGAAGGGCAATTATGGGAATTTCAAGCATCGAATGGCAAACTGTAATTTCATCGAAGTCCAAATAAACGGGCGCTGAAATTGCACTATCTCTCACGGGCTACCGAGCCTCTGGAGAAGCAGCTGACCGGATTATTAGCTGCTTGATTTTCGTTGCCTATTAAGGGTTAATAATAAAACCTAATCAAGGAGGATGTGGGGGACTATAAAAAGAAACTAATGTCAATTAAAAGGGGAACCAGATTGATTCGGGCAGAGGGTATCAAGGAGCTTTTCCATTGAAGATTACAGGAGATTACTTGAGCTTCAAGATTGAGCTACAGCTTCAAGTTTCTTCTTTTTTCTCCTTATTTTTATTTGTAATTCTTTAGGATGATTTATCAACAAATAATGATTCTTATTTCCGTGATGAACTAATTCTTTAATTAAGATTTCAATTGAACCTTTTATGATTATGAATTAGTTATTCGTCATTATAATTATCTATGTTGAAGTGGATTGTTTATCATGTTTTGATTTTAGTGATTAATTATTTGGCCAATAATTAGTGTGTTACTCTAGAAGGAATCGGGAGAGGAATTCTAGGTTAGTAACTAGACATGATGACATGTGACTCAGCTTATTTACACTCAGAAATAATTAGGTTTGTGAATTGAATGGAAATATCTGTTTCACCGCATGTAATATATAAGGAATTGGGACCGAAAGAGTTTAATCCAATTGTTTTGCATAGAATATAGCAAGGTTAATCTGGGTTAAATAAAAGTCAATCGATCACTGAAGAGGGCTTTTGGCATTTGAAAATTCCTCGTTAACAATCCATGAGACATAGTAATTGGGATGATTAGATAACCGATTTATAATTCATAATTGGGGATATTGAAGTCTTAATATTTACCTACCTAAGTCATTCACCAAGTAATAGCTTAGTTAATTGTTTATCTTAGTGCAAAGATCTTTAAGTGTTTAATTTTGAGTTAATAATTCGTAAAATCGCAATTTTCATTGTTTGAATAAAATTGAATTGATATAGTATTAGTAGTTGAAATTTATTAATTAGAATTTCGTGGGAACGATACTCAACTTATCACTTTATTACTTGTTGACCACGATATCATGCGGTCGTGTGTGTAATTAGATTTTACTCAACAAGTTTTTTTGGCGCCGCTGTCGGGAATTTCTTTTATTAATATTAATTTCATATTAGTTATAATCAATTCGATTTTAATTTGAACACTACTTAATCTCTTCGATTCAAGGTGAATTTGTATGCACACTAGATCGAAAGCTAGAAAGGAACTTTACGATACGCACAACCTTGAGAAGGAGTTCCGCATAAACAAGTAGCTTGAATAGTGAGGTGATACATTTGGAAGAAGAACTCGACAACCCAAGATTTACTCGTGAACATGGCAGTAGAACTAATGTAAATCACTTAGGATTACCGCCAAATGTTACAGATTTACAAACCAAGTATTAAGAGACCCAAGAATCAATGCTATCAGCTTTTGAGATAAAACCGGATCAATTCAGATGCTATGTATCACATGCCATTGGGGGTAATTCGATAGACGATCCTAATGAACATATCTTGAGTTTCTTGGAAGTTTGCGATACCTTCAAATTTAACAATGTATCTAAGACGCTTATAAGGTTGAGGATGTTTCCGCTTACTTTAAAAGATAAAGCACGAAGTCGGGCTACACTCCTTGCCTCCCGGTTCAATCACCACATGGGATGACTTAGCTCAAAAATTTTAGCTAAGTTCTTTCCACCAAATAAGTTTCAAGCAAAACTACTGAACGACATTCATACTTTCGCACAACTTGAGTCGTAATCGTTATATGAGGCGGGAAAGGTTTAAGGATATGTCTGTAAGTGCCCTCATCATGGAATTCCGCAAAGGATGCAATTAGGATATTTTGTGATGGTTTGCACGCATCCACGAGGTCTAGTATTGATGCAAAGAATGGAGGAGCGATTATGTCCAAAAAATTTTGATGAGGAGGCGATCAATTGTTAGAAACAATGGCCACCAACAACTATCAAAGGGCCCATGACGAGGACCAACCACCCAAAAGCATCGTGAAAATATGAAGTGGACGATTAACAAAGATTAACAAAGACAAGTGATCGCAATAGCTAAGCATATAGAAACATGGCATCCACAGCCACACAAACAGTAAGCGATGGTTTGTGAGTGTGTCGGGGTCATGCTACTGGATCAATGTGCTATAAATTTAATCAAAGACATCAGAGAGGAAATTATAATCGCTCAACCCAACCGTATCCTACCCAAAATGCCTATAATCCAAAGTTGGAAGAATCATCCAGGTTCTCATGGAGTAACAATCAAGTCAGCAACCAACCACCTAGACAACAACACACCTCCGGATTCCAAAATCAACCTCAACAACCGTAAAGGGTATCAAGTTGGGAAGCGCCTTTGAAAAGTTTATTAGAGCCTCCGACAAAAAAAGAACGAGGAACAAGACAAGAAATTGAATCAAGTAGATATGACGCTGCAAAGCCATGGGGCATCGTTAAAGAACTGGAAAATCAATTGGGACAAATAAAGACACGATTGAATACCCGGCCCACTAGGAACACTTCCGAGTGATACGTAAAAAACCGGCAGAAATGAGCACCGCAGCAAAGAATCTTACGTAAGGGAAGGAGCCGCAAAAAAGCTAAGGATAAGGACAAGGGGATAACGCAACAAATCAAATGTAAGAGGTTGGGGAACCGGAAAGATAAAGAGGAAATAGAGAGGAAAATGCACAGGGTCATCTACAACAATGCCACCCATACCATATCCGCAGAGATTTCGTAAATCCAAGTTAGATAAGCGCTTTTAAGATTTTTGGATATTTTAAAAATTGCATATCAACATCCCATTCGGCCAAGCTTTAGAACACATGCCGAAAGTTACGCTAAGTTCATGAAGGATGTGCTATCAAAGAAAAGGAAATCGGGGATTTTGAAACAAAGGGCGCTTAATCAAGAATGTAGCGCAATTATTCGTAACAAGTTACCTCCTAAGTTGAAAGATCCGTAGCTTTTCTATTCCATGCGACATTGGTAATCGCCGGGAAAGCGTTGTGTGATTTGGGGGCCAGATAATTTGATGCCATTATCGCCATCATCAATTCGACTCCAAGCACCTAAACCGACAAATATCGGGCCATCGTTAGAAGCAATCGATCATTATATATCCACGAGGTATCGCTGAAGACGATTAGTAAGGGTGGATAAATTCATCTTTCCAGCAGACTTCGTTATCTTCGATTGGAAGCGATACGAATCGCCCATCATTCCTGGACGCACCATTCTTAGCAACAGGAGAACGTTAATCGACGCAAAAGGGAGAATTAACGATGAGAGTTGACGATCAATGTGTCACTTTCAATGTGTTCAAAGCAATGTCGATCCAAAGGAAAAAGGTGAGTGTTTCATGGGTGGATGTAATGGAGGAGATGGTGAATCACAAGATTTGTCCGTAATTACTCAGAGGATCCGATAGAATCCATGATGGTTGTAATGCATAAACGATAGGGCGGATGCAGATAATGAGCAAGTCAAATGGCTAGACACACCATCATTCTACCGAAAAATAATCAACCATTCGACACCCTCGAAAGGCCTAAAACGGAAGAAAAAAGTGCAAACCCTCGATAAGTGCCACCTGTGTTGGAATTAAAGCCACCCCCTCTCATCTTGAATATGCTTACTTTAGGAAAGACTCGACTCTACCAGCTTATTGTTTCGACAACGTTAATCGACACCCAAAAAGAAAAATTGCTACGAAAGTGTCGCATGAAGTTCAAAACAAATGATTGGGTGGACTATAGCGACATTCGAGGTATTAGCCCTCTTTTCAGATGCACAAGATTTTAATGGAAGAGGGATCAAACCAACCATTGAGATGCAACGAAGGTTAAATCCCATTATGAAAGAGGTGGTGAAGAAGGAAGTTATAAAATGGTTGGATGCTTCAGATTATCTACCCAATCTCGCATAGCTCATGGGTAAGTCCCTGCATACAGTGTGTGTACCGAAAAAAAGGGGGCATAACTGTGGTAAAAATGAAGCGCATGAGCTTATCCCGACTAGAATCAAGTATACAGTCGGAGAGTATGTATGGATTACCGCAAGTTGAATAAAGCCACACGCAAGGATCACTTTCCTTGCCGCTCATTGATCGATGTTGGACAAAGAACGGACATCAATTCTATTGTTCGTTAGATGGATATTCGGTACAATCAAATTGCCATAGCACCTAAGATCAAGAAAAGACCACGCTCACTTGTCCATACGCAGACGCTTGCATTCCGCCGATGTCCTTTGGTTTATGTAATGCGCCTACGACCTTTCAACGTCAGATGATGGCAATCTTTTTCCGATATGGTCGAAAGCGTAATTTAGAGGTGTTCATGGATGATTTCTCCGTGTTCGCGATAGTTTTGACTCGTGTTTGAATAACTGATCTTGGTGTTAAAAAGATGTGGAGACTAACTTGGTACTTAATTGGGAAAATGTCATTTTATGGTACAAGAAGGTGATTCGGGACATAAGGTTTCAGATCCCGGATTGGAGGTGGATAGAGCGAAGATTGATGCAATTGAGAAACCGCCTCCTCCTTCATCTCAGAAAAGGCATTCTGAGTTTCTTGGGACATGCAGGTTCTATAGACGCTTTATTAAAGATTTTTCAAAAATCTCAAACCCCTATGTTCACTCTTGGAGAAAGATGTACCGCTTAAGATGGATCATGCATGCATCGAGGCATTTGAGGTATTAAAGAAGAAATTGGTCTCGCACTACCATCAGAAGCGCCCGATTGGTCTTTACCTTTTGAATTGATGTGCGACGCCAGTTGATTACGCTATGGGAGCCAGATTGGGACAACGCCATGATAAGATTTTTCATACTATCTATTACTCTAGTAAGACATCGACGGATGCCCAAATTGAACTACACACAACAACCGAAAAAGGAATTACTTGCAGTGGTGTTTGCTTTTGACAAATTCGTAGCTTATCTCCCCAAGACTAAGGTAATTGTTCATACACCGACCATTCAAACCTATTAAATATCCGATTGAGAAGAAAGATGCTAAACCACCATTAATACGGTGGGTGGGTACTGTTGTTACAAGAATTTGATCCGAGATCCCGGATGTAAAAGGTACGTAAAATCAAGTGGCGGATCATCCGTCTCTTGCTAGAAAATAAAAAGGAATGTAAAGAAGACAACTCGCTGATTAATGAGGAATTTTTGATGAGCAACTGCTCCGTGTAACTACCATATTGCCTTGGTATGTCGACTATGTCAACTATGTGGTTGCCAAGGTGTTACCACGGATTTGACATCACAACAACTAAGAAGTTTCTCCACGATGCGAAGCAATACTTTTGGGATGAGCCATTTCGCTTAAAGCATGTGCAGATCAAATGATAAGACGTTGTGTACCTCACGAAGAAATGGATAGTATATTAGGCCACCGCACTCCTCGACACGGAGGTCATTATTCCAAAGGATCGCATGCCAGCCCAAAGTACTACAATCGGATTCTTTCCGCCCTCTTTATTCAAAGATGCTTATCTCTTTGTGCTAAAATGCGATCGATGCCAACGCAGTAGGTAATATCTCCAAGCGCAATGAAATGCCACTTAACACAATTTTAGAGGTGGAACTATTCGACGGTGGGGTATCGATTTTATGGGACCATTCCCATCTTCGCCGAATAATCTCCAGATATCTTATTAGCGGCCGATTATGTTTCCAAATGGGTAGAAGCCGCAGCTGCTACTCCACTTAATGATGCCAACGTTGTCACCCGATTCTTAAAGAAAACATTTTTACCAGATTTGGGACACCAAGGGCTATAATAAGTGATGAGGAACGACTTTCAGAATAAGAAGTTCACTAAATTGCTTGTAAAATATGGAGTTCACACAAAATTGCAAAAATGATATCACCCACAAACCAATGGCCAAGCAGAGGTGTCGAATCGGGAAATTAAGAGGATCCGGAAAAGTAGTCAATCCGTCACTTAAAAGATTGGCGCCAAGGCCTCGACGACGCCTATGGGCTTATCGAACAACAGACAAAAACCCGATCGGCATGTCCCCGCATGTAATGGTCTTTGAAAGGCGGTCATCTTCCTACGAGCTAGAACACAAAGGCACACCGGGCCATTCGGAAATTAAACTTTGATCTAGAAGCAAAAAAGTGAAAACTCTACATCGCAGCTTGAACGAGATGGATGAATTCGTGTTCAACGCCATTTAAAAAAACGCTTAAGCTATACAAGGAGAAAGTCAAATCTTGGCACGATAAAAAATTTCGATAGTAACATTCGCCCGCCATCAAGTACTACTGCTCAACTCACGCCAATGCCTATTTCGTGAAAATTGAAATCTGTGTGGTCCGGACCATTTGTAGTCATATCCGCTACCCACACGGAAACATTGAGGTTGAGGAACCGAATTCAAAGCGCATATATTCAAGGTCAACGGCCAACGCTCAAACACTATTGAGCGACCAATCGAACGCCAAGCTACGGCCCAAGACTCTCGCACTCCAAAGGGCAAATCGACCAACACCGCAAAGTCTGGGCCGACGACTATAAACCAAGCGCTTCTTGGGAGGCAAACCCATGAAGTTCCATAATTTTTTTTTTTCGCTTTTATTTGATTTTATGCCTCTTAGAGTTAAACTTTTCTTATTTTCCCGTTATTCTCGTAGTAGAGAAAACTCCACGCTTATTAAACTAATTCCTACACCGGTCCGTATGCACGCACATGTGTCAATTCCAGCTACTGCCGCCCATATCACCAATGATTACAAGCCTTTGGGCTAGGCTCCTAAGATGCAGATGATTCATAATCACAAAGGCCTGCCGGCGCTAGGCTCCTAAATCTAAATAGGCCAGCCGCCCGGCCATTGCCTTTCCATTTAAACCAAAACTGCTTTTGCCACTGGGCATACCAAACGATTTCACGCTTCAGCATACCTTGCAAGGGCCTCAAGACGTTATAACTCAAATACTTTTGCTACCGGGATCAAAGTTAGCCTCAGATTTAAAAACCCCGCCGTGCCCTTCTATTCCACATTCTTCCACAAGCCAAGCAAAAAGGTGTCACCACCCTCTTCCTCTTCATAGCACAAAGTCAAGAAACCTTGATAATTGTCTTCCACTCATCCACCACGCATCACTCCCTTCCTTTCATATTGGTCGTCTCAGATCTTGTGTGCCAAATCTACCTCCAACTTATTTAGAAGTAACAAAGGTATGATTTGATGTGTTTTTCAATTCTTGCTAATTAAGATGCTCTTCATTCGTTATTCTTGTCATCCGAAATCTAATGGAGCATATAGATAACGATTGATGTGTGACGATCCTACACACTAGATTCATGCACGCCATACATGCATGGCATGAATAGATTGGAATTAATAATGGATCGAACAAGTTCTCGCCATATTCAGGTGTTTGACAAATTGTTCGACTCAATTTTTAAAGCTAAACTATGACTATGTTTTATTTGCGTAATTCTCGACATGGCATCCAAACGCCATCGCAGCTCTGTGGTCCGGCCGCTTCAACTTCCCCGCCAAAATTTGACAAAGAAAGCGTTTTGTTAGTGTCATGCTCAAGAACGCCATACCGCAGATGGCCACCCGCCACTAGTCCTCGAATCGGGTCTCCGTCCCGATCAAAACAAGGATGGAGACATAGCAGTTGATGATTGTCGAAGCGAATCGGTTCGTCTCACCAATGTACCGACATAGCAAAGTTGATTGCAAAGTGGTCAAAGAATTCTATGCCAACTTGCCTCGAGCATGACCATTATGGGGTGTTTGTCGAGGTAAGACCGTGGAATTTGGCGAGGAGGATATCAATGGGTGCTATCAACTACCCTTAGAGGGCCTTCATGATGAATATGCTCGCTTAGTGAGTGATGGGCCTGGACTATGAAAAGATTATTCGGAGTCAGGTCAACCGCACTACTTGGTCCATCCATGAGCGTGGCAAAGCATGACCTTCCCATTGTCTCACCTCGCCTATATGGAAAGGCATGGTATGCCTTCATATGCGCCAAATTGATGCCCCGCACACATGTGAGTCACGCCACCAAAGAAAGGGTCAGGCTATTATACTCCATCATACAAGGCCTATTTAATCGATGTTTCGGCCATCTTATTCAAGAATCGATGTTCACAAGATCTCGGCACGGGACCATTGTGAGGGTTACCACATCCGCCCCTCGACCAAGGCGCCTTATGTGCTAAGTTTGGGGTCAAATGGAAATCGACGAGATGATTCAAACTCCTATGCCCGTGTTGGACCACAACTTGATCCGTCGTTATAAAGTATGGTCCGGGCGCTTAATCACCCAAGGGACCGGGTTTCATTATCCCCATGTTACGCCTCCACGAGCCCCACCACCCTCAGCCCCCTCCCACTACCGACACCGCTTTCATCGAGGTGTGGTCCCCAAGTCGCCCAATGGAGAGATGACTACCGGTTTTACAACATCGAGTCCCGTAACGTGCGCTTATCTAACGCCAAGACGTGATTTACAAGTATTTAGTCGACCAATTTGTCGCATGTAATGCATCGACCATCCGCACTCCATCCGCATTCCACTTAGCCATTTCCTACCACGGCCCTGCTCGCCAAAGATTTCCGTCCGATCAAGAGATGAGCGAGACGATGATGCTCCCCGTACATAAATTCGCCGTGGAAGTCTCTCTGCTTTATTTTGACTTATTTTTTTCGCATGAGGACATCGCTTCTAGCTTAGTTTGGGGGTGGTTACGCTTTTATTTTCACCGCCAGAAGTTATTATTAGTAAAGTTGCATTTAGGATTGCATGTTAATTCCAGCTTTTGAGAGTGCGAGATATCCGGGGCCAATGAGGAAAGTAGAATTGCATGAACACGCCTAGTAAGGATTGTTGATTCAAAGGATATGATTTTCGTGACTTGAATTCGATCTTTATCTGCTTGACATTGATATTATAAGAAGGCACTTGGAAATAAAAACCACCATGTTAGCTATGATAGTTTAAATGGTTAGAGAATAGAGTTCTAAAGGGGATCATGAAAGTGATATGGAAGAACAATTTGAATAACTAGATAAGACCTAATTCATGCATAAACTCGAGTTGGGGGGAAACATTTGGAATAAAAAAAAAAAAAAAACACAAATGTCGAAGTCGAGTCTGGTGGGGGTTGAGGGAACCACTCCCCATAAACACAAGCGTGAGATGGAGCGAAACGACTCACCAACCATCTATAAATAAAAAAAAAAAAAAAAAAAAAAAATAAAATATATATATATATATATAAATAATAATGATAATATATGTGGTGACTAGTCTTGTTTTTTATTCGTGTTACTTTGAGCAAGCACGCTCAAGGGGTATCTTAAAACCTAATACCTAAGGTCTTAAATGGTCCGGGAGTCGTTGGTCGAAAAGCTCGCTAAGGGGTAACATCGCTAGCCTAATGGGATGAGACATCGCATACCATTTACGAGAAAAAAAAAAAAAAATATATATATATATATAAAAAAAAAAAAAAAAAAAAAATAAATATATATTCTAGTTCGATCGTTGAATTCAAAAGTGTTTTGAGTTCGCTTGAAACAAGTTTATTTGATGAGTTCTCAAGTTCACAATCGTATGATGCCTACTAAGAAAGTTATTCTCTCATCATATTTTTGTCTTTCATGGGTTCAGATGGTCGTGGACACACACACAATATCAAGAATAACAGATTTAGATCCGCTGATTGTTGGGATATTGTCGATCTGCTTTTTACATGAGGAATTAGCATGTTTACGTGATTTTCTCGAGGCATATGGATATACGTGAACTCTTGGATTGCCGGAATTACTTAACATATAAATATAAATAGTTTGTATGTGCATGATGTTTAGTTTTGTTTGGTGATCTTAGCTTTCATCGCACGAGGACACGCAACGATTTAAGTTTGGGGTGTTTGATGAATGGGTAGTATACCCATAATTCGGATATATTTAGACTTAAATTATTGCATTCTTAAGTTATTTAGTAGCATTTTTATGTGTTTATATCTTATTCGCGATTGGAAGTTCGGAAGGGCAATTATGGGAATTTCAAGCATTGAATGGCAAAACCTGTAATTTCATCGAAGTCCAGCCACGGGATACTGAAATTGCACTATCCTCCTCACGGGCTACCGAGCCCCCTCAGCAGCGTTGACGGATTAATAAGCTTTGACTTCTCGTTGCCTATTAAGGGTTAATAATAAAACCTAATCAAGGAGGATTGTGGGGGACTATAAAAAGAAACTAATTGCTGAATTAAAAGGGGAACCAGATTGATTTGGCAGAGAGTATTGAAGGAGCTTTTCCATTGAAGATTACAGGAGATTACTTGGAGCTTCAAGATTGGCTACAGAGTTTCTTCTTTTTCTCCTTATTTTTATTTGTAATTTTTAAGGATGATTTATCAACAAATAATGATTCTTATTTCCGTGATGAACTAATTCTTTAATTAAGATTTCAATTGAACCTTTTATGATTATGAATTAGTTATTCGTCATTATAATTATCTATGTTGAAGTGGATTGTTTATCATGTTTTGATTTTAGTGATTAATTATTTGGCCAATAATTAGTGTGTTACTCTGTAATGAATTGGGAGAGGAATTCTAGGTTAGAACTAGACATGATGACATGTGACTCGCTTATTTACACAGTAAATAATTAGGTTTGTGAATTGAATGGAAATATCTGCTCACCGCATGTAACATATAAGGAATTGGGACCGAAAGAGTTTAATCCAATTGTTTTGCATAGGAATATAGCAAGGTTAATCTGGGTTAAATAAAAGTCAATCGATCACTTGAAGAGGGCTTTTGGCATTTGAAAATTCCCTTAACAATCCATGAGACATAGTAATTGGGATGATTAGATAACCGATTTATAATTCATAATTGGGGATATTGAAGTCTTAATATTTACCTACCTAAGTCATTCACTCAAGTAATAGCTTAGTTAATTGTTTATCTTAGTGCAAGATCTTTAAGTGTTTAATTTTGAGTTAATAATTCGTAAAATCGCAATTTCTCATTGTTTGAATAAAATTGAATTGATATAGTATTAGTAGTTGAAATTTATTAATTAGAATTCTCGTGGGAACGATATACTCAACTTATCACTTTATTACTTGTTGACCACGATACTCAAGAAGTCACCGTGTAATTAGATTTTACTCAACGGGTTGGATGGAATAGACCTATTTTGGGGTTGTAACAATTGGTATCAGAGCTTAGGGATATGATCTCTGACGGAGATCAGGGAATAGACCTAGGAGGGGAGAGACGAGTAAATCCTTCGCTAGTGTGTCCTACCTAAGCTTATTTGTTGGTAAGTCATAATATCGGGATATTATGTGATATGTTAATTTATTCAATTAACCTTTGTTTTGAAGTTGTATTCTAGAATGATATCTGAAATACATGAGATGAGCAATGGAGAAATCATGATGACAGAGAAGATGGAATCTGAAATGAAAGCAAGGTATTCTCAACTCTTTGAAATACCAGGTACGTAAATTTCGAGGACGAAATTTCATAAGGAGGGGAGATTGTAAGACCCCGAATTTTATGAAATAAAAGTATTCAATTTTTCTATTTAGTAAATAGTTAAATTGATAAAAAGTTAAAGTTAAGGGTGATATGTGAAAAAAATTCAAAATAAGCAAGTGGTTATAAAATATTCATTGTTGTCGGTGAATATTCGTTTTGTCATGGAATATTCTTTCCGCTTTAGGAAATATTCGTATGACGGTAGCAAAACCATTTATGGGCCCCATAATGAGAATAACTATGGGATGAAGATAACGACAAAATTGAGTTTTTATAAATAACGGCGTAGTTATTCACATGTAATTAATTGTTGGAATACCCGGTGGTTAAAATACGATAATACACGTGGTTACACAATAGCTATTACCAGTACACGTTGCATGATTGTTGAATTATTGATCCTTACGTAAGAAGGCACTACTCAATAATTGTTACAAAGTGAGTTCTTTATTCAATATTTTATTTTATTGATTCAATAATTGTTGCGTTGATATTTTATATTATTGTTGTTTCAATAATTGTTATTTGATTGTATTTCCCATTATCAGATCAATAATTCATATTATTTGAATAATATTATTAGATAGCATTATTGGCAATGTCTAGAAAGTTCTGTCAAGAAGAGATTTGGTCACCTAATTGCGCGGCAGTAGGAGAAATCCTTATTGGAAAGCCCCCTTTCCTCAGAAGCAGTGCGTTGTCATAATTGTGATTCTGTAATATTATTTGTTAATAATTAATTAATGATTTATATGATAAGAAAATATTTATTTGATGCGGATTTAAATGATGGATTTATTTATGTGGTTATAAATGAAGGAATTACTGTTGAGGTGTTTTATCAGTATTTTTGTTAGATTTGAGGTATTAAAAGATCAAATCGGTGTTCTTAAAGCCCTATTGCGTGAGTTAAAATTTTTAATCTGACCGTTGGATCGTTGTGATTTTTGGATATGTTATACATATATAAGTTGAGTATATGTCCACAAATTTTGAACCGTTAAAATGAACGATAATTTGTTATGAATTTTAAGAGGTGGTGATTGTAAATTAGGTTTATAAATAATTTTGGTGGAAAATTCTAGAATTGAGTGGGCCCCACTTGTGGTTGGTGAAGAAATGTGTTGAATTTTATTTCAAATGTGGTGGTGGCAATAGTAGCGAGGAAAGCCATCGTAGTATGGTCAAGTCGCCTTGCGTCTTAACATTTTTCTTATAAATAGAGGGCTAAGTTAGAATTGAAAATCACACCAGAAACATAAGCTTTCTCTCTTTCTCTCTCTATATTATCGAGCGTAGTTTGTGAGTATTTAGATATTTTGTGAGTTTCTATTTATCAGTCCAAGTTTCCTTCAGCCTTATACCGATATTCTGATCAGAAGTACTGTTATTTTGAGGTAAGGGATTGTAAGGGTTATTATCTTATTCAGTTTCATAATTTTTCTGACCTTCAAAAATTTTGGAAAAATTTGAAATGATAATTTGATGAGTTTTCTTGATTGTGTCCAAAAATAGTGATTTTTGGATGTATATATTAGGAGTTATGAATTTTATGGGAAAAGACTATTTTAAAAGTAAACCCTTATAACTCCTTGTGGTTAACTCCAAAATTGGTAAAATTTTTATTGGGAGTACATGTATATAACAGAAGTATACTCTGTAAATTTCGGAATTTTTGGAAAAAAGTACAGTTTATGATAAATGTCTAAATATTCGGTTGTTTTGGCCATATGAAAAATAGTAAATGAATTTTAAAAATTCCGAGAAAAATATATGTTCAATATGGGACTATATTCTTCTAAATTCCAGAAAAGAAATATTTTTGGGACTGATTTGATATTTTTCATGAAAATAGACTAGTTATGAGTAAATGAATTAAATATGTTATGTGAAGTAAGAAAATTGGAAAAATAGGATTTTATGGCTTGAGAATCCTATATTAGGTATATGCAGATTTTTTATAAGGGTTTTGGTTATTGTTGATGAAATCTTATGAGTTTGGCATTTTAGGATGATTAAATGCATTATTTAGTAAAGTGTAAATAATTAAAATAAATTTTTTATAAGTTTAAGAAATGTTATTCTTTCAATATCATTATACCGAAATATTGGTATGAATTTTATTGTAGAATTTCTACCTTTTTCATGTCGGGGTTACTATTCATGAATTACTATTCATTAGTTACTATTCAGGAGTTACTATTCACGAGTTACTATTCATGAGTTACTATTCATGAGTTACTATTCACGAGTTACTATTCACGAATACTATTCACGACAAAATTGGTTTCTTTTTCTGACCAAATTATCATTGATTTATGAATCTTACTCTTGAGATTAAATCTATATATTGATTATATTGTTTTCATTATCATATATAATATTTTTATAACCCTAATGATGATATTTCTCTTTGACTTGAGTGTAAAGATGGGTAAATTATTGGTATGATCGTGACTATTGGTTCTCTTTGGCCAGTAGTGCAAAGATGAATTGTTGACTGGTATTATCATGACCATTGAATTTACAATTGAATATTTTTAGCTCAAGTGTAAAGGTGAATTGATCAACATGGTTATAACTATGGTTTATATAAATTCTGAAATAATTATGTATTTCTTTGAGATATTAATATCTTTGGTCTGTAGTGCAAAGATGAATTATTGATGAATATCTTTGGCCTGTAGTGAAAAGATGAATTATTGTTGAATATCTTTGGCCTGTAGTGCAAGATAACCTGTTGTTGAATATCTTTGGCCTGTAGTGCGAAGATGAAATGATAATGAATATCTTTGGCACGTAGTGCAAAGATGAATTTATTAGTATGATTATAAACATGAAATGTGATTTGGTATAACCACGATCTTTGATGTTTCAGGTAAAGACAGGTGATAAAAATTATCTTCGTCCTGGATGAGAAGATGAATTTAGAACTACAATTATGATTATGAAGTTATTCATATGATTGTGGACCAAATTGTTGATTTGATGTTACAGGATAAAATATTGTTGGTGGATTTTTAACATGGAGAAGATAATAGACTTTATAGTCTATTTGACTCTTCTAATGGATTGCTTCGTTCATTGCAACTATGGTTGAAAAGTTTTATCATCTACCATATGTTCTAAATCTACGATTTATTCGATGAAGGCTATTGATAATTTAATTAGCTTTAGTCATGATATTCTTTATTGAAGCTAGTTGTGCTCACCCTTTTGCTTCACAATTCCTTTCGTGTAATAAGAGTGTAGTCGGGTCGAAAGGGATAACAGGAAATAGAAGCGGTGGTCTCTAAATGTGGAGGTTTTTCCTAAACAGTATAGAAAAGTGTGTTGTATACATCATTGGTGAATCATATAGGGTGAGGCGAACCCAACGTTGGAAGGGTGTTTTGCCACTATCAACAAGATGTCTAATGACATACAACCTCATGTTATCATAAGACAGGGTTGTGCACATCCACTCGCTGAGTATATCTACGAGCATTACCTATATGATCTTGGAGTTTATTTGAAATATAATTTTCAACTGGAGACAGTGGAGATAATTATATGTCAAGAGAAGACTCACCATTGGAAAGAACATGATAGTAATATTCTTGTTTTTCTTTGGGGTCTATTGGGTCAACCAAGGATAATTCTGTGGACATATGATATCTATCATAACCTAGACGCATGGCCTCCCATGTACGAAGGTTTTTTTGAGCACTTTCCAAAGATTCTAATTTCTAAAACAGTTTTTTGACTATACCTTTATGTAAGGTGCCATTATGACGTGCTATCCAAGGTTAGGATGAGAGTCACAGTTGGTATATATTTGTATCAAAACTCACAGCATATGTGTTGTTGTATTTTGCACGACAATAGTTGTAATAAAGTTGTAGTTGTTTTCTGTACCATGTATTTGGCGACTCAGAATAGGTTGGGTGGAATGGACCTATTTTGGGGTCGTCACAGCAACAATAAAAGAAAGCGTGGTGGTCAACATAGCACTTCTGGAAATAAAAAACCGAAAGGTACTTGTTGGAAGTTTGGTAAGCCAGGACATTTCAAGAAACAATGTACTTTTTACTTGAAACAAAGGCAACAAAAGAATGACCAAGCAAATATGGTATACAATGAGTTTATTGCTGCTATGATCATGGAGACTAACATGATTGGATTGATTCTGGAGCAACCAAGCATATTGCCAAGAATAAAGTAGTATTTCAAGCCTATAAATCTATGAAGGATAGTCAAGAACTATTCATGGAAAATTCATCAACTGCAAAAGTGATGGGCAAAGGCAATGTGGTTCTCAAGTTGTCATTCGAGAAGACAATTATTCTTAATGATGTTCTTCATGTTCCAGAAATTAGAAAAAACCTTGTATATGTTAGTCTTTTAAACAAACATGGCATAAAAGTCTTGTTTAACGCTAATTGTATTGTATTGTCTAAGAGTGGTATGTATGTCGGAAAAGGATATGAATCTAATGGCACGTACAAACTAAATATTATTAATGAAAATTCATCTTTTGCTTATATGATTTCTACTTTTAATGTTTGGCATGCTAGATTAGGACATGTAAATTATAAAAGTATGCGTATCATAAGTAATCTTAGTTTAATTATTGGAATTAATTTTTCTGACTTAGAAAAATGTGTTATATGTGTTAAATCTAAAATTGCCAAGAAGCCTTTTAAAAAAGTAGAAAGAAATTCACAATTATTGGAATTAATTCATTCCGATATTTATGAATTTGAGGGCATATTAACTAGGGGAGGAAAAAGATATTTTATAACATTTATAGATGATTGTTCTAGATACACTCAAGTTTATTTGTTAAGGACTAAAGATGAGGCTTTAGAAAAATTTAAAATCTACAAGGCTGAAGTTGAAAATCAATTAGATCAAAGAATTAAAATTCTTAGATCGGATAGACGAGGAGAAAACTTATCTTATAATGATTTTTGTGAGAATTATGATATAATTCATCAAACTACAACCCCTTATAATCCTCAACAAAATGGAGTGGCAGAACGAAAAAATAGAACACTTGGAGAAATGATTAATACATTACTTCTTACTTCTGGTTAGCCTAAAAATTTATGGGGGGAAGCATTAATGACTGCTTTTTATATACTTAATCGTATACCCCATAAGAAAACTAATATTACACCTTATGAATTGTAGAAAAAGAGAAAACCCTCTCTTGACCATTTAAGGGTGTGGAGATGTAGAACATTATTAAGGCATAAACTTGGTGCTAAAGCAATCGAGTGTGCTTTTATAGGCTATGCACAAAATAGCAAAGCCTATAAATTCTTGACTATGGAATCCACAAATTCTGTTAGACAAAATATAATTTTGGAATCTAGAGATGTTGAGTTCTTTGAGAATTCTTTCTTTAGGAAAAGGTCAAAAGAAGACACTGATAAAGAGGATCAAGAAATTGTTCATCATGGAACAAATGATGAAATGGAACTTACTACATCTACTGAAGAAATAGAACCAAGAAGAAGTAAAAGAACAAGGATAGAAAAATCATATGCCCTGATTTCTACATGTACCTAGTAGAAAGAAACAGGGATGTTATTGTTTCTTCTAGTGTTTTTATGACAGAACATGATTCTAGTGATAGAGATCCATTGACTTTTAGAGAAGCTATGTCCTTTCAAGATTCAGATTTTTGGCAAGAAGCCATAAATGATGAAATGGATTCTATCATGGGTAACAAGACTTGGGTCTTGGTGGATTTACCTCCTGGTAGTAAACCCATTGGCTGTAAATGGATCTTTAAAAAGAAAAGAAAATCAGATGGATCCATTGATAAGTATAAAGCTAGACTGGTAGCCAAAGGTTTTAAGCAAAAAGAAGGAATTGATTATTTTGATACATATGCTCTAGTAGCAAGAATTAGTACCATTAGGTTATTAATTGCATTAGCATCAATTCATAAACTTATTATACACCAAATAGATGTTAAAACTGCTTTTCTAAATGGTGATTTAGAAGAGGAAGTCTATATGGAACAACCAGAAGGGTTTGTTATGAAAGGCCAGGAAAGAAAAGTTTGTAAACTTATTAAATCTTTATATGGCCTAAAACAAACACCTAAGCAGTGGCATGAAAAATTTGACCAAATGATTGTTTCAAATGGATTTAAAATAAATGATCGGATAAATATGTTTATTCTAAGTTTAATAAAAGTTTTGGGGTTATAATTTGTTTATATGTTGATGATATGCTTATTTTTGGTACTAGTGAAAAAGTAGTATTAGAAACTAAAGCATTTTTGTCTGCTACTTTTGATATGAAAGATATGGGGGAGGCTGATGTAATTTTAGGTATTAAAATTGTGTCGTCTCAAGATACTATTTCTTTAACTCAGTCTCATTATATTGAGAAATTGTTAAAGAAGTTTAATCATTTAGAATTGCAAGATAGCCTCACCCCATATGATCATTCTCAAGGTTATTTCCAATAAAGGAAATAAGATATCTCAATTAGAGTATGCAAGTGTAATTGGTAGTCTAATGTATGCAATGCAGTTGTACTAGACTCGATATAGCATTTTGCGGTAGGAGTATTGAGTAGGTTTACTCATAATCCAAAGTCGTTCATTGGGATGCAAGATCAAAGATACTTAAATATCTTAAAGGCACAATGAACTATGCATTATGCTGCTACAGATACCCAAATTGTGGTAGAAGGGTACACGGATGCAAACCGGATAATGATTCGGATGAAATAGAGTCTACAAGTGGATGGATATTCACTTTAGAGGAGGGCAATTTCTTGGGGTTCCAAGAAACAAACCTTGATAACACATTCAACTATGGAATCTGAAGTTTGTTGCATTATCAATCGTCTTTGTAAAAGAAGTTTAATGGCTTAAGGATTTATTATTTGAGATACCACTTTGGCCCAAACCAATGACATCTATCTCAATATATTGTGATAATGAGGAAAAGATTATCACTATCTTATAACAAGGTTTGTAAATGAAAAGTCTAGACATATAAGTTTAAGACATAGTTATGTAAAGGAGCAAATCAATAAAGGGTTGTTACCTTTAACTATGTTAAGTCAAAGGAAATTTGGCGAGATCCTTTTACAAAAGGCTCAGTAAGGATGTAATATGTAAGACTTCCAGGAGATGGGTTTAAAGCCTTTAAATGAAAGGTAATCTATAAGTGGAACCCAACTAAATACTAGAGTAACATCTGGTATATTAGTTCAATGGAAAAAATACTTATAGTAATAACCAGTTATACACTAGACAAGTATGAAGAAGAAATTCTTCAAAACCATCTCAAAGATAGTGTATGCTTGTATGGAGAACAAAGAGGGTAGGGTAAACCTTTAATGAATCTATGTCTAGTTTGGAGGATGCAGGTCATACAAGTGCATCTAATTAGATTCACCTATGTAAGTAAAGGAAGTGGACCGCTTCTGCGAGACATAAGGCTTATCTCTA
The DNA here is from genome assembly GCA_020205605.1 of Panax ginseng. NCBI lineage: Eukaryota > Viridiplantae > Streptophyta > Magnoliopsida > Apiales > Araliaceae > Panax > Panax ginseng. The sequence goes on along the minus strand of CM035142.1, from coordinate 84,220,925 downwards.
AGTCACTTACGAAACCCAAGAGGTAAACACAAGGCCATAAATGTGTTGGGGTTCCTTAAACTATAAGAGATATACTATATGTCTATAGAGCAAGATATCACTTTAAGATTTTTTAGTTCAATGCTAACGCTACTAAAAATTCAGATATTTTATGAAATAGACTATGTAAAGGTTCAAGTCGAAAGACACCTATTACTTATGTATACTATATTTAACAAGAGAAAGAAGAATGTCAAAGAAAAAGGATTGGAGGATTATGAAAATAGGGGAGGATTGTTGGATATTTTCATTATCTAAAAGTATATATAATAAATATATTATATGTTATCCATGTAACATTATATAATATATTATATTATATGGTATTGAAAGTTGGGAACCAACGGTAATATTTGACGGGTATTGGACGTTGAAAGCCAAAATTGAGTTGGGCCGAAAATACGCAACGGTAATATTTGGAGTTGGGATACGATTCAAAAATATAGAACGCCATATCCCATAATTGGGATACGACCAAATTAATTGGGATACGACCCATCAATTGGGATACGACCAAATTAATTGGGATACGACCCATCATAAATTGGGATACGACAAACCTATAAATAGATCAGAAATCCACCAAATTCAACACACTGAAAATTATTCAATCCTTCTCAAATCATTCAATCCTTCTCAAGTTAAGAAAATTATCATTTCCTTATTATAATTTTCTTCTTTCGTTTATAGTTTAGCGCTAGATTTGTTCCTACACAACAAATTCTAGTACAGAATAAAATCTGGGCATGTCTTATCTTGAGAGACTAATTCGCAGTAACCCTGTGTAGTTAAAGTAAGGGGCAAATATAGTCTTAAAGAAAGAGTGGTCAACCATTCGATTTAGGCAGAAATATTGTTGTTCTATATCTTACTACAAATTTTTTTTTTCTCAACAGCTAGTTGGTTCTTTATGTCTGTTCATTTAATTTTTTTGATTTTCTCTTTGACTTGGCACTATCAAAAATTCTCCAAGCATTCTAGAATTATTTATGTTGCCCCTGACCTCCTTGTATCTTGTTGAAAGTTTTTTACGCTGAAATTAATCCACTCAAAATTTAGTTCATAACTTGATCAAACATTTAAACCTACCATCAACCAACTAAGGAAAAATAATTTCATTTTCTTTTTGATTAGTTCTTTATTGTTGAGATACTGTATGATAAGTAAGTTCGGCATCGGAACACAAGGAGAAAATTTTAGGGAATATAATGCTCATATGGACCAAGACCTAATAGGTAAACCTTTTGCGTCAAAATGTGGTTGCAGATGAAACTTTTTTCACCAATAATCCCATAACCCTTGAAAAGGTAATTACATTTTCTTCTGTTATTTTTTAATTTTAAAATTAGCTTGCAGAATCCCTCACTTTCACATTTAACTATTGCAACAATATGAAAAATAATATATTCAAATCCACTTAAGATCTAAAGAAGACAATATTTGTCTGTTACCTTTGGGAAGTAATCCAAAATTTTACACTTACATCCTGCTTCTTTTGATTTTTTTTAAAGGTTTTAGTTCTATTATAATCTCTGGTTTTGTGGTATTTATTTCTATGGTCTTCAAAACAATGAAACGCAAAGTTACCTTTTTTTTATATTATTATTTTTCAAGTTGTCTCCCTAATGACCAAACTCTTACTAAGTTGTATTTGTTGGGTAATTGATTATGACCATTCTTTTATTTTCTGCCTTTTGTCACTGAATAGACAGTTTCCTTTCTTTGTTTCTTTTCTTTTATCTTATCCCTTTTGTTTCTAGGATAAAATGGAACATTTGATCTTCCCTCCCTCAAAGAAAAGCAATGGGAAAAAAATGAAAAAAGAATTTTCTAACAAATGACCATATTGATGTGTCTGATATTAAGTCCAAAGTATTGACACTACTACAAAACAGTAAATAGATAACGCGAAAAAAATGTTGTGGTTTCAATCAGAAAAACGTCGTGGTTAAATGTTTGACACCCTTACACAACGTTTTTAAAACGTTGTAGTTAAACACATTATACAACGTTTTTAAGAAAAAAACGTTGTAGATTTGTTTTTCATAAATTAGCAAATGCTTGAAAACGTTGTAGAAGGTATGATTCCACAACGTTTTCTAGCTAAAAATGTTGTAGAAAACACTGAAACATTGACTACTACACATTATGTTGTACAAATATACAAAATTTTTAAAATGTTGTAGATAAAAAAAAAAATTTGTGGTTCACCTACATTACCAATGCACCTGCAATATGCTAATGCCATGATATATAGCTAAAAGGTCTAAATTCTCATTTAAATTAAAAGCCAAAATATATCAACCATTCAAAATACATCCCAATAATACCATTCGTTTACAGTTTCAAATTACTACATCCACAAAATATATACCAAACTATCCATATATGCATCTCAAATTCACTTTTCAATATAAATTAGTACTACTATATTGAATTGTGAATTTAATTACATCTGCAAAATAAACCAAACTATTCATAAAATTAAACTACTACCTAAACATGCATAAAATTGTAGTGTGACTTGACGGGGTTGGCTCCATGTGGCCACGGAACTTGCTGCCTTGCCTTGGTCCCATAGCACGAGGGTCTTCATGGGATGGAGCTGTTGGCCTGCCAAGTGCCAAGTTTTCATCGCTCCCTGCATCCTATCAAAACTTGTGCTCTTCCAAACAAAATCAACGCTAAACCCATGGTTCACGTCAACAGGAACTCCCTGAAAACAATACTACCAATAAGGACAGCTGAAACAGCACAAAGAGCCCGAAGACGACAAATATATTAACCATTTTACCTGACTAGCGCGAAGCTCAAGTGCAATCGCTTTTGTGCCGTTAATTTTACCTGTTAAACAAAAGAAGACATAATGTAAAATTGACAAAATTAATTAATTAAACAATTAAAGTGTTCCCATACTTGAAAAAAAAACAGTGGATCCAAACCTAGCTGGAGATTATAGATACCACAAGCAATCCACCTGTTTGTCTAAAATATATCTACTTGTACATCAAGTCAATCAGGAAATCAAACAAAAGCTTAACAACATAATATTTTATGTGCTAAGATGTCAAAAATAAAAACCTACCACATGCCCCACTGACTGCCAAACTGGATGAGCTGCATCGCCTGAATAACCCAGTCATATAAAATGAGACCAATATTTTATATGCATGCAGTAGTAACAATATCTCTTACAAGCACAGCTGTACAAAATTTTGTAAGAAAATCAGCTGATCTTTGCTCATTGGATGCCAAGAAGCATTCATATATGTCCTAATGAAGAATTACACTTTCAAATTACGAACACATCCAAAATTGTTGAGCGAAGTATCCACGAGAATCCAGGAGTATTGGTATTTGATAAAAACACCTCATGGTCTTAGAAGTATCCGTTCTTCTTACATTCTAATTGATGCCTCAAGTACAAAAATAAATTTAGATTCTTATTTAACTAAGGTCCACCATTTGCACAAATTGAGCTAGAGATTGTTTTGAAACAGAATGTAATTGCTATCCAAAGGAAATAAAAGAGACATGTGCATTGTGTGGAAGTAATATATGAGCCCTTCACAAGAAATCAGTGAAAAAGATATATCACCAATGGCAATCGAGCTATATCCAAATACTTATTACTTTCAAGGGGAAAAAATAAACAGAATATGCCTCAAGTAGAAAAATGACATAAGAAAGTCATTGAGAAACTTTTGCCCCAATATTTGTTAGAAGAGACTTTAAGCAGGAAACAGACCAATCATATGGCTCCAAATATGCAAGATATCTTTGGAAGTCCACCAATTCCCAGTGCTATATCTAAAGCGAAAGATCCTGTAGAAACCACTGGAACTTCCTTAGGAGAGACAGAACGACCAAGCCACATGATAGACCCCTTCCCAAATGCAGTAGTAATCTGCTCCAGTGCTTGCTTTAGGGCCAGATCTTTCTTGGACATATTCTCTTCTCCTAAATCACTTCCATCTGACTTAGATTTCTTTTTTCCTTCAAATAGAGTTAAATTTAATGGTAATTAGCTCATTTAGCAATGCAAATGGATATTGCATTCATGCTTCTTGTCCAGGTACAATTAGTAAACTCAGTCATCTCAATCAAGGTACAATAAACACCTTGCAAACAAGACAGCTCAAATGCTATTATCTTTAAAAGAAAAAGAGAAAACACAGAGAAGGGGAGGTAGAATAGAAATGCATATAGTAACATTCGTAAGTGAAAAGGTCTAGCAAAACGGACATTGACCATACCTTAAAAACTTCAGTATCATCCACATATGAAATGTCAATGAGATATTCCAGTCCCAATAGCAACGCAGAGATATTTACTTGTGTTGATTCAAGAACTCGAATATGACACTGCATAAAGTAGAGACATTATTGTAGAAGCTGCTAAACGTAATCTTTGACCCTCTGAGCACTGCTATCTGTTATCTTGTGTATCTTTGAAGAACTGGAAACATCAGTCAATGATATCAGAAAATCAATAGGTATCAAACCATCCCCATGGTCAAAGTCATTAGACTTTTGCAACAGAAGCAGCAGCAGTTCTGCTAATTCTTTAACCTGCAAGGCCATAGAAAATCAAGTTCAGCTGGCTCCTCCTGCTGTTGCTGATCATGGAGACTGTACTCAATATTAGAGAATTAAATTAATGTATTTAATTTAATTATCTCATTCCCTTAAATTAGTGATTGACTGATTCTTTAGTACATTGTAATTATCTCATTCCCTTAAATTAGGGACTGACTGATTCTTTAGTTATTAGGTTTGATATCAATATCTTTTTTGATTGTAACAAATTGATTCTCTCATGTAATCTTATTGTATTTATACCTCCTAACATCAATGAAAATATTATGCCATTATTCATTAGTCTACTTTATTCTATATGGTATCAAAGCATTAGTCGGTCCTAAACCTCTCTTCCGCCAATCCTAGCCAAATTAAGAACCACCATGGCCACTGATCATCAGAGTATCGCCATCCCCAACCCAGGAAATCCAACCCAAAGTCTTCAACTCATAAACATCTCTCATCCATCCATCATCAAATTGACCTCCACCAATTATCTCGCCTGGAAACTCCAGATTGAGGCCATTCTCATAGGGTACGACCTCTACAAATACATTGACAACAATCATCCATGTCCTCCTCGCACCATAACCACCAACAATGTTGAAGCTTCCAACCCAGATTTTCTGTCATGGATTCGCCAAGACAAATTGTTGTTTGGCGCCCTTGTTGGTTCCATCTCTCACTCTCTTATTCCGCTAATCCAACAATCAGCCACTTCCCACGTGGCAAATCCTTGCCAACACCTATGCTCGCCCGACTCGTGGTCACATAAAGCAACTCAAGGACCAGATCAAGAAATCCACGAAGGGCTCACAGTCTATATCGGACTACATGTAATACGTCAAGTGTCGCACTGATCAACTTGCTGCACTTGGCAAACCGATGGACCATGAAGACATCATTAAGACGATCTTAGAGGGTCTCGGTGATGACTATCACCATATTGCCGATATAGTGGCCAGTAGAGACAACCCCATCTCATTTGATGAGCTTCATGAGAAACTCATCAACCGAGAAATGACACCTCAGCAGTCGCAATCTGCTTCCTTCCAGCATCTTGCCACGGCCAATGCTGCGTCGACCAGATTCAATAATTCACATCGGCCCGTGTCAAAACAGACACACCTACCACATCTTGCTTCACGACAACAGCCCTCGCCGCCTCTTCATGCCACGAATCGCCAACAGAGGCCTTATCTTGTCAAGTGCCAAGGATGCCGCCAACAGGGCCACACCGTTGCTCAGTGTCCCCTCTTTCAGCTTGTACCCGCCCCCTCACACGGCGCTCCTCGCTCATCGCACAATGGACCTCCGTGGTACCCAAAGGCACATGTAGCCGCAACATCCGGTGTTGAGACCCCAACCTGGCTTCTCGACAGTGGTGCCTCTCATTATGTCACTGCTGACCTCGACAACCTTTCGCTTCATGCTCCATACGATGGGTCTGATGACATCGTAATCGGTGATGGCACTGGGTTACACATTTCCAAAACTGGTTCTGCCTCTCTTAAAACATCCTCTCATACTTTTCAATTACATGATGTTTTATTTGTTCCTCGCCATGAAAAAAGAAATTTAGTCTCCATATCTCAATTTTGCAAAACTAATAACACTTTGATTGAGTTCTTACCATCTTCTTTTCGTGTGAAGGATCTCTCGACGAAGCAATCACATCGCTCAAGGACAACCTAAAGATGGTGTGTATGAATTGCCGATTTCGCCCCCCGCTTCTCGTCCTTCGGTCTTCACCAGTACAAAAGTCTCCTCATGTGTCTGGCATCATCGTCTTGGTCACCCATCCCAGTCAATCCAACGTCATATAGTCTCTAAGTTTTGTTTACCTTTAGATTTCTCTAGTTCCAAGCATTTCCATTGTAATGAGTGTTACTGCAATAAAAGTCATAAATTACCTTTTTCTCAATCATCTATTGTGTCCACTTCCCCTCTCCAAATTATTTATTCTGATGTGTGGACCTCGCCTATCTATTCTGTAGATGGTTACAAATACTATGTTATTTTTGTGGATCACTTCAATTGACTACATACGGCTTTACCCCTCAAACGTAAATCGACGTTGCCACTATTTTTCCTCGCTTCCGAGAGCTCTTGTTGAAAACCACTTCAAAAATAAAATAATCACCTTCTCTACTCGACAATGGGGGGAATACATGGGTCTCGCCAAATCCGCTGGTCTCGCCACATACTTATCCACACATGGAATCTCGCATCTCACTTCACCACCTCACTCCAGAACACAATGGCTTCGGAACGTAGACATCGTCATATCGTTGAAACAGGACTTACTCTTCTCTTTAAAGCTACCTTACCACTAACCTACTGGTCATATGCCTTCTCCACTGCTGTCTATCTCATAAATCGCCTTCCGACACCAACTCTCAATATGACCTCTCCCTATCATAAACTCTTTAAGTCGCCGCCCAACTATTCCAAGCTTCGAGCCTTTGGTTGCCTATGCTATCCTTGGCTCCGTCCATATTCACCTCACAAACTCGCTAGTCGTTCCACACCTTGTGTCTTCCTTGGTTACTCCCTCACTCAGAGTGCTTATCTGTGTCTTGATCCAAGTACTCAAAAGATCTTCATCTCACGTCATGTTCGATTTATTGAGTCTGAGTTTCCCATGTCTAAAGTTGATCTACATCTCGCTCGTCCTGATAACTTAACATGTGACACATGGCTCCCACAACATGTCATTCTCCCGGTTTCATACCCATCATCCGGAAAGTAGTTTCAATGGCTCTTCGCGATTGACTCCACCACACAAAAGGTTATGGTAGCCCACAATGACTTGCCCCCAGTACTTCTTGCTTCACCTAATTTCCCCAACAACTTATCCCCCATACAACCCAACCCAATACCTGTTGAATCGCTGGCACATCACATTGTCACTTTGGACTTACCTCCACCAAGATTCCTCAAGCCTCAAGCCCCATCCTCACAATCCTTGCTTTCAGACTCGCCCATTGTCACTCGTTCTCAAAACAACATCCACAAACCAATCACTAAACTCAACCTCTCGACCCAACTTGCCTCAACAATTGAACCCATATGTGTAACTCAAGCCATCAAAGATAGCAAATGGAGAAAGGCGATGTCCGAAGAGTTTGATGCCTTGGTTTGAAATGGCACATGGGAATTGGTACCTCCCAATGGTGTGCAAAATATTGTGGGGGTGCAAATGGATATTTCGACTTAAACGTTTATCCGATGGCTCTATTGATAGGTACAAGGCTAGCTTAGTAGCAAAAGGGTTTCACCAACGGCCCGGAGTGGACTACCATGAAACGTTCAGTCCGGTTGTAAAGCCGACCACAGTTCGTCTCATCCTTTCGCTTGCGGTCAGTCGCGGTTGGGATCTTCGACAACTTGATGTCAACAATGCATTCCTCCAAGGCACCCTCATTGAAGATGTCTTCATGACCCAACCTCAAGGCTTTGTTGATGCTTTGATCATCCACTCCATGTCCAGAACTGCGTGAAGGCAATATATGGTCTCAAACAAGCTCCTAGAACTTGGTACACTGAACTTCGCCAGTTTCTACTTGCATCTCATTTCACCAACTCAGTTGCTGACACCTCTTTGTTCATTTTCAGTGATAAAGGTATAACCATCTTGTTACTTGTTTATGTTGACGATATCATCATCACAGGTAATAATTCACCATCAATCCAAGACTTCATCTCGGTCCTTGCTCGTCGCTTTTCACTCAAAGATCTCGGCCCTCTTCACTACTTCCTTGGTGTTGAAGTTGTTCCTTGCCCTCAAGGCCTTCTCCTATCACAACAAAGATACATAGCAGACTTGTTGGCTCGAACAAAGATGACTGATGCACGTCCTGTTGCAACTCCGCTAGCCACCTCTCCCATCCTCACTCTTCAGTCGGGGACAACACTTACTGACCCAACCGAATTTCGAGCTGTAGTTGGCAGTCTTCAGTATCTTTCACTTACCCGTCCAGACATTGCCTATGTAGTCAACAAACTATCTCAATACATGCATCGTCCGACTACTGATCACTGGAATGCTGCCAAACGACTTCTTCGATATTTGTGTGGCACCATTGATCATGGCATCCTGTTACATCGCCAGTCACCTCTCACTCTACACGCCTACTCAGATGCCGACTGGGCTAGTAATAAAGACGACTTCACCTCCACCAGTGCTTATATTGTCTACCTCGGACGAAACCCGATATCCTGGAGTTCGAAGAAGCAACGAACAGTAGCTCGCTCCTCGACTGAAGCCGAGTACCGATCTGTTGCCTCCACAGCTGCTGAGGTGAGATGGATCACATCTCTTCTTAGTGAACTTGGTGTCACATCCTCACAACAACCGGTAATCTACTGTGATAATGTGGGAGCCACAAACCTATGCTCAAATCCAGTCTTCCATTCTCGCATGAAACATGTAGCTCTCGACTTTCACTTCATTCGTGAACAAGTTCAAGATGGCCTCTTACGAAGTCACTCCATATCTCTTCGATGGATCAACTAGTCGATGCACTCACACCAAACCACTACCCCAAGACACGCTTCCATGACTTGTTGAACAAGATTGGTCTCACCTCACGGAGCTCTAACTTGCGGGGCATATTAGAGAATTAAATTAATGTATTTAATTTAATTATCGCATTCCTTAAATTAGTGATTGGTGATTCTTTAGTACATTGTAATTATCTCATTCCCTTAAATTAGGGACCTGAACCGATTCTTTAGTTTTTAGGTTTGATATCAATATCTTTTTGATTGTAACAAATTGATTCTCTCGTGTAATCTTATTGTATTTATACCTCCTAACATCAATACTCAACAGCTGGCTCATCTCCTTCTATATGCACTGAATTAAAGTGCTCGGTAACCTCCACCTCATAGTCGGGCACATCTACAATAAAAATCATGTTGATACACAGATATTTAAGCAGCATCCTATCTCAAAGAGTTTGAAAGCAAACTTTTCATGATATAAATTAAGAGCTAATATTTCGTAGTATATGCACACTGGTTTTACTATTCAATCATTACCAAATGAAATAATCCCAAGAGAAGAACCATGCATAGATTATTGCACAAATTTTCACATTCATCCTTGACTAGAAAATTATTCCAATCTTCATAACTAAAACAATGCCACAATACCTGGAGACTCTGAAAGAGGACTAGAATTATTTAGCTGGGAATCAACTCTGTTTTCCAAATATGCCGGTGTTGGATGCTGGTAATCAATTCTGTCCTCCTGTAATGTTGATCCTGGATGCTGGTAATCAACTCTGTTATCCGAAAATATGGGTGTTTGCTGCTGGTAATCAGTTCTGTTTTCCGATAACATGGGTGCCGGATGCTGGTGAATGACCTCCTCACTTGGAAAGTGAAAAATATCTTTTAAAACAAAGTAACCCGTCTTTTGGGGAGCAAGGAGAAAGGTCTGCATCAACTTCCTCCAGCCACTAAATTCCTTGGATTTGACAGAACCAGAAACAACAACAAGAACACCTCCACTCCAAGATTCAAGAGAATTTATCGTCTCGATCTCAATTCCAGAAAAGTTTAGTGACATGTTAAGTGTATGAATTTGCTGCAAAGAAATAACAAAAGAAGAAAAAATATCTACTCACTATTTGGATCACGTAAGTATAATGGCCAAATAAAAACAGGATTGAAAATGCCAAGAACAATGCACACACTCCATTTGCTCTATTGCAAGTATAGTTTGAAATGAAGCTGCCAAGAGTTTACTAGCACAATCAACTACTGAAAGAATTCACATCATTGGCACATGAAATACTCTCAGTAAATTGTGGATCCATCAATTTCATTTATATTATCGTGCTCATGAAAACACATTAAAAACAATATCGAATTGCCTGTATTGATAAAAATATTGAACATCTATCAGTACAGGACTTTTAAAAATCAACCACGCAAAAGACGATAAAATTCCAATTCAACCAGCCAAGAAATAACTATAGTAAATCTAGCAAATGATCTCCTAGATAACCATGCATCACCCAAATTACTAAAACTGAAAGACCAAAACCAAGTTGATTATATACGAGGGGAAAAGGAAAAACAGAAACATCTTAGAAAAATCTGAATTAACTAAAGACAAAGCATGATTGATTACCAATAATGCCGAAGCCGTGTCACTTAATTCTCCATCAACTCGAATCGTAGTGTTGGCATCAGTATAAAACTGATGGGCAGGGGCGGATCCAGCTTGAAAGTTCAGTGGGGTCAAATTCAAAAATAAAATTTATTAAGAATAAAAATTAATTTAATAAAATGAATCACAAAACTAAATAATCCTCAAATATTGTTTACAATAATATTTTTCGAGATTTTATTGCTTGAAATTGTTGCATGATAGTCTCATTTTTAATAGTTACAAAAATATCATATTTCAATAACATTTACGTGTCTTCTTCCAATTCCTCTGCCTCTTCATATATATATATATATATATATATATATATATATATATATATATATAATAGTTATTAATATATTCACAAATTTTAAGGCTTAGTGGAACAAAATAAGTAGAGTACTATAATTATATTAGTACACTACTATTATGTTACTGAAAAAAAGAATATGATACTATCTTGTTAATATGATAGATAAACATTTTAATATACTTTAAAATGTTTAAATTTGATTAAATGACTGGTGGATTGTTCAACAACAGCCGACAACATTATTAGGAGAAAATAAATATAATGATGTTGATCTCGAATTTCATACTACTACTACTAATGAAATGACACTTGTCTACATAATATTGGAATATTTACTAGGCACTATTTTTTTGTGTGTGAAAAATTCGAGTAAATTATAAAAACTCTAAACGAAATATTTCATAATTTGTAGTAACTGTAACTCCTCTATTTTTTACCTTCTTGGTATTCAGGAAAAATAAATTGATTAAGACAATAAAATACTTAAGTTCTTATAGTAGTATTTTCTTTTAACAATATATATAGTAGTATATTATTTTTTCAATAACATAATAGTAGTGTACTAATATAAGCTGTAATACTCTACTTATTTTGTTTCACCATGCTCTAAAATTTGTGAATATATTAATAATTGTAGTATATATATAATATGAAGAGGTGAAAATCAAAGTGAGGTGCGGTGCCCCCACCCTAATTTTAGGTCCCCCGTATGCCGATGGGCACAATCGGAATTCTTTGTTGAAGAACACGGTAGTATTGTCGAACAAAGATGGAACCCACGAATATCAAACAAGTATATATATAAAAATTCAATCTTTGGATTAATTTCTCAATTAAATCATAAAATCCAATTACGAAACAACAAAGACTAACAAGAGTGAATAGGAACTCGCCATTCTCGCTTATAAAACAATAACATGTCTAAACACTACTAGAAAATCACTTATATAGCGACGGATCACGTAACCATCGCTATAGATGAAAAAAAAATCACTATAAGATATAGTGATTACGGATCTGCGTCGCCATATAAGCCGTCATTTGAAACCTATAATTGACGATCTTTTCTTTATAGCGACAATGAATCACGCCAAAAAAACATCCCAAAAACGCGCATGAAATTATTTACCGACGGTCAGGCAATAGCATTTGCGACCATCGCGACCGTCGCAATAGATGCTTTTGGCGCGAAAGGTTTGGATCTACGGCGACGGTGGTGACCGTCGGTATAGATGTTTTGGCTTATTGATTGCCTATAGCGACGGTCCCGACCGTCGGTATATGTGTTCCAGATTTTTAAAAATAATTGATGTTATTGCACAATATTTCTTATTTATTTTACCTGTTAACAAGTATAATTACATTCAAACCATACCATCCAATCTGAATATAACATGTAAAACTAAAAGAACAAAACAAATAAAGTCTAGTATTCAAAATTACAAATTAATGTATAATATCATCTAAATATACATAACCATCCAAAATACTGTCAAAATAGTACATAACTAGTAACACATTTAACATATTGTCAATAGCACATCTAACATATTTTCATCCAAAATAGTGTTGCATCGATCTAACATATCTCTAGCAGCACGAGACATGTCACAGGTCCTCTATAGGATTATTTGATCCACTAATATCACCATTATCTCCTTGATCCTACAAATTAATTATCAAGTGAACTTGTTAATCCATACAAACAAAGTGATAGAGCAATAATTTTAAGTGTAAGTGGAGTGAGAGAGCGACACCTGATTGTTGGAATGAGCATTTGGAATTGACGATTTCTTCATAAATTATGTCATTATTGATAATATTTCATCCACTTTCCTTGCAGTATCGTCTCCTTTTTCTCGCACCTTTTTCAACTCAGCTTTCAATTCTTGATTCTCACGTTGTATCTCATTATTTGTGTCGCGAGACCCCCAAGTGTTTGTAGCTGTGGCACCAACTCCACCTTGTCGTAGTCTACCATGTCGCTCCGGTCCAAGCACTTGTGCAAGTATATCATTCCGTCCTGTACTGCTTTCACCAGTCGATTCCTGAGTCATCTTTAACTCAATAATTTTTCCTGTGAAAATATACAAGGCAAAATATACATAACTTTCATATACAAGGCAGTTCAACATAACTTAAAGAAGAGTAGCAATGTCACTAGAGTTCTAATCTTGTCATGTCGGGAGCAATGAATCAAACTATCATATATATATATATATATATATATATATATATATATATATGATTACATGCATTGGATTCGACAATCTATCTCTAGAATATCTTTTCATGTATTGTGACCCAGTTCGCACTTTTTCATCTCTTATCATCCTTTCTTATTTTCAATCGAAGCTCAAGAGAATATACACACATGGAACAACAACAACAACAACAGGATAATTATAGAATAAAGAGTTAAAAAACCCCATTGTTTGAGGATTGATAAATACGTACCACATTCGAGGATGCTCCCGGTAAAATTGAGTTATCACTTCGAGTGTGGGACTGTATATACATATCCGCTCGATCAATCTCTTTTTTATTTATTTGGTACTACAAATAAAACAAAAAATAGTACATAATTCAAGAAATACTCTATTCATAGAAGTCTAATACATGATTAACGACAAAAAACATTGAATTATCATCAGATATTACCAATTCATGCTTCTTTTTTGGAATTGATTTAGTGCCCAACGTATGACCTACCAACAATTTTTTTCCGATTTTCACAATTTTTTGCTATATTCTGCATTACATGTATTTATAAATTAATAATAATATATAACAATAAGTAAGAATTGATAATACATAAAATTAGAATAAACACAACCTGTGCATCATCAGTTAGCCAATAATCAACAACGCAACACATTGATTAGGATTTACTCGATTATTGTTGATAGTATGCGCTATAGATTTGACACGGTCACCAGGCACAAAATTATTACTCTTTAAGTTAGACTTCCAATCTCTCCACCTATTGTTCACGATAGCCATCAATTTTCTTTTAGCATTGGGGTGATCTGTGGTAAATCGTTTCTACAACAAACAAATTTACACATATTAAATTACCTTCAAAGTGCTTAATGTCAAATTCTATAAAATGCTATGATTAATAACCTGAATTTCATCCCAAGCCCCTGTCATGTTAGCCTCTGTCATATTGGACCATGTTGGAGTACTTATTGGAAAAAATTCTCCATTGCGAGCAAGACACCCGAGAAAGGTTGTTAACTTATTAGCTCTCCCCAACAAGGTTGACCATTTGCATCATAAATTACTTTCTTGGGTGCATCGATATTTGACCATAACTTTGGTCCCATCGTTGGTCCACGCTTCCTTTTAGGTCGATAACCTAAAAGAGAGGAAGAATCAAGATATATGAACTGAAATATAACATGAAGTTCAATAAATGTAATAAATTGAACTGAAATATAACATGAACTGAAATATGTAACTGATATATAACATGAACTGATATATGAACTGAAATATAACATGAACTGATATATGTAACTGAAATATATGAACTGGAATAAATTAATGGAGCGTCCAGTTTCATATATGTGAATTGCTACCTGTTGGATTTTACTGTTTTTCGAATTATGGCAGATGTTAAGAACAAGTGGGAGAACAGCTCATGGGAGACAGATTAGTTACGGACTTGAGAAATATGACGGTGGCTATCAGATCTATCTTTTACTGTCATGTTGCCCTTGTGAAGGAAGGATTTCAGGAATAGTTGACTCCCCTAACGCTGTTGCATCTCTTGCTATCCCAACAACTATATTTGACCAGGTAAGTATTCAAGCTTCCTATCACAAAATTTATTATTCTGTATTAAGTATCACCTACCTAAATACATCAGAAAATTCCACTTTACAAGCTTCTATATTCCCATTACCCACTCAGCTTACTGAATTCCCATCTATAACACCACATCCACAAGAGTGCCAAATAAGGAAGATGGGTAAGAAAAATAGGAGTACATCTGACTGAGTATGAATATGCATGAACTGATGAACACCAGGACACATTTCTTAATATGAAGACCTACATCTTCGCATCCATCTTTCTATCATCCAATAAAACCTGTTTAGTTGGACAGTCTGGAAATATTTTTCTTCCATGTTCCCCCCCCTTTACATTACCTCTCTATTCTCTCTCTAGACACTCCTTTGTTATATTTCTTCTTCATTCCATCCCCATATTAGCCAAGCAAATAGGCAAAAAAGTATAAAATAAATAATCAAAGGTTTTGAGAAGAAAAGAAACATATTTTCATATTCTTACTTTCACAAATTTGATGTTACTTCATAACACTAATCCAAAATTGTCTTCACTTTGCAGAAATGACTCGAAAAACAGTAAAATCCAACATGTAGCAATTCGATAGCTTGCTTTATAAGATCTGTATTTCTGTATCAGTCCTTGTTTTGAGAGCTTGAATGTTAGCTAAAATGGCTTGTTAAAGACTGTCAAGGTGTGATCTATTTTGAGCCATTCGGGTATAGCCTAAAAATGTTAAATGACATGAAAACAGTTTACACACAGCAAATAAGATGACACTCTTTAAACCCACTTTACACATAGCAAATAGTACATGACATCTTACTTTTGAAATCTCATGGCTTGGCTATACCTTGGAATCATTTCTAGCAAGCAAATCTTGGCCCAACATAAGGTTGTTACTGCCTGGGTTAAATACACTTTATTCCACTCTACTCGACCTCGATTTACAAATGAATCATTGAACTGAATATTTTTTTCATTCGACTCACTAAACTAAAATTATTTTACGAACCGTTACAAATTCCGTTAAATTGTTTGACTTTGGTCGGAAAAATTACACGAGTTGCCACGTAAGAGAGAGAAATCCTACATGTCAGATATTTTTCTTTTTGGCATGCCTAGATGGAAACTTGTATACATTTAATGCTAAATTAATCTAAAATCAAATAAATAAAATAAAATAATGCATTCAAAATAAAAGTACAATAAAAATAATTTTAAAATTTTATTTAAATCATTAATATTTGTATAATTTTAAATAAATTATATAAATTACATATAATTATATAGTTTTCTTTTAATTTAAATAACTCATTAAAACTAAAATTAGTAATATAACATATAAATGTGTGACATGTTATTGTATTAAGATTTATTACATATATTATTAAAATAAGAAAATTTTGGGTAAATTTTGAATTTGAGTAATGTCTTTAACATTATTCATAAGTATTTTATAATAAGCACAAATTAAAAATTAAAATTTATAAAATAAATTCAAACTTCAAAATATAACTAAAATTTTGAAAATTAATTATTATTTTTATTTTTGAAAACTAATATAATTATTATTTATATTATGAAATCATTAAATAAATATTAAATATATTAACAACTAATTAAATTACCTAAAATATATTAACAAATAAGTAAAGTAATTAAAAATATATTAACAAATAAGTAAAGTAGTTAAATAAAATATATTAATTAAAGTAAACTAATTCAAAACAGAGGATCATGTTAATTAGAGGAGCCCGAAATCCTAATCTAATAATCAGAACCACAAATCCAAATAAACTCTATATTACATCTATGAAGGAACCATGTAATAATCTCTGAGAACAAGCAGGCAGCATACATAACACGGTAAGAAGCCAACTTGATACATGAGGCGAGTCTATCCCATCAGAAGCCAACTTGTAGAGTTTTCTGATCCTTTTTCCAACGACAAGGTAAGAAAAAATGATACACACATCCATGCCCGACCAGTTTAATTGGGAAAGTTGATTTAACGACGACATTAGAGATGCGGAGAAATCGGAAGTATCAAAAGTTCAGATCTGGATCTGGGTTGTTCAGATCTGGATCTGAATAGATTTGATTAAAAGGCCTCTCCCTATGATACTTTCTTCAAATCCTTCTTCTAAAATCCATTTCTCAAAGCAATCGTGTTCAAGAAATCGTGTTCATCAATGGTGTTCAAGCAATCACGTTTATCAATGAAATTCTTGTTACCTCTCTCGACCTTTGTTGAATAATGAAACAGGGCCAACGAATTTGGGTTGTTAGCTTTGGTTTGATTTTGATTTTGATGAGTTTCAGATTAAGTACTGCTTTTATATTTGTGGTGAAGAGGATGAGTTTCAGATTTGATGAGTTTCAAAAGTATTGCTTTCATATTTTGATAAGTTTCAGATTTGAAGAAGATGAATTCAGATTTGTGGATTTGTGGGGGAGAAGATGATGAATTATATTAGATAATTTTGTATCTTTAAAGTTAATTTTAAATATTTAAAATTAAAAAAAATAATATGTATTCATTAATTTTATATAAATACATTTATAAAATTATATATTTATTAAATTTTTATTAATTTAATTATTTGTTATTTAAAAAAGAGAGAATGTAAGTTTGAAAATCAAAAAAATTTAAAATAAAGTTATTTTATTATTATTATTAAAATAAATTCACGGTGGGTCTTATATTCCAAGTAAGCATTAACGTAGACTTTTACGTTAACTTTTAACGTTTTTGACCGGAAATTTCAATTTTGTAAAAAATTATAGTTCAATGAGTTGATAAAGTAAAAAATTCAAATTCAGGTGATCGTTTCAAAACCAGAGATCGAGTAGAGTGGAGAAATATGTATTTAACCCGTTACTGCCTAGCATGGTCAATCTTCTTAAATCACCATGACAGACCTCGTTTACATAGCATCATAGCATATGAACTTCATTTTCTTTGATAACCATTACTCTTGCTACACTTTATACACATTCTATCATTTTTAACATAAATTATAATCAAGGCATGAGGTTATTGAGGTATAGAATCCATCCACACTTTTACTTACAAAATAGAGAACAGATTTGCTCAAATAAACCCATGTAAAAGAAAACAAGAGTGTAAAAGTTGCCATTCAAGTGAAGAAAAAGAAGAGTGTAACAATTACCTTCATGAAAATGCAAGTATAAGTGTAAATATATGCGTGGTACCTTCAGCATTCTCATGAATACTTTCCTCCTCTGCATGTGGTTCATCGGCATGAATCTCATTATCTTCATTTTCATTAATTTTCGGGCCATTGGAACAGTTAGCACGAGATCTAGATATTCTATTAGAAGCCATTAAAGCAACCTGAGAAACAAAAATATGAATTCAGAATAGTAAAGAATATCAAGTCATAATTGATAGATCAGTTTTTAGAGGTTAGCATTAATAAAAAATTATATAAGAAACGGCAAGCAAGTTGAGCAAATTATATAATCACTAAGCAAGTTAAACTTACTGTGTTACTTCTTTGTAAGAGATATGCACTAACTCTGGTTATATTGATTTATTTGATGCAGCAAGTTCTACTGGACAATCTTGAAGTAGAGTTGTTGAAACTTGATAACAAGGTTAGGTTTATTCTTGGGGTTGTAGAAGGCAAAATCACAGTGAGCAAAATCTCTGTTCCTAAAAGATTGTCGTTTTAGAAGAAAAAATTTGTTCCAAAATGTTTGTCGTTTACAACTTTTGAGGAGAATAAATTGTTTACTTTCCTATATTACCTATACCTTCTCTCATTGTCCCAAGAAATTCTCTCCCTTGTATTAATAGTTTTCAACTTCCCATAAATGGGTAGTGATGGAATTTTAAACAAATTTTA
Source organism: Panax ginseng (assembly GCA_020205605.1). Taxonomy (NCBI): domain Eukaryota; kingdom Viridiplantae; phylum Streptophyta; class Magnoliopsida; order Apiales; family Araliaceae; genus Panax; species Panax ginseng. The sequence continues at coordinate 84,202,157 of CM035142.1, read as the reverse complement.
CTTGGTAAATGATACTTTCTTAATCCATGTGCAAAAATCTTAAACGACAATCTTTTAGGGACAGGGGTAGTACTAAAAAATTGTCAGTTTCTATATCCCAATCATGGACATGTTATCTTAGCAAACCCTTCAGCCATCTTGTTATATCGCATCAGTAGCACTGAGATTCAGTGCTTGGTTGATGTACCTGGTAAAAAGGTATTCCCTCGGTTCCATATTAAGTGTCGCTTTAGAGAAAAAAACTGATTCCTAATTAAGTGTCGTTTGCAGATTTTTAGGAGAAATTTTCTCTTATCTTCCTAACTTACCCCTACACTATCTCACCTTCATACTCCTATTTAATTTCAACTTACGTTCCCAATTTCTCTTATCTTCCTCCTCCTCCACACTTCCTTACACAAACAACCCGGATCCCCCACCGCATGGGTTTTTTCCTACTCCTGAACACATGGGTTTTTTTCGGCTGCTCCGGGGAGGATGTCTGCGATTTTTCATATTAAGACGTGTTGGCGAGGAACAAAAAAGTGGTATATTGGAAAAACCCATGTGTTCTGAATTCTAAGAGAACGGCAAGAGAGATCCGAGGGCAATAAGGAGGATGAAGATGGTGATCTAAAGAAGACAAAGATCATGTTCAAGAACACAAAAGACCAAAAGGCGAGCTTGGCAAAAGAAGAATGTCGTCTCAATATGAGAAAGTAGGGGGATTTTTGGAGTAGATGGGATATTATCAATGTGGGACATTGGGTTTTGAGAAAGATCTGACATTGGGTTTTCTTTTTCCTCTTTAAATTGTTGTTGGAGAATGTGATACTAAAGAGTAAAAAAGGTTAGTTTAGTCATTTGAGTTTAATTTTGCACTTCACAATGTAATGCCATTACTTTTCTTAATAATTGTTCATTGGCCTCCAACGACTGATAAAAGGGAACCGAGGGAGTACCTTCTGTTGAAAAAAGTTGCCTTGCATTATTGAAGAATCACGTTGCTCGAGGTTTGAAATTGGTTGCCTGAAGATTGGTTTTTTCTTTTATGGGACCCATTTGTCAAACTTTGGTTCTTTAGATTTATGGAGCTTGTCTTTCGAGTTTTGCACTATAAATAAAATGCTCGGATGAGCAACTACTCCACAGAAACGAGAAACAGAAACAAGAAATAGAAAAACTTAAATAGAGCAAGTTAGAGCAAATAGAGAGAGTGAGGGTGTAGAGAAAAAATAAACAGTTAGTTTATTTCTCAATTGAAAAATTGTATTCTCCATATTATTTTCAAAGTGGATTTCTAAGTTCTCTTCATGTGGTTTTTCTTAGTTTGGTTTTTACGTAAAATTCTGGTGTTAATATTTTATATCTCATACAGTAGTGTGTTTGTATTTAAGAAATTATTAAATCCACAACAAAAATTATTATTTCCACAACAAAAATGTCTCTATAGCGACGATTTTCACCGTCGCTATACATCTACAGCGATACTTTTGTTACGACAATAACAAAAAGTGTTGTGAATTTAACAATTACCTTGTATTTATTTTAGTTTATTTGTGTGAGTCTGATTTCTCAATAATTGGTATCAAAAACTTTTGGTTCACGTCGTTGGTGTCTAGGAAAGTGGTTTCAAAGGCAGTGCCTTTAAGAAAGTTGATTATTTAATTAGTCACTATTGCAAAGTCCGAAGAAACTCCCACCCGACTTACACTTACCTGACCAACTGGTACAATCTTTTTAAAGAGAAATCCCGCATGTCAGAAATACGAAGATGACAAGTATAAGTACGAGATACAAAGTTGAACCATTTGATAAAAAGTCAAATTTCAGTATTTGGCAGTGTGCGGTTAAAGATATATTGGCTCAATAGGGATTGTCAAAGGCACTAGAAGGGAAGAAACAAGCAACTTTGACAGATGAAAAATAGACGGAACTTGAAGCAAAGGTCGTGACAACAATCAGGTTGAGTTTGGTGCCACATATCAAATATCAGTTTTTGACAAAAAAAAAAACCTCTTCGAAGGACTTGTGGGTGAAACTTGAGAAAGTTTACAAGTCAAAGTCTCTGTCAAACCGAATATATTTGAAGAAGGAATTGTACCGACTTCGAATGGAAGAAGGGTCAGATTTGACTAATCATATTAATGAGTTTAATAGATTGGTTGTAAGACCCCGAATTTATGAAATAAAAGTATTCAATTTTCTTATAATTATTATTCTATTTAATAAATAGTTAAATTGATAAAAGGTTAAAGTTAAGGGTGATATTTGAAATTTTTGCAAAGTAAGCAAGTTGATATAAAATATTCGTTGTATCAAGGAATATTCGATTGGTCGAGGAATATTCGTTTTAACAGGGAATATTCGTACGACGGTATAATCATGGTGGACCCCACAACGGAAGTATTGTCGTTGTTAGAAAATGATATAAATATCTTTTTATAAAAATAACGGCGAAAGTTTTACCGTTAAACTGTTGAGATACCCAGTGGTAAAAATCTGATGTCTGGCGTGGTTGCAAGAAAGACACGGTATTGATTATTGATGCTTACGTAAGAAGCCACTCCGTTTACTCAATTATTGCTATAGTAATTGTTGTATAGTATCTCACATTATTTGATTCAATTATTGTCACAGTATCATCTGCATAATATTTTATATTATTAAATCAATCATTTAGACAACAAAGTTATTCATATTATTATTTGCAATATTGACAATGTCTAGAAAGTTACGTCGATGAGAGGTTTGGTCACCTAATTGCTGGCATGATAAGGAGAAATCCTTATCGAAAAGCCCCATCTTTCCTGAGAATGATCTGGTTGTTAAATATTGTGAGTTATAATATTAATGATGAATAATTGTTGAAGTATTAAGAATGTATTTATTGAAGATTAGTGAATTACAAAAGTTATAGGGGAATAATGCAAACTTGGAAAACTTTAGGGGTATTAAAGTGTAATAAGTTAAATCAATCTGGATCATTGGTGGTGGTTTTAATAGTAAATCAATCTGGACCATTGATGGTGATTTTAATAGTAAATCAATCTAGACCGTCGGTGGTGATTTTAATAGTAAATCAATTTAGACCGTCAGTGGTAATTTTAAAAGTAAATCAATCTGGACCGTCGGTGGTGGTTTTAAAAGTAAATCAATCTAGACCGTCGGTTGTGGTTTTAATAGTAATCAATCTGGACTGTCCGTTCTAATAGTAAATCAATCTGGATCGTTCGTGAATTAGTTACTATTTAGTCATTTCTCCTATAAATAGAAGTTTAATTCTTCTTTCATTCTCACCAATTCACTGAGATTCACAAGAGAAACTATAGAGAGCAAGAAGAAGAGTATTCTGCTACTTCACTATTGCAGTATCCAGTCTTCTACTAAGGTAAGTGATATTATTTATTGTATTTGTAAGGGATATTATTTGTTGTATTCGTAAGGGATATTATTTATTGTATTCGTAAGGGATATTATTTGTTGTATTCGTAAGGGGTATTATTTCTTTCGTATTCATAAAGAATACTATTTTTCATATGCATCCTTTAATATGTCAGAATAACCTGTCTACGTGGATTATGTATCGAATGACATGTGAAAATCCATTTACAGTTTCATATGTTATTTCTTTTCATATTCTTAAATCTAAACTTACTATGGTAAGTATTTCTTCTATAATCCTTGAAATTAGTGGATTATCCTTGAGTTTTGTGTTTCATCCAGTATCGTTTCATTGAAATATTGATCTGAACTTTCTTATTAAATATCAATATTTTCACCGGGGTACTACTCACGGGTTACTATTCACCCGATTACTATTCACTGAAATTTTATTCACTCGGGTATTCGGGACACTTTTTATGCTGAGGTACTATTCACGAGTAACTATTCACGGGTTATTATTCACCCGATTACTATTTACTCAAATATTATTCACTCGGGTATTCGGGGTACTTTTCATGCCGGGGTACTATTCACGGGAAACTAGTCCCAAAGTACTATTCACAGGGTATTATTCACGAGGTACTATTCACCAAAAAATTTATTTCTTTTATGTCCAAATTATTTTTGATACATGGATATTATTCTTGAATTTTACTCCACAAAGCAGTATCATGTTGATAATTTGGACATTATTGAATTCTGGATAAATTAAATTATAAATCTTTAAAATTTATCTTGTGCTTTATTTTAATTGAATTCTTATATCATTGTCATCATCCTCATGCTTATATTATGATGAAAGTCATCTTTGGCTTACCTGCATAGATGGACTATTGATTGGTATGATTATGACTAGGGATCATTCGGTATAATCATGACCCATAATGTTACAAATGATGTGGTAAAAATCTTCATTGGCCTGTAGTGCATTGATGGACAGTTAGTGGTATGATTATGACCAGGGATTATTCATTATAATCATGACCATTGATGATTACATGAATATCCTTGGCCCGTAGTGCATGGATGATTCGATGATGTGATTTATTTATTAAGCTGAGTCTCAACGATAAAGTTGATGAAAACCTTTTTAAATCATAGAAGATAGTAGATATCATGCTCTACTTGACTCTTCTAATGGATTGCTTGTTTCGATGCAGTTAAACTCGTTGTCTAATATATTCTATCAGTTTAACATTGTTGAAGGCTAACGATAAATTATTCTGCATTATCATAGTCATAATATTTCTTACTGGGCTAGTTGAGCTCACCCTTTTGCTTTCATTATTCTCTTCAGGAAATGAGAACATAGCCGGGACTAGCCGGGGAACGGAGTGATGGTCCGAGATGGCTGTTTTAGTAATCCTCACTATTTAGTGTGATAATAAATGTAATGAGGATTAAATTTGAGTTTGGATATTGTCTATGAGACAATATTCATGTAAAAACTCTCAGCTCTTGTTGTATAATTAAGTTTATATTTGTATTCAGTACCATGTATTTGGCGACCCAAGATGGAAGATGTATACCTATTTTGGGGGCGTCACAGTTGGTATTAGAGCTTAGGGATATGATCTCTTGCTGAGATGTGAGACAAGAACTAGTAGGGGAGAGACGGGGAATTCCTTCGCTAGTATGACCTACCTAAGTTTATTTGGTATTTAATTGGTCGGTCAGAGTATAGGGATAATATGTGACATGTCAATTAACCCTTGTTTTGTGGCAGTGTTTGAAATGGCATTTGAGAATGTTGAGATAATAAATAGAGCATATGAGACCGTTGAGTCACCAATGATCAATATCCATGATAATGTGATGTCAGGAGAAGAAGAAATTAGAGATATCCATATTGTAAGTAAAAAATTAATAGTTGCACCCGAGCTAGTCACAGAGGTAGCAGTTGAGAGTGAGGAAGACGAGGAACCTGAGAAGAATTTATAAGGAGAACTTTATGATTGAAATGTAGAATTGGAAAATCATATTCATGAGTTAGAAGAGCAGGCTGAAGAACGACATGCGGTCGTGGAGCAAAGGGATACAATAATTCAAAATTGTGTTACCCGATGTGCGATGCTTGAACAGAAGCACTCTTTGGCAGAGTATAAGATATTAGAGATGGAATCTAAGAATGATATGATCAAAGTTCTGATGAAAGAAGAAATAACTGAAAGAATGAGAATGGAGGATGCATGGGTAAAAGTCGCACGACGCGCTGATATTGTAGAAAAAGACGTTCGATCCAATAAGACCAAAATAGATTAAATGGATTTCTCTTTTTGGACAACAATTGGGAGAATCCAATATCTATTTCGGAATTACCCTATGCAGAGCGGTCAACCCCAATTCAATATGGATCGGAGAGTAATGATTCAAATCATGGATCAGGAATGCGACGAAGCAATTGAGGGTGGAATGTACTCCATAGCGAAGTTAAGTCCAGTTGAGATGATGGCATCAAAGGCGGATACGGACAAAACAAAGTCAATGTTTCAGGAAGAGCGTTTTTCGTGACGAGGAACCCGAACGAAGTTATCACGAATAAGCTAATCATAAACTCTTGTGAAGCTTATACCTTATTTGATACCGGTTCTATCCATTCTTTTATTTCTCTTACTTGCGCTCAACGTTTAAATTTGACTCCGGAGAAATTAGACTTTGACTTATCTTTTGAAACTCCATTGGGGGAAACCTTCGTCACCTCTAATGTTTATAAATTTTGTTTGATTCAAATCGACACTTTCACATTACCTGTTGATCTTATCTCTTTGAAAATACTTACATTCGATGTGATTTTAGGAATTGATTGGTTAACTACTCATCATGCTAAAATTAATTGTTTTCGTAAGGTTGTTAGCTTTCATATTCCTAACCAACCGATTATGCGAATTCAAGCAACCAAACCACTAAAGTCAATAACTGTCATATCAAGCCATAAAGCTATTCATTTATTGAAAAATGGATGTCAAGCTTTCTTAGCCCATGTCATAGATTTAAACAAAAATACGCCAGATTTGAATGATATTTCTATTGTTAATAAATTTCCTGACATATTCCCCGAAGAACTTCCTAGCTTATCCCTAGAGCGTGAAATCGAATTTTGTATCGACCTTAAACCTGGTACAAAACCCTCAAATAATTCTTCACCCAGAACGAACATAACATGTGCCAAAGATGTTGGCTCGAGATGTTGAAGATTACGATCATACAATTCAATACCATCCTGGAAAAGCTAACGTGTTAGCTGACACATTGAGTAGAAGATCATATGCGGGTATAAGTGCGATATTGTCAACGCAAAGGCTCATTTTGTATGACTTGAAAAGGATGGAGATAGAGATAAAGACTCCAAGAACCCACGTGATGATGGCAAATATACGATTAAAACCAACTTTAATCGATAAAGTTAAAGCCGATCAAGCTACAGACCCGGAGCAGATAAATATGAAGAAGAAAGTTCAAGAAGGCGTTATTCTAGAAGCAAGGGTCGACGAAGAGAGGAAATCTCAACCCTCGATTTTATTGGTCCATTTAAAATCCTCAATCGAGTAGGAACTGTGGCTTATAGACTAGCTTTACCGCCAAGTATGTCTCGTGTTCATAATATTTTTCACATATCTATGTTACGTATATATGTGGAAGACCCGAACCACATTATTGAATTAGAACCGGATGAAATAGCGGAAGACTTAACGTATGAAGAGGTACCTGTTAAAATCTTAGATAAGAAGGAACATATTCTACGCTCAAAGGTTATACCTCAAGAGTTAGAATCTGATGAGGTATCCTAAACTCTTCGACATACTAAGTACGTACGTAAATTTCGAGGGAGAAATTTCATAAGGAGGGGAGATTGTAAGACACCAAATTTTATGAAATAAAAGTATTCAAATTTCTTATAATTATTATTCTATTTAATAAATGGTTAAATTGATAAAAGGTTAAAGTTAAGGGTGATATTTGAAATTTTTACAAAGTAAGCAAGTTGATATAAAATATTCGTTGTGCCGAGGAATATTCGATTGTTCGGGGAATATTCGTTTTAACAAGGAATATTCGTACGATAATACAATCATTGGTGGACCCCACGACGGAAGTATTGTCGTAGTTAGAAAACGACATAAATATCTTTTTATAAAAATAATGGTGAAAGTTTTACCGTTAATGTGAGATCCCAGATTTTATGAATAAATATTTAATTTTCTCGAAACAATTTTTTTAATATTATGGTGTGGATTTGATATAATGTTATAGTTGTAGATAGTATTTATAAATTTTATAAAGTAAGCAAGTGGTTATATAATATTCGATTGGTCGGGGAATATTCGTTTTAACAAAGAATATTGTACGAAGGCACAATCATTGGTGGACCCCACAACAGAAGTATTGTCGTAGTTAGAAAACGACAAAATTATATTTCTATAAAAATAACATACGGAGGTGTTACCGTTAAAAGCTGATTGAACTACCCGGTAGTAAAAAAATGCGATGTCTGGCGTGGTTTACATAGTAGCACACAATATTGATTATTGGTGCTTACGTGAGAAGTCACTCGATTATACTCAATTATTACTCTGAGAATTCTTTGCATCATATCTCTCATATTATTAATTCAATTATTGTTACGAAGATCATCTCGCATAATATGTTATATTATTAAATCAATAATTGAGACGACAAAGTTATTCATATTATTATTAGCAATGTTGACAATGTCTAGAAGTTCTGTCAAGGAGAGGTTTGGTCACCTAATTGCGCGCCAATAAGGAGAAATCCTTATCGGAAAGCCCCCTCTTTCCTGGGAACGTCCTGGTTGTTAAATATTTTGAATTATAATATTAATGATGAATAAGTTCGTGTTGATTAAAGATGAAATTGATAGTTCTATTGTGTTGGGATTATTAGTGTTAGTGGAAATCGATATTTATTTCAATAATAATTGATGTCTAGAGGATAATATACGTATTTAAACTCTGAGATTATGTTTTGTCGTATTTTACACGACTGTTGTATAATTAAGTTGTATTTGTATTCAGTACCACGTATCTGGCGACCCAAGATGGGTGATGTATACCTGTTTTGAGGGCGTCACAGTTGGTATTAAAGCTTAGGAATACGATCCCTGGCTGAGATGGGAGACAAAAACTAGGAGGGGAGACACATATCAGTCCAAACTGCATGATGCAGTCCAAAGCATGTTACAATTGTGGAAAAGAAGGTCACCTAGTCCGATTTTGTCGTGCACCAAAGTCAAGTCCAGCTTGGATAGTGATGCCAAAGGATGTCCCAGACAAGCCAAAGATGTTGGCTCGAGCTGTTGAAGATTACGATCATATCATTCAATACCATCGTGGAAAAATGAACGTGGTAGCTGACGCGTTGAGTAGAAGATCGTATGCGTTTATAAGTGCGAATATATGAACCCACGTGAAGATAACGAATATACGAGTAGAATAAACTTTAATCGATAAAGTTAAAGTCGCTCAAGCTACACACCTGGAGCTGATGAATGTGAAGAATTAAGAAGGTTCAAGAGGGCATTATTCTAGAAGCAAGAATCGACGAAGAGAGAAAATCTCAACCCTCGATTTAATTGGCCAATTTGAAATCCTCAATGAAGTAGGAACTGTGGCTTATAGACTCATTTTACCGCCAAGTATGTCGCGTGTTCATAACGTTTTTAACGTATCGACGTTACGTAAATATGGGGACGGCCCAAACCACATTATTAATTTAGAACCGGACGAGATATCGGATGATTTAACGTATGAGGAGATACGTGTTAAAATCTTGGATAAGAAGGATTATATTCGACACTCAAAGGTTATACCTCAAGAGTTAGAATCTGAAATGAAGTCAAGATACCCTCACCTCTTCAGCATACCAGGTACGTACGTAAATTTCGAGGGCGAAATTCCATAAGGAGGGGAGATTGTTAGATCCCAGATTTTATGAAAAAATATTTAATTTTCTCGAAATAATTTTTTTAATATTATGGTGTGGATTTGATATAATGTTATAGTTGTGGATAGTATTTATAAATTTTGCAAAGTAAGCAAGTGGTTATATAATATTCGATTGGTCGGGGAACATTCGTTTTAACAGGGAATATTGTACGACGGGAAAATCATTGGTGGTCCCCACAACGGAAGTATTGTTGTAGTTAGAAACGACAAAATTATTTTTCTATAAAAATAACGGCGGAGGTGTTACTGTTAAAACTGTTGAACTACCCGGTAGTAAAAGTATAGTAAAACGCGTGGTTGCATAGTAGTATACGAGTATTGATTATTGATGCTTACGTGAGAAGTCACTCGGTTATACTCAATTATTACTCACGATAATTCTTTGCATCATATCTCTCATATTATTGATTCAATTATTGTTACATAAAGATCATCCGCATAATATGTTATATTATTAAATCAATAATTGAGACGACAAAGTTATTCATATTATTATTTGCAATATTGACAATGTCTAGAAGTTCTATCAAGGAGAGGTTTGGTCACCTAATTGCGCTCCAATAAGAAGAAATTCTTATCGGAAAGCCCCCTCTTTCCTTGGAACGACCTGGTTGTTAAATATTGTGAATTATAATATTAATGATGAATAAGTTCGTGTTGATTAAAGATGAAATTGATAGTTCTATTGTGTTGGAATTATTAGTGTTAGTGGAAATCGATATTTATTTCGATAATAATTGATGTCTAGAGGATAATATACGTATTAAAACTCTGAGATTATGTTTTGTCGTATTTTACACGACTGTTGTATAATTAAGTTGTATTTGTATTCAGTACCATGTATCTGTCGACCCAAGATGGGTGATGTATACCTGTTTTGGGGGCGTCACAGTTGGTATCAAATCTTAGGGATATGATCACTGGCTGAGATGTGAGACAAAAACTAGGAGGGGAGAGACATATCAGTCCAAACTGTGTGATGCAGTCCAAAATATGTTACAATTGTGGAAAAGAAGGTCACCTAGCCCGATTTTGTCGTGCACCAAAGTCAAGTCCAGCTGGGATAGTGATGCCAAAGGATGTCCCAGACAAGCCAAAGACGTTGGCTCGAGCTGTTGAAGATTACGATCATATCATTTAATACCATCGTGGAAAAATGAACGTGGTAGCTGACGCGTTGAGTAGAAGATCGCATGCGTTTACAAGTGCAAATATACGAACCCACGTGAAGATAACGAATATACGAGTAGAATCGACTTTAATCGATAAAGTTAAAGCCGCTCAAGCTACACACCTGGAGCTGATGAATGTGAAGAATTAAGAAGGTTCAAGAGGTCGTTATTCTAGAAGTAAGAATCGACGAATAGAGAAAATCTCAACCCTCGATTTAATTGGCCCATTTAAAATCCTCGATGAAGTAGGAACTGTGGCTTATATACTCGTTTTACCATCAAGTATGTCGCGTGTTCATAACGTTTTTAACGTATCGACGTTACGTAAATATGGGGACGACCCGAACCACATTATTAATTTAGAACCGGACGAGATATCGGATGATTTAACGTATGAGGAGATACGTGTTAAAATCTTGGATAAGAAGGATTATATTCGACACTCAAAGGTTATACCTCAAGAGTTAGAATCTGAAATGAAGTCAAGATACCCTCACCTCTTTAGCATACCAGGTACGTACGTAAATTTCGAGGGCGAAATTCCATAAGGAGGGGAGATTGTTAGATCCCAGATTTTATGAATAAATATTTAATTTTCTCGAAATAATTTTTTTAATATTATGGTGTGGATTTGATATAATGTTATAGTTGTGGATAGTATTTATAAATTTTGCAAAGTAAGCAAGTGGTTATATAATATTCGATTGGTCGGGGAATATTCGTTTTAACAGGGAATATTGTACGACGGCAAAATCATTGGTGGTCCCCACAACGGAAGTATTGTTGTAGTTAGAAACGACAAAATTATTTTTTCTATAAAATAAACTACGGAGGTATTCTTGTTAAAACCGTTGAACTACCCGTGTAGTAAAAGTACAATAAAAACGCGTGGTTGCATAGTAAGCGCATACGGTATTGATTATTGATGCTTACGTGAGAAGTCACCGGTTATACTCAATTATTGCTACTGAAGAATTCTTTGCATCATATCTCTCATATTATTGATTCAATTATTATTACAAAGATCATCGCATATTATGTTATATTATTAAATCAATAATTGAGACGACAAAGTTATTCATATTATTATTTGCAATATTGACAATGTCTAGAAGTTACATCGAGGAGAGGTTTGGTCACCTAATAAATGCGCGCCATAATAAGGAGAAATTCTTATCGGAAAGCCCCTCTTTCCAGGAGCGACATTTTGGTTGTTAAATATTGTGAATTATAATATTAATGATGAATAAGTTCGTGATGATTAAAGATGAAATTGATAGTTCTATTGTGTTGGGATTATTAGTGTTAGTGGAAATCGATATTTATTTCGATAATAATTGATGTCTAGAGGATAATATACGTATTAAAACTCTGAGATTATGTTTTATCGTATTTTACACGACTGTTGTATAATTAAGTTTTATTTGTATTCAGTACCATGTATCTGGCGACCCAAGATGGGTGATGTATACCTGTTTTGGGGGCGTCACAGTTAAACTGTTGAGATACCCAGTGGTAAAAATATAGTAATAAGCGTGGTTGCATAGTAGCATACGGTATTGATTATTGATGCTTACGTAAGAAGCCACTCAGTTTACTCAATTATTGCTACAAAAATTGTTTTATAGTATCTCACGTTATTTGATTCAATTATTGTCACAGTATCATCTGCATAATATTTTATATTATTAAATTAATAATTGAGACAACAAAGTTATTCATATTATTATTTGCAATATTGACAATGTCTAGAAAGTTCTGTCGAGTAGAGGTTTGGTCACCTAATTGCGCGCCAATAGGGAGAATTCTTATCGAAAAACCCCCTCTTTCCTTGGAATAATCTGGTTGTTAAATATTGTGAGTTATAATATAAATGATGAATAATTGTTGAAGTATTAAGAATGTGTTTATTGAAGATAAGTGAATTACAAAAGTTAGAGGGGAATAATGCAAACTTGGAAAACTTTAGGAATACTAAAGTGTAATAAGTTAAATCAATCTGGACCATTGGTGGTGGTTTTAATAGTAAATCAATCTGGACTATTGGTGGTGGTTTTAATAGTAAATCAATATGGAACATCGATGGTGGTTTTAATAGTAAATCAATCTGGACCGTCGATGGTGGTTTTAATAGTAAATCAATCTGGACCGTCGGTTCGGTGGTGGTTTTAATAGTAAATCAATCTGAACCGTCGGTGGTGATTTTAAAAGTAAATCAATCTAGACCGTTGGTGGTGATTTTAAAAGTAAATCAATCTAGACCGTCGGTGATGGTTTTAAAAGTAAATCAATCTGGACCGTCGGTTGTGGTTTTAAAAGTAATCAATCTAGACCGTCCGTTCTAAAAGTAAATCAATCTGGACTATTCTTGAATTAGTTACTATTTAGTCATTTCTCCTATAAATAGAAGCTTAATTCTTCTTTCATTCTCACCAATTCACTAAGATTCACAAGAGAAACTATAGAGAGCAAGAAGAAGAGTATTCTGCTACTTCACTATTGCAGTATCCAGTCTTCTACTATAGTAAGGGATATTATTTATTATATTTGTAAGGGATATTAATTGTTGTATTCGTAAGTGTTGGGTAAATTTTAGTTACGCACAACACGCAAGTATACGTGGTCAACAAGTAATAAAGAGTAAGTAAAGTATCGTTCCCACGGAGAATTAACTAACAAAGTTCACCAAGCATTAGCCCATAACCATCTCAGTCTTATTTAAACGATTGATATGATGTTTTATATTTAAACTATGAAATTAAATAAACCTAACTATTTCTAGAGTGAGACTAGATAATGAAGACCTGAGATTACAATTTCATCTATTGACTCATTCAAATCCATACACTTCATGTTAAGCCAAACTAATTGCACCGGTTTGTTAGTCGAGAACACAGAAGTAAAGTACATCCATCTCTCAATGTACCATACACATATCACATATAATCCACAATTGATAAAATACACTTGAACACCCACATTACCTAAACCACTATATGTCTATGTGATTTACAAATAATTAGGGTTTAAGCCCAAATTCTGAATTGACTACGAGCGATGCCTCGATATATGTCTATCCTAAGCACAAATCATACATTCCACAACCATGTAGATCATGCAAACACAAGCTATCAAGATCAAATCTAAACCCATACTTCTTCTTTCAAGTTCATATGAGTTATCACAGTAATTGATGGTCAATTAACTAAGCAAATAAGCATGAATCTTAATAGACAATCCCATAGCAATTAATAAGATTAACAATGAAGTATATCAGATTAAACTAAGCAATAGAATCCATGGTAATCTCAAAATAGAGTTTAGCTCATAATAGAATCAAAATCCATCATCCACAATAGATTACACATTGAGAAATAAAGATAGAAGTAAAGAGAAGTTAGGGAATTAGGAATGCAAATCTGATCTCTCTTGCTCCAATTCTGAATTTCCTATGCTCTCCAATTGCTTCAATCTTCAACTCTAATCTAATCTAGGGTTCTAATCTACTCTAATCTAATTATTCAAAGAAGAAAGAAAACAATAGTAGCTTCAGCCCCCAAGGGGTGGAATCCCCTTTACATCATGGAAATATGTCTAATATATAAGCCCTAATTGAATCCCCCTCTCCGTTACTCTTCAATTACACTGTTTAATGAAAAGTCAACTTTGGTCAACTTCCGAAGTTGCGCGGCCATGCAAGAATTGGCCTAAGTTGGGCGCGGCCGCGCGCAAGTGTTAAATCGCGTCTTTTTGCTACTGTAAGTCGCGCGGCCACGCAGGAATTCGCACTCCCGCGAGGTTTATTTTCTGCTGCAGTGTGCTCTGGTAAAATGGTCATAACTTTTGATCCGGGAAGAGTTACGGGGCCTGCCACCTATCAAATCAAAGATATCGACGAGCTCTACAACTTTCATTCTTTGATGATTCAGAAATTCTGGACGGATGAAGGCTGAAGGTGGTCTGGAAGTGACTGCTATGAAACTGGCTAACCAAAACAGCAAAGTTCGACGTCCGTTGGTACAAAGATCATAACTCTTGCATCTGAACTCCGATTGGACTGATTCAAGATGTTACGAAAAGCTTAGAAGAAGCTCTACAACATAGTCCAAGTTCCAAGCCAAGAACATAAAATGACATGATAGCCCAAATGATATCCGGATTGCTTTTCTTTGCATTTTCCTTGCTTTTCCTTACCAATAGTCGCTCACACCGCTCCCAAACGTATAACCTACAAAATGAACACAAAATGCATGAAAAGTAACTAAGACACATAAATATAAGCAACTAATTCAAGTAAAAGATACCGGATAAGTGTATATAAAATCCACTTATTAAATACCCCCAAACTTAAACCGTTGCTTGTTCGCAAGAAACACAATATAATGCATTCTACATGTTATGCAAGCTACGCTACTATGACAATGAGTCCCCAGATTTCCAGCCATGTTAAGAATTCCAATAAGATATGCCTCGGAGAAATAACAAGATCCAAGAACAAAGCATCAAACTAAGCTAAAGGCATAATGACATACAATCATATAATCCTAACCTGCTATAAAGATGATGTGTGTGTGTGATGTGTTCACAGATAAGCTTGACAAAGGTGAAGATACCACATGCTTTATTGCTTAAGGCAAAAAATTGAAGTTTAAATCAAGAACTGCATATACTAATGAGACATCAACTATTCCAACACATCAATACAAACTAAGGTTTAACAATGGGTTTATTCTGCTTTATTTTTACTCGCGAGGGCGATTTTCGCACTTTCCCACGATGTTTATTGATTTATTTTTATATATATATATTTCCCATGACTGTGAAATATCTCATTCTATTAGGCTAACAGTGTTACCCCTTAGCGAGCTTTCAACCAACGACTCCCAGACCATTAAGACCTTAGGGCGCTAGGTGTAGAGACAATCCCCTCGGGCGTACTTACTCAAGTAAGAAAGACCCCGAAACAAGACTAGCCACGGTAATTATTCGAATTTTTTTTTCTCTTTTTTTTTTATATAAAGCAAGCATACCCATGCGTTCCCAAAACTTGAATTTAAGTGTCTTCATAGTCATTACTCACTTTCTACACAATTCTATCATTAAAAATAACATTTTCTCTCTCGTGAGACAAGCATGCTAATCTTAACCAACAAGCAAATAGGAACATTATCGTGCTACCTGGTAACATCTAAACAACAAGCATGAATTATATCCTGTATAAAATTATAACTAAGCTCAAGATATCCACTAAATTCAACAATCTATCAAATTTCTATGTCATCATTGGCCAAATTAGAATTCAACTAATTAAAAGCCTGGGATTATGCAATGTTATGCAACTAAACACATACTAAGTAATCAAGACAAAAGAAAACTAAAAAAAAATAAAAATTCATACCCCTACTATGCAACTTAAACATGCAATCAAACTATATGCAACTAACTATATGCAACAACTACTCACTACAACCCAATACCCCCAAACTTAAAATAAACAATGCCCTCATTATAATTAAAAGTGAAAGAATACTCCCCTAAGTGGCAATGTCATCTCCGTTCGCCTCCTCATGATCCGATGGTATATCAGGCGATGGCTAAGTTTGAGATATTCTATAGTTGGAGACTTAATGTGGGCTTCTAATTGTCCGAATGCTTGAGTCAGAAATTTTAAAATTTTAGCATTTTTCTCGTGGATCGAGCTATATGCGTGCTGCATGTGATGTTTGGCTTGTAGTAGGGTGCTTGGCATTGCGACCACCATACTCTGGCAGCTTCAGTTTTTGACTTCTGTGTGATCCTAAATGCATATACCAATTGGATTGAACCTGAGAGGAGAAACAATAAAACTATTATTAAGACTTACCACTATCTAACATCTACTAAATATGGAAATGTCAAAAAAAAAAATTAAACAAGGAGGGAGAAAGATTGGATGGGGTGCCTCCCATCGAGCGCTCGGTTTATAGTCCGTTAGTTGGACTCTTTTCTTGACACCGCTATCCAATTCCTCTATGATAAGCTAGGAGCCCTCCATCCATTAGAAATGCAATGTGCGTAGGTAGGTTCCCCATCTCGCGTGTCTGTGAATTGAAACAACCTGGCATATTTCCTGTACATGATGCCCCCAGTTCTATTGCATAGCCAGGTGCTCCTTCCGTTGTGTCTGTGAATAGATTTTTGCATTGAGGCATGAAAGATACAACATGATTTTCTTCTTCTATTATCTCTTCCTCAACCTACCATGGTTTGTAAGAGGCCTCATAATCGCAGAAATTCTTGCTTTGGATGTGACTACCAAGGGGACATGGGTGTGCAAATTTCACTGAATTTTTCAACTCTAACTGAGAAGGCACTTGGGGTATTTTACAAGTCAGCTCATGGGCTTCATTTTCCATACCCCTAGTTGTCTCCTCAATTTACACTCCTTTCAGTTCATTCAGTGGCATGAACACCTCTGCCTCTCCATCAATTTCATTGTCCATGTCATAGAACCAATTGTTTTGAGGGCGATTGTTCAAGGCTTCGAGTATTTGATCCATTTGATTCTGTAGATTCCGAATTGACCTCTCTTGTTCAATCATTTTCTCCTCAGTTTATGCTACAAACTTGAACCATAAATCCTCCACTCTTGAATTATTTTGTTCAGTTTCAAAATCCATGTATTGAGGACCATTCATTGAGGATTTAATGAGTTGTTCCATCTATTTTTTAAGATTTTGGCTTGCTAACTCTTGATTCATCATCATCTCGTCATGGTCTGCTATACTTTTTGACATGAATTCCTTTAACCTTGAATTTTCCTCTTGTTGCGTTGAAGGTGGATATGAGAAATCTAATGGATGTATTGGACTTGGGATGCAGTATTGGTTGGGATAGTTATAACTCCATTCATAATCTGGGTGATACCCCCAACCTTGTTGATAATCAGAATAAACATCGTTGTTGACGTAATCACCCCCAAACTGCACTTGTCCAACCTTGATGTTGCACTGATAACTCGGATGCTCGCCAGCACAGTATTCACATGTAACTACTATCTCTCGAGTGCGTTGGGCTGCAAGAATATCTAACCTCTCTGAAAGTGTTACAATTTGTCCTGACAATGTAGAAAATATATTGAGTCTCTCAGTGCTCGTGTCCCTTGGTTGAATCATATTTGCATAAGGCCATTGATAAACAAAGTCATCCATGGTACCTGAAAAGAGAGAAATAAGAAGATAATTAAAACAAAATAAAAAAAATGTTTAAATTAAGACCAATTTGATTGAACTTAATGTTAGAAAAAATTTATGAAGCTAATTCCCCGACAACGGCGCTAAAAACTTGTTGGGTAAATTTCAGTTACGCACAACACGTAAGTATACGTGGTCAACAAGTAATAAAGAGTAAGTATAGTATCGTTCCCACGGAGAATTAACTAACAAAGTTCACCAAACATTAGCCCATAACCATCTCAGTCTTATTTAAACGAATGATATGATGTTTTATATTTAAACTATGAAATTAAATAAACCTAACTATTTCTAGAGTGAGACTAGATAATGAAGACCTGAGATTACAATTTCATCTATTAACTCATTCAAATCCATACACTTCATGTTAAGCCAAACTAATTGCACCGATTTGTTAGTCGAGAACACAGAAGTAAAGTACATCCATCTCTCAATGTACCATACACATATCACATATAATCCACAATTGATAAAATACACTTGAACACCCACATTACCTAAACCACTATATGTCTATGTGATTTACAAATAATTAGGGTTTAAGCCCAAATTCTCAATTGACTACGAGTGATGCCTCGATATATGTCTATACTAAGCACGAATCATACATTCCATCACTATGTAGAACATACAAACACAAGCTATCAAGATCAAATCTAAACCCATACTTCATCTTTCAAGTTCATATGAGTTATCACAGTAATTGATGGTCAATCAACTAAGCAAATAAGCATGAATCTTAATAGACAATCCCATAGCAATCAATAAGATTAACAATGAAGTATATCAGATTAAACTAAGCAATAGAATCCATGGTAATCTCAAAATAGAGTTTAGCTCATCATAGAATCAAAATCCATCATCCACAATAGATTACACATTGAGAAATAAAGATAGAAGTAAAGAGAAGTTAGGGAATTAGGAATGCAAATCTGATCTCTCTTGCTCTAATTCTGAATTTCCTATGCTCTCCAATTGCTTCAATATTCAACTCTAATCTAATCTAAGGTTCTAATCTACTCTAATCTACTTATTCAAAGAAGAAAGAAAACAATAGTAACCCATTTCAAGGGTGGAATCCCTTTACATCATGGAAATCGTCTAATATATAAGCCTTAATTGAATCCCCCTCTCCGTTACGCTTCAATTACAATCGCTCTAATGAAAAGTCACTTTGGTCAACTTCCAAAGTCATACGGCCGCAAGAAATTGGCCTAAGTTGAAGTGGCAGCATATGTGCAAGAATCGTTAAATCGGCATCTTTTGCTCTCAGTAATCAGTCAGCTAATACAAGCAGAATTCATACCATGAGGTTTATTTCTCTTTGCCGCATAGTGTGCTCTGGTAAAATGGTCATAACTTTTGATCCGGGAAGAGTTACGGGGTCTTCCACTTATAAAATCGAATATATCGACGAGCTCTAAAACTTTCATTCTTTGATGGTTCAGAAATTCTGGACGGATGAAGGCTGAAGGTGGTCTGGAAGTGACTGCTATGAAACTGGCTAACCAAAACAACGAAGTTCGACGTCCGTTGGTACAAAGATCATAACTCTTGCATCCAAACTCCGATTGGACTGATTCAAAATGTTCTGAAAAGCTTAGAAGAAGATCTACAACATAGTCCAAGTTCCAAGCCAAGAACATAAAATGACATGATAGCCCAAATGATATCCGAATTGCTTTTCTTTGCATTTTCCTTACTTTTCCTTACCAATAGTCGCTCACACCGCTCCCAAACGTATAACCTACAAAATGAACACAAAATGCATGAAAAGTAACTAAGACACATAAATATAAGCAACTAATTCAAGTAAAAGATACCGAATAAGTGTATATAAAATTCATTTATCAATAAGAGATATTATTTATTGTATTCGTAAGGGATATTATTTGTTGTATTCGTAAGGGATTTTATTTCTTTCGTATTCATAAGGAATACTATTTTTCATATTCATCGTTTAATATGTCAGAATAACTTGTCTACGCGGATTACGTACCGTATGACAGGTGAAAATCTATTTGTAGTTTCGTATGTTATTTCTTTTCATATTCTTAAATCTAAACTTACTATGGTAAGTATTGTTTCTATAATCCTTGAAATTAGTGGAATATCCTTGAGTTTTACGCTTTATCTAGTATCTTTTCATTGAAATATTGATATGAACTTTCTTATTAAATATCAATATTTTCACCGGGGTACTATTCACAGGTTACTATTCACTAAAATATTATTCACTAGGGTATTCGGGGCACTTTTCATGCCGGGGTACTATTCACAGGTTACTATTCACCCAATTACTATTCATTCAAATATTATTCACTCGGGTATTCGGGTCACTTTTCATGCTGGGGTACTATTCACGGGGTACTAGTCTCGAAGTACTATTCACAGGGTATTATTCCCGGGGTACTATTCACCAGAAAATTTATTTCTTTTCTGTCCAAATTATTTTTGATACATGGATATTATTCTTGAATTTTACTCCACAAAGCAGTATTATGTTAAAAATTTGGACATTATTGAATTCTGGAGAAATTAAATTATAAATCTTTAAAATTTATCTTGTGCTTTATTTTAATTGAATTCTTATATCATTGTCATCATCCTCATGCTTATATTATGATGAAAGTTATCTTTGGCTTACGTGCATAGATGAACTGTTGATTGGTATGATTATGACCAGGGATCATTCGGTATAATCATGACCCGTAATGTTACAAATGATGTGGTAAAAATCCTTATTGGCCTGTAGTGCATTGATGGACAGTTGTTGGTATGATTATGACCAGGGATTATTCGGTATACTCATGACCATTGATGATTACATGAATATTCTTGGCCCATAGTGCATGGATGATTCGATGATGTGATTTATTTATTAAGCTGAGTCTCAGCGATAAAGTTGATGAAAACCTTTTTAAATCATAGAAGATAATAGATATCATGCTCTACTTGACTCTTCTAATGGATTGCTTGTTCCACTGTAGTTAAACTTGTTGTCTATTATATTCTATCAGTTTAACATTGTTGAAGGCTAACGATAACTTATTCTGCATTATCTTAGTCATAATATTTCTTACTGGGCTAGTTGAGCTCACCCTTTTGCTTTCATTATTCTCTTCAGGAAATGAGAACATAGTCGGGACTAGCCGGGGAACGGAGTGATGGTCCGAGATGGCTGTTTTAGTAATCCTCACTATTTAGTGTGATAATAAATGTAATGAGGATTGAATTTGAGTTTGAATATTGTCTATGAGACAATATTCATGTAAAAACTCTCAGCTCTTGTTGTATAATTAAGTTTGTATTTGTATTCAGTACCATGTATTTGGCGACCCAAGATGGGTGATGTATACCTATTTTGGGGGCGTCACATTGGTGACACAACTAACCAGTATAGATGTGAAGCTGGAAGAAGAAGATAAAGTTTTATTACTTTTTGTCTCTCTACCAGATTCATACTCAACTCTCAAGAATACCCTTATTGTAGGGAAGGAAAAGTTTGTAGTTGACGATGTGATGTCGAAAGTTTTTGACCTGGATAAGTTCAGGGGCACTACTTCTAGAAATCAAGGAGACAATTTTCTTGCATTTTCAGATGGGTGTGACAAGGGTCCTAATCAGAAGAAGAATTTTAATAAGGAACGAGGAAGGTCTCAGTCGAGACCAGGCAAGAAGGATAAATCTCAAGTTGAGTGTTATCATTGCCATAACAAAAACCAGTGTCCATTGTTGAAGAAAGAAAACAAGAAGAAAAGTAAGAAGATTGAAAATTCTAGTAATGTTGCTAAGCAATCATATGTGTGCAGCGATGGAGAACTGTACACAATGATAGAAAATGAAGTTTTATAAGGTGATCTCTTATCTGTTAGATACAACAACAACCTTATAGATTGGTAAATGGATTTTAGTTGTTCTTTTCATAATTGGTTTGATACTTTTACATCCTGCAATGGTGGTATAGTTTTATTGGGTAATAATGCAATCTGCAAAGTTACTGGGATAGACATCATCAAATTTAAAATGTTTAACGGGGTTGTCAGAATATTAGGTGATGTAAGTTATATTCCAAAATTGAAGAATAACTTGCTATCAGTTAGAGTACTTGACTCTATAGGATGTAGTATCTTAGTCAGAGATGGTATCATGAAAATTACCAAGGGTTCGATGGTAATTATGAAGGGCCAGAAAATGGTAACACTTTACAAGTTGATAGGAGACACAGTTGCTGGTGGAGCAGCAATTTCTGTGCAGGATAATTTCAACAATAATAACACAGAATTATGGCACTGCAATTCGGTAATTTGAGTGAAGGTGGAATGAAAGAAATTCACAAAAGGCAATTGTTGAAAGGTGTCAAAACGTGAAGTTTGGATTTAACAAGTTTTGAGACAAACAACTGAGGATCAACGTCAAGGCAGGATCACATATTAGTAAAAATGTACTTAATTATGTACATTCAGATGTTTGAGGCCCGATCAAGAATACGTCAATTGGTGGAGCCGATTATTTTTTTAACTTCATAGAAGACTATTCCTGTGAGAGGCCCAAATCCGGGTTCCAAATCACCACGGATCTGGTTCAATCATTCTATCACTATTACTATTTGCGGAAGATATAAACATAAATTGTTTATACAATAAACTTTACACACTATTCCCCAAGGTCGAGTAACCTTCACTTAATACACAATTCATAACTTATTTGACTTACAATAACATTAAGAAACAATACTGTTACAAATCTAACTGCACACGTAAACTAAAGCTGAAACTTTCTTTAACCTTTCTTTGTATCCCACATATTCGTCTTAATCTGCAATGTTTATCATGATATAGCAAGGGTGAGCATAAGTTTGCCCAACAAGTTTAAGTTCAATAATTTAACGATATATCATGATTGAAAGAATCTGAATAATAAGCTGGATATAATTCAATAATATAGTTGTGAATTAGCACGAACAAACTTTTGACTAAACAAGTATTAAACATGAACAAATATATCTGGACCAAATGTTAATGAAGGTGATCAGCCTTTCATACTTGACTTATACATGCAATATGTAAAGAGTACAATTCTACAATGGCAATCAGCAATGATTATCCATAAGCATATCTGAATGAAACAACTCTAAGTAGAGTTAAGTAAAACTTGCCTGAACCGTTGATTACCGCTATGCAATTTAATAAGCTTTGTCTGAACCTAATATATAAATAATATTGATTGCTTAGTTAGAATAATATCGTCACAGTATTTAAAATAACCTAAATATATTATCACATAATCATATCCGTCTATTGTTAGAGTTTATGCCCTAGAGGCCAATTATTTGATATAATTGCTTAACGTTTTGATATTATATTTGATTGAATAAATATATGATTTTATTATGGTTTTATTTACTGCGTAATATAATTGTTAACATAATAAAATTCCTTAGAATAGTGATACAAATTATATAGTTTCAAGTATGTGACTTGAACATGAGATTATATATTACCATTAGTATCAGTGTTCTTAAATGTCCCTAGTCGAGTATCATTGTTGATGGGACAACAATGATGCATTGAGACTAAGTATGTGGATTGTTGATGACCAAATCTCATTGGTCATAAATATATGAGATATTAAGTCAATGCATAGGTACATGTTAGAAAACGATGTCTTTGGATGGACCCACCATGAGAATTCTATATGGAGCATTATGCGAAGTGTCATTAGCAATTCTCATAGTGACAATGATGTAATGGTCCTCCGACACGAAATCGCTATATTACTACACGAGAATTTATGTACTTTGATATCATCAAATGTCACCTTTAATAGGTGGACTATAAAGGTGATTATTGGGTTCATCATTAATCGTGTGAGAAATATGAGTGATCTAGATGGAATTTAACCATCCTATATATATTATGGGTGATATCCATAGGCCTCTTGATTGAGTAGGACTATGAAATGCATGGCCATGCTCAAATAGTGATTTGTTTCATATAGTCTACTCATTGATCAAGAAAACTCAGATTAAATTATGAAGAGTATGACACATTCCATGACTCGAGTTTAATCTAGGATATTAAGGTTAAAAGGATTAAATTACATTGAAACATTGGTCACTTAAAAGGTTGCATCGAATCATCAATCTTATTATTACTTGGGTAGCGGTGATGCATTACTAGATGCCGCTCCACCGTTTATAATTTTATAATATGATTTTAAAATTATTGCCAACGTAATAATAACCTATAGGTCACACATGTAACGTTATTTAAAGGGAATTAATTTAAATTTTAAGGATTTAAATATATTAATATGATTAATAGTATTTAAATCACTTAATTTAAATTAAAAGGATAATTTATATATATATATTAATTAAGTAAGACTTAATTAAGAGATATATATATATATATAAATTTGGATTTTATAAAATTAGGTTTTGATTTGATTAATTCCTTTTAACTACTATATATATGATATATATAGCGACTACTTAGGGTAAGATATCATAATTGAAAACCCTAGCTAGCTCTTTAGAGAGACTAGAGAGAAAAGCTTCGAGAAAATCCATTCCTATTGGTGGCTAGCATCTGCAAGTCCTTCTTATTGCAGAATCGTTCGACGGTTGATGCGGCGTTAAATGTGGATCTGTAGAGGCGCAATCGGTTTGTATTGCGTTGGAAATTCGAGCGCAATGATCGGTTTGATTCTCATTTTTTGTTTTTATCTGGTATAATCTCTAAACCTCTGAATTAATTGATTTTCGCATGGATCCTGTTTTAGGGTTTCGGAAATTGCTTTAAAATTTTAATTTCCGCTGTGCATTTCTGTGCCGAAGCCCAACATCTATAACACACATAAAACTTAACCTCAAGTCAAACTTTTACAGTTTGAGTCGAGTTTGGCAAAATTCTAACATTCCGACGGTCTAGTCGGACAAAATTTCGAGTTTAAGTTCAATTAAACTCTGTATAAACACTTAATCATTATCTAAGATAATTTATTAACAGTCAAAATATTTTTTGTAAGCTCGTAATAATTTTTAAATAATTATTATCATTTATCGTGAATTTTCAATCATTAAAAACGTATTTATACGAATTAAATACCACATAATTCTTTTATCATTAATATTTATTTAATATCAAATATTAATAAAAATCATCACATAATATTATAATATATTTATAATATATCAAAGTATTTTAATACCTTAAAATCACCTTTGTATTATTTTTAAACAATTAATTTCATTATCCGATAAATGTTATTAATATTAAAATATTAATATATTCATGACAAAATATCAAAAGTTATATTTTATAACTTAAAATATTTTATAACACTTAAATCATTTTTATATGATTTTTAAAACATTAATTCTATTTTTCCATAATTTATTTAATATAGTTATTAAATAAATTAATTATCATTAATATTAATTAATTAATGAAATTTCGATTAAAATATTAAAAGTCACTAAAAGTAACTTAACATATTTTCTTTTACCATAATATAATTTTTCATGATTTTTCATGTATTAAAATCATTTTTAAATAATTTATTTAATATTATAATTAAATCAATTAAATACCATTTATATTCCAAAAATATTAAATATTTATGAAATATACTCAAAAAAATTAAAAACTAATTTTCAGACTTTAAAATAATTTTTAGGAATTTATTTTGTATTTTTAATAATTAAAAACTATTTATTTCGATTTATTTAATTAAAATAATCATTTTCAGAAATTAATAATTAATAAAATGGCCCTATAGTGACAGAACCGTCGCTATAGGTGTTCTTGAGCTACCCAGAACTTCATGTCAGACTACAAGGTTGCTAGTTTGACCGGTTCTAATTTCTTGTACAATATTATGTTTCTGGGCTTCTAATTTGGTTAGAACTGTAGTACTAATGTAATTCTACAATAACCAACTTGTTCCATGGACATACAACATCAGATCAGAGAGATCTAATTACCACAAAATCATAACAGGCATGTTCTTCATTTTCCGGGTTACCCGAAATGAAGAAACGATCTGAAATCCTACTTTGAGCCTTTAAATCTTTGCTTTCCAGGCTTGGTTTTTATGTTCTATTGGTTCAATCGAGTAGTTCTTGTGTCAAGGAACAACAACCAATCATCAAATCAACTTATCAACAACTAATCTAAGATAAATAGGCCGGAATTCCAAAGTACTGTCGAGAAGCAGTTCTTGACTTTCTGGGTTTTCCAGAAATGGAACCTAGGCAGTTGGTCAACCTATGTTTGAGTGTGCTTAATTATATTCATTTATGTTTATGATATGAGCAATATAAAAGCATGATCGTGTAGTCCTTATACCAGTCTACAAGATCAAAACCACAACTTTTCCAAACTAACCAAACACAGCAAGATCTAGAGCTTCAAAAGTGACTGTTAGGCTTTCTGGGCAAATCTGGGCTGCCCATAAATCTGACTTCATGATCGGTCAACGAGGTTTGACTGTTCATAACTTGCAATATAAACATGATATGAACCTGATTTCAGTTCTAGTTCCTAGTCCGCATGGCATACTACCGATCTATAACATAAAACATAACAAAACATTAACAGGTTAGGATCTAAAGCCTTTGACATTTGCTTGTCAGACGACTCATGAAGGTCCAAGAACAGTTTCTAAAAACTTGATTTTTTTGCATTTACATGATATGGATCCATGATCCAACAGCCCAGATCACTATGCGACACCTTATTACATAACTTTAACCAATAACTAACATCAAACAACATGGATCACATGATTTCGAAATTTTAGGGTTTATACCTCCTCGAGCCTTGATTTTGATTCTGATCCTTGATAATCTGATATAAGAGAGCTAAGGGATGTTCTTGGCGTTCCTTAACACTTAGTTCCTCTCAGAATTTTCGGAGGAGAGGTTAGAGAAAAGATTTGACATGGCTAGCAAGTAAAGCAATGTATATTCTTTGGCATAAATCATTTGGACCACGCTGTGGGAGACCCCTGGACCCCGTTGTAGCGCACGATGGTCATGTCCCCTATATTTTATATATAGTTTTCTTTAATTATATATAAATTGTTATGTGCTTATTGTTATATGCATGGTGCATGATTATGGCCTTTTGACCCATAGGTTAGTGGTTTTGGTTTTGAAATACGGCTTACATGTCGTGCCTTTCTATAAATTCTAATGTAATATTCTCTTCTCATCTAAATCCCCTCGAATGTAACTCGAGGTTTCTTTATATCATGTAATAATCAGTAAATGATGAAGATGTCAAGATGGAGAACACAATGGAAAGATGATGATGGAGAGGAGGCGATGCTAGAGGAAGATCCAAGGAAGCTATTTATTTTAAGATCTTTTACCACCTTAGATTGACCTTCAATCTTTCATTAGCTTGAAAAGATTGACGATGGAT
Source organism: Panax ginseng (assembly GCA_020205605.1). Taxonomy (NCBI): domain Eukaryota; kingdom Viridiplantae; phylum Streptophyta; class Magnoliopsida; order Apiales; family Araliaceae; genus Panax; species Panax ginseng. The sequence goes on along the minus strand of CM035142.1, from coordinate 84,174,930 downwards.
TGGGCCATAATCGTGACACATTTAATTTTGCACTTTATTTATGCTTGTATGTGATATGATATGATTAATAATGTGCATGCTTAACAAGATTAAAATTGGTGAGATCTAAATTAATAAAATCCCTCATTAAATTATTAAGTCTAAATCAGATGCCTTCCAATGAATAACACTCATCAAGACCTTGATCAATAGATGTAGGTTTGCCAAAGCAAAGTACCCTATTTATCTAGGTAAGATGTGATAGGATAATTGTGATATCCAAACTATTAAAATCATTGGGCCCGACTTAACTAAGTTATCTCAATAGGATTGTGGACTTAGAGGCATAGAGTTTGGTTGGTACCATTAGATGGACTAGAAACAAATGTCATTTACCAAACTATCCAGGAGTTATATATGATATAATTGACAAAGGGTTGTCTACCTAAATAATTATGTTTTGAGAGAATAGCCAAAGCTAACTTAAGGCATAATAAAATATGGATCTTGGCTCACTACAAAGATTTAATAGAAAATGCTTTCTGAATTAATGGTGAGGGCTATTAATTTGAATAAAATAGTGGGAGGTATATTTTGAATGTACTATTATCAATTATATAATATCAACTCTGTAATTTGACTTATTATTGTTGCACTTATAAATTGTAGATATCAAATGGCAAACAACAACAACACAAATAGTCTTTCATTACGATCAGTCCTTGAAAAGGAAAAGCTAAGTGGAATTAATTTCCTTGAATGGCATAGGAACTTGAGGATTGTCCTCAAACAAGAGCGTAAGCTATATGTCCTTGATGGGCCCATTCTCGCAACACCGGTATGTCATCGCACCACGTCATGAGCACAATGCTTTACAAGAAGCATCAAGATGATGCTCTGGATGTGAGTTGTGTCATGCTAGCAACCATGAACGCTTTGAGCTTCGAAGCAACATGAGTTAATGGATGCTTATGAGATGATCGAGCATCTCAAGAAATTGTTGAAGGGCATGCTCGGACGGAGAGGTATGATACAAGAAAGGCGTTGTATCAACGCAAAATGGGTGAACGTGATCCAGTTGGTCCACATGTCTTTGAAAATGATTGGGTATATTGAGTACCTTGATAGGTTGGGTTTTCTAATCACTCAGGAAGCCCAAACCGACCTTGTTTTGCAATCTTTGAACATCGCCTACTCTCAATTTGTTATGAACTATCTTATGAATGAAATTGATAAACCCCTTCTTGAGTTGTTGAGCATGTTAAGAAGCGCCGAGAACAACATGAAAAAAGGCAGGACCCGCTCCCATAATGATGGTGCAAAAGGGGAATGCTAAGGGAAATGGAAAGGCAAGAAGAAGATAGGATCTAAATCTTTTGCCAAACCCAATTCCAAAACCAAACAGCTTTAAAACCTAAAGGTGGGGTGGCTAAAGAAGGTGAATGTCATACATGGGAAAACACGGACCTTTGGAAAAGGAACTGTCATGCTTATCGGAAGAAGTGAAGAAAAGAAAAGGAAGTCGACTTACGATTAGGTATATATGTTATAGAAGTCAACTTATCTACTTCTACATCATGGGTATTGGATCTTTGGATGTGGTTCTCACATTTGTGTTAATGTGCGGGGACTCAGAAGGAGTAGAACTTTAAGCGAAAGGAGAGGTTGACCTACGAGTTGGAAATAGAGCAAAAGTTCTTTGACTTTGGCCGTAGGAACTTATCATTTATCTTTGCCCTTTGGGCTAGTTTTAGAATTAGAAGATTGTTATTTTGTACTCTTTATAAGCAAAAACATTATTTCATTTCTTGTTTGGACAAGAAAGGTTTTCATTTATAATAAAGAACAATCATTGTTTGTTTTACTTAAATGATATTTGTTATGGTGTTGCACAATTGTTTAACTGGTCTCTATATTCTTGATTTAGAAATGCCTATCTATAACATAAATACAAAGCGATTTAAACCAAATGATTCAAATCCGAGCATATCTCGTGCTTGTCGTTTAGGCCATATAAATGAGAAACGCATATCCAAACTCCATAAAGATGGGTTCTTGGATTCATTTGATTTTGAATCATATGAGAAATGCGAGTCTTGTTTATTAGGCAAGATGACTAAAGCCCCTTTCTTTGGACACATTGAGAGAATCTGCTAGCGATATATTGGGACTTATACATAGTGATGTATGTGGACCCATGAGTTCGTTAGCAAGAGGTAGGTTTTATTACTTCATTACATTCATCGATGACTTTAGTAGATATGGATATGTGTATCTTATGAGACACAAATCCGAATCCTTTGAAAAGTTCAAGGAATTCAAGAATGAAGTTCAAAACCAATTTGGCAAAAGCATAAAAGCCCTTGATCCGATCGAGGAGGTGAATACTTAAGCCAAGACTTTGATGACCTTCTAAAGGAGTGTGGTATTATATCACGACTCACTCCACGGAACACCGCAATGGAATGGTGTATCGAGAGGAGGAATCGAACCTTGTTGGACATGGTACGATCAATGATGAGTCATGCAGATCTTCCAATAAGCTTCGGGTCATGCCCACAGAGGCAATTGCATTCACATACTTAACCGTGTTCCTACAAAGACGGTTCGAAGACACCATATGAAATGTGGGTGGGAAACGCCCTAGTATGTGGATTCATGAAGATTTGGGGTTACGAGGCGTTCAGAAACGCCCGAATTTCGACAAGCTCGGACCCAAATCGACAAATGTAATTTTGTGGGATACCCAAAGGAAACAAAAGGGTATTATTTCTACAAACCTTCTGAGAACAAAGTGGTTGTTGCTCGAACTGGTATTTTTCTAGAAAGAGAATTTGTCTTTAAAGGAAACAGTGGGAGGAAAGTAGAACTCGAAGAAATTCAAGAACCACAAAATATCATTGAACCTGAGTTGGAACATGAGCAGGAACCACAAGAAATTATGGAAAGTGAACCTGCTCAAATTACACAAGTCATTCGTAGATCTGGTAGGACACGCCAAGAGCCTGAGAGATATTATGGATATCTTGTGACTCAAAACAGCGATGTGATGCTCATAGATCAAGATGAGCCGCTTCCTTCCAAGAAGCTATGAATGGACCAGATTTCGAGAAATGGCTTGAAGCCATGAAATCTGATTTGGACTCCATGTATACTAACCAAGTATGGACTCTGGTTGATCCACGAAGGGTAAAACCAATCGGTGCAAGTAGGTTTTCAAGAAGAAAACCAAGCATGGATGGTAATGTACAAACCTATAAAGGCCGACTAGTAACAAAAGGTTTCAAACAAATTCAAGGTGTTGATTATGATGAAACCTTCTCTCCAGTGGCAATGGTTAAATCCATCAGGATCTTACTTGCTATTGCAGCTTTTTATGATTACGAAATCTGGCGAGATGGATGTCAAAACCGCTTTCCTTAGCGGAAATCTCCTTGAGGATGTGTATATGACACAACACGAGGGTTTTGTCACTCAAAGGATCTTTGGAAAGGTATGTAGTCGCCGTGATCCATTTATGGATTGAAGCAAGCCTCTCGGAGTTGGAATCTTCGATTTGATGAAGCAGTCAAAGAATTTGGCTTTATTAAAAATGAAGATGAACCTTGTGTATATAAGAAGGTTAGTGGGAGTCACATTGTATTCCTAGTATTATATGTTGATGACATATTAATTATTGGGAATGACATTCCTTCCTTACAGGCTGTAAAAACATGGTTAAGAAAATGTTTCTCCATGAAAGATTTGGGCGATGATGCCTACATTTTAGGTATCAAGATCTATAGAGATAGATCAAGAAAAATGCCGACTAAGTCAAAGTACATATATTGATAAAGTGTTGAAACGGTTCAGCATGCAAGAGACGAAAAGAGGAAACTTACCCGTGACTCATGGTGTAAAGATCTCTATGGCCCAATGTCCTAAATCACAAGATGATGAGGAGCGTATGAGAAAGATCCCTTATGCTTGACAATTGGATCTATCATGTATGCAATGATATGTACTGTCGTCCGGATGTCTCGTATGCTTTGAGCATGACGAGCAGATACCAGTCGAATCCAGGTGAAGGTCACTGGATAGTAGTCAAGAATATCCTCAAGTACCTGAAAAGGACTAAGGATTCATTCTTGGTATATGGAGGTGAAGACGAACTAGCAAAGTAAAGGGTTACCACAGATGTTAGTTTCGGTGACAATGATGACTATAAGTCTCGTCCAGGTTTGTGTTTTGCCTTAATGGTGGTGTCATTATTTGGAAAAGTTCAAGCAAGAGCGATGAGTTGATTCTACAATAGAGGCCGAGTATATTCTTTGCTTCTAAATAATTGCCCAAGGAGGTCAGATGGATTAAAAAGTTCATCTTGAACTTGGTGTTGTTCCAACCATTGTTGATCCCGGTTGCTCTATATCTTGTGATAATAATGGAGCCATTACGCGTGCTAAGGAACCCAGATCTCACCAACGATCCAAGCATATACTTAGGCGGTACCATCTCATCCATGAAATCATTGATAGAGGAGATGTACATATAGGAAGAGTGCCAACAGATGATAATGTTGCAGATCCACTAACCAAGGCTTTGTGTCCAGTGAAGCACGACGGTCACACTAGTTCCATGGGTATTAGATACATGAGTGATTGGCTCTAGTGCAAGTGGGAGACTGTTAGAGTTTATTCCCTAGAGGCCAATTATTTGATATAATTGCTTAACGTTTTGATATTATATTTGATTGAATAAATATATGATTTTATTATGGTTTTATTTACTGCGTAATATAATTGTTAACATAATAAAATTCCTTAGAATAGTGATACAAATTATATAGTTTCAAGTATGTGACTTGAACATGAGATTATATATTACCATTAGTATCAGTGTTCTTAAATGTCCCTAATCGAGTATCATTGTTGATGGGACAACAATGATGCATTGAGACTAGTATGTGGATCGTTGATGACCAAATCTCATTGGTCATAAATATATGAGATATTAAGTCAATGCATAGGTACATGTTAGAGAACGATGTCTTTGGATGGACCCACCATGAGAATTCTATATGAAGCATTATGCGAAGTGTCATTAGCAATTCTCATAGTGACAATGATGTAATGGTCCTCGGGCACGAAATCGCTATATTATTACTACGAGAATTTATGTACTTTGATATCATCAAATTTCACCTTTAATAGGGTGGACTATAAAGGTGATTATTGGGTTCATCATTAATCGTGTGAGAAATATGAGTGATCTAGATGGAATTTAACCATCCTATATATTATGGGTGATATCCATAGGCCTCTTGATTGAGTAGGACTATGAAATGCATGGCCATGCTCAAATAGTGATTTGTTTCATATAGTCTACTCATTGATCAAGAAAACTCGATTAAATTATGAAGATTATGACACATTCCATGACTCGAGTTTAATCTAGGATATTAAGGTTAAAAGGATTAAATTACATTGAAACATTGGTCACGAAAAGGTTGCATCGAATCATCGATCTTATTATTACTTTGGTAGCAGTGATGCATTACTGATGCCGCTTCAACATTTATAATTTTATAATATGATTTTAAAATTATTGCCAACGTAATAATAACCTATATAGGTCACACATAGAACGTTATTTAAAAGGAAATTAATTTAAATTTTAAGGATTTAAATATATTAATATGATTAATAGTATTTAAATCACTTAATTTAAATTAAAAGGATAATTGTATATATGTATATTAATTAAGTAAGACTTAATTAAGATATATATATATATATAAATTTGGATTTTATAAAATTAGGTTTTGATTTGATTAATTCCTTTTAACTACTATATATATGATATATACTTGACTACTTAGGGTAAGATATCATAATTGAAAAACCCTAGCCGCTCTTAGAGAGAGACTAGAGAGAAAAGCAGATTCGAGAAAATCCATTCCTTTTGGTGGCTAGTCTGCATAAGTCCTTCTTATTGCGAGAATCGTTTCGACGGTTAGATGCGGCGTTAAATGTGGATACCGTAGAGGCACAATCGGTTTGTATTGCGTTGGAGATTCGAGGCGCTTGATGGGTTTGATTCTCATTTTTGTTTTTTTATCGGTATAATCTCTAAACCTCTGAATTAATTGATTTTTGCATGGATCCTGTGTTAGGGTTTCTGAAATTACTTTAAAATTTTAATTTCCGTTGTGCATTTCTGTGCCGAAGCCCAACATCTATAACACACATAAAACTTAACCTCAAGTCAAACTTTTTACGATCCGAGTCGAGTTAAGCAAAATTCTAACATTAAATTTGCCTGCAATGAACAAAATTTCGAGTTTAAGTTCAATTAAACTCAGTATAAACACTTAATCATTATCTAAGATAATTTATTAACAGTCAAAATATTTTTTGTAAGCTCGTAATAATTTTTAAATAATTATTATCATTTATCGTGAATTTTCAATCATTAAAAAGCGTATTTATCTCTAATTAAATACCACATAATTCTTTTATCATTAATATTTATTTAATATCAAATATTAATAAAAATCATCACATAATATTATAATATATTTATAATATATCAAAGTATTTTTAATACCTTAAAATCACCTTTGTATTATTTTTAAACAATTAATTTCATTATCCGATAAATGTTATTAATATTAAAATATTAATATATTCATGACAAAATATCAAAAGTTATATTTTATAACTTAAAATATTTTTATAACACTTAAATCATTTTTATATGATTTTTAAAACATTAATTCTATTTTTCCATAATTTATTTAATATAGTTATTAAATAAATTAATTATCATTAATATTAATTAATTAATGAAATTTTCGACAAAATATTAAAAGTCACTAAAAGTAACTTAAAATATTTTCTTTTACCATAATATAATTTTTCATGATTTTTCATGTATTAAAATCATTTTTAAATAATTTATTTAATATTATAATTAAATCAATTAAATACCATTTATATTCTAAAAATATTAAATATTTATGAAATATACTCAAAAAAATTAAAACTAATTTTCGGACTTTAAAATAATTTTTAGGAATTTATTTTGTATTTTAATAATTAAAAACTATTTATTTCGATTTATTTAATTAAAATAATCATTTTCAGAAATTAATAATTAATAAAATGGCCCTATAGGGAAGATCAAATCATTATAGGTGTTCTTGAGCTACCCAGAACTTCATGTCAGACTACAAGGTTGCTAGTTTGACCGGTTCTAATTTCTTGTACAATATTATGTTTCTGGGCTTCTAATTTGGTTAGAACTGTAGTACTAATGTAATTCTACAATAACCAACTTGTTCCATGGACATACAACATCAGATCAGAGAGATCTAATTACCACAAAATCATGTTAGGCATGTTCTTCATTTTCTGGGTTACCCATAAATGAAGAACAGTGCAGGGTCCCTACTTTGAGCCTTTAAATCTTTGCTTTCCAGGCTTGGTTTTTATGTTCTATTGGTTCAATCGAGTAGTTCTTGTGTCAAGGAACAACAACCAATCATCAAATCAACTTATCAACAACTAATCTAAGATAAATAGATCGGTCAAAGTACCTGTCAGGAAACGGTTCTTGACTTTCTGGGTTTTCCAGAAATGGAACCTAGGCAGTTGGTCAACCTATGTTTGAGTGTGCTTAATTATATTCATTTATGTTTATGATATGAGCAATATAAAAGCATGATCGTGTAGTCCTTATACCAGTCTACAAGATCAAAACCACAACTTTTCCAAACTAACCAAACACAGCAAGATCTAGAGCTTCAAAAGTGACTGTTAGGCTTTCTGGGCAAATCTGGGCTGCCCATAAATCTGACTTCATGATCGGTCAACGAGGTTTGACTGTTCATAACTTGCAATATAAACATGATATGAACCTGATTTCAGTTCTAATTCCTAGTCCGCATGGCATACTACCGATCTATAACATAAAACATAACAAAACATTAACAGGTTAGGATCTAAAGCCTTTGACATTTGCTTGTCAGACGACTCATGAAGGTCCAAGAACAGTTTCTAAAAACTTGATTTTTTTGCATTTACATGATATGGATCCATGATCCAACAGCCCAGATCACTATGCGACACCCTATTACATAACTTTAACCAATAACTAACATCAAACAACATGGATCACATGATTTCAAAATTTTAGGGTTTATACCTCCTCGAGCCTTGATTTTGATTCTGATCCTTGATAATCTGATATAAGAGAGCTAAGGGATGTTCTTGGCTTTCCTTAACACTTAGTTCCTCTCAGAATTTTCGGAGGAGAGGTTAGAGAAAAGATTTGACATGGCTAGCAAGTAAAGCACTGTATATTGCTGGCATAAATGGCTGGTAATTGAGATATAGGCACATGTAATAGCCTTTAGTTGGTCAACAACTCACACTATGGCAAATATTACAAGTTATTTCCAATTATGCAACAAAGGGCAACTTAGTCATTTAGCTATCCCTTTTAATGGCATTTTTGACATTTGTCTAACCCTTAGGTTTGACCCTTAGGGTTAAAACCTAAGGTTTCAAAAAAAAATTTAGAATTTTTAATTTATGTTTTCAAAAACAAAATTAATATTTCTAAATTATAATTAGGATTCGATAATTATATTAAGATTTCCTAATCATAATCCAAGCTTGCTAATTAGGATTATTATTTCCTAATTAAAATTGCTAATTTAGCAATTAGGGTCGTAATCGGTCATTAGGGTTTATAACCCCCGAATTAGGATTTTAAATAGAAAAATAATTTTTCTAATTTAGAAATTAGGTTTCCTAATTAGATTAGGGTTTCCTAATTACTTATAACTTCAAAATTAGGATTATGGTTTCCTAATTAACATTAAAATTATTAAATTAACAATTAGGTTTTTCCCTAATTATAAATTAGGGTTTCTTATCCCGAAATTAGGATTTCTAATCCAGAAATTAGGGTTTTCTAAATCAATTAGGGTTATCCCTAATTAGGTTATTATTAATAACGTTTAATTCTTATACTATCATTTGTATTCCCAAATTAGGGTTTTATATTCCGAATTAGGGTTTCAAATTCCCATAACTAAAATTACGGTTTCAGAACAGGTTTCTTATCAGACGTAATAATTTTCTAACTGAACGTTGACGTTTGAATATAATATTAGGGTTTGACACTGATAAAATTTTATCTCGTCAAACCTTGACCCTTAACCACATTCTGAACACATAAATGACCATACTCACAGAACATATTCACGTATACCCTTAATCCTGAATAATTCACCTAACTCCTTCACAGAATTTTGAAATCCTCAAAATTCCTTCTCAAAAATATCAAACGCTTACACTTATTTTCTGTTTAGGTTTATTATTTAACCTTAATTCAATATTTTAAAATTTTATAAATATTCAAATTCTCAGGTTGTCACATTCACCCCTTTTTCTAAAAATTTCGTCCCTTAAATTTATCTTACACCTTACCCCATACACCATACACCATACACCATTCATTCTCATCATCACATGTTACCCAATACATTCCTCACAAGAGTAAAAATTTTGAAATTGTCTTTGAGGGTTATCTGAGACTATCATATGCATCATTTTCATAAAGGTTTTATGGAAGTTCATCCGCAAACCGTCATAACTTACGGACATAGTGGGTAATTAGCTCGGTATGCCCTGTACTTATTAAGTATTGCTGGTCAAATCTGTTTCTCGTAACTGCCATAGGCACAAAATTTTTACCTCAGTCTTATCGGATTCCGTACCAAAATAATTTGGTTCGGGAAATTTCTTTCAATGAACACTTAGAGTTTTCATAACATTAGTCTAGCTGAATCGAATAGCGTAGACTCATATCAATAATTCAATCGAATTATTTAGGTGTAGCCAAACCCCGTTGGCAAAATTAAAAAAAATTGAAAATATTTTTGAGAATGACGTCATGATGTAAATCTTGTATTAATGATCAGTTTGAGGATGCCGTCATTATATGACTTTGTCATAACACATCATACAATAGTGGAACAATAATTTTTAGATCGAATTCATACTAAGTATTCCTGTATTTATAACTTTATCAACTTTTTATCATTTCTGCACCAGGTTACATGGTACATGAGTGATAAAAAAAATATATTTTGATATTTCAAATCATTTGCGTTTAGCCAAAATAAGTAGCATAGACTATACTTTAAACCGTTACAAAAATGATTACGAGTCTATATTTTTTTTTGCAAAAGCACATAGTGCGTATTTAGCTTGATATCAAAAATTTCGAGTCTTGCATAACTAGGACTTTTGAAAACCTATATGTTCACTAATATTCATTTGTTTAAACAATCTATCTATTCCTATTATCTTTAATACTCCATTTACACACAACTATACCTAGTTCGTCAAACCACACTTATGAGTTCATGAACTTGCCACAATCATATGAGTTTAAGAACTTGTCCTAGTCAGACCTTTGGCGTCCATTCGCTGAGGGGTTCATAAACTTTTCATATAACTATGAATCAAGAATGTCACATAAGTATGAGTTTTAAGAACTCGTACTTAACCTTATATTCTCTACCTATAACATATCTATCTGTTATACACATGAGAAAAGAATCACCCTCATAACATGCATATAGCAAATAGCGCGACACAAACATTTCAATGATTATTATTGCCAGAAACTAAGTGGTTTTTACACCAAGTACAATTCCCCGCCCATACAAGGAATCATACAACTCAGCTGCTGACATGAGTCCTCAATTAAAATCCCCACCTAATCTTAACTCCCTTCTCAATATGAATTTCATTCAACTCATATTCATAATTCTTTCCTGAATCTGTACCAATCCATAGTACAACTGACACTCAGCAATCTTGTTGTAAACTGTTCAATCAGTCGCTTGATCCTTCTCCATATTATAACCTTATCTGATCACGGGGTGATCTCATCGTATATATTATGATTCATTTCTATGTCTTGATCATTTTGTTTTACGATCTTCTATCACTGTACTTTTAGTATTTTAGACTTTATTTATACGTCACTATTGTTCAACTTTATTATCAGAGTTAGGGAACTCTGTATCTTTTATAACTCGCCGAGATTCGTCTTTGAATCTTACCGACTGACTAACTCTATTTGAGTTAGTACTTATCCTAATCACCGCGGTTATTAGTCTCAGGAAACCCTACCTAAGGTTCATAACCAATAGCTCTGATACCAACTGTGAGAGCCCCAAATTCGGGTCCCAAATCACCACGTATCTGGTTCAATCATTATATTACTATTACTATTTGCGGAAGATATAAACATAAATTATTTATACAATAAACTTTACACACTATTCCCCAAGGTCGAGTAACCTTCACTTAATACACAGCTCATAACTTATTTGACTTACAATAACATTAAGAAACAATACTGTTACAAATCTAACTGCACACGTAAACTAAAGCTGGAACTTTTATTGACCTTTCCGTGTATCCGACGTATTCGTCTTAATCTGCGATGTTTATCATGATATAGCAAGGGTGAACATAAGTTTGCCCAGCAAGTTTAAGTTCAATAATTTAACGATATATCATGATTGAAAGAATCTGAATAATAAGCTGGCTATAATTCAACAATATAGTTATGAATTAGCACGAATAAACTTTTAACTGAACAAGTATTAAACATGAATAAATATATCTGGACAGAATGGTAATGAAGGTGATCAGCCTTTCATACCTGACTTATACATGCAATATGTAAAGAGTACAATTCTACAATGGCAATCAGGAATGATTATCCATAAGCATATCTAAATGAATCAACTCTAAGTAGAGTTAAGCAAAACTTGCCTGAACCGTTGATTACCGCTATGCAATTTAATAAGCTTTGTCTGAACCTAATATATAAATAATATCAATTGCTAAGTTAGAATAATATCATCACAATATTTAAAATAACCTAAAGATATTATCACATAATCCTATCCGTCTATAACACATAAAACTTAACCTCAAGTCAAACTTTTACAGTCTGAGTCGAGTTCGGCAAAATTCTAACATCCCGACGGTCTAGTCGGATAAAATTTCGAGTTTAAGTTCAATTAAACTCTGTATAAACACTTAACCATTATCTAAGATAATTTATTAACAGTCAAAATATTTTTCGTAAGCTCGTAATAATTTTTAAATAATTATTATCATTTATCGTGAATTTTCAATCATTAAAAACGTATTTATACGAATTAAATACCACATAATTCCTTCATCATTAATATTTATTTAGTATCAAATATTAATGAAAATCATCACATAATATTATAATATATTTATAATATATCAAAGTATTTTAATACCTTAAAATCACCTTTGTATTATTTTTAAACAATTAATTTCATTATCCAGATAATTGCTATTAATATTAAAATATTAACATTTTCATGACAAAATATCAAAAGTTATATTTTATAACTTAAAATATTTTTATAACACTTAAATCATTTTTATATGATTTTTTAAAATATTAATTCTATTTTTCTATAATTTATTTAATATAGTTATTAAATAAATTAATTATCATTAATATTAATTAATTAATGAAATTTCTCACAAATATTAAAAGTCACTAAAAGTAACTTAAAATATTTTCTTTTACCATAATATAATTTTTCATGATTTTCATGTATTAAAATTAAATTTAAATAATTTATTTAATATTATAATTAAATAAATTAAATACCATTTATATTCCAAAAATATTAAATAACCAACTTGTTCCATGGACATACAACATCAGATCAGAGAGATCTAATTACCACAAAATCATGTCAGGCGTGTTCTTCATTTTCTGGGTTACTCAGAAATGAATAACAGTGCAGGGTCCCTACTTTGAGCCTTTAAATCTTTGCTTTCCAGGCTTGGTTTTTATGTTTTATTGGTTCGATCGAGTAGTTCTTGTGTCAAGGAACAACAACCAATCATCAGATCAACTTATCAACAACTAATCTAAGATAAATAGACCGGTCAAAGTACCTGTAAGGAAACGGTTCTTGACTTTCTGGGCTTTCCAGAAATGGAACACAGGCAGTTGGTCAACCTATGTTTGACTGTGCTTAATTATATTCATTTCTGTTTATGATATGAGCAATATAAAAGCATAATCGTGTAGTCCTTATACCAGTCTACAAGATCAAAACCACAACTTTTCCAAACTAACCAAACACAGCAAGATCTAGAGCTTCAAAAGTGACTGTCAGGCTTTCTGGGCAAATCTGGGCTGCCCAGAAATCCGACTTCATGATCGGTCAACGAGGTTTGACTGTTCATAACTTGCAATATAAACATGATATGAACCTGATTTCAGTTCTAGTTCCTAGTCCACATGGCATACTACCGATCTATAACATAAAACATAACAAAACATTAATAGGTTAGGATCTAAAGCCTTTGACATTTGCTTGTCAGACGACTCATGAAGGTCCAAGAACAATTTCTAAAAACTTGATTTTTTTTGCATTTACATGATATGGATCCATAATCCAACAGCCCAGATCACTATGCGACACCTTATTACATAACTTTAACCAATAACTAACATCAAACAACATGGATCACATGATTTCGAAATTTTAGGGTTTATACCTCTTTGAGCCTTGATTTTTGATTCTGATCCTTGATGATCTGATATAGGAGAGCTAAGGGATGTTCTTGGCTTTCCTTAACACTTAGTTCCTCTCGGAATTTTCGGAGGAGAGAAAAAAAAAAGATTTGGCATGGCTAGCAAGTAAAGTAAGTAACTTTTCTAGACTTTTTGCTTTTAAATCCGAGCTGCAATGTATATTGCTGGCATAGATGGCTGGTAATTGAGATATAGTCACATGTAATAGCCTTTAGTTGGTCAACAACTCACACTAGGGCAAATATTACAAGTTATTTCTAATTATGCAACAAAGGGCAACTTAGTCATTTAGTTATCCATTTTAATGACATTTTTGACATTTGTCTAACCCTTAGGGTTTGACCCTTAGGGTTAAAACCTAAGGTTTCAAAAAATAAATTTCTAGAATTTTTAATTTAGGTTTTCAAAAACAAAATTAATATTTCTAAATTATAATTAGGATTCGATAATTATATTAAGATTTCCTAATCATAATCCAAGCTTGCTAATTAGGATTATTATTTCCTAATTAAAATTGCTAATTTAGCAATTAGGGTCATAATCGGTCATTAGGGTTTATAACCCCCGAATTAGGGTTTTAAATAGAAAATAATTTTTCTACTTTAGAAATTAGGTTTCCTAATTACTTATAACTTGAAAATTAGGATTAAGGTTTCCTAATTAACATTAAAATTATTAAATTAACAATTAGGTTTTTCCCTAATTATAAATTAGGATTTCTTATCCCAAAATTAGGGTTTCTAATCAAGAAATTAGGGTTTTCTAAATTAATTAGGGTTATCCCTAATTAGGTTATTATTAACAACGTTTAATTCTTATACTATCATTTGCATTCCCAAATTAGGGTTTCATATTCTGAATTAGGGTTTCGGATTCCCAGAACTAAAATTAGGGTTTCAGAACTAGTTTCTAGAGTTTCTTATCAGACGTTAGAATTTTTGAACTGAACGTTGATGTTCGAATATAATATATTCACCTAACTCCTTCACGGAATTTTGAAATCCTCAAAATTCCTTCTCAAAAATATCAAACGCATACACTTATTTTCTGTCTCGGTTTATTATTTAACCTTAATTCAATATTTTAAAATTTTATAAATATTCAAATTCTCGGGTTGTCACAATTCCAAAAAGGTGTGGGTGTATTTTATGAAGCAGAAGTTCGAGGTTTTCAAAATCTTTAAGTAATGGAAAGCTAAAGTAGAAAATCAGACCATAAAGAAGCTAAAGTATTTTTGATCAGATAATGACATGTAATACAAAGATCATTCTTACAGTTATGCCAGGATGAAAATATTACCAGGAACTTCTCAGTTAAAAGAACTCCAGAGAAAAATTGGGTTACAAAGAGAATGAACATAACTCTATTGGAACGTGCCAGATGTATGAGGTTGAATGCAGGTTTTTCCAAGAGTTTTTGGGCTGAGGCACTCAACACACCCGCTATTTGATAAATCGATCTCCTTTAGCTGAAATTAATTACAAAATCCCCGACAGGGTATGGAGTTGGAAACCAATTCCTTTGTTTGTGATGAAAATCTTTGGTTGTCCATCTTATGTTCATATGTCGGTCGAGGAGCGACCGTCCAAACTTGATCCAAGGTCAAAAAAGTGTATTTTTCTTGAATATGAAATGGAGTCAAGGGATACAGGTTATGGGATCCAGTATGTTATTTCCTAGAGGCACGTATAGATCTAGAAAGGGGTTGACTAGATCTTTTAATTTAAAACTTTTAATTATTTATAAGATATTACCAAATAGTTGTTAATCAGATTGATTAAGCACAGCGGAATATGTCTTTTGAAAATCCCCTTGTAGATTGAAAAAGAATCTCAGTTTTGAATTTTGCAAGATAAATAATATAAGCAACAAATGGAAGGTAAGAACATTAAAGTAAAGACACATACAAAATTTAAGTGGTTCGGAGACTGAATAACTCCTAATTCACTCTTCTACTCCACAAGTAAAAATTCCACTAAGGATTTAGTAACACAAACAATGATAATCTGCCCTCTTCAAGCCCCGCAAACTTGGATATTTAATTATTCACAAAGACAAGGACACTAAAACCTCTTCAAGCCTAGCAGACTTGGATGTTTAGTCACTAAGACAAGGCCATATGGTGATTGATTCTTGTTGAGAGGTGCTTTTAAGATGGCGTTAACCTTTTCTTCTCAAGTACTTGGCAGCTTGAACTAGATGCTCAGGATCGTTGAGCTCGTTCTTTTAATGATCGAGATCGTAGAATATCTTTGTAATAAGATTTTTAATATTTATTAAATAAAATAAATATTTTGATATAATAAATTGTGTGTTATGAGTTTTTAGGTCGATTAATGACCTAACTTACATGTTACGTGACTATGTATGAGTGTTGAGAGTTTAGGGAGAAAATAATTTTTCCCGAGAAAAACGCTAAAACACTAATAAACACTAATAAAACGCTAATAAACGTGTTTTTCTTAAATTTCGAATTACGTCATAACATTTATTTGAGAATGAGAGATGAAATCTCTAATAAAAGTTTTTTTCGGAAAAAAAGCCATAAAAACACTATTCACGCTAAAAATGCAACTTCGTTTTTTCGACTTTTTGAAGAGCGACATAGCATTTATTTGAAAAAAGGGGAACGGTGGCGAAATCGAATTTTCAAAAATCGAAAGTCTATTTTTTGGCTAATCGAGCATGGTACGAAATTGTAACCGAAAAAGTTAGAAAATTTAACTAAAAAAAAATGAGAAATCAAATTAATTTTGTTATAGCCAAACCTAGGGTTTGAATGGCTTGGTTAGGGAATGAAAAGGGCTTGGCTAGGTTAGTGTGGCTTAAGTCTTGAAGCCATGACTTGAAAACTTGAAGCCAACTCTTTCAAGCTTGAAGCCAAAAGGTAGCTAAACTTGGACAAAGCTAGGAGGGGCATGTGTCATCTTGGTAATTAACACATGAGATATGGAAGAGTGAAAAGGATAAAGAAGTGAGTCATAAGCTAGATGGTAGGCCAAGTGTCAATTGTTAGTTATTAGACATGAGGTTAATTAAGGAACCGGGCAAGGGATGGAGGAGATAAGGTTGGATGGAAACTTTCCATTTTTGGTAAGTTTTGGTCTATAGGAGACAAGCCATTTAATGTTGGTTCCCTTCCTCCAATTTGTTTCAACCAAACAAGGCCTTAATGCCATAATTTTTTCTAGCTTAAGTTAGGTTATCATGGGTGGGTAACCCGTGGAAGCATGGTTAGGTTAGTTGGTGGGGGATTTAATTACGTTAAATCATCCAACACTTGACCATTTGTTCATTCATTTCATCTTATGAGCTAAGTAAGGAAGAGAGAGAAAGGAGAAAAGAGAGAGGGAGTGCATGGATAGAAGAGGAGAAAAGAAGAGCAAGAAGTTCAAGCTTTGATCAAACATAAGCTAGGAGATGAAGAAGAACATCAAAGGTAAGAACTCTAGAAACCTATCTTCTTCATCTTATTTCTTTTAAAAGCTTTGTAGTATGATATAAAGTGCCTTGGTAGTGGATGTTGTTTTTTGATGATGATCATTGAAGGATCTTGGAGAAATAAGGTTTTGTGTGATTTAGATATGTTAAATCACTTGCTAATATGTATAAGAAGTAAAAACAAAAACTAAAATAGTAAGCCTAAGCGTAAAGGATGGAAAACATCGTAGAGGACTTAATATTGGACTCGTAATGGATATTGTTTGTGAAATTCGGGAAGAAGGATTTTTAGATAAGGAATTTATGGAAAAGTTCTAAGTGGAACGGAGGAAAAATACGCCATAACGAAGTTATAGAAATTTTTTCCGTAGAAGATGTTAAGCGTGAAAAATCCTAGCTTGGTACCCTTTTCAGGCCAAGTTACGGGTAGTTAACACTTCAAAAAAAATTATTTCTTTCCAGGAGTTTTGTAGTTGGTAGAAAACGTGAGTCATAAGCTCAAGAACGAGCTCAATCCAACTTCGGATGAGTTAGTTGTGATGTATAGAAAATTCGACATTAAATCGTCTTTCGGCGAAAAATCGCTTCCGAGGTACTTTCGAGCCAATTTCTGATTAATTGAAGAAATTTTAAAATTATTTCATACAAGGGGATGTATAGAGGATTTTACAAGCAAGAAAATGGCTTAAGAACGATATCAGATGACGAAGTTATGGAGCGGCGAAGTAGGTGCTTAAAACTGGAGGAAATTTGAGTTTGGGCTTCATAGCCAAGCGCCTAAACGCTGGGCTTAGCACTCAAAACTTATCTCCAAGCACCTAGGCAATGCCCAAGGCCATTTTTGAGCGCCTAGGCGCTGGTGAAGAGTGTTGGGCCAAAATTAGTTCGGACATGTTTTAGTAAATTAAGCATAACTCTTTCTTATGAACTTCGATTGAGGTGATTCAAGATGATCTGGAAAGCTAAGAGATATACCTATAACTTTCATTCCTTAAGAATTGGGATTTGAGGTTTGGAGAAGGGTTGAAATTAAGTCTTTTTAGGACTGTTGTGTAATTAGGGGCAAGGCGTGGTGATTTCTTCGGAACGCCGTGACGTCAAGCCATGTTTGAATAGTATTTCTGAGTTCTAATCATTGAAGTTTGGAAATATAGTCTATAGGAATGTAAAATAAGGTATGATAGTTGAATTGGACGTATCAATCGTATACAATTGCGTTGGGCGTTCAAGTTAGACAAGTTGGGCGTGCGACATACGAATTAACGTCGAAACACCGAGTCAAATGTTAATGAACTTAAATAGTGTTTCGATTCTTAGGAAACAAACATTATAAAACTGGAATAGAGTTGGTGTAAACCATGAGTGACGTTGTGGCTAATTGGTATGTTTATATGCACTAAATGTGTAGCACTTTCAAAGGACAATTAACGTCAACGTTTTAAAGACCGCTAAGGCAAGTATTCTAACTACATTCAACTTTCGTTGGAATATCAATTTTTGAGTATATATTCTTATGAATAATCCTTATGTATGCTTCGGTTTACACAATATTTATCGATTATGCAACCTTCAGACTTATACAAACTCTCTGTTAGTTATATAAATGTTCATAATGCATAAATTGTTTAACGTTTTGCTATAATGCATAAATTTTTTAAGCTTTGCTTTGACATAAAATTTTCAAGTTTTAAAGTTCGATATTGCATGAACTGTTTGAGATATACGTCAATGTCATTTGTTCTGGCTAGACGAAGATTTAAATATTTTATCGGTTTAAAAATAAATCTTTTAAATATTATTGATGTTAGATAGAGCTATCCAACTCGAATTGTTTCGATGCGGATTTGGATTCAAATCTGAGATAAACAACCCTAATATTGGGGTATTTTACGTCAAAAAAATTCCGACAGATCCCTGAGGTGGTTAAACAAACACATATATTAGTTTATCTAGAGTGTTGTACAACATAGGGTACACTGGGTTGATCACCCAACGTGCCCATAAGCCATACGGTTCATAGTTGAATTACTATCGAACCTTTACGAAAATAAAAAGTGCAAGGTCTTTTGACTGATCAGTATATCGTTTCAAAAATGTTAGATAAAAAGGAATTTACTATTATTATTCCTATTTATTCGGAATGCTTTCACAACTATTTTTTAGTTGTAGAAATAGTAACATGATTCTTGATTTTGTTGTTTATTCAACTGTTTATACTTGCTGAGCTTTGTAGCTCATCCTTGCTTTAAATAAAAAATTTCAGCGAAACCAGAGCAGATTGAAAGGTCTAGTAAGGATAAAGGAAAATGAAAGATGGACGAGCAAAATATTGTTGTAACTATCTATAAAAATTAGAAGTGTTGTAATAATTACTTTATACATTATCATGTGATGAAGACTTAAAGGTTTGAGAACTTGGGATTTAGAGCAAGATGTATTGTAATAATTAGTAATTTTTTTATGTCGTTATTATTATGTTAAATGAGAAGGACTGTGTAGCACCATATCCAAAGTTTAAAGGTACTCGGGTTTGGGGGCATCACAGTTCTATTTCTTTTTGCAGAGTTTAGGCTTTTTGATCAGTATTATTCAATCTTCAGTTTGAATCCTTGTTACCTTTTATAATCTGCTAAAAATCCTCCCGTTGTTGGATGTTTGTTTACGCATTTAATGCTCAGATATTCTAGGATCCTTGATTTGGACGTTTTAAACCTAGGTGTCAGCTTGTTTTTAGCTTGCATGTCACATCAGTCTGCTTTCTAACCTAACACCCTTGATGGGTCACTTTCACCAACTTAGTTGGTAGACACATATTTTGATCTTCGATTTCGACCAAAGATGCTTGGTGAATACATCGGGACCTTCAATTTTCAATGCTCCAATGTCAGTCAATTTTTTAGACTTGAATACTCTACGATCAGGTTCTTCTAAATGAGCTTTGCTTGACTTTATGATTCATTTTTCCACTTTACGAATTGAAGTATGCTTTATAATTAATAGTGAACTTTATGACAACTGTAAAAGCTTTGCGACCCATATGTTGTATTGCGATAATATGCTTACTCTGCGATCCATCTTCTTATTACAAAATAGCGAAGTATATTTACTAACATTATGAATGCTATCAACTATACATCGGATCAGCTTTAAGAAGATCAACCTAACATTATTTGATCTTTCTACTCTAAGTCATTGTATATTGAATCAAATTATTAAAAGGACTTTACAAATCATAGTAGTACAAATATATATTAAACACATTCATCATCAAATTTAAATATGCAAATTCTAACACAATATCAAAGAAGAAGGTTGTCAGCAGAGATGTGGTGTTTAATGAGAAACACATGTTGAATAAGTCTAAGAATTAATAATATGCAACAAGTGAGTTGCAGAAACAACCAGTTGTGGTGGAGCTTCCTTAAGAGATAAAGAAGCCAAAGTGATTGAAGATGGTCATACTTTAGATCCCTATGAGAGGTCCTATAATCTTGTTAGAGATCGGAAAAGCCGATTTAATATACTAGTGCAGAGATATGGGTTAGAAGACATGGTTGACTTTGCCTTGATTGCTAGTAGTGGAGAACCAACTAGCTATCAAGATGTTATTTAGTCCAGGGATAATAATAAATGGGCGATAGTGATGGCAGAAGAGATGAAGTATTTAAAGAACAACCAAACTTGGGATTTAGTTCAACTTCTAAAAGGATCGAAGGCTATAGGATGCAAGTGGGTGTTTAAGAAAAAGGAAGCTCAGTCTGATAAAGAAGGTGAAAGATTCAAGGCCTTGTTAGTGGAAAAGGGATTTTCTCAAAGAGAGGGAATTGACTACAATGAGATCTTCTCACCAGTTGTGAAACACACATCGATTCAGTTGATCTTATCTATCGTAGCATCATATGATATGGTGTTAGAGCAGCTTGATGTGAAAATAGCTTTTCTCCGTGGTGAAGAAAAGATCTATATGAAGCTAATAGATGGGTTTATTGAACCAGGGAAAGAGGGCTTAGTTTATAGTTTAAAAAATTCTCTCTATGGTTTGAAGCATTCCTCAAGAAAGTGGTACATGCGGCTTGATAACTTCATGGTGGCTCATGGTTACTCTCATTCTGAGTATGATCCATGTGTATATTTCAGATCGTTTGATGATGGTTCTCTAGTATTGCCGACATTGTATGT
Source organism: Panax ginseng (assembly GCA_020205605.1). Lineage (NCBI taxonomy): Eukaryota > Viridiplantae > Streptophyta > Magnoliopsida > Apiales > Araliaceae > Panax > Panax ginseng. The sequence continues at coordinate 84,153,663 of CM035142.1, read as the reverse complement.
AGATGACATGCTAATAGTAGTAAAGAGAAAGTTAGATATTCTTTAGTTAAAGAATTTTTTTAGTAGTGAATTTGACATGAAGGATCTTAGATCAGCCAAGAAAATCTTAGGTATGGAAATTCATAAGGATCGACAGGCAAGAAAGTTATGGCTAACTCAGAAATGATATTTGAAGAATGTCTTGGAGAGGTTTAATATGCAGAATGCTAAACCAGTTAGCATTCCATTGGCAGCACATTTCAAGTTATCTTCACATTTGAGCCACAAACAGATGATGGGGTAGAGTATATGTCCAAAGTACCTTATGCGAATGTAGTGGGTTCTCTAATGTACTCTATGGTATGCACAAGACCAGATATCTCACATCCAGACAGTGTGATTAACAATTATATGGCAAATCTAGGGAAAGAACATTGGAACGTTGTATAAGACCCTGAATTTTTAATAAAGAATTTAATTTTCTTATAATTATTATTCTTAACAGTAAAGTGTTAAAATGATAAAATGATAAATTAAGGGTGATATGTGCAAATATTAAAAACTATGTCGGGGAATATTCGTTCTGTTGGAAAAAATTCTTTCTGTCGTAAAATATTCGATAAAATATGACGGCGCCGAAATAACCACTCATTGATGGGCCCCACAATGAAATATTGTCGAATACATAAAATGACATAAATAACCTTTTAATAAAAAAATTGTCAGCATTATTATCACTTTTGACTGTTTAAATACCCGATGATAAAAGTACAGTGGCTCACGACATTCCACAGTATCACACGATTTTTCATAGTACTTCATATTATTGATTCAATAATTATTACAGTAACAATTGCATAGTATTTCATATTATTGAACTTAATAATTGCCACAGTAACAAATTCACAATATTTTATATTATTATATCAATAATTGACCCGACACAATAACTCATATTATTTAATATGACATTATTAGGTTAGTAAATATTATTGGCAGTGTCTAAAAAGTGTTGTCAATGAAAAGGGTTATTTAATTATGTGTCGTTTATACGGAAGGCCCCTCTTTCCTGGGAACGATCTGGTTGTCAATATTGTGAGTCTATAATATTTATACTTAGTGTTAAATGTGAGCATCAGTCCATTGTAGTAAATACATGGATTTAGGTATGTTTAAATAATTATCACAATATCTCCTATTATTGAACTAATAATTATCACCGTAGCAAGGGTAATAATGGAAAGTTGCATAAATGAAAGTCAGGGGTATTAAACTGTTAGACATACTCATTATTTGAATACCACTAATATCTATGACAGTAATGTATTAAGTCAGTAATGAAGAAGATGGATAATATAATAATAATTATGAATAGTAAAGATTAAATGAAATATTGGAATGTGAATAACTAATATGTGAAGTAATTAATATGTAGTAGATTAAAGATATTTTTTTTGAATGGTAGAAATTAAAGGTAAAGATAATGGATGGTTAATACATTGAAAAGATATGAATAATGGGTGAATAATATATCTTTGGATGTTTAATATATTGAAAAGGTGTGAATAATAGAATAATATTTTTGATAATAGATTTATCTTTTGAATAAATATTAATAATGGATTAATCTTTTGAATAAATAAAGATAATTGATGAAAATGGATAATCATTTTTTTAAAGTAAAGATAATGGATGAAAATGGGTAATCATTATATTTAAAGTAATGAAAATGGGTAATCATTATTTTTAAAGTAAAGATAATGGATGAAAATGGGTAATCATTATGTTTAAAGATAATATTAATGGATGAATAATATATTTATAAAATGTGGGAGATTTTGGCTATAAATAGAAAGGCTTAGTATAAGAAAATTCAAAACTTCCTTACTTATACTTTCGTCCTCTCTCTAAATATTTCTTGGTGTAAATTTATCTATAAGTATGCTAGGCTACCTCAAGTATTAGTAAATATCAACTAGAGTACTAAATATGTATTCCGAGTCATTCCAAGCTAAGTCTTTGTTTCATTCTTCTTTGAATTCCCAAGTGGAATTTTCTTATATACAACAGCTCTTTAGAAAAATCATAGTAAATTCATCCTTTGTCGGAATTGAGTAATTCCAAAGCCCGTTTTCATCAGGATTTTGTCCTCTACAACTTTGAAGAAGGAAGCAAAGTCATCTGATGTCATTTTCATATCTTAAAATTCTGAAAACCATAACCTGGCCTAATTTTCGTCACTAATTTCAGTCGAAATTTAGAAATTTCATAACTTAGTCATATTAATTCTGAATGGAGTGATTCTTGAGTCTATTTCGTATATCTTTTGAGAGCTACATTTTTGTAAAAGTATAAAGAGATTTTTAAAACTCTAGAAGACCCGAAAGTCAAATTCTTTAATGCTGCAAAGATAAACATGAAAGGATTTGTTCGGTTATTAATTTTATGTTCACAATATTGAGGTAAGGAGTATCATTCTTTCCATACTCGTAAATGGAAATCATTTTTCTTCTTACACATAAAGTGTGTCATTTTCATCATACTCATAAAGGGAGATCATTTCTTTAATACTCGTAAAGAAGATCATTTTCTTTCATACTCCATATTATGATAAGAAAGTATTATTCGTTTTATAGTTCTATAATTAAATGTGAAAATTCCTGTGATGATTAGAATATCCATAATAGTTTGTGTTTCATCTAATATATTTGACCTGAATCTTTCAATTAAATTTTTAATCGTTATATTTGAATTGAGATGCGTACATTTCTTGAACTTTATATTTTATCAAGAACTTTAATCGATTTCTAGATATCTTAACAGTTTGGACTCCACATAAATTAAATTGCAAATCTCTAATGTTTATCCTTGATTTTATTGTTCTTATTATTTTTATTTATCATATATATCATTTTTATAATCATGGTATTGAAAGTTCTCTTTGATTTGAGTGCAAAGATGGGTAAATGATTGGTATAATCATGACCATTGGTTCTGTTCGGCCAAGGATGCAAAGAATTGTTGATTAGTATGATCATGACTATTGATTTTACAATTAATATCTTTAGCTTAGGTGTAAGGATGAATTGATCAACATGGTTATAAGTATTGCTTCTATAATTCCTGAAATAATTAGAAATTCCTTTGAGATTTTAAAGAGATTCCTGAGATTTTTATTTACTAAAATCTTCTTATTGAATTTTAATGGTTATCTTTGAAATATGAAACTAGAATATCATTCTTGAATTTGACTCCACATTTTGGTTATCATGTTGACAATTTGGATATTACTGGACTCTTGACAAATTAAATGTCAAATCTCCAATGTTTATTCTTCTATCTTATTATTATTACAACTTCTGTCTATCCTTTATATTACTATTATTTGTACTAATCCTCAAATAATCAAGTTGTTGTGAATATCTTCATCTTTGGCCTGGGAGCAAAGATAATTTGATTGGTGAACGTCTTTGGAGTAGGGTGTAAAGACGATATGATTGTTGAGTGTTTTTGGTCTGTATGGCAAGGACACGTAGTAAAAATTCTCTTTGACCTTTGTGGCAAAGATGAATTAATTGATATGATCATGACCATTGTTGTTACATTTGAATGTCTTTGGTGTTAAGGGTATAAAGACGATATGATTATTGAGTGACTTTAGCCTCTGTGGCAAGTTGAGTGAAAGTTCTATTTAGCCTTTGTGGCAAGGATATGTGGTGAAAGTTCTATTTAGCCTTTGTGACAATGAGAAATTGTTTATTAACATGATTATGATTAGGAACTGTGAATTAATATAACCATAATCTTTGGTGTTACAGGTAAAGATAAGTGGTGAAAATTATCTTCGGCCTGGGTGCAAAGATGAATTATTAACATAATTATGATCATGAACTATTGATTGACATGATTATGAACATGAACTATCGATTGATGTTACAGGGATAAAATATTGTTGGTGAACTTTTAAATTGGAGAAGATAATACACATTATGGTCTATTTGTCTCTTCTAATGGATTGCTCGTTCCACTGCAGTTGTTGATCTAGAACTTGTTGTTTATTATATTCTATCAGATTTTTTGAAGACTAAGGATAATTTATTCTTCATTATCATTATCTTAGTCATAATATTCTTTACTGGGTTAGTTGAACTCACTCTTTTCTTTTTTTTCCATTATTCTTCTTAGGAAATGGTGTAATTTGGGACTAGTCGAGGATTGAAGTAATAGAGTTAGTCTAGTTGTTCGAAGTTAGTGATTTGTTCTTATCAAATTATAAGATAGTGTGACAATAATTGTACTAAGAACTTAAAGAGTGTGTTTCCACTATCATACAAGATGTCTAACCACATACAAATTCATGTTACCATAAGAGATGGTTCTGTGCATCCACTTGTTGACTATATCTATGAGCATTACCTATACAATATTCTTAGAGTATGGTTGGAATATATAATCCTCAATTTGACACAATCGAGATAATTATATGGCAAGAAGATACACACCATTGAAATGAACAAGATATTAATCTTCTCGTTCTTCTTTAGGGTCTATTGGGTAAACCAAGGTTAATTCTCAAGTCTTGTGATATCTATTATAACTTAGAAGCATGTCTCTCATATACAAAGGTTTTCTCAGGAAATTTCTAAAGATTTTAATTCCTAAAATAGTTATTGATTGTACCTTTATGTAGTGTTATTGGTTTAGAGTGTGAATATATATTGTTGTTGTAATAGTTATAAATAGAAAAAATCGTGTTTGTCTGTAGTGTTGTTTTTTGCAACCCAAGTTTTGGGCGTGGTTTAGACGCAAATTTGGGGGTGTCACATGTTGTGAAATGGATTTTTCGTTATCTAGTAGGTACAACCAATTATGGTCTTATGTTTGATCGTGATACAATAAGAAGTGAAGTTATAAGGTTTGTTGATTCAGATTATGCTGGAGACCTAGATTCAAGGAGATCTACAATAGGGTTTGTATACACCTTTTGTTGATAATGTATATGTTGGAGGTTTGTGTTGTAGTCTACGGTAGTATTATCAGTGACAGAGGCTGAGTATATGGAATTGACAGAAGCGGGAAAAAGACTTTATGGCTAAAGGGACTAGTTGAGGAATTAGGTTTCAAGCAGGGTAGTATCTATATACAGTGTGATAGCGATTAAAGTGTTATTCATTTAGTGGAGAACCATGTGTTCCATGCCAGAACCAAAAATATAGATGTTCGGTATGACAAGATTCGTGAGTGGCTGAACAATGATGATATTGCAGTTTGCAAAGTTCTCACAAAAGAGAATGTCGCGGATATGCTCACAAAGTCAATTACAACAGAAAAGTTCAAGCATTTCTTGGACTTGATTCACTTCGTCGAATGCTGAGTTCGTGGTGGAGTATCCAAGGAGAGGGATACATTCACAGACACAAACAAATTCACAATATTTGAAAAATGCAAGTTAAGGTGGAGATTGTTAAAAAATGTTGTCTTGCATTATTGAAGAATCATGTTGCTCGAGGTTTGAAATTGGTTGCCTGAAGATTGGTTTTTTCTCTTATGGGACCCATTTGTCAAACTTTGGTTCTTTAGATTTATGGAGCTTGTCTCCCGAGTTTTGCACTATAAATATAATGTTCAGATGAGCAACTACACCATAACAACAAGAAGCAGAAGAAGTAGAAAAGCTCAGTTATAGCAAATAGAGAGAGTGAGGGTGTAGAGAGAAAATAAACAATTAGTTTATTTCTCAGTTAAAAATTTATATTTTTCATATTATTTTCAAAGTGGATTTCTGAGATCTCTCCCCGTAGTTTTTTCCAATTGAGTTTCCACGTAAAATTCTGGTGTTAATATTTTATCTCATACAATAGTGGTTTGTATTTATTTTAGTTTATTTGTGTGAGCTTGATTTCTCAACACCTTCTATTTTGAATGGTGATATGGCGCATCATTTAAAAACTTTGGTAGCACCTTAGGTATATTTAATTTAATATTTTTTTGGGTAAGAATTTAGTAATAATTTGTTTAATATAACATTGTTGCAAAGGTCTACCAAGTCCTTTTTTTCTTCTTTTTTAATTATTTCATTAAAGTGTATAGTTGTCATTTTAAGGTAAAACAAGCTCGTTGTTATGGTGAAATTACATAAAGAAAAAAGGTTTCTCATAATAATATCCTTAACTGTCATGGTGGTCTATACATCGCATCTGTTGTTTGTCTCTCTTGAACTCATCAGAGAGAAAAACTATTAAATTATGCCCCAGAAGTTGCTTACTGCTGATGTTTGAGTTGTTAATGTTTAATAAAAACACATTGAAGTTGTCAAAGTCTGTTAGACTTAACCTATTATTCTCTTTATTTTCTTTGGAAGTTACGCTATATGAAGCGCAATGATTTAGTGCATTCTTTATGTTTTTTCAGTTTTTAAAAGTTATATAAACAAGTGCTTTGATGATTAATAAAAGTATACTTCAGAAGTCTCAAAATAAGTTTGTTTTGTTATCTTTTACATATTATTTTTGTCATAAACCATTTATCTAGTATCAGAGCTATAAGTTCTTGAGAGACCTGTAAGGTTGAGTGAGCCTAACCACTTACCTTAAACACTTATCATCTCTCCTATCCAAAACAAAAAGCCTATAACCAATGCAAGATGAGTTTCAGAGCTTCATCGAATGCATTAGCACCTTCTGTGTTTGATGTAACGAATTATCAAGTGTGGGTTGTCCAAATGGAAGCCTATCTTTATTCTAGTGATCAGTGGGAAGCTGTTGAAAATACGTACAAAATTCCTCCCTTGCCCAACAATCCAACTTTGGCTCAAATAAAAAATCACAAAAAGATGAGGCAAAGGAAGTCAAAGGTAAAAGCTAGCTTATTTATAGCTGTTTCATCTTCAATTTTCACCAGAATCATGACACTGAAGGCAGAAAATGGAATTTGGGATTTCCTGAAAAGGGAGTATGAAGAAAATGAACAAGTCAAAGGCATGCAAGTTCTGAATCTGATAAGAAAATTTGATATGCAAAGAATGAAGGAATCAGAAATAATCAAGGATTACTCAAACAAACTACTTGACATTGTTAACAAAGTAAGGCTTCTTTGTACTGATTTTTTTTTATTCTAGAATAGCTCAAAAAATCCTTGTAACAGTTCCTGAAAAATTTGAGGCTATAATATCATTAATATAAAACTAAAAAGATGTGTCAGTATTACTTTGGCAGAACTGTTGAATGCACTACAGGCTGAGGAATAAAGGTGACTTATGAGGCAAAAAGGATTTGTGGAAGGTGCATTTCAAGCTATATCAAAGAACAATATGTACGAGAAAGAGAAGCAAAGCAACAACAATAACAGTAACAAAAACACAAATTTCCACCATGTCCTTACTGCAAAAAATCCAATCATCCACAGAAAAGGTGTTAGTGGAGGCCGAATATAAAATGTCACTAATGCGGTCAGTTAGGGCACGTGAAAAGGGTATGCAAATCTCAACTGCAGAAAGGAAAAGTTAAAACTACTGTTGAACAACATCAAGAGGAGCAACTGTTTGTGGCATCATGCTTTGCTACCAGTAGCCCCACATAAAGCTGGCTTATAGATAGAGGTTGTACAAGCCACATGACTTATGATCGAGAGCTTTTTAAAGAGCTTGACAAAACTGTCATTTCTAAAGTTAGAATTAGAAATGGAGCATATCTTGCAGTAAAAGGCAAAGGAACAGTTTCAATCGAAAGCCACACAGGTTTAAAATTAATTTCTAATGTCTTATATGTTTCTGAAATTAATCAAAACCTTTTGAGTGTTTGTCATTTGTTGGAAAAAGGATATAAAGTGTTGTTTGAGGATAATCATTGCTTGATTACTGATGCATAAGGCAGATAGGTGTTTAAAGTCCAAATGCAAGGTAAAAGCTTTGCTTTAAATTTGATGGAAAAAGAGTAGGATGCAGTACACAAAGAAGATATCAATACAATGTTTTGGCATAGGAGATTGGGGAACTTTTATCATACAGCCTACCTTTTATGAAGAAGAACAATCTTGAGGAAGGCTTACCTAAATTATAAGAGGAGCTTCCTACTTGTGCAGCCTGTCAGTATGGAAAGTAGGTAAGGCTTCCTTTTCCAAAAAACAAGGCTTGGAGGGCTACACAGAAACTACAGTTAGTACACATAGATGTGGAAGGACCTCAGAAAACACCATCATTAAATGGAAGTAAGTTTTAAATTGCTTTCATTGATGATCACACAAGAATGTGTTGGATTTATTTCATAAAACCTAAATATGAGGTTGTTAATATTTTCTGGAAGTTTAAAGCTTGGGCGGAAAATCAGAGTAGATGTAAAATGCAGGTAATCAGATCTGATAATTGAACTGAATAAACCTTAGAGAATTGAGCACCAACTAATAACACCTTATACCCTTCAACAGAAGGGGGTGGTTGAGAGGAAAAACAAAACACTCATGGAAATGACAAGATGTTTAATGCATGACAAAGGGCTGGGAAAGAAACTCTAGGTTGAGGCTATAAACACACCAATTTTTGTACTAAATAGATAGCTAACAAAAGTTTTGCAACAAAGGACTTCATTTGTAGCGTAGTACGACTATAAACCAAGGTTGAAAATTTTTAAAACATTTGGTTATATTTGTTTCTCTTATATTCCTCAGGTTAAGAGAGATAAATTAGATTAGAAGGCAGAACCTGGGATTTTTGTAGGCTACAATTTAGTTTCAAAAGCCTACATGATTTATCTTCCACAAAATAATAAAGTAATTTATAGCAGGGATATCCAATTTTTTAGTCTGATTGCTGGAGCTAGGAGAATGATAAAGCTTGACCTCCAGGAGGAGAATTATGATATTGATGACACACTTGTCATGGGAACCAGATCACTCATTAATATCTATCAAAGGAGCAATGTTTCTATAATAGAACCTATAGGATATGAAGAAGCTGCATCAGATCAAAATTGGATAGTTGCAATAAAGGAAGAGCTTAAGATGATTGAGAAAAATTAGACTTGGATGATAGTGGATAGACCTACACACAAAAAGGCCATAGGAGTCAAGTGGGTTTACAAGACCAAACTCAATCCTGATGGTTCTGTAAATACAAGGCAAGACTGGTCGTTAAAGGATATGCTCAAATGTTTGGGGTGGATTTTTTTGAGACTTTTGCCCCAGTTGCTAGATTGGATATCATAAGAATGTTTTTGGCCCTTACTGCTCAAAAGAGGTGGATATATACACCAGATGGATGTCAAATCTGTGACGCCCCTAAAATAGGTCCACACGACCCATTCTGAGTCGCCAGATATCACACTACAGAAATCAAATACAAACTTCATTTATACGGTTTGTTGAACTATAAATGAAATGCGACAACACATAAGTTGTGAGTTTTAATACAAATATATGTAACTCTCATGGTGTCTCGACCAAAACACCGTACAATGGTACTTTACATAAAAGTACAGTCAATAACTGTTTTAGAAATTAAAATCTTTAGAAAATGCTCAAGGAAACCTTCGTACATGGGAGGCCATGCATCTAAGTTATGATAGATATCATATGACTCGAGAATTATCCTTGGTTGACCCAATAGACCCCAAAGAAAAATGAGAAGATTACTATCATGTTCTTTCAAATGGTGAGTCTTCTCTTGACATATATTTCAACCAAACTCTGAGATTATATAGGTAGTGCTTCATAGATATAATCGGTGAAGTGCATGCACAACCTTGTCTTATGATAACACGAATTAAATCATTATTAGACATCTTGTATGATAATGGCAAAGCGCCTTCCAAAGTTGGGTTCACCTCACCCTATTCGGTTCACCAAAATCAACGGTTAAAATGACGTATAAAATACGACACACTTATCTATAATTCTCAATAAAATTATTTTTATACTATTTTAGGGGAAACCTCAACAGCTATAGACCATCGTTCTATTCTCCTGTTATCCCCACTCAACCCAGCTACACTCTTATTACCTGAAAGGAATTGTGAAGCAAAAGGGTGAGCACAACTAGCCCAGTAAAGAATATCATGACTAAAGATAATTAAATTATCAATAGCCTTCGTCAGTAATAAATTAAAGATTTAGAACATATGGTAGATGATAAAACTTTTTAACCATAGTGGCAGCGGAACAAGCAATCTATTAAAAGAGTCAAATAGACCATAAAGTCTATTATCTTCTCTATGTTAAAAGTCCGCCAAAAATTATTTATTCCTGTAACATCAATCAACAGTTCATGTTCACAATCATGTGAATAACTCATAATCATAATTGTGATTCTAAATTCCTCTTCGCACCTAGGACGAAGATAATTTTTATCATATATCTTTACCTGAAACATCAAATATCATGGTTATACCAAATCACAGTTCATGTTCATAATCATACTAATAAATTCATCTTTGCACTACGGGCCAAAGATATTCATTAACAGTTCATCTTTGCACTACATGCCAAAGACATGCAACTACATTTTAGAAGAGTCAAGTAGAGCATGATATCTACTATCTTCTACGAATTAAAAGTTTATTATCAATATTTTATCATTTGAGACTCATTTCAATACATCACTGAATTATCCATGCACTACACGCCAAGTATATTCGTTAGTATCACATCCATGAATTATCCGTGCACTACGGGCCAAGGATATTTATTAGTATCACGACCACGAATTATCTATGCACTACGGGCCAAGGATATTCGTGTTTTCACCAATGGTCATGATCATGCCAAATAACAATTCATCTTTTCACCCTTAGCCGAAGAGAACGCATGGTTATGATCATACCAACATATGTCCATCAATGCACTACGGGCCAATGAGGACTTTTACCACATCATTTGTAACATTACGGCCATGATTATCTTAAGAATAATCCATGGTCATAATCATACCAAATAATAGTTCATCTATGCACGTAACCCACATATGACTTTCATTACAATATAAGCATAAGGATGATGACAATGATATAAGCATTAACGAAATCAAGGATAAATATTAAAGACTTTAAATTTATCCAGAGTTTAAAAATATCCAAATTGTCAACATGATACTGCTTTGTGGAGTAAAATTCAAGAATAATATTGTATCAAAAATGATTTGGACAGCAAAGAAATTAATTTTTATCATGAATAATTCCCCGGGTGAATAGTACCCCGTGAATAGTACTTTGTGAATAGTACCCCATTAATAGTACTTTGTGAATAGTACCCCGTGAATAGTATTCCGACATGAAAAGATCAATAATTATCAAGAATGCTCAGAAAAATATTTCCATGAAAAGATATTGGATGAAGCACAAATATCAAGGATATTCTACTAATTTCACAGAGTATAGCAGCAATACTTCAACAGAATGAGTGTCGAATTAGAAATACAAAACGAAATAATATTACTCACATACTACAGAGTATGGAAGAAAATACTATTTCCTACGACTGCTGAACAAAAATAATATCCCTTACGAATATTGAACGAAAATAATATTCCTTACGAATATTAAATGAAGACAATATCCCTACGAATATTGAATGAAAATAATATTCCTTACGAATATTGAACGAAATAAAATTTTTTACGAATACGAAAAATAATATTAATATGAAATAAATAATACCCCTTACCTCAGAAGAAGACTGGATACTGGAATAGTGAAGTAGCAGACTTCTCTTCTTCTTTCTTTCTATAGCTTCTCTCTCTATAATTGCTTTTGTGAGTCTTAGTGAATTGGTGAGAATGAAAAAAGAATGAGCTTCTATTTATAAGAAAATATAGTTTCGATAATTGCACGTTTTGGGGCTCGAAATATTACAGTAGAATACCTTCATCTTTTCCTCCATTTTTAATTTAGTCCTACAAGTATTATCAAACTTGCACCACCTCCCCTAATAGTACATCATGTGAATCAATAGTTCAGTCATGTGAATCAATAGTTTTATACATGTGAAAAAAATAGTTACAATATAGTACATTCATCTATACCTCCATTTTTAATTTAGTTATGCAAGTATTATCAATCTTGCACCACCTCCCCTAATAGTACATGCATGTGAATCAATAGTACATACATGTGAACAAATAGTTATAAGCATGTGAATTAATAGCAATTAATTGCTCATTTATTTGATTAATTACCCGATTAGTCAATATAACCTTATCAAAATAAATGTCGATTTTCACTAACACTAATAATCTTAACACAATGAAAATATCAATTTCATCTTTAATCAACACGAACTTATTCATCATTAATATTATAACTCACAATATTTTTTATGTTTCACAAAATTATCCGAATTTATCACATTATATAAATTATTATTAGTAATCAAATTTGTATCTCTTTATAGGCTCCAACCAGCACTAACATCCGAGAGCACATGTCGGACCATCTCATACGGGCGCTGGCTTGGATGACAATATCTTCCGGCTGCTGATAGGGGCCATGTTGGATAGGTTCCGTACCGATCCGGTCTTTCGGCGTCAGCAGTTGCCTTCCAGTTCTCGTCTTCACCAAATTGCTCAGGATATTACAGCAGGGGCCTCTGCAGAGAGTACGGGATTACCAAGCACCGAGATGCTCCGGATGGTGATTACCCTCTTGGAGGAGGCTTTTCGTCCGCCCCCACCTACTCAGGTATTCTTATTGTTTATGTTTTTCAATTAAGGCTAGTTTGTTAATTCTATATATATATATATATATATATATATATATATATATATATATATATATATATATATATATATATACGGACTAATGATTTATATTTTTGATTCTATCAGGTGGTGGCGACGAATGAAAGCAAAGCAATGATGATGAGCAGGAGCACGATTAATCGATTTCCATTCATTCACGAGAAAGCGGCGTCGTTCACCTCCGCTCGATGATGATACTTTTACTAGTTTATAGTTCATTTTTATATATTCATGTTATTGTAGAACTTTTGTATATATTTTATTGTCTAATTGTGTCTGTACAAGTATTGTAAATTATATTGTTTAACTTTTATGGAACATTAGCTTATATTTGTAATTGGTTAGCTTATAATACGTTTTGGTGGATATTTGAATGTGAATGTGAATGATAATGAGTTGAAGATTACGTTTTAGTGCTACGTTGCATATTTGAATGTGAGATACATGTTTATATTACTGTGTATTGGGTTGTGACAGGTTACATGTACATTAATGGGTTTAAACACCTGGAAACTGAACTTTTAAAATCTGCATTTAAAAAAAATAGTTAATTAAATTTTAATAGGGTATTCTCGACGGACCTTCCCCTGAGGTAATAAATAACCAATTTTTAATAAATGTCGAAATATTCTAATTTCAGTCGTAAATACGTTACCTTCGATGGAACGTATCCGTCGTAAATACTCTATCTCCGACGCAAATTCTGGTGAAGTTAATAATTAGTCAATTTTAATAAATAATGAATTATTTTAGTTTTCAGTCGAAAATAGGATAATTATGAGGGAGTATGTTTGTCGGACATAGGGTCTATTATATTCAATGGAAAGTTTCGTCCTATATATTCTGTCGAAGATAGGTAATGTTCGACGAAAATCCGTTGGAGATACTTTCGTCGAAGATAATAAATATCCGACGAAATTCTTGACGGATCTTATTTTCGACGCATATATATACGACTGAATTTCTGACGGATATTTTCGTCAAAAATAATATATTTTCGACTGAATAGGCTTAGGTCCGACGGAATAGTCCATCGGAAGTAAGCTTTTTCTTGTAATGAAAGAAAGAGGGGGCTTTCCGATAAGAATTTCTCCCTATTGGCGCGCAATTAGGTGACTAAACCTCTCCTCGACAGAATTTTTTAGACATTATTAATATTGCAAATAATAATATGAATTACTTTACCGTCTCAATTATTGATTTAATAATAATAAATATTATGCAGATGATACTGTGATTTTAATTGAATCAATAATATGAGAGATATCATGCAGCAATTACTGTAACAATAATTGAGTATAACTGAGTGACTTTTCACGTAATCATCAATAATCAATACTGGTGTGCTACTATGCAACCACGCCAGATTATTGTATTTTTTACCACCGGGTATTTCAACAGCTTTAACTGTAAAACTTTCATTGTTATTTTTATAAAAGATATTTCGTCATTTTCTAACTTACGACAATACTTTCGTTGTGGGGTCCACCAATAATGGTGTCGTCGTATACGAATATCCCCGACAAAAAGAATATTCCCCACCAAACGAATATTTTATATTAATTTGCTTACTTTGCAAAATTTTCAAATATCACCCTTAACTTTAACCTTTTATCAATTTAACCATTTACTAAATAGAATAACAATTATCAGAAAATTGAATACTTTTATTTTATAAAATCGTGGTCTTACAAAAATCATCTTCTTAAATGGATACTTGGAGGAAGAAATTTTTGTGGAGCAACCTAAAGGTTTTGTTGTCCAAAGAAAAGAGGAAAAAGTATATATGTTGAAAAAGGCCCTATATGGTTTAAAGCAGGAACCAAGAGCTTGGTACAGCAGGATTGATGCACATTTGTTAGACTTAGGCTTCACAAAAAGCCTAAGTAAATTTACTCTCTATCTTAGGACGAAGGTTAGTGATGAAATACTTGTAGTATCCCTATATATATGTTGATGATTTGCTTGTGACAGGAAGCAGTATGGAGCAAAATGACACTTTCAAAAGGGAAATGAAGGATGTTTTGAGATGACTGATCTTGGGAAGATAACATGTTTTCTTGGCATGGAAGTTAAACAAAGGCAGAATGAGATCTTCATATGTTAGCATAAATATGCCAAGGAGATTCTGAAAAAATTCAACATGGAGGAGTGCAAGCCAACTGCAACTCCAATGAATCAAAAGGAAAAGTTTTGCAAGGATGATGGAGCTGAAAAGGTGGACGAAAGGTTATACATGAGCCTAATAGGCTGCCTAATTTATTTAACTACAACTAGGCCAAATATCATGCATCCAGTAAGTTTGCTATCAAGGTATATGCATTGTGCTAGTGAAATTTATTTTCAATCAGCAAAAAGAATTCTTAGATATGTTAAGGGCACAATTGATTATGGAATAAGGTTTATTCCAGTTAAAAATTCAGTCTCCA
Organism: Panax ginseng; assembly: GCA_020205605.1. Classification (NCBI taxonomy): domain Eukaryota; kingdom Viridiplantae; phylum Streptophyta; class Magnoliopsida; order Apiales; family Araliaceae; genus Panax; species Panax ginseng. The sequence continues at coordinate 84,138,534 of CM035142.1, read as the reverse complement.
TGGTTATTCTATTGGGCTGGATGTGTTGATGCTATGCGAAGCACCTCATGTTACTGTTTTAGCTTTGGTTATGAAATTTTTTCATGATGTTCTAAGAAACAAGAAGTCATAGCTCAATCCACAACAGAAGCAGAATATGTAGCTGCTACTGCTACTGTTACTGTAAATCAAGCTCTTTGGATCAGAAAACTCATGACAGATTTGCATATGGAACAACAAGAAGGCACACATATATTTGTGGACAACCAAGCTGCAATTTCAATTGCTAATAATCCAGTGTTTCATGACAAAACAAAACACTTCCAGATAAAACTTTATTTTCTAAGAGAGGTACAAAGGGAAGGAGAAGTGCAGCTAATTCATTGCAAAACAAAAATCAAAGTGTTGACATCCTAACAAAGGCACTTCCAAAGATTAGATATGAATTCTTGAGGCAAAAGCTTGGAGTCTGTAGCTCTAGAGCCAAGAAGTGTTGAATTATGTCCCAGGAGCTGCTGACTGCTGATGTTTGAGGTTGTTAATATTTAATAAAACACATTGAAGTTGTCAAAGTATGTTAGACTTGATCTATTCTTCTGCTATTTTGCTCGAATGTAACTGTAGCAGATTTAGCTGCATTATTTATGTTTTTTCTTTTTTCAGAAGTTGTATAAATAATTGCTTTGATGATCAATAAAAGTATGTTTTAGAAGTCTCGAAATAAGTTTATTTTGTTAGCTTTTACATTTTATTTCTGTCATAAACCATCAAAAACACACGCACACTGAAAATGCCATCTCCGCTATATTGTATATTCTCCCCCTAAACATCGAGTGGAGCAAAGTTTAAATTTTCAACATAAGTTGGAGAATATTATTATTATCTAATCAAATAGCAGTATGTTTTCAGCCAATAACATCTACAATAAATACATTGGCAGGTACCCTATATAAAGTATTTTGTGCCTCACACCTGATCAAGCCAGGGCCGGTCATGAGTTTTTAAGGGCCTAAATTGATAGCAAAAAAATAGGCCTTTAATTTTATGAATTGCTATTAAGATAGGCATAAAAAATTTAAGCTTTTTTCTCGAACAAAAGAAGCGTATACGAGAAAGAATACAATCATCATATTGAGATTTGGCCTATTTCAATGGTAAAATTTTTTGTGGTACTTTAAATTTAAACTAATTAACCTGGACTTTTTGCTTTTTGGGTATATGTACATAACACAAATATCTCTTGGGGCCCTAAAAATTTGTAAATTTTAATGGGCCTAAAACTCATGCACCTTAGGCTTTAGCCCAGGGCCGGTACTGGATCAAGCAAGGAATGAAATGCGTCAAGCATGTTTCGATTATTTGAGCCTCATTTTTTCAAATGGACCAGTTGGGCTCTGCTATCTGGTCTAAATCCCCAGCCATTGAGCTTGGTGCTCCATTTCTTTTCTGTAGCTATGTATGGCGTTGGCCGCTTGTTACTTCCATTTCCCTCTGCCAAACGTACCTGGCTTGGGACTAGATTGATCTCGGTGCGTAATTCTTCAGATTTCGTTGTTAAAAAAAGTTTCAGGAGAGGAACAAATATATTATGCTTTCTTCATAGTCAGAGCATTGAACTTATTTATTGAAAATTTTATGAACATATTCATGTAAATAACATGTAATATAATAACCAAAAAAATAAAAAAGAACTTCCATGTTTATAGAAAATAAAGGAAAACAACTTGCATATTAAAAAAAAAAAGAAAAAAAGCTGACATGCTTACAAGTGTAATCTTGCACTATATAGCATTGTTATGAAACTAGTGCTTCTTAAATTTATTGACTTTCAAAAGTCAATTTAATATATTTTAAAACTCAAAATTAATACGATTCTTTAAAAATTACAAAATAAATAAATATTATAATTAGTAATACTTTTGAATACTCCCTCTATCCCAAATTAAATGACTAATTTTAACTTTTTAAAGTCATTATTTTTAAACTAAATTTTGTATCATTTTGGCCAAAATATCCCGTTTGTCGATTTTTTTTTTAAGGGAAGGGACCTAGTTGAGCTACTGACTATTTTTAAACTAAATTTTGTATCATTTTGACCAAAATATTCCGTTTGTCGATTTTTTATTTTTTTTTTTGTAACGGAAGGGACCTAATTGAGCTAAGTTTTATAACATCAGGGGTATCTAGGGACAAAAAAAAATCAGGACTAAATGGGACGAACGCCATACATGTTTGTCCTCACTTTATATTGATAGTTATTCTCACTTCATGTTGGAGCTTGTTATCCCCATTTTTGTGGGATTTTGTTTCTCCATAAATATTTGATTTCTTTCTCTTGCGAGATGTTGCTTTCTTTAAATGTTTTTTCTTTGCTTGTGAGAATTATTTTCCGGTGTGCTGATTACATGTGGGGTTTTTCAGATTTAGGCGTGGGGTTACACAACTTGTTATCCCGTTATTCGTGTTAAAAAGCTGCTCGAACTCGTATATTGAAAGTAATTTCAATTTGTGGATCCGACAGCAATGGCTGATGGAAAGCACAAGAGAATAAAAATAATCCATGTACTGAAAAATTGATCCCAAAGAGCAGTCATAAAAATCATCCACAAACCATTATCTAAATAGCAGATCCTCTCATCAACCTCAACAGACACAAAATAAGAAGATAAAAGAGCATTACTTGAAGCAGACATCACTAAGATTCAGTTTTGTGTAAAGGATATAAACATCTTCACTCAATAATTACCTAATCTTTAAGAGCTTCACATTTTGATGTAGTGCTGCACACTTTAAAGGATACGGAGAAAATCCTATATATCAGCCAGGCAATGTAGCTCAAGTTTGTTCCAAGTCAAAGCAACTTACTTTCACATCAGAATTTATCACCAGCTTTTAGTAAGCTTAGCTATGCAAAATCTATACCATGGATCAACAAGTAACTTCTGAAAGGAGGCCGAGTGTTCCTCAGTTGCGAAAAAGTTGTCACCTCATTTTCCTCCTGAAAGAAGAAATTTTATTGCCATGTCAATTGCAGCCTTGAAGGAAATTTCATGTGTGAGAAACAAGCGCACACACAGATTATATATATATAGAGAGAGAGGGGGGGGGCACTTACCTGAAATTATGAGCAGAATCACTACCATCTATCAAATATCATTCTTTTCTATGATGAAGAACAGCAGCTGAACTTGCTCCCTCCTGATACTGGCTCCGCTCTGGGTACAACAATATTGGTTCCCTTGAGAAGTGCTGAATTCCCACCAGACTCCGATTCATTGGCAACAAGGGCCTTCTTGCTGACAGTTCGATATATTTCTGTCAGGACAGTGTTAAAAGATTCTTCAACGTTGGTTGCCTCCAGCGCTGATGTTTCCATAAAGTAGAGATTCTCTCTTTCGGAAAATTCTCTGGCATCCTCAGTGGGAACATTCCGAAGGGTCCCTAGGTCAGACTTGTTGCCTACAAGCATAATTACAATATTCTTGTCAGCGTGGCCACGTAATTCTTCTAACCACCTTGCCACGTGATCAAATGATTGACGCTTGGTAATGTCGTAGACCAGCATTGCCCCCACTGCACCTCTGTAATATGCACTGGTCACAGCCCGATATCTGAAATCACCAGGTGTTGGTCAGAGCAGAAAAAAGACGGTTGTAGTAGCAACAGGAATTAGGGATACATGAAAGTCTCTCACACACACAAAAGCATACAGACACACACATTCGTTTCCTAGTTGAGTTTGTTATCCCATTTTTTATAATTAAACAAGTAATAACCAAAACAAAGATGATTTCTAGCATTCCTTTACTCTGTGAGTTTTTATTACCTTCTGAGCTGACCAGTTGGTCTGTAAACTATTCTCAGCTGTTCACACAGGTAAACAGAGTCCACAAAGAGCACCTAATAACACCCTAACAAGCACAAACATGGATGAGCTACTTTTATGTCAAATGGAAACAGTATATGGCTCCGGCATGCTTCATTGATAAATTAGTGCTGAAAACATGTGAGCAATTCAAGGATCTAGGGTTTTGGATACTACTTTTTTACGTTTCCCTTTCTACCTAGTATATCTAAAAACATCATTACTTCTTATGCACCGACTTATTTAGGAATAAAGGTTTTGTTTTTGGTAGGTCAATCTATGAATAAAGTTGACCAGATATTTAACTTAATTACTTAAATAGATCCGTTCAATATAAATCCCAATATTACTTTTCTACCGTGTCATTCTTGGTGCATCTGGCCTCTTGTATCATCCCCAATATGTATTTCACAAAATAATGAACTTGACTTAGAGCACTATAAGATAAATGGCTGTATTATTTCACACACAGTGTCACTCTTGATGCATCTAGCCTCTTGTATCATCTCCTTTCTGTACTCTACCCATAAGATAGTTATGAGTTTTTATTCTTTTTCTTTTTTTAATTTCCCTGGACAATGACCTGCCAATTCTTTCTGTTTTCCAAACTTTTATTTATTTATAGTATTCATAATTCCTAGCCTGTGTTACTTGTATACAACAATAGGGAAAATTTTACATAAGCTGTTATGCTCTCCTCAAGTCCCTCCTTATCTCTTCCTGTGCATTAAAAATTAAAGGAATTTATTATAATGATTATTAGGGGTGAATACGATTGCTTTCCCTTCATGAATTCTATCAACATAATCAACCATTTATAAACATCATTATTGGAATTCAATGCAACGGTCCAATATCATTCTTCTTGTTTTATCTTTTCCCCCAACGGCTGACAGTCGCACTGTGTAATCCTGCAAAAACAAAACACACCTACTGTAACACCTTCAAATCCGGGTATCCAATACCTCGGACCTGGTGCGTCACGATACAACCTTCATTTGATCATTTATAACTTCCATTCATATATTAATGAATACTACTTAGCTTTGATACCAATAAATTTATTAATTCCTTTCGTGTGCAAGATCTATGTAACAATCCCAAAACCTTAATGAGAATATTATCAATCTTGATTATTAACCATTCATGTCTTTTAAGTCATATTCGATGTTATACTTAATAAGAGGCGGAATAATTACAACTTTTCTGAATTCACTATTTATTTCCCTGAATCACAACTTTCATTATTTTACATAACTATGAATCAAATATATTCTATGATTCGATTCGTCAAAGTTACATTATAACACTTTACATCCAAATTCGATATCCGTATATACCAAGAAATTTCGACTTTACAACTCTACATGAGTTAAACATGATAAACAACTATCAGATACATCATCTAAAACTTTAAACATGATTCATAATCATCACTTCAACTAACAAATAAACAAATAAATCTTCTTGAACTTTATCAATCAAATAGTACGTAACTTTACCATGAGTCCTTAATCTGCAAAAGTGGTTATTTACAAGAGTGAGCTCGATAACTCAACAATTTTAACAGTTTTCATGCATCACATAGCATATGATATCATACTTAGTTTATACAATTATAATCATTTAAATTCAATAAGCCTGAGGCTTCTCACATAACAAGTATAGAATTATCTTCTTAAACACAGTCATAGATAGGCTTCTCACATAACAAGTATAGAAGTATCTTCTTAAACACATAGTCATAGATAGACTTTCAATTACACAAACTTATCCTAAACCATCTGCAGAGCCGGTGCAAGTGGCGCAGCTGTTGGTCTAAAAGGCTTGAGAGTGAGTGGCGGTCATCGTGCCACCTCAAGTTCAGAACTTGACATGTTTCGCCTTCAATGTAAACGGAACTTAACTCAAAAATCCTTTAACATACTTCCTATATGCTAACTTATTATACTAGCTAACTAAAATCAATCTCTTCTTTGATTTTACCATATCAATTACTACATTCTCCAATAATTTAGAGATTAAACTGCAAGTTTAAACTCTACTTTCTTTAATAATTTAATTAACTATTAAAATCTCACATATATATAATTCTTTCTCACCAAACCACATAATCCAAAATATATAACGCATATATACTCTTATTTGAACCCGACACATGCCATAATAAGAATTTTATTTACTAAATTCTTATTTTAATAATTTCTGAAAATTTGGATTATCACACCTACCATCTACAACACAACTCCCACGGCCCTCCCCCATACGCATGCACCGAGGAAAAAAAAACGATGACATAAGTGGCAGGAGAAGGTGGGAGGGGGGCTGAAATTATATTCCAAGTCTACAGTACAATACTCAGATCCTTCTTTTTTTGTTGATAAGTTATTAAAAAGAATACAAAGGTACCATTCAACAAACATCAGTACATTTATGATGCCAAATAATTTTGTGGCCCAACATTGTAATTATACAGGAGCAGGAGACTCTTCTATATCTCCATAGCTTCTAGCTTTCTACCACCAACTTTATCGCACTTATCTCTGTTGTTCACCCTATACTTTCGCCATTGCAAAATGGCCCTTTCTGACCAACTTTTGTGCACCAAATCAGTTACGTTAAACACGATTTAAAGTTTAAATCATTGGTGAAAATCCCTCCGTCGTATCCAAACGAAGTAGTAGCGGTTAACAAGCTCTCTCAATGCAATCGACAGTCAACTTTAAGATACTCTGCGGGGAAAAGACAAATTTTCAGGAAGTCCATCAACTAATCTAAGTCATTAACTATTGAAGATAAATGTAATAACCGTAAGAGTATTAGTGAGCTGGTTACAATGGAAGGGAAGATAATACAAGTCACCAAAAATATTTATGTCATTATCCCTCATGATATATGATTTTTTTCAGTAAATCTTTAGCTCTCAACTTACAAAAGCTTTTGCCAAATTTCTACCAGTGACACCAGTTACATGGTTTAATAAAGGAACGATCTAAATTACAAAGTTCCTGGATTAGTAAATTTTTTTGTGCATCTTTCTCCTAGATAAGAAAGATGTTGGCACTCTAAGGTAGGTTACCTGCTGTTCATAAGAATTATCTTTTAGATAAAACATATATTTCATAACATCATTCCTAGAAATTTAAAGTTACCACTACTACTCATACCAATATAAGGTAACTATAAAATGAAATAAGTGGTTACAAATATACAGTCAAATCAAGCCAACCTAGAAATGTGAAAAAGATTGCCTTTCGTTATTTTTAGCACAAAACTTGTCTGCATATCTGGTCATGGTGAGATAATAAGTAGGGGAAACACTTTATACGTATTTGGTCATGGTGACGTTATGGCCAGAACTGTACCAGGACTTCACAAGCTTATAATGAGACATTGAGACCAATAATCTAAGAAATATTGTCGTACAACAGCATGGTTTTCCATACTGCAACTTTTTTCTCCCATCATCTTCTCTTTCATGCTATTTGAATCATGATCTAAATAGTAAGCTAGATTAATTTCATGGATAGCATTTAAACTTACTTAGGTTTTATATCTTATTTGTTAAGTAGATCATATAATGCATTGTTTGAAGAATTTAGGTCATACATGGAATTCTTTTGGGGCCTTTTTTTTCATTTGAGAATCCTGCGCTAAAAGAATATTCTAAGAGAATATTCTACTTGAGTGGTCTCTGTCCAAGTGATTGTATAGAAACCGACCAAAAGATCAAGAATTTCTGCTGACATTTGATAACTATGCTCAATTAATGTTTTTATTGTGGTATTTAGAATGTGTTATTTCTCTAGAGAACTCATGCAAAAGTTCTCAAGGCCAAATAATCTTTTATGAGGAAAGTATTCTTATTGTAAAATCTTACCTAATTGGATAGCGACTTATTTGTAAAATCTTACCTAATTGGATAGCATTCCCCTTAGATCTTCAATGACACATGAGAACTGTCTTAAAAAATCACCAAACAAAGTTAAAATGGAATTGATTTATTCACAGAACCCATAAATGGATAGATCCAAAAGAATACCACGGATCTTATTGCGACTTGTCGTCTAGGCGACTGGACAAGAAGAAGTCCTTGATGACGATTAGCTCAAAACGGAGTCCAAAAACATCACCAAACAAAGTTCAATATTCACGAACCCATAAATGGATAGATCAAGAAATCCATTGCGGTGAAGAAGTGGCGCGAGATCTACATTGAGTTGGCGTGAAGCGATCTTTATGTTGTTTCACGTCCTCGCGTGGGTGGTTCTTCCATGTAGGCAAACCAACCACCAACCTCGCTTGGTGAAGATGATCCTTGTAGCATATTCGTTTAGCAGCTAGCTGGGTTTTTGTTTTGTTTTACTTTGTATTTAGGTGTCTGGTTAGTAGAGAGTAACACTAATACTACATGTGGGTGATGAAATTTGTGTATTGTGGTGCCTTTTATATTAATAAGGCTTGGTTACTTTAGCAAATGACTTCTGATGGAAGACAACTAGCTGCCACTTACTTATCTTAGGGCTTGTTTGGCTATTTGGCAATGACCTTTAATAACTTAAAAGAGTACTAATATATATCCTTGTTGATATCTTTATTTTTTCTTTTATCCTTTTGTTTGTTTTTAATAATTAAATGTACTAATTCATACACATACTTTTGTATTAAATAATTAAAGTATATTTTGTTTTTAATAATATTTAATAGTCTTAATATATATGAGAAGAATTTCATAATTATAAATGTATAAATTATTTATTGTTAACGACTTATCGCCTTATGGAAGCCTAGGCGGACGCCTTATTGCCTAGGCGTCTTGGCGGTCTGCAACTACCATAACTCGGCGTGGCTTCGTGACAACTATGCCACTGAGTACCAAATTAGCTTCAGATGAGTAAAATCATCAGGAAGACAAGGAAGTGGAAAAAACAAGCCATTAACAATGGACAGCCCGCATCCTATGGACATCTGAAATAGCTACCCCCCTCCCCCAACAAAAAAAAGGAAAAAAAACTGCCATCGGGAAGCCTAAAGAGACGCCAAACAACACCCTATCTTTTTAACTTTTCGTATTCAGATAGGGTTTGACTTTGATCATTCATCATAAGGCAATGCTTTCCGTAAAAAGATTCAGCTTTGAAAAGGGGCTCCAATTACGGGACAGATGGAAATATGGCATACATTAGACAATGACCTATTATTTGGTTGTCTCCTTTCTGTATATGATGCTTTAACAATAGCACAAAGGTAAGATACATCATCAGAACAGGCTTATCAGCTGGAAACCGAAGAACATTATGCAACCAAAATAATTGTATCCCAATTTCCCAATCTAGTTTACCCTTGATATACTTCTCTTTTATCCCTTTCTGCACAAATATCATGGTGATATCACTCTTTCAGATAATAAGTTAGCGCCAGTCAAATTAATCAACCCAAAGAGTGACAAATTTCTTCAAAATTCGATAATAGGTAACGAATATAGTAACAAAACAATGTTGTTTCAGTAAGGAAATAGTGAAACACCACTCAGCCATTTTAATACATCTCCAGATAACGTACACCATTCTTAAATGTAAAGTCAGATTAAACTATGCACCCAAGCTCATCTCATAAATTCAACGCAACAAATCACAAATCTTAACAAATCACAATATCTTAATTCACTATGTATATATATATATATATATATATATATATATATATATATATATATATATATATATATATAATATTAAAAATAGATATACAAACTTATATTTAGAGAGATTACCTTTCTTGACCAGCGGTGTCCCAAATCTGAGCCTTGATGGTCTTATGATCGATAACGAGCGTTTTGGTCTGAAATTCAACCCCAATTGTAGCCTTAGAATCCAAACTAAATTCATTTCTAGCAAAACGGGCCAATAATTGGGATTTACCGACTGCGGAATCTCCAATTAATACTATCTTGAATACATAATCGATCTTCTGATTGAAATCTCCATGAAAATTCGACATTTCTCCTCCTAATTCACAGAATCTCACCCGATCGATGGTAGATCGGGTGGTCAACTTAGTGATGAATGGAAGTTAAAACCCTTTGATTGCTACTGGCGAACAGTCAAATGTCAGGAAGTATGCTTGAAGGATAAGAGTAGTTAATTGTTGATTAAATCTCGTTCGTTACTTAAAAAGGCTATTTTAGTCTTAATATTTGGTACAATAAGGACTTATTAGTCTTTTATCTTTCTATCTGTTAGCTAGCAGTATTAATACTGAACTATTGTATAGAAATGGGTATGAAATATATGATATGTTTTCTTCCCCCAATTCTCTCTCTATCTTCTTCTGCAATCTTCTATATGTCTTCCTTCTATTATTGTTCTTTCTTTAGATCTCTGGATTCTCATTTCCAGTGAAATTGGCAGCTTAATTAAGTTCATCTGTTGAGATAATTAAGGAATTGTGATCTTAGTTCCTTACAATTGGTATCAAAGCTACTACGATTTAGGCATGACGACTAATAATCAGAGGTTTAGCAATCTCGAAGCACATGTTACCGAACATAATACTTCAATTCAGCAGTTGAAGGTGCAACTCCAAGACTCGATTAGCAGTTTGAATCAGAATTTTGAAACTCGAATGGAACAGAAAATGCAATAGATGTTGAAAGGCTTTGAAACATTGCTTTCAGTTCGATTTCCTGTAACACATACTACAGGTAATCATAATACAGATTCTGGTTCAATTCTAAGATCTTTTTAGGCTGGAACTTCTATTGAAAAATCTACTAACAACATATTCAAAACAATTAAGTTTGAATTTCCTAAATTCAGTGGAGTTAATCCTAGATCATGGATTAGAAGATGTAATAAACTATTTGCTCATCACATGGTGGATGAAAACCAGAAATTGTATTTAGCAACAATGAATTTTGAAGGAGAAACTGAGGAATGGTATTCTGGTTTTGTGACTGAGGAAGTTGAACTGAATTGGAGTGGTTTTATTGAAATTTTTTTGGCTAGGGTTAGCTTTGAGGTTCAGATTAATCGAATAGGAGAACTTAAAAATCTACAACAAAATGGCACTATTGATGACTACAGGAGGAAGTTTGAGGAGCTTAAGAGTTGGTCTCTTGCTAGGAATCCTGTATTAAATGAGAAGCTCTTCATGGATTGTTTCATGGGAGGACTTAAGGAAGAAATTAGATTGGGAATTCAAGAGTTAAAATTTTTTTCTCTTAAGGAATTGATTATAATGGCTAGAGTTGAAGAAGCTAAACTAGAAGCTTGGGTAAGGAGGAGTAGAATGGGTATAAAATCAGTTTTGGGCATTTCATAGAAAACTAGCCAAGATTTTGGACCTAGAACTACAGATGGGGGATCTGCTGTGATTTAATCTGCTGGTCTGCCTAACATTGAGGTAGGCAGGACTTTACCTGTGAGAGGTTTAACCAGAGAGCAAATAGCAGATAAGAGAAGGAAGAAATTATGTTTTTCATGTGATGAAACCTATTCTATGGGTCGCCAATGCAAAAGGCCACAATTGTTTATGATGATACCATCTGATAAATATGATAAAGAGGATAACCAGGGTTATGGAAGTGAAGAGTGTGATGATGATGCAGAGTTTGTTGAAGAAATGGATGAGAAACAAGAGGCACATATTACATTGCATGCTTTGTCTGGTCATAGTGTGCATATCACTATCAGAATTTTAGGAATGGTCAATAGGAAGGTTTTGAGGATTCTAATTGATAGTGAAAGTACTAACAATATTCTGGATTCCCAAGCTGTTAAGCAAATTAAGGCTGGGGTACAAGAAACAAAACCTATTTCAGTTGTTGTAGCTGATGGGTTTAAGGTCACCAGTTATCAGGAATGTAATGCACTTAAGTGGACAGCACAAGGAGAGGCCTTCACTACTGATTTCAGAATTTTGTCTTTAGTAGGAATATATGATGTATTAGGTGTATAATGGCTCAAAAAATTTAATCATGTGACCTTTGATTTCAATCAGTTGCAGTTATCTTTTGTCAAGGATGGAAAACAAGTGTTGTTACAAGGAGATTTTGATATGGTGTCTCCCAGTATTCAGATCATGTCATCTGGGGATTTCAAAAGAACTTTAAATGCAGCAACTCATGGCTATTTTGGGTATCTTTTTGGTTTAGTTATGAATCAAAGTGCTGAAGGGTAAGAATTAGAATGAGAATACAGTACTAGTAAAGGAAATGATGAGATTGAGGAACAACAAAAGTTGCAATTAGATGCATTACTTAGAGGCTTTAAACAGGTTTTTCAGGAACCAAATGCTTTACCACCAGACAGGTCATATAATCACCACATCAAGTTAAAGGATGGTAGTCAACCTATTAATTTGAGGCTATACATGTATACTCATGTGAAAAAAGAGGAGATTGAAAAAATAGTTCAGGAACTTTTGCAGTCTGGAGTGATTCAGCCCAGTCACCGTCCATATGTCATTCCAGTTTTATTAGTGTAGAAACATGATGGATCTTGGAGGATGTGTGTTGATTATAGATCATTAAATGATATGACTGTTAAGGATAAGTTTCCCATTCCAGCAATTGATGAACTATTGGATGAGCTACATGGTTCTAGATGGTTTTCAAGGTTAGACCTCAAATCAGGTTACCATCAGATCCAGGTTCATGCTCCTGATATTCCTAAGACTGCATTTAGGACTCACAAATGCCATTTCGAATTTTTGGTCATACCTTTTGGGCTGACTAACGCACCTGCAACTTTTCAGTCTTTAATGAATGAAGTTTTTAAACCGTATCTTAGGAAATTCATATTAGTATTCTTTGATGATATACTCATGTTCAGCAGAAATTTTGAAGAACATTTGTATCATTTAAGAATGACTTTGCAGCTGTTATTAGATCATCAGTTGTATGCTAAGAGAAATAAGTGCATGTTTGGTACTCAACAAATTCAGTATTTGGGACACATAATTGATCCATCTAGAGTATCTACTGATCCCGATAAGATATTGTGCATGACTAATTGGCCTTTACCTCAAAATATTAAGACTTTAAGAGGATTTTTGGGGTTAACAGGATATTATCGAAAGTTTATTCAGTATTATGGCCTTATTAGCAGACCTCTCAACGATTTGCTTAAGAAAGATACATTTTTTTGGAGTGAAGAAGCTACAAAAGCTTTCTTAGCCTTAAAGGAGGCCATGGTGAAAGCTCCAGTTTTGGTTTTACCAAACTTTACTAAACCTTTTGTATTGGAGACAGATGCTTCCTATTTTGGTGTGGGTGCAGTTCTAATGCAGCAAGGGAAACCTATTGCTTATCTCAGTAAGGCTATTGCTCCCAAACATTTGGGTTGGTCTACTTATGAGAAGGAATTAATGGATGTGGTACATGCAGTTCAGAAGTGGAGGCATTACTTGTTAGGTAATAAAATCATCATTCGTGGTCAACAAGTAATAAAGTGAAAGTAGAGTATCGTTCCCACGAGGAATTGTTTAATAAAAATCACCAAGTACTAACCCGTAACCAACTCGATCTTATTTAAGCGAATGAATTTCAAATTATATAAACTAAATTACTAATTACTAATTTAATTATCACTAGTTAAATTAAGATTACGGAGATTTAAGATCACAACTTCACTTATTGCTTCATTTAAGTTAACACACTTCTCATCAATTATTCTCTATCTGAATTGTTAATCAAGAACACTAAAGCGAGATAAAACCACCTCTCGATGCATAATACCCATATTAACGTCGATCCACAATTAAGATAGAAATCCGTTAAACACCTTAATCAACTAACCCACTATATCTCTATGTGAATTACAATTGAAGAAGGTTGAAGAATAAGTTCTCTATCAGATTACATGCGATGTAAGCGTATCTCTACCTTAACAATAATCAAAAATCTGCGCTATTGACAAAATTCATGACACATCTTTATCATGATAAGATCTAAATCAATACTTCATCTCTCGAGTTCATATAGATTATCACGGTAATTGATGGCCAATCAATTAAACAATTAAGTCAAATCACAATAGACAATCCTCACGATAGAACATAATAATTGATAGCGAAGCATATTAAAATAAACTACACAATAAGATCCATTGTAATCTCAAACAAAGAATTAGTTCATGATTATTGAATTAAAACTAAGAATCCACAATTGAATAACATTAAAAGATAAAAATAAGAGTAGAGTAAAGAATAAATACATTGTCGACCAAATCTCCATCTTCCTCAAGCTCTGCTCTTGATCTTGATGGTCTTGAGTTGCTTGATCTCAAATCTAATTAGAACTAGTGTTTTGATCTAATTTACTCTAATCTAATCTAATTGAATCCTATATCTAGTCTCTAATCTCCCCTAATCCTTGTGATTCTCCTCCTTTTATAAGTCTCTTTATATGTCTTTAAGTCCTCTTGGAAGTTCTCTTGGAAGTCCTTGTGTAAATCGGATCGAAACAATCCTTTCCAGGACTCAAATTGGACCAAAATTCGCATTTTTCGGCGCATTTTACAGGCTACCCCCCCCCGTGAGGTCTATGCTTATTTTGGGCCCCGCCCCGTGGCGAGCTAGGGAACTGACTTTGTACCATGTATACCCACCCGTGGCGGTTTTGTGAAGGAAAATTTTTGCTCTCGGCGTCCTTTGGGAAAATGGCCATAACCTTTGATCCGAGAAGAGTTACGAGGCCTACCACCTATCAAATCGAAGATATCGATGAGAGATCTACAACTTTTATTCTTTGAGAATTGAGAAATAACGAACGGATGAAGGTCGAAATTGGGCTGGAAGTGACTCTTTATGCAAATGGCCATCCAAAAGCAGTGACGTTCGATGTCCGTTGGTACAAATGTCATAACTCTTGCATCAGAACTCCGATTGGAATGATTCAAGATGTTAGGAAAGCTAAGAAGAAGCTCTACAATGTAATCAAGTTTCAAACCAAGAACATGAAATAAGCATAAAAGCCCAAGCGATGTCGGATTGCTTTTCTTTGCGTTTTCATACCGATTCTTTGCGATTTCAACTCCCGAGCATATAATCTACAAAAGCGAACACAAAATGCATGAAAAGTAACTAAGAAACATGAGATTAAGCAAATAATTCAAGTAATGAGATCTAGGATAAGTAGGTATAAAACCTACTTATCAAATACCCCCAAACTTAAACCTTTTGCTTGTCCTCAAGCAAAAAACAAAAACAATAATGCAATGCAATGCTGATGCAACTAATCTACATGCCTATGAATCCGGTGGTAATAGCGAAACAAGTCTATTCAATTGGCCTTAGAAAAATCAAGTAAACATGATAATACATCATATCAAAACAAATCAATAATTTCTCAATCGATCATGAATCTTATTATTATCACTAATATAGTGCGTGTGTGCTCCTGACAATGTTAAGCGATATAAAATCAAATTTAACACATAACAAGTCTCTTGAAGGCATCATACGGTGTAAACTCAAGAAATCCAAAAATAAGCTAGATCAACTAAAATCAAACAATTACCGATATCGAGAGAATTGACATGGGATACTTATGCTTTTTTTTTCATCTACGGGGCTTTTTGCTCTTATTTTCCGTTTATTCATTTTTTTTTTTTTTTTTACATACACATGGATAGCAATGTCTTATTCCTTAGGCTTTTCAATGCTCGCTCCATCGAGCTTTGTGTTTATGGGGAGACCATTAAGACCTTCTTTAGGTGTAAAACAATCCCCTCGGACTTACTTACTCAAGTAACAAAGGCCACAAAAACTAAGACAAAACGCCACGGTGTTTATTCTTTTTCTTTTCTTTTTTTTTCTTTTTTTCTTTTTTGAAGCTTATATACCCCAAATATTCCCCCAAACTTAGGTTCTTGTCTAACTTTAGCCATCACTACTTATTCTTGTCATTCTTTCATTCAAACTAGCATTATCCTTTAGAATCCCATTATGTATCAATTTAAACTCAATCATTCAACAAGTTTTTTTTTTGTCTTTATCCTTATTATACGAGGTTTCAAGCAGAAAAAGACTCGATTCATAACAAGAAATCACATCAAAGCTCTAATAGTCGGTCTTATACTTGTCTACCCAATTCCAATCTCATCATTGGCAAAATAAAAGCTGTAAACTATCTAACAATTTGGAATATGCAAGATGAACATAGTAACTAACTATTATTTTTTTTTATTTTTTTTTTTATTTTTTTTAGTTATAAATAAAAACTATTATGCAACTACTCTACTATGCAAACTATTATGCAATTACACTACATGAATGCAAACATAAATAAACCTAAATTATTTAACTCCCCAAACTTAACAATTACAATGTCCTCATTGTAAAATAAAAGCATGAAGTGGGACGAGGACTTCCACTGTAATCATTTAAGCTTGTGGTGATGGTGGCGTTGGCGGCGTGGCGATCATTTTCTATCCATTGAACCTCAATACTGCAATGAAGAGAGACAACATGGATTAGAATAACACTTGGATTCCTATCTACTAAATAAACTAGGAAAGCATATAAATAAATAAAAAAAAATTCTGGGTTGCCTCCCGATTAGCGCTTGAATTATAGTCTTTTCGGCTGACTTTATGCAGTCGGCGCTATCAATTCTCTCTTGATAATTGAGGAACCCTCCATCCATCGAGACAAATAATCCTTTGGGAGGTTCCCAAAAGTGATGGCCATAGCATCAAAGTCACCTAGCATGCTACGACTCGGTATAATCTCCATGAAGAAGGGCACATGACTAGGTCTTATCTCCATTGTGTTTGTGATCATATGTGGGCATGGAAGTGTGTCAAACACAATGGGCTCTTAAATCTATCTTCTCTTTCTCTTCCCACCACGGCTTCATTGTTGCACTAGCTCTCATGTCATAAAGAGCCTTTCTAAGCGACATGGCTACCAAGTGGGCATGATTTTGCAAATCTACAGGATCCTTGAACTTTGGTGGAGAAGGAAATTGGGGCACTAATAACATCGGCTCATCCTTGTTAGTACTTATAGTTAGTTCTTCATGACCTTGTTGTCATTATCCCCATTTGTCTCTTTTCCAACATCTTGTGGCTCATCCGGTTGTAGATTTGGCTCGGGCACTTCATCGATCTCGAATTCACATCATAACACCAATTGTTTTGAGGAAGGTTGCTTACGGCTTTGGTCGATTGATCTATCTTATTTTGAAGATTTTGAATTGCTATCTCTTGATTACGAATTGATGGCGCTTGATTAATCATCCTCTCCTCGATTGATGCTACAAACTTGAACCACAAATCCTCAAACTTGAATTATCTACATCTCGGTTTTGGAATCCATGTATTGAGGACCATGAGTTGAAGTGGTGATGAGTTGTTCCATCTGGTGCTGAAAATTGTGGCTCGATATTTCTTGACTCATCATCCTCTCCTCTTGGTTTGCTATAATCCTTAACATGAATTCCTTGACTCTAAATTGTCTTCTTGTCGCATTGGAGGTGGATATGAGAATTCCGGCGTGTATGTTGGATTTGGAGTAGAGTATTGGTCTTCATAAGTATAGCTCCATGAAGAATCCGGGTGATACCCCCAAACTTGATCATAATTATCATATGCATACTGATTGAGGTAATTACCACCACCATCTTGTCTGCAGGCCCAAGATTGATGGTGCATTGATTACTCGGGTGATTGCCGACCTGATAGTCACATATAGCTGCGCAATCCTTCGACTCCTTTGAAATTTTGCAAAACGTCCAACTTCCTCTTCGATAGTTCTTGATCTGTCTTTGACATTGCGGAAAATGCATTAAGTCTATCAATCCCGTTTCCCTTGGTTGAGTCATGTTAGGTGTATGGCCATTGATCATGAAAGTCATCCATGGTACCTGAAAAGAGAGAAATATAGGAAGAGAATTAAAAATAAAAATAAAAATGTTTAAATTAAGACTAATTTGATTGAAATTAATATTGGTAAAAAAATATTAAACTAATTCCCCGGCAGCGGCGCCAAAAACTTGTTGGGTAAAAATCTAATTACGCACAACACGCAAGTATACGTGGTCAACAAGTAATAAAGTGAAAGTAGAGTATCGTTCCCACGAGGAATTGTTTAATAAAAATCACCAAATACTAACCGTAACCAACTCGATCTTATTTAAGCGAATGAATTTCAAATTATATAAATTATTTAAACTAATTCTAATTACCACTAGTTAAATTAAGATTACGGAGATTTAAGATCACAACTTCACTTATTGCTTCATTTAAGTTAACACACTTCTCATCAATTATTCTATATCACGAATTGTTAATCAAGAACACTAAAGCGAGATAAAACCACCTCTCGATGCATAATACCCATATTAACGTCGATCCACAATTAAGATAGAAATCCGTTAAACACCTTAATCAACTAACCCACTTTATATCTCTATGTGAATTACAATTGAAGAAGGTTGAAGAATAAGTTCTCTATCAGATTACATGCGATGTTAAGCGTATCTCTACCTTAATGATAATCAAAAATCTGCTTTATTGACAAAATTCATGACACATCTTTATCATGATAAGATCTAAATCAATACTTCATCTCTCGAGTTCATATAGATTATCACGGTAATTGATGGCCAATCAATTAAACAATTAAGTCCAAATCACAATAGACAATCCTCACGATAGAACATAATAATTGATAGCGAAGCATATTAAAATAAACTACACAATAAGATCCATTGTAATCTCAAACAAAGAATTAGTTCATGATTATTGAATTAAAACTAAGAATCCACAATTGAAATAACATTAAAAGATAAAAATAAGAGTAGAGTAAAGAATAAATACATTTGTCGACAAATCTCCATCTTCCTCAAGCTCCTGCTCTTGATCTTGATGGTCTTGAAGTTGCTTTGATCTCAAATCTAATTAGAACTAGTGTTTTAATCTAATCTAATTGAATCCTCTATCTAGTCTCTAATCTCTCCTAATCCTTGTGATTCTCCTCCTTTTATAAGTCTCTTCATATGTCTTTAAGTCGTCTCGGAAGTTCTCTTGGAAGTCCTTGTGTAAATCGGATCGAAACAATCCTTCCCGGACTCAAATTGGACCAAAATTTGCATTTTCGCGCATTTTTTGGGCTACCCCCGCTCCGGCGGGGGTTTATGCTTGTTTTGGGCCAGCCCCGGCGGGCTAGGGGCCTGCTTTGTACCATGTATACCCACCCCGGTGGCAGTTTTGTGAAGGAAAATTTTTTGCTCTGACGTCCTTTGGGAAAACGGCCATAACGTTTGATTCGGGAAGAGTTACGAGGCGTGCCACCTATCAAATCGAAGATATGGACGAGATGTACAACTCTTATTCTTTTTGAATTGAGAAATAAGGAATGGATGAAGGTTGAAATTGGGCTGGAAGTGACTGCTGTGCAAATAGCCATCCAAAACAGTGACGTTCGATGTCAGTTGGTACAAATGTCATAACTCTTGCATCCAGAACTCGATTGGAATGATTCAAGATGTTACGGAAAGCTAAGAAGAAGCTCTACAATGTAATCCAAGTTCCAAACCAAGAACATGAAATAAGCATAAAAGCCCAAAGCGATGTCGGATTGCTTTTCTTTGCGTTTTCATACGATTCTTTGCGATTTCAACTCCCAAGCATATAATCTATAAAATGAACACAAAATGCATGAAAAGTAACTAAGAAACATGAGATTAAGCAAATAATTCAAATAATGAATCACGGATAAGTAGGTATAAAACCTACTTATTAGTTAATTATTTTGAGTTGATGTGGTTTAGTTAATTATTTGTTAAGTAAATAATTAAGGAGTTAATTAAATTAATTATTATGAGATTACGTACCAATTTAATTTAATAGTTAAGCTAAAGAGCTTATAATGATTAAATGAATTATAATATTTTAATTGGAATTTGTAATTAAATAAGGTGTTAGTTGGTTAAATAAAATTATAATTATAAAGGAATTTATAGTTATGTGATATTAAATTATGTGTTAAAATAATTTAATAGAGTAGTATTTGAATTGATTAAATTGATTATTTAATTTAATAGAAGTGTGACAAAGAACCTTGCTATAAGGAGTTATTAAAATAAATTAAAAGAGTTTAATTTAGTTTTAGCCAAACAAGCCTTAATGCATATTAAGTCTTTAATCTAATAATATTTTATCAAACAAGGTATAAGGATTAATTCATTTGTTTTAATTAGGTTTACCAAACAAGGTGTAAGGGTTAATGGGTTATTTTTAGTTAGCTAGCCAAACAAGCCTTATGACTTTTGATTTTCAAAATTTTATAACTGATGTCAGTTAAAATCCTATACTTAATATCTATATTATTATTATTATACATTATATGATAATACGTAAGATAGAGTTAGGAGAAGAAAATATTAGAAGAAGAAAAAGGGAGAGAAGAAGAAAACTAAGAGAGAATTTGAGAGAATCCTAATAGGTTTTGATAAAAGGAATTGGAAGAAAGAAGTGTTGTTGATCAAAGGAGGGAAACCTTCATCATCTAGCATACAAGGTATCATCCAAACCTTTTTTCCTTAAAAATTTTGTTATCTTCTTCTTCTTCCAAAAAAAAAAAGTTCTATGTAAAATATTTGTAAAAAGGGGAATTGTTGGTGTATATAGTTTTATGTGATAATTAGTTGTTGTAAAACTATTTTTCATAAATTATGTATGGTTATAATCAAGTAATTCATATATGTATGTAAATTGTGAAGAAAAATATATTACAGTGAGTTCATATGAATATATATACATGAATATGGTTTGTTTAAAATCAAATTAAGGTGTGATTAGTTGTTAATATATATATATATTGACTATTGATTTTGAAAGTAGATGAATAAACATAAACATGGTAGTTTGAATTAACTGTTTTGATTGGAAAACAAAGTTATAGTGATGATTTTCATTAAAAATGTCAAAAATGGATTTTTTTATCAAAAACAGTGAAATTGGGTGTTGTAAATTTGATGTTTATGTTATTGTATGTGTAAAAACATGTTAGGAGTCTTTAAAATATGTTTACATGAAGTCTCTAAATGAATTACATGTTAATTAGCTTGTTAGATTGGAGCTTGTAGGCCAATTTGGCATTCTGTTCATGTTGTTGTAGAGGTGGGTCTTAATTGAGTTTGGTGTGCAGTCACGCTCAACAAGATATTGTTCTCGCGCCACGTAGCAGGTATCATATGTGCGGCGTAAACATTGGCTTGAGTCTCATGTGAAGCACTTAATTATGATGTAAATGGAAAATAAATGCATGATGAGTTAGCAGAATGGTTTGACAGTTTTATTTATTTACACAAATTTTGAAAATAAATGTTATGTGTTAATAATAGGACTGTAAAATAATGATTTCAGTAATACCAAACTAAGAATGAGCATGTTATTAAGGGTTAACTAGTATTAACGCAATTCGATTATGTGAATTGGTAATTAAAACTACATGATGTATATACTTGTTTATATATATAAATGTTGGTAGTGACTAATTATGTCATGATGACATATATATAGGGTATTGAGATTCAAGTTGTAAGGTGTAGCTTGTGCTTCAGGCAAGTTTTCTAACTCTAGAACTTCATTGTGCAAGTTTAATTTCGTTGAGTACGTTATTGCTTTTAATTCAATTTCAATTACACAAGTTGCTAACTCTACACTTTCGTAGAGCTAGATTGTTTATTATTGAGAAAGCTCTTGTATCTATTTGTTCATGAGGATGCAAGTATTCTAAATCTTATATATTATTATTGAGCAAGTTTCTTTAATATGTAACTTGTTATTTAGCATGCGAGTCGCTATATTTTAATATTCTAGTGTTGAACAACTTTATCGTTCAAATTACTATTCACTATGCATGCTTAGTATCCAATTCTCAATAACCTTGACTTAATATTGTTCGAGCAATTTATGTTATGATTATTCAATGTTTATGCTATTAGATTATTCCTAAAGCATGATACTAATTTATAAATATTGATTCCGTTATGATTATTCCATAGCATACAGTTAGTTCTTTTGTATTCAACTAATCCTTAGTTGATGACCGTTGAATTCTAAATTACCTCATAATGTATCCAAACCAAACCTACTTTGGTGCGGACTTGTATTCTAAATACTGAGATGAACAACTCTTTTATTAGAGGTTTACGCTTAGCGTTGAAATGGTTGTGCACAATACATTATACGAAGGGTTGATCCCCCTAAGTACGTGGAGTCCTTATAGTCTTATGACTGTTAAAGTTAAAGTTGAAAGATTACTTATAACTGTGGACATGATTCGTGGTCATTAAACCCTCAGTAGTATGTTTCAGAATGTAATAGAACCTATTATTCAGTTCTATTGAGCCTATTTTGGCAATTGTTGTAATGATGTAAAGTTATTCATTCTTATTTCTAAGTGAGCTTTGTTTGCTCACTCTTGCATATTTATATACTTATTGCAGCTAAGGTTGAGACGATAAATGAACCTACAACTAGCAAAGGAAAGGGAAAAATATACAAGTGATGAAGACTTGTAATTTTATTTTATCGTTATGATAATAGACTTTTTATAATGATGTGATGTAATAATTTTAAATTCCGCATTTGAATGATTGTAATTTAAAGGTTAGATAACCTGGGATATTTTTATTTAAGTTTAATCCTGTATGGACATGTTTTTATTATTCAATTTTATTATGATTGGGTAGTTAGAAATGAATATTTTGATTAAGTGAACATCAAATCTTGAGGAAATGAAGTACCAGGATTTGGGGGTGTCACAAGTTGGTATCAAAGCTTTAGGTTATGAACCTTAGGTGGGGGAAAAGCCTTAGGAAGTAACCTTTGAAAAGATAGGGGTGATTAACTCTTATCGAGTTTTAAGGAAGAAGTAATAAAACACGTATGTGCTTAAGTGTTTATAAATTATGTGCTCGTGAGTGTCGAGTAGTAATGATTAATAATTAAAGCTTAAAATTTTATTGACAGGATGACTAATGTCGGAGAATCTAGTCAGGCTAGGGAGGATAAACCTCAGTTGCCTGTAGAAGAGGAGCCTCGCGACATTCATGTAGTTTGGGAACAACTACTGCCACGGGTGTCAGCCTCGTTGGTCACAGTAGGTTAAGATGAGGATGATGATGTGGAGACGGACGAGGAGGATCCCGTTGAGTTGCCACAGGAGGATGAGAATGACAAAGACGAGGAGGAGGAGACTCCATTAACCTCGATGGCTTCTCGTATGTACGATGAAGTCTACGACCATAACGTGGAACTTCAGGATACATTTGAGGAGTTACAGGAGATAGTAGCTGAACAACAGACTGCAATGACACAAAAAGATGGCGAGATCCAGGATCGTGAGGAACGACTGACAAATGCCGAGGAGAAACTAGTACAGACTGAAGGAGAAAAAGAAAAATTGATCGAAGTGGTCGCTGAACTGAAGAACAAGCTGAGAGAAGAAGCTACTAAGAGGGCAAGAGCTGAATATGCCTACGAGGAAGCTTTTTAATGAACCAGATTAGCAGCAAGAGACACACAAGCAAAGAGGATGAAGATGGAAGAGATGGATAAAGTATTTAACACCGCAATTAATTGAGCTCAAGACCGGGTCATGGGATATCCTATTCAGTTCGAGACGCTGCCATCATACGTATTAGATCACAGAACAATGTTTCGGGTCATGGAGGAAGAACGTAGTAGGGCCAAGCAGTATCTTAGTAGAACATCGTAGTTGTTGCATGATGAATAAAATGTTAAATAAGTTATAAATTCCAAGTGTTATGCAACCTATGGGATATGACGATGATGTTATCCTGAAACTTTTGTAGTTTAGGGAAGTAATGTAAATAGCGTTGATCTTTATTGTCTTATGTTTTTCAAAAGGTTATGAATAAATAAAAGTTGTTACCTTATTCAAAGTGTTATGTGTTATGTGGTTAATTCTTTTTGGAGACAAGTTAAGTAGAAATTACTTAAAAGAATTGAATAATAATCTAATGAATGTATTTTTAACAGGAAATGCCTCCCAGACGTCAACCACCACGACAGAGAACCACTGAAGGAACCAATAATGCTAATGTTGATGGTAACCCCGTTCAACAACTAGTGACGCTACTGACAGGAGTGTTGCAAAATCAACCACAGAACCAAGGAACAACGTTTAAGGATTTTAAGGCGGTTGGACCACACAGATTACGTGGGTCCATGAATCCAAATCGAAGCGAGACACGGATTATGGAGATAGAAAAGGTGTTCGATGTCGCTAGGGTAAGGGAAGTTCAGAAGAATGCGTTCGCAACATTCATGTTGAAAGCAGAAGCTAGTTATTGGTGGTAGGCCAATAAAACTCGGGAAGGACCAGGAGTGATGACCTGGGATAGGTTCAAGGAGTTATTCTGTTAGTTCCAAGAGGGCACGATAGATCTAGAAGGGGGGGTTGAATAGATCCTTTTTATTTCAAATACTTTTCTGGTTAATGTTGTATTGTTCATATTTAAGTATATGACAAACATAAGAATCTTTTCAAGCACAACGGAATAAGTAAAAGATTCCCCTTCATTGATATATTCATAATCATACATACATTGTTCGTTGGGTTAGTTTAGTTGTAAGCAGTTAGAACATACATAGCAGTTATAACAGTTATAGATATAATGTAAATGACATAATGTAAAAGACACAATAGGTTTTAAGTGGTTCAGAGACTCAAGCTCCTAATCCACTCTTCTACTTTCAACTAGTAGGATTTCCACTAAGGAAGGGCAGCACCCTGAATCTCTACGATTCCTTCAAGGCCAGCATCCTTGGAAACTTCAGTTCACTAAGAACTCTTCAAGGCCAGTAGCCTTGGGACTCCTCTAGTTCCCTAGGAAATTTTCAAGCCCAGCAGGCTTGGAACTTCGTTTAGTCCCTCTGGAGAAGGACCCTTTGGCCCTGCTTTGTTTAGTCCCTCCGGACAAGGACCCTCTCAAGCCCTGGCTTCGTTGAGTTGTTTGTTTGTTGTTGTTGGAGTCGGTGCTGAGCTACTAAGATGTCTTCATGCTCTGAACATCTTCTATCCTTAGCAGCTTGGCTTGATCATCCTTGAAGAAGCGCTTGAGTGTTGCATGATGCTCAGCTTCTTAGGTTGCTCAACTACTCTGGATGACCCCTTGATGAACCGCCTTGAAGATCATTCTTCTTGGTACTTGATGACTGCACATGAGAGGCTTCTAAGATGACTGTAAGCTCTTCTGTAAAGTACTTAGAAGCTTTCTCATGCTTGACACCAAGATGGCTTTTTGTGATCTCCCTTCTTGCTACTCGATGCCTTCTCATGATGGACTTGTTAAGATGACCGTAAGCTCTTCTCTAGTGTACTTAGAGTCTTCCCATGATGGACATCCAGATGGCATGATGCTCTCTTTTCTCTCGGCAGTTCAGAACACTCTTCATGTAGTAGAACTCTCACTTCTACATAGTAGAACTCACACTTCTACTTCTTTCTTGATCTGACTTCTGAGTGTTCTTGGTAGATCGTAGAGTGAGCCTTCGGACTCACTATCACATGGTTTAGATCAGTCCACCTTCTCTCCAAAACTGACAACTCCAGCAACCTTGAATCTTTGAAGCTCTTTTTCATTTATACTTCTTCCCAATCCTTCCGTTGGAAAGTAACCGTTGAAGGCTATTCAAATATCTTCACAGATCTCAAGTTACTTGATGTAGACTGCTTGATGTGACTTGTCATACTTTTTCTGACGCTGCAGTCTACTGTTTCACCTACCCTGTCAGATGTATCACTTTTATGTCTTGGGCAGGTCGAAGACTTTATTACCTCTTTCTGATTTCTCGATCAGAGGTTGTCCTATTGCATCGATGTTCTCAATAAGCAGTTGTCCAAATATTACCCTTCAGATTGAACCGTTGCCAATGCTTCAGTCTTCAGGTATTCGAACTCTACGATTCTGATGCATGTCTTAAAGGACCTGATCATAGTGTCTTGTTGATTAGTAGAGCTAACACTACGATCCTAAAGAGTGTTTCTTGAATCTTCACTGAAGAACACCTCTTCACTGTATTGTACAAAGGCTTCATATACATTTGCTTCGATTGTTTCGAGACATTGATGGCCTAATTCCTTGCTCTGGTCCCCTTTTGAATATCAAGACACTTCAAATTTGTGGCGCGTCCAGCTTGCTTTCTCCTGGTGATCTTTCGCTCACTTATCATCAATGAGCTGACCCTGCACTTAATCACTTTAGCCTTGCTCTTCAGAAGCTGACCAATATCTCGGTTCATCTTCCATCAGTTCCTTCTTTGTTTGGCAAACACTACGATCTCGGTTGCTTCCAAGATCATTGTCTTCTTTACACTTGATAGCTATTGCACAAGCTGACTTTCCTTAGTCAGCTTCTGAAGTCTTCTTTGGTTCTCCTTGTGGAAGACTTCATCATGAATGGCCTTACACCTCAATCTTAATTCTGATTAGGTTTATGCTGAGATCTTCTGTTAGCCTGCATGCCATTCGTTGAGTGCTCTCTGGTTCCCTTTCTACGTGGATTGCATCTTTTGCGATTACAACCAGAGGTTTTCGTACTTTGGATATTGCAGGAGTGCTCATTCTTTGAGAACCAGTATTTACTCTACGATTACGACTTAGCAATTGTGAGAACTTTTGTTGGAGTCGTAGTTCGCACTCTCACTGATTCGACTTTGGGTCGTGCAAGACACTACGATCCTGAGATCAGATCTTGACACTCTACGATTTCTGCCTTATGCTTGTTGTCTTCATCTGATCTTGCCCGACTACAATCTCTGCATTCATTCAGTGGACTCTATGATCTCAGAGTGTAGCCTACGATCCTTGTCTTGGATTTGGCATCGCTAGACTCTACGACTCTGAGTGTAGTCTACGTTTCATACTTGGCTTCGACAGATGGTCGTTCGGCTTGTAGACAGGCTGTCTCTATGATTCTGAACATGACTTCCTCAGCACACTACGATCCCGAGGAATCTCTTCTCGATACACTACGATCCTTCTTCGTTTCCCCTGGCAGTCTACGAACTCCGAGATCTACTATCTTGCATACTCCTATTCTGCCTCAATAGCTCCCGATTTAACCTTGACTCACCTGGCAGACTACGACTTCTGGTGCAGTGCTCGACGATCAGACTAGCCCATCTATTACATCATACGATCAACCTAACAAGCTTGATCTTTCTATATTTATAGTCCGTGTACATCATTTCTTTTTAAGGACTTTACAAAGCTGTTTTGCTCATGTAGGATCAACCTAACATATTTGATCAATTCATTCTAAGTCCTTGTACATATATTTCTATTATCTATCAAAGGACTTTATTGCTTTTCTTCATGCAAGCAAACTTGCATATTATTCATTCATATACATATATATCATAATCAAATCATATATAAATAGGAATAGCATTCACATGCTTATTCCTGACAATCTCCCCCTATTTGATTATGACAAAAACAATAAGTGCATATGCATGTTATGAATGAATCTTATATACAGTGAGCAGTTGTATTTCTAAAACAGTTAATCATAAATGACTTTTAAATTGATATGGCAATTTATACATTAAGACATTCTACATCTTGGATCCAGAACACATTCCTAACAGATTAGAAATGTACCTCCTTGGCTCCTTGTGTTTCCAGGATGCTTGCTGTTGATCAGCTATTCATCTTTTTCTGCTTCTTTCTTTTGCTCCCCCTTTGATGATGACCTTCTATCTTTGCTTGATTCCCCTTCATCACCTATCTGATCTGGCTCCCCTTGATGACACGTGAATTTGGTATCATCATCTTGAGCTCCCCCCCTCGGATGATGATTCTTTGCTCGTCACGCTTTCTTCTTCTTTGCTTGATTCCCCTTCATCACCTTTCTGATCTGGCTCCCCTTCAGCTTCTGTGAATTTGGTATCATCATCTTCAGGCTCCCCCTTAGATGATGATTCTTTATCTCTTCACGCTTTCTTCTTTGACTTCTTCTCCCTTAACCCTTTGCTTTTCTTTTGGTGCCTCTTGCTCCTCTTCTTTCTTCGCCTCTTTTTCTCCCCCTTTTTGTCATCAATCATTTGAGAGAGCTGCTCCATGTTGGACATAAGCTGCTCCATCAGGTAGGAGGAGTTGGCAATTTCAAACTTTAGTTCTTGCTGGCCGAGCTCAAGTTATATTGAGAAGGTCGGCCTCATATCATCAATCTTGTTAGAGAGGGCATCGATCTGCTTTGCATTGGCCTCCTGAATTTGTAGAGTTACTGCCTTCTGATCTTGGATAGCCTTCTGATAGATGCTATCTCTCTCTTGGAGTTTGAGAGATACATCAGCCAAGATAGCTGAAAAGTTGGTCTTTGGAAGGAATCATCTCTGTTCTTTGTTTATACAGCTCGTGATTCTTCAGTGAGCATAGATATCTTTTTCTTAGATCATCAGAGCTCTTCAGTAGTTCCTGCTCCAAAGTAGTTTGATCTTCTTGATTGGCAGCTTCAGGTTGAGCAATGGATTGGACTCTACGATCATCATCTTTGGACAGTTTTTCAAATGTTTAGATAATCTGAACAATTGTGGAGTACCAATTTCTTGTGGAGGATGATGGAGTGACTGATAGCAGTGCTTGATCATAAGGAGGCTTCTGAGATTGGGCTTGACCCTTCTTCCTTCAGAATCTACTCTATGATCGTAGGGGATGTAGAGATTTTCAGCTTGTCGATAGACCTTGAAGTGAGGCTGGTTTGTTATCATCTTGGTAGCATAAGTTTTTACCCTTGGAAAGTT
The DNA here is from genome assembly GCA_020205605.1 of Panax ginseng. Classification (NCBI taxonomy): domain Eukaryota; kingdom Viridiplantae; phylum Streptophyta; class Magnoliopsida; order Apiales; family Araliaceae; genus Panax; species Panax ginseng. Next base: position 84,109,902 of record CM035142.1, on the reverse strand, counting down.
TTGGGCTACCAGTTCCATGCTTGGAAAAGTCTTGTAACACCGGTGAAGTAACTTCCATCTCCTTGAAGAAAGGCCTTGACCGAAGGCATTGATTGGAAGAACCATCTCATCAAAGAAATCATCGGGGTTATGGAGAATGGTTATGCAATCCATTTCCATGTTGTTCCGATTCTTGACTAAGTCAAAGGAGGTCATTCTTACTATTACGATCATTTCACCTCCATGGTTTACCCATCATCGGGAGGAGTTTCGATGGTTCATTAGGAACTTCTACCACAATTCTCTTGGTAAATCTTGCGGTGAGAGAAGCAGGTGAAGTTATGAGTTTTCGATTCACGATCTTGAGTTGGAATCATTTCCTGCTTCTTTCTTCTAAGAACTAGAGCTGTTTAGATCAGCTTCAACAGAGAGGTCTTCTTGTTGCATTTCATGTTCAGACTCTTCTTGATCATCTTCAACAGAAAATCCTTCTTCTTTGTTTCATTATCCGAACTTTCTTGACAAGTCTTTCCTTGGATTCTTCTTCTTCCGGGCTTTGGCTTCTTCTTGACATCTTCTCACGGGATCTGATTCATCATCACTTAATTCAATGATGGCATTTGATTGGCTATTTGTCCTTTTGAGGCAAACCGGGCTTCGACACTGTAGCTTCTCCTTCTTCGTGGAGGTTCAATTATGGAGAGACACTGACTCTTCTTCTTCTTCTTCTTCTTCTTCTTCTTCTTCAGTCTCTGACTCCTCTTGCTCATCAGATAGACTTCTTCGGAGATCAGCATTGGCAAGAGCAGACTCTTCTTTCTTGGCCTCATCACTTTTTGAGCCATCATGAGAGCATTCTTCTTCTTCTTCTTGAATAACATTTTCTGACCCATTCTCTGGGCTTGTTGGGGTAGTTGCATTTGGGGATGTACTTTGATCATCATGAATTTCTTTTTCTTCATCAGAATGATTGCTCTGGGGATTGGCCATGGGGCTTGAGCACTTTTCTTCTTCAACATTTTTTGCACTTTCCTTCATCACATCTGCTTCATTCTCATTGCTGGATGCTGACTGTGGGGATTGGACTACATCTTCTGTTTCTTCCCCTTCTACTGACTCCACGTCCCTTTCTTCAGCAGATGTATTGATTTGAGAAGCTAAGGCTGGTTTGTCATCCATCTTAACTTTCTTGCTGATTGGCCCTTGAAGCAACCTGCTGCTTCTTCTTTTTGTGGTTTCAGCAGTTTGGGCCTTTTCTTCTTCATTCTTGTTCAAGGAGGAGACTCTCCTTGGTGGGGCCTGGGCTTTCTTCACATCATCAGATTCAGAGCTCTCTATCTCTGCTATTGTAACACCCCGAAATCCGGTCTATCTTCACACCCGGATTCCGTACGTCAGGAGTACATCATTCATTCTGCATACATCATTATATACTGAAATATAACAACATACACTCTCAAATCCCAGGTTTGAAAAACCTTATAACCTTTCTCATTACAAATAATGATAATTACATTATTTCTTTCATCTTACAAGAGTGACTTTTATCTGCCATCAAGGATACATACAGTTCATTAAACTAGTGTATAGTTTAATTTTCTTCTTTCTACATTACAAGTCTTCACTTGATCTTCTCGCTCATTCACATTACGAATGACACTTCATCTGGATCTAGTCGACTTGATCTATACGGGATCCTTAAGTTCTTCTAACATCGTTCATTTGAAAATGTTTTTCATTTAAAGCAAGTGTGAGCATTCAATTTCCCAGCAAGTCATAACAGTTGAACATACAACTTCAAGAGTTTAACATTCCTTTGGAACTTCGATAACCGAATAAAGGTTATGAAGCAGCTTGAACAATAGGAATAATCTTGATTCCTATCGTTTTAAAACATTAGTCACATTCACTTTGAAATACTTTCATTCTCTACTATCTTTCATACTCATTACGTCGGCTAGAATCAATAAAGACAGACTTAACAATAACAGTTCATGTATAAATAGAACATTCTTTTATTGAGCAGTTCAAACAAAGAACAATTCATCTCATAGAAACAAAGTGTTCACATTGTGGCACAAGGCCTCATCGTTCTACCACCTTGTACAAATATCACACATTCAAGATAGGATGAGAACTTCTCAAGTTCAACATCCGAGAAGTTTTAGAAACTAGGATTCATTTAAAATATGAATGAAGTTAGGAAACTTGCCTTACTAAGTGCATTTACGACTTACTTATTTGAATCGCTCATTCCAATCCCTATAACACATAAGGAAAAACAAATACACCAATTAGTCATATACTTGACTTACGCATTGGTTTATTTAACTTTACTTCTTAAGGTTCGCGTTCTTACAATATAATTTTTCTGCTGACTAACTTTCATTCTGCTTTACGGTTTCATGACATCTGGAGATGTCTTACTCAAAACTTTCATCATCTTTGATGATTTACATTCTTATCTTCTTCTTATACTTCTCTAGGACTTAGCACACATCTCTTCTCTGCTAGTAGTCCATATGGTACTCTGAGTGGTTTCCCACAAACAACTAACAAACAAGTTCCCGTCTCATCTACACTGCCATCACATTGAGTTAGATCGGTTGCCAGTTTCGTATATACCTTCGCTCTCTGAAGGAATTGTTTAGTCCAGCTCCCATATGTCAACCATCAAAGGTTACGATTGTACCACAACCTAACTTTCTCTTAACTTATACGAATTATTAAATAATGTTCGTTAAGTCAATTTCTCATTCCTTTTGGCTTTCTGGCAAGTAATTGCCATACCTCAGGACTCATTCTTATCCGATTCACATTCAGCTTTCATTAATCTCATTACCGTTCGATACGGCTTTCTTGATAATTCATATCTTACTTACTACCTTCGTTAACGTCTAAGTCATACAACTAGGGTATACTTAGAACGTTCGTCAAACGTGAATACGATTTACGAGGATCATTTACGTATTCAACGTTCACGTTGCTCATCTCTTAATCTCTCATTCAACCTTTACTCAAGGTTTTAATTACTTTCGATCGTTATCCAACCCATGAACCCCATGTTCATTATTCTTTCTTAATGTCAAAGCCATACGGTTCGCTGTATGCTAAGACCGATCGTTCATCGCAACAACGTTGCGTTCACAGCGTCTAAATGCTTTACATTCATCTCTCAACACCATGTCATAACATCAAAATGTTATACATTAACATCGTCAACCAACGTCTAAGGAATCACAACCATAACAATCCCTCACGTTCGTTTATCGCGACTACGGTCCCCGAACATCGGTTCCGTAACTCGCATCTACATTCTTTGTCTTTTATTCTCGTTTAATCTTTTCGTTCAACCTTTATTAAAGGTTTAAAACACTTGATTGGATGTTACATTAGTTGAACTACATGTTCATACTTCTTTCTTGCACATCCTCCAATAATTGAGAACTAAAAATCTCATTTCTGGGCATTGCTCTGCACCGGCGCTACGACGTCGTGCCCTTCCTTTCCTCTCGCGTTGCTGCGCGACCTACTTCTCTCTCCTCTCTTCCCAGGTGGTATTCTACGGCGCGAAGTCCTTACTTAGTGGGCGTAGCGTTTGCCACACTCGAACGACTTTTATCTTTGCATGGCGTGGCTGTATTTCTAAATTGTACTATGGTTCACGCTGCGGCGAACTCTTGCAGTGTGCTCGGACACTGTTACGCACTGTGGTGCCACTTCTCGGCGCTGCGGCGCCGAGCCAAAACCCTAGAAAATTTTTTAAGTGTTAAGTCAAGGTTAAGATGCGTACTTTACGATCTCATAACTTCTTCGTTATAACTCGGAACGAGGTCGTTCCAAAGCCATTTTCTTCCTTACCTTACGTACTTCGATTACCCACAGAATGAGCTTTGTTCTGAATCCGTTAACATGCCATTCAATTGGCTTAATCTTCATTCTTCGTTCATTTTTACGTTATTAACGTTCTTCATTCGTTCGTCCGTAATTCGGTCATCCGAACTCGGAATTCGTTCGTTCTTGAGTCCACGACTCACGTTTTCTACGTTATCTTACATTCTTATGAAACCCTACACGTTCGGGTTCATTTACTAACTTTAAAATTTTCGTTCTTCTTTTACAAAATTTTTGCCATAACTTCGTTATAGCTTAATTTTAATCCGTTCTTCATGAACGTTTCTACCGTTCCTAACCAAGAAATAAGTAACTAACTTATACGCGATGGTTTTAAACTTGTCCATCAACAATAATTACACTACGATGGTTTTAAATTTGTCCATCAACAACGTTCTTCGTGTTCTTCGCGTGTTCTTCGTGTTCTTCGTTCGTTCTTCATTTTAATCGATATTTTGGATTACGATTTCATTTTTTCTTGGAATTTGATGTTATAGAACACCATTCCTTACTTAATTCACCTACTCATTCATAATATTCATTCGGATCGCTCAAAATCCTCACGAATCTTATACTTACTTAAGAAATTTTTAAACTAAATTTCTTATTTTTATTTCTTCATTTTCTTACGATTTCAACCATATGAAATCATTCTCAATATCTTTTACTCCTTATTCTCATTAAGTTATGTTTTAAAAATATTAAACTTAAAGAAAATATTAGAAGAAACTAGGGTTCGGATTACAGTTCTTCTTTATTTCTCTTCCATTTACTCTGGCCGTGATTTATGAGCTTTTCTATTTCTCGATCACTTTTGATCCGAGTATTCATGCTCATTCTCTTCCTTCTCCTCTCCCAACCGAGCTCTCTCTCTCTCTCTCTCTCTCTCTCTCAAGTTATAGGATTTTCAAAATCCTAGAAAATGAAAAATTAGCTTTCATTTATAGAAAAAAAAGCTAGGGGCAAAATAGTCATTTAAGCCCTAAAGTTACTATTCCACCTCCTCTTCAACTTAGCCACCAAGTTAACTTGGCCACCACCCTTACTTGGTGGCAAAGTGGCCGGCCCACATGCCCATGGGTCACCCCATGGGTTGCCCCAATGGTTCTTACCCATCCGTTTACCCATCGGTTCGATCTGCGGTTTCTTTTCTTGGTTTGGGCCTTAACCCTAATTCTTATTGGGCCTAACTTGGGCTTGATTTCACAAATCATTGGGCTTAACATAATTCAAGTCCAATTGGATTCTACAAAGTCCATGAACACAAAGTCCATTAAGACTAATCGTATTCTACGCATTCTTTTCTTGTATTCTCGTAATCTCTTCATATTTAACTTGTACGATATTCGTATTATACGTCGTACTATTCTTCTTTCTATACTCGTATAATAACTCGTATCATACTCGTATTTCTCACGCATACTAACCCTAGTTATTATATCGTGACTCATTACATTCATGAACTCACTTTCCTAACCCTTAGGTTTTGAGTCATGCAGCGAAAACTTTCGTTTTGCCATAATTGAAATATTATTGAATATTCCATCACATCTCAAGATTTCATAATCAATAACTTCTCGAATTTCAAAATAAATCTCGAAAGCGTAAAACAAGTGAATAATGCCTATTTCGTCTTTTTCCCAGGAAATATTTTTGTTCCCGGAAAATTTTTATGTTCGTCTTGAAAATTCTTACTCGTTTAGTCTAGCTCGTAGCCAGAATCCTCCCGATTAATAATCATTCTAGGTTACAGAACAATTAATAAACACATAGCACATAATAGTATTAATAAAAATTCATTTTATTAATAACTAATTCTTTAAACCTAAATTCTGGATGATCCAAAATTCCGGGTTGTTACAACTATCTTCCTTTTCTTAGCAGAGGCTCTCTCTTTGGTCCCAATTTATTAGCCTTTTGTTCTCCTTGGGGTTCTTCTTCCAGTTTTGAAATAAGCTGTGGAGACATCACCCATGCACATTTAGGGCTTCTCCTCATCATCCTTGATCTTTCTCCCTAGCTTTTTCTTCAGTATGATACTTAGCAGCCTCCCATGAAATACCTTGGTCAGGGGATTCTTCTCAGCCTTCTCTACCCATTTGGAGATCTGATCAAACAAGATAGCTCCAAAGTCGATTTGTTTCTTCAAAACTATTGCTGACATGATTTTCAACTGCTGGTCGATCACTATGTCATGTGCAATGTTCTTACATAGTATGCACTTTCCAACTATTTCAGCAAGGAACTCATATTGCTCAGGAAACTCCTTCTTCTTCATGTCCTTGAAACTAGGGTTTCTTTGATACCCCATAACTTCCTTTGCTAATTCAGTGTTGACATTGTCAAGGTTCTTTAGCCCTTGGTTAGGAAAACCTAGGCATTGATTGAGGTCAAAAGATTTTAACTGAAGAGACTGACTTTTAACCTTGGTAGTAAGAGTTTACGAATTTATAGAGGCGTTTGAGTAGAATTCTTTAACCGAGGTTGCGATGATCGGAGTATTTGCCTCAAGGCATTCTGAATATCCAGCCTTCTTTACAAGCTCGAGAATGTCCCTGAACTTCTTTTCAGATTTCTCAAACGATTTTGTTCCAAGCTGAATACCAGTAATCACTTGCCAGTTTTCCATTTTGAGTAGTTTGAAGAATGTGGGTATTAGATATAGAAGTTTATGCGAGATGGTACATGCGGTTGGTAAGGCTACGGAGGTTAAAGCGATTTTTCTCTTGAAAAGCTTTCTAGGGTTTTGAAAATGGGAGGAGAAAGGTTCGATATCTTTTGGTAACTTTACGTAGATTTGAACTTGTCTTTATGGCGGTTCCTTCTAACTCTGCGATACTCGATGATGTGTCAACTGTCCATTGGTTGCACGTTGCCCAGTAATGAGCTGTAACTCCCCACAACTTTTTAGTTATTAAAGGAGTGGACGTTTAATTGTCGTGGCTTTGACCGTTGACCTTTTGATTCGTAGAGTAACATGATGAGATAGCTATAGACTCTACGATTTCATTTGTTGACTCAACGATCAATTTCTGAGAGATGCTGCAGTGGATGGCTTCGTCTTTCCTCCTTACTTCGATGCAGCATAGCTCAATCACTGATGTATTTGAACTTATCTCCTTGACTTGAATGGCTTAGCAGATGCCTCATTCTTCATGCTCCTTGTGAATTGGAGTACCCTTTGGTAGAACTATGATCGTTGAGTTGTCTTCTACGATCGCTGCAGTTGCACTACTATCGTTTAGTCCTTTTCAAACTCAACTCTACGATCGTCGACTAACTTGGTTCTTTTGAGATGAACTCGATCAAGCATTCCTTCTGTGATAAGGTAGCTCAGGAAGGGCCAACCTCTTAGAGTGAGCTAAGGGTCAGGTTTGTCCCTGAGGCGCTCTTCAGATGAAGTACTAAAATAGTGATTTTCAATGACATCTCATTAGATCTTTTCTGATGGGGGAGGTCTTTCTACCATTTCTGGATATCTGCAATCTTTGAAATCGTGGTGTCCTTCTTCTCTTACACTACGATCATGTGTTTGATCGTAGGAACTTCTCGATTATGAATTGGGTGGTGAAGGGTTATCGGTGAAATACGTTTTGAGGCGTTCCTCGACTATGGATCTTCATTTGGTTCATCGACCCAAAAGTTTTGGGACTCTGAATTGGTACATCTCTTCCGGGTTTAATAGTGTTGTTATTCCTTAACGGATCTTTGCTCCCCCATTGTTGATCTTTGTCTTCTCGGATAGATGTGATTCCTTCTTCATGTTCATTTTGAAGGTGCCAAACATTTCTCCTTCGGTTGGAATCATCATCGTTGCTTTGTTTTCCTTGTATCGTAGAGATGAGTATTTTCAGGATTGATCACTCTACGATTATTTGACAGCACTACGAACGTAGTCTTCTTTGATAGTCCTTTGTTTTGAGAAGTTCTGCTTCATAAAGAACTCCTTTTGTCTTAAGCTTAATGATCTTCTGTTGTGAGCTTCCCTTGAGGATCCTTTCCATAAAGCATATCTCTCTTGATATGAGCATATAGAATCCTCTTTATCTTTCTCACGCATGGCATGCTCCCATATACAGATTTGCAGCCATGTGAGCTCCATTCCAGTTAGCTCAGAGGGTCTTCAAGGACAGGCTTGGACATATAGGAACTTTATCAGACTCATTTCTGAACAGTCCTTAGCCTTCTGCTGGTAGTATCTTCTTGACTGAAGTCTTCTGCTTCATCATTCCTTAGAGTGGTCAGACTGACCAAACACCTACAGGTTTAAATATATTTCTATTTTTGGTACCCATAGTTAAATGGGTCCTTCTAGGTTAGTTTTCTAAACCCCTGTTCCTCTTATTTGGATAATCATCATATTTATTAATAACAGACATATCCATACATGCAACTATCTTATGATAATATATTTCGAGATGCAAGCTGGTGAGTGTGTGTGAGATATGGCATTTAATAACACACTCTCTATCTATGATGGTTTCATCATTTACTGGGTTATGTTCACAATGTTTAAGTGTTCACAGAGTGTGAATCAACTCTACGATTTATGAGTATCTAGTTGATTTATGGATGTGATAAGTTTCTACAAATCAGCAAGATCCTCTTGTGGAACTGATCATTCTCTATGTGTTGTCAAACACTTAGAACATAGGTTTGTACATACATACTAGCACATCAGCAATGATTACTTAACATAAAAATCATTTGGTCTGTGATACTCTTATGATCTATTTCAGATTTTCTCCAAGATGTCATCTTCAGCCTAAAACTTGGTTAAAGAGAAAGTTTGTAGACATTTGAATTTTCCATCTTTAGACTACTTTCTCTCTTCACCTTTTTAGATAGATTATGACTTCTTGACAGAATAGTGTCATAGTTCATAGGATGGTAAAAATATGATGTATACATTAATAATGGTGAGGAACCGTACCTTTTTACTGTCAGTTTCTTAACAGTCATTTACCTTAGGATTAGGGACACAAGTCCCATACCTTGCAATTAGGATCATAAAATTCCACCATTCTCGCATGAGTCCCAATACCACGTGGGCTGGCTTTCTTGTTAGACGATTCTAGCCCTGAGCGTAACACCGTAATCTTGAAGCGTCACCACCCTCATATACGATTGCAACCGGGAGGTAGTGGATGGCTTTGATACCAATTGTTAGTTCCCAGAGGGCACAATAGATCTAGAAGGGGGGGTTGAATAGATCCTTTTTATTTCAAATACTTTTCTGGTTAATGTTGTATTGTTCATATTTAAGTACATGACAAACATAAGAATCTTTTCAAGCACATCTGAATAAGTAAAAGATTCCCCTTCATTGATATATTCATAATCATACATACATTATTCGTTGGGTTAGTTTATTTATAAGCAGTTAGAACATACATAGCAGTTATAGACATAATTTAAATGACATAATGTAAAAGACACAAGAGGTTTTAAGTGGTTCAGAGACTCAAGCTCCTAATCCACTCTTCTGCTTTCAACTAGCAGGATTTCCACTAAGGAAAAGCGGCACCACTGAATCTCTACAATTCCTTGAGGCCGTGACCTTGGAAACTTCAGTTCACTAAGAACTCTTCAAGGCCAGCAGCCTTGGGACTCCTCTAGTTCCCTAGGAACTCTTTAAGCCCAGCAGGCTTGGAACTTCGTTTAGTCCCTCTGGACAAGGACCCTTTGGCCCTTCTTTGTTTATTCCCTCCGGACAAGGACTGTGACGACCCCAAATCCAGGTACTTGAAACCCGAACTCGGTTCCCCACGATACCATTTCTTTAAGCTGAATAATACTAAATAATAATACATTCGAACTTAATTTACATACATCAAAGTTTACTTCCCCAGGTACGTGACCTTCAAATACATTCCTCACAATACTTGAATAGATACCAATACAACTATAACCATTAACTCATAATACACACTTATTCAATCAAACTTTCCTTTTCCTTTGTTCGTGCACTGAGCCTTGAGTTGCTCATACATCTTGAAAACATTTAATTTAAGCGAGGATGAGCATTTAAATGCCTTGACAAGTAATAGCAATTATATATAAGCTGAAAGAATATAAGTATTCTCTTTACATAACACTTCTACAACGAATTAAAAGTTGTGAAGTAATCTGTACTGATAAAAAATTCACATAACAACTCTCTTTCAAATTCTTTAAATTTGGCTCTGGCTCTACCCTTGAATAGGGTTTAAGAAACATCTTATGAATATTCTTTTCATTTTAGAAAAGGTTTAGCGGAATTCTATCCTCAGCAGTCATAACTTACACGAACGGAGGGTGATCGACCCAGATTGTACCTGTATTGATCAATACTACATAACTTGAGCGAAATTCATATTTCACTCTATCACTTGCAAAAAAATCTTCCCATATAGGGATGTTCATACATGTTTGGTTCCAAACTTAGAAGGTTTTAATCTTGCTCAACAATAATATGTAATTCAACATATATGTATCACGGGGTAATTGACAAAGGTATATCAACATGTGAATAAATTCCATGATTATCCAAGTGGGGACACTTGTATAACCATTTAGAAATCAACTTAATGGAATATATATCGAGCTAACATGTTGATAATCAAAGCGTACATAAATACGTATAGGAATAGAATAATTACGAAACTTCTTACTCATGTCCATTGCATAAAGAAAATGCAAAGGTAGGATACTTGCTGATTCATTTGATTACAAATCTCAACTTAGGTTTTATCTCTTTATCACAACCTATCAATAATCGGATCATTAGTTCGATTAGAACAATATATCTTAACACATAATCTTTATTACATTACGATTGACATAGTCTAATCACATAATTACGTTGATCATACTTTTAGTTCCTATTCTATACTTGAAATATTTTTATACATTTTCAAATATCTCATCCATGCTCTTACTGATAACCTTTTCTTTCTATTATAGAATTACGACATTTATCGTCGTATCTAGAAAACTTTATCGGGTAAATCTTGAGTCTAAGACTCTTATTTTATACCTCAACATACGTAAATATCGGGACATCTTAATTTTTAATCATTTTGAAATTTCCGAGAAATTGAAAAATTTAAAATAATTCAAATCATCACTAAAGGGCCTATGGTGATATAAGCTGTTACTATAGGTGTTCTTCTTCAAATTTAGAACTTCATAATCGGTTCTCAAGTAAACTAGTTTGGTAAATTTATAACTTTCAATTATCGAATCATAATTAAATGATTTAAACATTAAACAATTCCATTATCATTAATAGTTTAATTAATACTAAACTATTAATGAAACCATTTCCAAAATATAAAAGTTATTTATAATAACTCAAACTATTTTTAAAACATTTATATTACCCAAATAATTACCATTAATATTTAAATATTAATGTACTATTTATCAAATATTAAAAGTCATTAATTATAACTTAAAATATTTTTAAATCCTTAATATCCTCTTTAAATGGTTTTTAAATAAGTAAAACCATTTTAAACTATTTATTTAATATTAATCATTAAATAAACTAAATATCATTAATATTTAATTATTAATGAAATTATCATTTAAATATTAAAAGTTATATTTTATAACTTAAAATATTTTTAAATACCTTATTTTCATTTAAAATGATTTTTATAATATTAAAATCATTTTTAAACTAAATTATTTAATATAATCATTAAATAACTTTAATATCATTAATAATTATTAATTAATGAAATTCATCACAAAATATTAAAAGTTATCACAAATAACTCATTTACATAATCAATTCCAAGCCAAAATAAACATAGTAAACTAACTAGTTTATTAACAACACTAACTAAACTTCAAAAATTCAAACTTTAACTAACAATTAAAAATAATAACATTACAAAATTAAATAAAAAACATACTGGAAATCGAATTCCACTGTTGAATATGCATTTCCACGCATAAAATTTAACTAAGGAGATCTTTATAAAAAGTTCTCCCACAACAAAGCCTTTCTCAAAATTGGAGGCCTTATTGTTGGTGAATGAAATAAAGGCCAAGCCCTTCTATTTATAGGTTTAGAAAATGGTGAAGTTCTCAATTTAGTCGATGTGGGACTTGATTTATACTAATTTTCAATAGCTCACTTTGCGATTTTCTAACGCATTGCTCATAACTCCGATTAATCGATTTTTGGATATGTTATACATGGTATGTAAGACTATTTTTTAAAAATACGAATTACCCAATTCGGGTTCATTAGGTAGCCCAAGCAGTGCGTCAAAAGTGGGCGTTCATATACGATTTTCAATCTCGTTTCAGCTTTACCCTCTTTCGCTAAAGCAGTCATAACTCTTTCATTTTAAAACATTTTTAGCGATTCTTGAGCCACATGAAGCTAACCTGGGGGCTACAACTTTTATTATTTGACCATTCCAAATTCCTAACACATCAGCCCAGAAATTCCGTTCAAATGAACTGCACCGCACTTGTTGGGAAGTTTTGACACTACTACTTTGAAATGTCATAACTCTCTCCTCTAGATATCGGTTTAGTCCGTTTTGGAGTCTATGGAAAGCTTATTGATTGTACTATAACATACCAAAAGCCCAAAAGGTTTTGGAAACATTAACTGATCAAAACAGTGTCCCAAATAGCACATCCCATTGCCGACTTTCGATTTTGAGAAATTTGACACATTTCCTTCCAATCACCGTAATTCCCTCATCCGAGGTCGAATGAGGTCATTCCAAAGCCTATGGCTTCCTAACTCGATGCACTACAAGCGTATCAAAAGCCCAGATCTCTTAAAGCATAAAAAGTGGGCGAGAATGCCCCCATTCTGAATTGCCCTTAAAAATAGTTTATCATGATCGGTCAACCATATTTGACCATCTATAACTTCTAATCTATATATGATATGGACTTGATTCTTTTTGCAGATTAAAGACCACATATCGGGCTACACATAACAACTTTTGAAGAACAAAACTCATGATCGAGCAAGCAGATTATGGCCTCGACATTTGGTGAAAAAAATAACGAAATTCGGTTTTCGAACTTGCTTAAATCTTCAAATTAGTGCACTTTGATGTTATGGGTCTTTGATTTATCAACCCATATCATCAATTAACATTCTATTACACAACTTTAAACAATCAATTGCATCTAATAACATCGAATCAAAGGATTTCTAGGTTTAGTGTTCTTATACCCTTTTTGCCAAAAATTCTTGATTCTTGCTTCTGATTTGTTATGGGTGATGGTTGGGCTGCAATTAAATGTAATATTTAATCACTAGATTTAATTCTTATAATTTACCAATTAACTTCTATCCTTTGGTAAATTAAAACACTTATACAGTAACATCGAAATTAAATCCGGTAATTAAAATTAGGGTTTCTCAACGTCATCAATTAGGGTTTCTAATTGACCATTAGTGGTTCTTTAATTATCTGTGTATGTTACTAACACGATTCGTTCTGGTTTCTAATTTCAATAGGTTAGGGGTTATAATAATTAGGGTTTGTCCTAATTATCGACGTCTAATGATAATTAGGGTTTCTTCTAATTACAGATATTCTTATTCACGGTAACTTCATATACAAAGTCACTACTCGAAATACCCCATAAGCGAGTTTAATAATTAGGATTTCCGATTGCGGTAATATCTTTATGACCTAATTGGACCGTCGTTGCTCAATAATATCTATCTATCGCATATACCGAGTACATAATTATGGTAATCTGTAAAATTATTATATAAATAATATAATATTATTATTCTCATCTCTTGATCACAATCCCAATCGAGGTTTGGATCTCATATACGACTTATTCTTCGTACACAACATCAATAATCAAGTTAAAATAATTAACTTAAATATTACGAACAATTCATATAATAAAATATTTATTATATAAATCTAATTATCACTTCATATATTATTTCCAATCATATTTTCATGGAAAATAATTAATAAAAACATTTTAAACTACAGTAGAAATTTATTACCATATAATTTGTGGTAATTAATAATTCCAAAATTATTTCTAATTTTTCAAGTAATAAATGTATTCGCATTTATCGTTCACTTTACTTGACACTTAGTCTCGTCATTAAATAAAAAAAAATTTATCATAAAATTTCTTATTTATTTTATATAGAAAATCTCGGGTTATTACATTCACCTCCCTTATAAGGATTAGTCCCGGAATCACCGCTTTAAAAACTTCGTATATGAGAAGGGTACATAGTATATAATCATTGTACGTAGATCTCGATCATACTTGATCGGCCGATCTTTAATTATTCATCATAACACTTATCATCATCCGATTAAGCGAAATATAAGATATATAAGTTATTCAAATAGCACTTTTTGGAGTTCATTTCCACCGCCACCGTATCCTGGACCGTCGTGTTGTAAACCCTCGGAGTTGATTTCGTTGGAGTTCTTGGTTGAGTTTAGTCTGAAATTGCTAACGTCCCTTGCTTCTCCTCGTGGTTACGTTCCTGCCTCCATTCCCCTCGTGGGCAGTTCCTCACCTTATGCTCGATCGATCCACATATGAAGCATCCACCGATCATCCTTGAGTTGGGGTAGTTGGGAGAGATATGACCCTCTTGCCCGCACTTATAGCATACAAACTTGCCCTTGAGACACTCATGAAGTGATTCTTCCCATGATTCTTTCTTGCGCTGCTACTACCTTCTTTATACCTTCTGCTTTACTTGCATTTTCTCGGAAAAAATTCCTCATTCTTTTCTCACCCCTATTCCCACTACTACTTTCTATCTTTCTTTGTTCCTCTGACTTGCTTTTTGTTCTTCTTCTCCTTATGGTAGAGGCTCATGGCCTCACTTCCTGTTCAAAGAATGATAGCCTTCTCCATGAGTCTTTGCAAAAGTATTGATTTCTTGATCTTGACACTTTATGTAGAGCCGGGGTTTTAAGCCCGGCTCAAATCTCCTTGCCTTCCTAGCCTCTGTATCCACTTGATGTGGAAAACCTAGCCAACTCATTAAATTTTGCGGCATACTCATGCAAGCGATCATATTATCTGCTTTAACTCCGGGAATCTCACCTCCATTCTAGGCGCATACTAATAGAGATAGTTTTCAAAAATAAATCCTTAAACCTATCCCAAGTAATTTCTTCTTCTCTGCCTGAGTCTTATTTGCCTCCCACCAAAGTTAGCTTCCCTTTCATCATATAAGTGGCAAAAGCGGTCTTTTGCCCTCATCTACTTTAGCGATTCTGACGCCTTTCTCTATCTCGTTCACCGTATGCAGGCTTCTATAAAGGTCGGTGATCCTCTGAATACTGGTGGTCCTACTGACTTTGAAGTCTTTGAATTTTACCAAGCGATTATGCATTTGGTTTCCATAATTGGTGTTCCTATTTGCATAGCTTCGAGCTACCATGTTTGCAAAGTTTTGCATCGATTACATTTGTCGTTCCTCGGCATTAGTAGATTCTTCTATCCTTTGGTTTCGAGTTTGGCGTCTTGGCGGCATTATACAGTTAAATAAAACCATAAATTATACCCTTACATTTTAAACCTTATTGCATAAGATTAATGTATTAAACTCGTTTCATTTCTCAAACTTAGATTCATATTCATTTATCGAATATTTACAAAGACATCTCGCTTTAATTATGACTATCCCTTTGTGACTACGAAAGTGGGATTTAAAATCTTAACCAACATAAAAGTTAAAAATAGTTCATTACTTATCACACATTACATAAACACAATATAACCCATACTACTTATTTACCAAACCTTTTCTCGGACATTCATTCGCTCGATGTCCTTCCATTCCACAATTAAAACATCCACCTTGCTTATAGTCGAGGGCGGCGAGGAGAGAGGTGTGTCCTTCACGGATGTGTCACTTGAGGCTCCATCGGTCAATTTGGATTTTGAGCTTATCTGCTCTTCCATTGTTTCCATTAACGCTTTGACACATAAACTTTTCTATCTCCCACAACCTTTCAATGAAGAAACCTTGTTCTCCAAATCCACGCACCTCGTTGATGCTTGGCGACTTCAACTTTAGTGTCACGAATCACTATCTGTCAAATCCAACATTTACGGATCGATGCTACGTTTTTCCACGATAGCCACCTCGTCAGATTTGGGTTCTAGTGAGCTTCTATTTCATCTGTTGGCCTCGATATTAGCTCGGGGTGTGAATATGATCCTTCTTATTCCACATATCTTTCTCACTGAACATCTACATACATAAGTTACCACTGATTAACATATAGTATATATACACGACAATCAAGAGTTCTATATCGTTGTCTCTTATTTTGATTGACGATAAATTTATTCAATTCTCATCAGCGCCTATCTCTGTAGAAAAGGCGCTCCATCCACTCTACATCGAATCGCATGAAGGTGATGACTAAAGCTGGTCCAAGGTATATATCTGGTGTCTTTGGCTTCTATTTCAACCTTCAATTGTCTTATCTGAATATCTCCCTCTGCTCCGACCTCCCTCATAACTCGGCTTAACTCTATCTGTCTTACAACATTCACACATATCATCACATGCTACCCAATACACCTCTCACAAGAGTAAAAGTTTTCAAATTGTCTTTGAGGGGTCATATATAGACCATGAACACATAGTTTTAGCAGTATTCATACCATAAAACAAAACATTACTCCGGTATGTTTACAATCACAAAGAAGGTAAACTACCATTAATAGTACTTTAGGTGATTAGCCTATTGTACCCCTAAATCATGCATAACGTATTAATCATACCTAGCGAATATTTACGCCCATTAGATTGGATCATTTATCCAAACAACATTGTTCACCTCGGTCTTATCATAGGATTCCACACCAAACAATTTGGTTTGGGAAATTTCTTTCAATGAACACTTAGAGTTTTCATAAACATTAGTCTGGTGATTCAAATAGCATAGACCCATATCAATAATTCAATTCAATCGAATTATTTAGATGTAGCCAAACCAGTTGGCAAATTAAACTTTTGAAAACATTTTTGAGAATGGCGTCATGATGCGTCTTGTATTAACAATCAAGTTGAGGATCTTGGTCATTGTGTGACTTTGTCATAACACATCATCTGATAGTGGAGCAATGACTTGGTCAAATTCACACTAAGTATTCTGTATTTACAACTCCATCACATTTTATCATCTACTTTTGAGTTACATGGTATATGAGTGATAATTAAAAACAAATTTTGATATTTCAAATCATTTGCGTCTAAGCAGAAATAAGTAGCATAATTTGTACTTTAAACCGTTTTAAAAATGATTACGAGTCTACATTTTTGTTTTCAAAAGCACATAGTGCGTATTTAGCTTGATGTCAAAAATTTTGAAGCTTAGCATAGCTAGGAGTTTAGGAAAACCTAACACCTTCACTAAAAATCATTTACTTAACAATCTATCTGTTCCTGTAATCCATAACACTCCATTCACACAAAACTATACCCAGTTCATCAAACCACACTTATGAGTTCATAAATTGCAACAATCATATGAGTTTAAGAACTTATCCTAGTCAGACCTTTGGCGTCCATTCGCTGAGGGGTTCATAAACATTTCATATAATTATGAGTCAAGAATGTCTCATAGGCATGAGTTTTAAGAACTCAAACTTAATCTTATATTCTATATTTATGACCTATCTACTGTTATATACACGAGAATGAGTCATCCTCTTAATGTGCATATAACAAATAGCGCGACACAGACATTTCAATGATTATCGATTGCGTGAAACTAAGTGGTTTTACACCAAGTACAATTCGGCTCCCATCTGAAGAATCATACAACTCATTTGTAGACATGGGTCCTCAATTGAATCCCCATCTAACACTAACCCCATTCTCCATACGAATTTAATTCGTATTTATAATTCTCTTACGGATGCATACCCGATTGATAGTACAATTCATACTGCGGCAATCTTCTTTGTAAACTTTCCAATCATCAGTTGATTCCATACCGGGTCATCATAGCCTTATCGGATCGGGGTGATCTCATCGTATATATTACGATTTAGTTCTATATCTTGATCGTTTTATTTTACGATCTCTCATGCTGCACTTTCGGTCTTTTATACTCAATCTATTCCCCACTACTGTTTAACTTTATAATCAGAGTTAAGGAACTCTGTGTCTTTACACTCGCCGAGATTCATCTTTGAATCTCATCGACCAACTAAATCTATATGAGTTAATACTTATCCTAATCATTGCGGTTATTAGTCTCAGGTATTCCTACCTAAGCTTCATAACCAACAGCTTTGATACCAACCTGTGACGACCCCAAATCCAGGTACTTGAAACCCGAACTCGGTTCCCCACGATACCATTTCTTTAAGCTGAATAATACTAAATAATAATACATTGAACTTAATTTACATACATCAAAGTTTACTTCCCAGTCGTGACCTTCAAATACATTCCTCACAATACTTGAATAGATACCAATACAACTATAACCATTAACTCATAATACACACTTATTCAATCGACTTTCCTTTTCCTTTGTTAGGTGCTGAGCCTTGAGTTGCTCATACATAATTGAAAACATTTAATTTAAGCAAGGATGAGCATTTAAGTGCCCGACAAGTAATAGCAATTATATATAAATTTGAAAGAATATAAGTATTCTCTTTACATAACACTTCTACAATGAATTAAAAGTTGTGAAGTAATCATCTTGATAAAAAAATTCACATAACAACTCTCTTTCAAATTCTTTAAATTTGGCTCTGGCTCTACCCTTGAATAGGGTTTAAGAAACATACTATGAATATTCTTTTCATTTTGAAAAGGTTTAGCGGAATTCTATCCTCAATAGTCATAACTTACTTACAGACGCGGAGGGTGATCGACCCGTTGTACCTGTATTGATCAATACTACATAACTTGAAGCGAAATTCGCCGCTCACTCTATCGCCTTGTGCAAAAATCTTCCCATATAGGGATGTTCATACATGCACAGTTCCAAACCAGAAGGTTTTAATCTTGCTCAACAATAATATGTAATTCAACATATATGTATACGGGTAATTGACAAAGGTATATCAACATGTGAATAAATGCCATGATTATCCAAGTGGGGACACTTGTATAACCATTTAGAAATCAACTTAACAGAATATATATACGAGATAACATGTTGATAATCAAAGCAGCGTACATAATCATGCAGAATAGAATAATTTGAAACTTCTTACTCATGTCCATTGCATAAAGAAAATGCAAAGGTAGGATACTTGCTGATTATTTGATTACAAATCTCAACTTAGGTTTTATCTCTTTATCACAACTATCAATAATCGGATCATTCGTTCGATTAGACCAATATATCTTAACACATAGTCATATCTATTACGATAAATACATAGTCTAATCACATAATTACGGTGATCATACTTTTAGTTCTATTTATACTTGAAATATTTTTATACATTTTCAAATATCTCATCCATGCTCTTCTGATGTAGCCTTTTCTTTCTATTATAGAATTCGACATTTATCGGCGTCTGCAAACAACTTTATCGGGTAAATCTTTGAGTCTAAGACTCTTATTTTATACCTCGACATCTGTAAATATCGGACATCTTAATTTTTAATCATTTTGAAATTTCGAGAAATTGAAAAATTTAAAATAATTCAAATCATCACTAAAGGGCCTATAGTGATATAAGCTTTATTACTATAGGTGTTCTTCTTCAAATTTAGAACTTCATAATCGGTTCTCGAAAGTCATTTAGTTTGGTAAATTTATAACTTTCAATTATCGAGAATCATAATTAAATGATTTAAATATTAAACAATTCCATTATCATTAATAGTTTAATTAATACTAAACTATTAATGAAACCATTTCAAAATATAAAAGTTATTTATAATAACTCAAACTATTTTAAAACATTTATATTACCCAAATAATTACCATTAATATTTAAATATTAATGTACTATTTATCAAATATTAAAAGTCATTAATTATAACTTAAAATATTTTAAATCCTTAATATCCTCTTTAAATGGTTTTAAATAAGTAAAACCATTTTTAAACTATTATTTAATATTAATCATTAAATAAACTAAATATCATTAATATTATCTTAATATCATTAATATTTAATTATTAATGAAATTATCATTTAAATATTAAAAGTTATATTTTATAACTTAAAATATTTTTAAATACCTTATTTTCATTTAAAATGATTTTTATAATATTAAAATCATTTTTAAACTAAATTATTTAATATAATCATTAAATAACTTTAATATCATTAATAATTATTAATTAATGAAATTCATCACAAAATATTAAAAGTTATCACAAATAACTCATTTACATAATCAATTCCAAGCCAAAATAAACATAGTAAACTAACTAGTTTATTAACAACACTAACTAAACTTCAAAAATTCAAACTTTAACTAACAATTAAAAATAATAACATTACAAAAATTAAATAAGAAACATACTAAAATCTGAATTCCACAATTTGAATATGCACTTCCACGCCAAAATTTAACTAAGGAGATCTTTATAAAAATTCTCCCACAACAAAGCCTTTCTCAAAAATTGGAGGCCTTATTGTTGGTGAATGAAATAAAGGCCAAGCCCTTCTATTTATAGGTTTAGAAAATTGTGAAGTTCTCAATTTAGTCGATGTGGGACTTGGTTTATACTAATTTTTCAATAGCTCACTTTGCGATTTTCTAACGCATTGCTCATAACTCAGGAATTAATCGATTTTTGGATATGTTATACATGGTATGTAAGACTATTTTTAAAAAATACGAATTACCCAATTCGGGTTCATTAGGTAGCCCAAATGAGTCGTCAAAAGTGGGCGTTCATATGATTTTCAATCTCGTTTCAGCTTTACCCTCTTTCTTTTTCGCTAAAGCAGTCATAACTCTTTCATTTTAAAACATTTTGGCGATTCTTGAGCCCACCTGAAGCTAACTTCTGGGGCTACAACTTTTATTATTTGACCATTCCAAATTCCTAACACATCAGCCCAGAAATTCCGTTCAAATGAACTGCACCGCACTTGTTGGGAAGTTTTGACACTACTACTTTGAAATGTCATAACTCTCTCCTCCGATATCGGATTTAGTCCGTTTTGGAGTCTATGAAAAGCTTATTCGGTGTACTATAACATACCAAAAGCCCAAAAGGTTTTGGAAACATTAACTGATCAAAACAGTGTCCCAAATAGCACATCCTGCTGCTGACTTTCAGTTTTGAGAAATTTGACACATTTCCTTCCAATCATAGTAATTCCCTCATCCGAGTCGAGAATGAGGTCATTCCAAAACCTATGGCTTCCTAACTCGATGCACTACAGCGTATCAAAAGCCCAGATCTTTTAAAGCACAAAAAGTGGACGAGAATGCCCCCATTCTGATGCCCAAAATAGTTTATCATGATCGATCAATTGACCATATTTGATCATCTATAACTTCTAATCTATACATGATATGGACTTGATTCTTTTTGCAGATTAAAGACCACATATCGGGCTACACATAACAACTTTTGAAGAACAAAACTCATAATCGAGCAAGCAGTTATGGCCTCGACATTTGGTGAAAAAAAATACGAAATTCTTTTTTGAACTTGCTTAAATCTTCAAATTCGTGCACTTTGATGTTATGGGTCTTTGATTTATCAACCCATATCATCAATTAACATTCTATTACACAACTTTAAACAATCAATTGCATCAAATAACATCGAATCAAAGGATTTCTAGGTTTAGTGTTCTTATACCCTTTTTTGCAAAAATTCTTGATTCTTGCTTACGATTTGTTATGAGTGATGGTTGGGCTTTGTTTAAGAGTGTATGGGCAATCTTGTACAAGGCAATTAAATGTAATATTTAATCACTAGATGTAATTCTTATAATTTACCAATTAACTTCTATCCTTTGGTAAATTAAAACACTTATCTGATAACATCGAAATTAAATCCATTAATTAAAATTAGGGTTTCTCAAGCGTCATCAATTAGGGTTTCTAATTGACCATTAGTAGTTCTTTAATTATCATGTATGTTACTAACCACGATCGTTCACGGTTTCTAATTTCAAAGCGGTTAGGGTTATAATAATTAGGGTTTGTCCACAATTATCGACGTCTAATGATAATTAGGGTTTCTTCTAATTCTGCAGATATTCTTATTCACGGTAACTTCATATACTTTACTTTACTACTCGGAAATACCCCATAAGCGAGTTTAATAATTAGGGTTTTCTGACCGCGGTAATATCTTGTATGACCTAATTGGTGGTTATTGCTTAATATTATCTGTCGCACATACCGAGTACATAATTATGGTATGCTTGTAAAATTATTATATAAATAATATAATATTATTATTCTCATCTCTTGATCACAATCCCAATCCGAGGTTTGGATCTCATGTATACGACTTATTCTTACATTACGGCATCGATAATCGAGTTAAAATAATTAACTTAAATATTACGAACAATTCATATAATAAAATATTTATTATATAAATCTAATTATCACTTCATATATTATTTCCAATCATGTTTTCATGGAAAATAATTAATAAAAACATTTAAACTACTGAAATTTATTACCGTATAATTTGTGGTAATTAATAATTCCAAAATTATTTCTAATTTTTCAAGTAATAAATGTATTCGCATTTATCGTTCACTTTACTTGACACTTAGTCTCGTCATTAAATAAAAAAAATTTATTATCAAAATTTCTTATTTATTTTTATATAGAAAATCTCGAAGGTTATTACAAGGACCCTCTAGAATACAGGCCCGTTGAGTTGTTTGTTTTTGTTGTTGTTGGAGTCGGTCTTTGAAGTTGCTAAGATGTCTTCATGCTCTGAACATCTTCTATCCTTAGCGACTTGGCTTGATCATCCTAGAAGAAGCGGTTGAGTGTTGCATGATGCTCGACTTCTTGGGTTGCTCAACTACTCCGGATGACCCCTTGATGAACCGCCTTAAAGATCATTTTTCTTGGTACTTGATGACTGCACATGAGAGGCTTCTAAGATGAATGTAAGCTCTTCTATAAAGTACTTAAAAGCTTTCTCATGGTTGACACCAAGGTGGCTTTTGTGATCTCCCTTCTTGCTACTCGATGCCTTCTTATGATGGACTTGCTAAGATGACCGTAAGCTCTTCTCTAGTGTACTTAGAGTCTTCCCATGATGGACATCCAGATGGCATGATGCTCTCTTTTCTCTCGGCAGTTCAGAACACTCTTCATGTAGTAGAACTCTCATTTCTACATAGTAGAACTCACACTTCTACTTCTTTCTTGATCGACTTCCGACGAGTGTTCTTGGTGGATCGTGAGAGTGAGCCTTGAACTCACTATCACATGGTTTAGATCGATCCACCTTCTCTCCAAAGCCCGTGACTCCAATGACCTTGAATCTTTGAAGCTCTTTCTCATTTATACTTTTTCCCAATCCTTGGTTGGATAATAGCAGATTTGAAGGCTATTCAAATATCTTCACAGATCTCAAGTTGCTTGATGTAGGCGCTTGATGTGACTTGTCATACTTTTTTTACAGCTGCGATCTCTTTGTTTCACCTACTGTCAAATGTATCACTTTTATGTCTTGGGCATGTCGAAGACTTTATTACCTCTTTCGATTTCTTGATCGGAGGTTATCTATTGCATCGATGCTCTCAATAAGCACTTGTCCAAATATTACCCTTGATTAAACCGTTGCCAATGCTTGGTCTTGGTATTGAACTCTACGATTACGATGCATGTCTTGAGGACTGATCGTAGTGTCTTGTTGATTAGTAGAGTTAACACTACGATCTGAAGAGTGTTTCTTGAATCTTCACTAAAGAACACCTCTTCTTTGTATTATGCGGTGCTTGATACTTACATTTTCTTCATTTGTTCTCGGAATCTTGATGGCCTAATTCCTTGCTCTGGTCCCTTACGAATATCAAGACACTTGATTTGTGGCGCATCCGACTAACTTTTCTCTGGTGATCTTCCGCTCACTTATCATCAATGAGCTGACCCTGCACTTAATCACTTTAGCCTTGCTCTTCAGAAGCTGACCAGTATCTCGGTTCATCTTCCATCAATTCCTTCTTTTTTTGGCAAACACTACGATCTTGGTTACTTCCAAGATCGTTGTCTTCTTTACACTTGATAGCTCTTCTTTGCTGGTGACTTTCCTTAGTCGACCACTGAAGTCTTCTTTGGTTCTCCTTGTGGAAGACTTCATCATGAATGGCCTTACACCTCAATCTTAATTACGATTAGGTTTGTCTTTGAGATCTTACTGTTAGCTTTGCATGCCATTCGTTGAGTGCTCTACGGTTCCCTTTACGTGGATTGCATCTTTCTGATTGCCAACCGGAGGTTTCGTACCTTTGGATATTCTGGGAGTGCTCATTTTTTGAGAACCGTATTTACTCTACGATTTTGACTTAGCAATTGTGAGAACTTTTGTTGGAGTCGTAGTTCTGCACTCTACGATTTAGATTTGGCTGTGCAGACACTACGATCCTGAGATCAGATCTTGACACTCTACGATTTCTGCCTTGTGCTTGTTGTCTTCATCTGATCTTGCCCGACTACAATCTCTGCATTCATTCAGTGGACTCTACGATCTCAGAGTGTAGCCTACTATCCTTGTCTTGGCTTTGGCATCGCTAGACTCTACGACTCTGAGTGTTGTCTACGTTTCATACTTGGCTTCGGCAGATGGTCGTTCGGCTTGCAGACAGGTTGTCTCTATGATTCTGAACATGACTTCATCAAAGACATTTCACGATCCAGGAAGCTCTTCTCGATACACTCTGATCCTTCTTCGTTTCCCCGGCATTCTCGAACTCCAGATCTACTATCTTGTATACTCCTATTACGCCTCGATAGCTCCCGAGTTAACCTTGACTCACCGGCGAGACTCGACTTACAGTGCGGTGCTCGGCGAGTCAGACTAGCCTATCTATTACATCATCGATCAACCTAACAAGCTTGATCTTTCTATATTTATAGTCCTTGTACATCATTTCTTTTAAGGACTTTACAAAGTTTTTTTGCTCATGTAGGATCAACCTAACATATTTGATCAATTCATTCTAAGTCCTTGTACATATATTTCTATTATCTATCAAAGGACTTTCTGACTTTTCTTAATGCAAGCATACTTGCATATTATTCATTCATATACATATATATCATAATCAAATCATATATAAATAGGAATAGCATTCACATGCTTATTCTAACATATTCTTCGAGACCTATTTCTAGAGAGTTGAAGAAAGTCGGTTAGAGGTTCAATTTTGGGCCCAGGCGAGGAGCGATAGCGGTATCTTAGTATCTTGCAAAATTCAGCGAATTGGTGAGTTTTGCCGCCATATCATGTCGGCCTGAAAGCGGCGTAAGCGAAGAGATTTGAACAAGGACTAAAAGCCACAGCTATCAATAGGGTTTCCTGTTTGATTGAAAGACGTTTGCGGTGATGATGGAGAAGGCAGTACTTGCTGAAGGTGGAGGCGAGGCAGTGACAAAATTCAATCAAGAACAGAAGAAGAAGAAGAATGAGAATGAGATTAAGAATGGAGTTGGTGGTGGTGGAAACAACAACAACAACAACAACAGTTTGAAGAGGAAGTGGAATGGGAACATGGGTGCTGGAAACCAGCAAGTTAACCAGCCAAAAAAAAAGTTTGAAGCATGTGCGACATGTGGGAAATTTCACAAGGGTGCGTGCTTGATGGGGAAACGATTATGCTTCAATTGTGGCCAGGAGGGTCACATCGCCCCAAATTGCACTCAACCAAAGAAGAATGTGTGCTTCACGTGCGGATCCAAGGATCACTTTGCTCGTGAATGCCCTAAGAAGAAGGATGGAGTGACAACCAGAAGCAATGGAGGTAACAATGGAGGTACATGGGCCATTGCAGGACCTGCAGCATCAAACAAACCCATAGCCAGAACCTTCAACATGACTGTGTAGGATGCTGTGCAATTAAAAGATGTAGTGTCAGGTATTATCCAAATCAATAAAATAAATGCTTACGTATTATTTGATTCGGGTGCTACTTGCTCGTTTATATCTGATGAATTTGCTAAGAGGTTAGAATTGCCTAGTGAAGAACTGAATTTTCCTTTGAACATAGAAATTGCGAATAAGAAAGTAATCCCTGTTAGATTCGTATACAAGAACTGTAGGGTGAACATTAAGGAAAATATCTTTATGGTAGATTTGATTCCGATTAGACTTGGAGAGTTTGATGTTATTTTGGGAATGGATTGGCTGTTCAAGTATGGAGCGGTAATTGATTACCAAAAGAAGTGTGTAAACCTTATGACTCAAAATCGAAAGGTAGTATTCTATGGTAGCAAAGTCGCTTTAGACAAATGAAATGTCGCGATTATCTGAGACCATGAAATTGTTGAGTCAATACGTGTGGGCTATTTAGCTTACATAGTCGATACTTAGAAGAAAAATGTAAAGCTGGAAGAAATACCCGTTAGTGAGGGAATTCGGGGCGTGTTTCTAGAGGATTTGCCGGGACTTTAGCTGATAGAAATTGAGTTCGTGATCGACTTGGCCCCGGAACAACACCAATATCGAAGGCCCGTCTGAGAATGGCTCCGATGAGAGATGAAAGGCGATGGTGCAATTGCAAAACTACTAGACAAGAAGTATATTCAACCAAAGCGTATCGCGTAGTGGGGAAGCCTTGGTATTATTCTTGAAAAAGAAGGATGGGTCAATGCGACTTTGCATTGATTATAGGGAATTGAACAAAGTCACTATTAAAAATAGATACCCGTTGCCAAGAATAGATGACTTGTTTGATCAGTTGAAGGGTGCTAAATATTTCTCTAAAATAGATTTGAGAAGTGGGTATCACCAATTAAAGGTAAGGAAGGAGGATATACCGAGAACAACATTCAGAACTCGGTATGGACATTACGAGTTTTTGGTGATGTCTTTTGGTTTAACCAATGCCCCTGCTGCATTCATGGATTTGATGAACAGGGTGTTTAAACCATTCTTAGACAAGTTTGTAGTGGTATTTATCGACGACATTCTAGTGTATTCCAAAACTCAAGAAGAACACGTGGAACACTTACGTTTGACATTGGAAACACTGAGAACGGAAAAGCTGTACGCGAAATTCTCTAAGTACGAATTTTGTCTAGATCGTGTACAATTTCTTGGGCATGTGATTGACAAGGATGAGATTTCAGTGGATCCATCAAAAGTGGAAGCTGTAATCAATTGGGAACAACCAAGAACACCGTCAGAAGTGAGGAATTTCTTAGGACTGGCCGATTATTATAGACAATTCATTCAAGACTTTTCCAAGATAGCCACTCCGCTAACAAACTTGACAAGGAAGGCTATAAAATTTGTTTGCACGGAAAAGTGTGAAGAAAGTTTTCAAGATTTGAAGAAAAAGCTAAGTATGGCACCTGTGTTGGCATTACCGGATAATCTGAGAAACTTTGTGGTGTATAGTGATGCCTCACACTGAAAAGGATTGGGTCGTGTTCTTATGCAAAGCGGCAAAGTTATTGCCTATGCATCAAGACAACTGAAGGATTATGAGAAAGGTTATCCGACTCATGATTTGGTCAAGACAACTGAAGGATTATGAGAAAGGTTATCCGACTCATGATTTGGAATTAGGCTGCGAGAGTATTTGCTCTTAAGATATGGAACACTTATCGTATGGAGAGAAATGTGAGATCTACATGGACCACAAAAGTCAGAAGTATATTTTCACTCGGAAGGATCCGAACATCGTCGGAGAATGTGGATGGAATTGATAAAAGATTATGATTGTGAGATCTTTTATCATCCGAGCAAAATGAATATGGTTTGCGGATGCTTTAAGCGAGGAAAGGTCGAGAAAAGTTGATCTTTGATAACAACCCGGGAGGAGCTCATTTCAAAGAATGACAAAAGCGGAGTTGGAAATCAAATTTCCAAAAGAATCAAGCGAACAACTATTCGGATAGAAGTGGTCCAACTTTAGTGGACAAAGTGAAGGATGCTCAACTATAAGATGAAGAGTGTGGGAAAATCAAAGAGAATCGATTGAGGTAGTGATGTAAAATACAAAATCGTCTAGAAGGACTACTACGGTTCGAGGGAAGAATCAGGTTCGATAATGCGGATATTAGAGAAGAAATCTTAAGCTGAAGCACCTGACTCAAGATATTCAATTCATCCGAGAAGTACGAAGATGTATCAAGATTTGCTTGCGAGCATTTTGGTGGCCAAATATGAAAAGGGACGTTGCAGAATGCGTAGTAAAATGTTTGACGTGTCAAAAAGTCAAGGCTGAACACCAAAGACCCAAAGGATTACTTCAACCATTGGAAATACCGAAATGGAAGTGGGAACACATCACGATGGATTTTGTGGTGGGTCTTCCAACTACTCGAGAGAGGATGCGATGCGATTTGGGTTATAGTGGATGGGTAGCGAAATCGGCCTTACTTTTACCAATAAAGATTAGATTCAATCTTGATCGGTTGGCAAGATTATGCGTTAAAGAGATCGTTTTGAGGCGCGGAGTGCCGATTATCAATATGTCGATAGAGATCCGCGATTTCGTCCCCCGAAGATTGGGAGAATCGAGGTAGGAGTGGCGCCCCAAATTCTAACCTCATTCGGTGCTCACGATCTATCATCATCATAAGCATTCTATAACTATTACGAAATAATAAACATACATTGTTCATTATAATAAAGTCTCATAACATGGTCCCAAGGTCTCCATAACCTTAACTTTAAATACACCATTCATAATACAAAAGTTTACTTAAGAAATTCCATCGGATAATAATTAAATTGACATTCATTCTAAACTACTCTTGGATCTTGCCCTTGCCCTTGTCCTTTCGTGTTGGATCCTTGGGCTTAAGCTGAAATAGATGTCATGATATAGCAAGAGTAAGCAACTAATTTTCTTCACAAGTTTATATACTGAGGAGATATATCATGACTTAGAAAGAAATATTGCGTTCAATGTTCAACAATAGTATAAGATTGTGAAGGAACATGAATTAATAATCAACAATTGAATATTCGATAATTGAATAACATGGTGAGTGGTTTTGAATAACCATGAACATTTGCGAGAGTGCTCAATTGATTTAAAGCTGGACCTCTTAATAAGTTTTGGTATTCAAGGGGATCGACCTTTCATACCTCGTGATTTATGCATAAACACTTAATAATCAAAGCATTGATATCATGCCTTAATCAAATTCGTCCTTTTCTTGAGTTAAGAGTTCTTATCATATCAATTTAATAAAACAACTATTTAAAACACATTTGATTTAACAAATTTAGACATGCTTGATCTAGGCGATACAATTAGCATAGATCTATTTCATAAACAGTTCATAAATGAAGAACTTTAATTTAATTCACGATTCGATAGCGATAGAAGCGGAATTCAATTGCACAAAGTCGCAATTTCAATAATCAATATAGGCGTGAATAATCATCAATAATTATTCACTAACATGCTTTGAAAATAATAACTTTCGAGTTTGAGTTAGGAAACTTGCCTAAATCATGTAGATTACGGCTACACAATTAATTTATATCCTTTATGCGGTTATATTATCTTCCTTTGAGAGACCTATAGTTAATCTTTCAATTAGTTATAGTATAACATTAGATTATGTAATCACATAGATATTATACATTACATTTAGTTCTTATAAACATTATCACTGAGATAGCATTAATTAATGACTACCTTTAATTCACCATTAATTAATATTTAACCTTTAATTTCACTAATAATATTATTAAACTAATATTATTAACATCTTAGTAATATTTAATACCTTACTTATTATTAATCCTCTTAATAATATTTTAATCATACATTAATATTATTACCTTAATAATATAATAATGCTTTAACATCATTAATAAATTAATATTATTAATCATTTAATAATATTTTATTCCTTAATAATATTTTATTAATGTTATTACATTTAATAACATTTTATTTAATCTCGAATATTATTATTTTAATAATATTTTAATCATTTAATAATAATACTTTAATCTAATATTATTAATCTTTTAATAATATTTTAATCTAATTAATATCTTAATCTAATATTATTAATTATTTAATAATATTTTAATAAAATTTTAATCTTAATATTTTTATTTACTTAATAATATCATCTTCTAATATTATTAATATTATAATAATATTTCAATGACTTATTAAATTATTAAACAATTTATTCTAATTGTTCATCCTTTATTAACCTCTTATTTAATATCCATAAAAGGTCATAAATAATATTTATCATTGTAAATTACCAAAATGCCCTAAGATAGTCATGATATTACATATTATGAGTATTCAAGCACAAAAATCACATTTTCTCATTAAAGACATCATTTAACTATTTATTTTCTTTTATTCATAACTTAATCATTTTTAGGAAAATAGCAAACTGATTCCAAAAATTTCCATCTTACGGATTTTGACAGCATATGAACCAAAAATGATCCCCAAAATTTTTGGAATTTTAAAAAATGATTTACTATTTTTAAAGTGTCTAAAACACTCGGATCTTGCCCCATTTTTCATAAATTGAGTTTTGCTCAGAAAAATCTGAAATTTTCAGGGTATGCTCTCTTAACATATATGAAGCTCTTGTAAAATTTTGGAATTTTCGGTGTATACATGATGAGATATTTGAAGGTTAATATTTGAGTCCTTTACGGAAATAGTCATTACGCACAATATATAACTTTCAAAAGCGTGTCAGTTCTTTTCCTGCATGTACATAACTTCTCAAAAGGTACCTCTGTGATTTTTCCCAGATTTTTAAAAGACATTTAGCTGGCCGAAATAGTCCCAAGAAAAATGGGATCGATGGCTATTTTAGGGTTTGAACCCTTAACAAACAAAGTGGACTGTTTTGGGAAAAATAGTCCCAAAGGTTTCAAAACTTGCTAGATTTGTGTTCTACCACTTGAGTTTACTACATAACTCATGTATCTAGCACCCCCCCTCCGACGGATCATAATTCCAAGTTGTAAAACTTGAGTTACACAAGATTTAGTGGAAGAAAAACAAGAGTTTTCACCCTTGGAGAACATATGCTCATTTTCTTCTTCTAAGTCTTTGATCTAACACTCAAGATACTTAATTCCCTACATGATGATATGTAGAACTAAGGTACATTGATTATTAGACCATAACCCCCACATATGATGAGGTAAAAACTGAAAATAAAAGAAGAATAAGTAAAGATAAGGATGAGAACTTCACCTAGTTTTGGTTGCTACCTTTCTTGATCTACCAAAGTAAGTAATAAACTTAGGAGGCATGAACAAACTAGAACTCCTCTCTCTCTCTCTCTCAATAGCTGAAACTCTCTCTCTTTTCTTTCTCTTTGGTTTTCCTTTTGGCAAGCTTAGAAGGAATGAAGAGAAGGAATGAAGAGAAGAAATGAACTAAAAATGAAATAAAAGGATACTTGAAAAAAGTATAGATACACTTAGTGTATCTAGCTATTACCCCCATATCTATTCTTTTGTCCATTGGGTAAAAGCTTTGCATTATTACTTCAATTAGTCTAGACATGATTAAGGGTGCTTAATGGAGTGGCAACCAATGGGAGCTTGACAACATTGTCCTTGTGTGATAATAATTACTACTAATGGACAATAATTTCAATTAGTCACTTGGGTGGCCCTAATATGGTTGATCCTCTAGCCCATAATATCCTCCATTTAGCTTTTATTTTAAATGCCCAATTTTGATTAATCAAATGTCTACAATACCCCTAATCAAGTGGGCTAAGTATTGGATTGTATTTTATTTCCTTTGAGCTTCTCCTTTAATTTTTTTGGGCTAGGTAATAAACATAGTCTAGAAATTTTAATATATGATACCCAATTTAATTATTTAGGGTTTCCATTTCCAATCATATGAAATTTAATTACTTATACATGTGACTTTAGCTCATAACTTAGTTAGGTTTACTAGAATTAGGTTTAAAATTATTAGTCACTTGAAATAATAAGATTATCCACTTAAGTTAGTATACATATTAAATACCAACCTTTCATTATTACCATAACCCTTAGGTTATTTAATAGTCTTACCTAATGTATAATTAGGTTACGAAGCTTTCATTTTAAATAAAATCTATAAATGTATGTATCCATAACTATAGTATATATGTTAATTGACCCATGCACCACTTCACATGTGTTGTCACATATTAAATCCTTATATAACACAAATTTTTTATATAAAAAAAAATCAATAATGTACATACATATATAGTGACTTAAAATTCACGGTTATTACATCATCCCCCCTTATAAAATTTAGTCCCGGAATTACATATAAGAGTTACTCAAAAAAGGTGTGGATAATTTCCTCTCATCCTTTCTTGAGTTCCCACGTAGCTTCTTGAGCATTGTGGTTTCTCCAAAGAACTTTTATAGAATGTATAACCTTATTTCACAATTTACATTTCCTTTCTATCTAAAATTTTGATAGAAATTTCCTCGTCGACAAATCCTTTTCGACTGAATTGGGCTCGTCACGATATCACGTGCTTGTATGTCGGGCTTATATGGTATATAGCGACGACATGAAACACATTATGAATATGTTCCGATTAGGGAGGTAGAGAGCTACCTCGTACGCCACTTCACTATCTTCTTCAAGATCTCGAAAGGTGTAATAAATCTCGGACTTAGTTTACCTTTCTTTCCAAACCTTATCTTCCCTTTCGGGGAGATACTTTCAAAAATGCATAGCTTCCCACCTCAAAATCTCTCTTACGGCGATGTAAATCTGCATACTTTTTACAGCGATCTTGAGAATGCTACCGGTTGAGGCTCTTATCACCTTGATGGTCTCTACGATCTGCTTTGCACGATTCTGGTCCCCAACGATCGGCGTTCACCCACTTCATCCCGGAATAAGGCGTTCTATATTTCCTTCCATACGATTGCTTCGTGCGGCGGCATTCCAATCTTTGGCGTGATAGCTATTGTTGTATCACGAACTCTACCAATGGAAGATGATCCTCCGGCTACCCTTGAAGTCCATCACACAAGCTCGAGCATGTCTTCAAGTGTTTGAATCGTTCTCTCGCTTTGCCCATCGATTCTGCGGATGATATCGCGGTGCTCATCCGTAGTTGCGTCCCCATTCTTTCTTGAAGACTCTTCCGGAAGTTTGGCGTGAATCGCGGATCCCTATCCGACACAATAGAATCTTGGTGCGCCATGTCTCGAGATAATTTCCTTGATATATAATTTGGCTATTTGGTCCGGACTATACGATCTTGATCGGCAAAAGTGAGCCAACTTAAGTAAGGCGATCTATAATCACCCATATGGCGTCGTGCCCTTTTTGCGTTCTTTGGAAGTCCCACCACAAAATCCATCGTGATGTGCTCCCATTTCCACTCTGGAATCTCTAAAAATTTGTAGTAATCCACTCGGTCGTTGATGCTACGCCTTGACCCTCGACAAGTTAGACATCTGTTGGCGCGTTCGCAACCTCTCTCTTCATGTTTGGCCACCAAAAGTGTTGGCGTAAGTCTTGATACATCTTTGTGCTTCACGGGTGTATCGAGTACCTCGTCTTGTAAACTTCTTGCGAGAATCTCTTCTCTTAGTTACGGTACTAGCGGTACCCAAATTAAATCCTTCAAATCTTAGCGATTCGGTGCCATCAATCTTGTATTTCAATTCATCCCCCCATTGCTTAAGCTTCTTGATGTTGTCATGATCCTCGTCCTTCTCTTGAGCCCCTTTAACCTTATCTAGTAAAGTTGGGCTCGTTGCCCTTATAAATAATTTCTCGTTGGTCTCTATCGGATACTTAACCTCTAAGTCAAGTCGTTGAAATCTTTCACCAATTCCTCTTGAATGGTCGACTTTGATAATTTCTCTCGTCTTTTACGCTCGGGGCATACGCCACTACATTTGCTTTGCACGGATGAGTGCAGAATCTCACAATCATAATCCTTGATCAATTCTAGCCATGTGTATTGCCTCATATTTAGCTCTTTACTGCGTGAAGATATACTTGGACTCTTGTGATCGTATATATCTCACACTTCTCACCATACAAATAGTGCCTCCAAATCTTCAAGGCAAAAACTCTGCTTTGCTAATTCCGGTCATGAGTTGGGTAACCCTTCTCATAATCCTTGGTGGCGTGAAGCGTCTGTAATGACCTTGCCATGTTGCATCGATTACACTGACCAAGACCCTTGTGTGATGCATCACTTTATACACTACAAATCCTCCCGTGTTATGCGGTAAGGCCAACACGGGTGCTTGATTGAGCCTC
The DNA here is from genome assembly GCA_020205605.1 of Panax ginseng. NCBI lineage: Eukaryota > Viridiplantae > Streptophyta > Magnoliopsida > Apiales > Araliaceae > Panax > Panax ginseng. Next base: position 84,075,643 of record CM035142.1, on the reverse strand, counting down.
TTCTTCAATTCCATGAAACTCTCTTCACATTTCTCGAGTCAAACAAACTTTCTTTGTCTTTCTAGTAAGGTTGGTCATGGCGATGCTATCTTTGAAAAATCTTGGATGAATCTTGATAGTATCCTGCTAATCCCAAGAAACTCCTAATTTATGTCGGCGTCTTTGTTTGTTCCCGAGTTGATAGCCGCTTCTACTTTTCTTTGGATCTCTACCGAAACACCATCCTTGTCGATAACGTGACCCAAAAAGCTTGCACTCTCGCAACTAAAACTCACACTTGGAGAACTTTGCATACAACTTCTCCCTCCTTAACATCTCAACACTTTCCTTAGATGTTGGGCGTGATCTTCCTCATCTCTGAATATACGAATGTCATCGATGAACACGACAACAAACTTATCCAAATCTTTGCTTAAACACTTTGTTCATCAAATCCATGAATATTCTTTGGCGCATTCGTTAACCCAAAAGACATTACGAAACTCAAAGTGTCCATACAGGAGTTACGAATTAAAATCTTTGGAACATCCTCTGTCTCACCTTTAGTTGGTGATATAAGGGATCCTCAAGTCGATTTTTGAAAAGTATTTTTGCCCCCTTGTTGATCAAACAAATCGTCGATCACGGGCAGCGGGTACTTGTTCTTAATAGTGACCTTGTTCAACTCCGGTAGTCGATATAAAGCCTTAATGACCCATCCTTCTTCTTTACGAATAAAATTTGGTGCTCCCCCACGGTGATACGCTTGGTTGAATGTATCCCTTATCTAACAACTCTTGCGGTTGAACCATCAGTTCCTTCATTTTCTAGGAGCCATACGATCTGGCGCTTTGGATACCGGTGATGTCCTGGTGCCAAATCGATAACAAACTCTATCTCTCTGTCGGTGGCAATCCGGAATCTCATCTGGGAAAACATCAGCGAATTCCCTTACAATAGGTATCGACCCAGTTCACCCTCGACTCTGCGGGTATCACAGCGTGAGCCAAATAACCTATACAACCCTTCTTAAGCAATTTCCTTGCTTGCATCATCGTCGAAACAACAAGATTGTCTTGGCGATTTCTACCATAAAATACCACCTTTGACTTATTGAGTCTTTGGGTATGCGCACTTTTCTTACGATCGATGGCCAGCTCCATGACTTGATAACCAATCCATCCCGAGGATTACATCAAACTCTCCAAGGCGAATTGGTATCAAATCCACGTTAAGCTTAAACCCTCTTACATTAACTGGCAGTTCCTATGAATGTAGTCTATAGGGATAATTTCTTTGTTTGCTACTTCTACATTCATTGGGTGTTCTAATAGTTCGTGAGAGTAAACTTAATCTTTGAGCAAATTCATCGAGATCTGAAAGAACATGAAGCTCCCGAATAGAATAACACATAGGCATTTATATCGTTGATCGAAATTATACGACACCACCTCCTAGATGCCACGACATCTTGCCTTTGTCATATTGAATGTCGTCTTTTGTCGGCTTGTTTGGTTAATTGGTCCTCCTTTGGTTGTCTTAGTGTTATTTCCCCTGTTGCCATTTCGCCATCCGTGCTTTTTTCTTGGGCAATCCTTGATCCGATGTCCCACTTCACCATAGTTAAAGCAACCTCCTTTCTTCACCTTAGGATAATTGGGTGAGGTATGCCCTTCTTGTCCACAGGTATAGCATACCGTTTTTCCTTTCAAGCACTCCAAGGTGACCTTTTTCCTGATTTTCACACACTAACTTCTTTTGTTGCACACTTCCTTGCTGAATCTCCAAATTGCTACCCCCACTGCTCCATTTTCGCTTCTTGTGGTTGTTACCGCCACTACTAACATTCTGATTCCCACTTTCTACTTTCTTCTTGTTCTTCTCCCGATTGTACTTTGAGACCGCTTCGCTTCCACCTTCCACTATGAGAGCTTTCTCCAATGAGTTGAGAATGGCGTGATTTACAAAAACATTGACTACCTTCTTGTAAATCCACGGCTTTAGCCCATTTTCGAACCTTCTTGCTTTCCTCACCTCCGTATCCACCTGATGTGAAGCGAATCTGGCTAATTCATTGAACTTTGTAGCGTACTCTGATACTGACATATTTTCCTATTTCAATTCCAAGAACTTGATCTCCATCCTCGCTTGTGTACTCTCAGGGAAGTAGTTCTCGAAGAACAACTTCTTGAATGCTTCCCAAGTCACAATTCCAGCCCCGACTTTGTCCTGTTTGGCCTCCCACCAATAATTAGCCTCACCCTTCATTAAGTAGGTAGCAAAAATTTTCTTCTGCTACTCTAGGAATAACGAAGGCCTTCTCAATCTCCTTTACCCACGTCTGGGCTTCTATCGGGTCTGCTGTTCCTCTAAACTTTGGTGGTCCTACTGCCTTGAAGTCCTTAAAGTTGACTAGTTGGTTGCCCGCCTGATTTCCTGCAGGTTGAGCTTGATTCCTCATGGCTTCAGCCATCATGTTGATAAAATCTTGCATTGGGTTTTGTTGAGCTCTCATTTGCATTATTAAGCCCGAATCTTGATCTCTTGGTTCCTTAGTCACGTATGGGCGGCATTATCTAGTGAAACAAAATTCTTAACACGTTACTCGGGTTTATTATCATATGAAAACTTAGCATGTAACTTTATTGTATTCAAACAATCGGATGATCATTATGTGAGAGTTTTAAGTTACCAAGATTTGGAAGTCTTTCTCCTTGATTAGTGGGTTAAGTTTTTTTAAAAAAAATAATTTCCAATTAGATCTCTTTGGATTCACATAACATAATAATCTTGCATTTATATTCATATACCGATCTTGGTGACTTACATGATTAATACGGTATATTTTATAAATGCTACTATCCCATTTAAACACAAAAGATGGGATTAACTCATAATGATACCTCCCTACAAACACAAATAGGGATCTTTACTAACTACCCACTACACTCACACTTCTTTGAGGTTTACATCATCATAAAACCTTATTACACAAAAAGGGTACTAATGCATCTATCTACAATTTGGGTCATAACATAATCATCCTTTGGTGGCCTATTTGGTCACACCTGCTGAGGCTCACAGGGAAGAAACTACTTCATAACTCTCGTCGAGCGGATCGACTAGACTCTCTCTATCTCAAAGTGGGCCCTCTAGCCCCCACTGCGGCAGCCCTCATCTACTTTGCGTCTAGCGCTTGATCCTAAAGTCTCTACCCTGACCTTCATGGCCTGCAGTGCAATCTTTAATTGGTCCACCCGCTTGGCCGACTCATGAAATGCCTCCTCCACCCGTATCTTATCGGCAATCTCTCGTCAATTCGACTTCGACCGCATCTCCAGATGCTCTATGCTCAGCTCTCCAGACTTTGCCTTTTCATGATCTAGCTGTACCCTCAACATCGCAACTTGCAACTGGGACTCATCCAATTTTCCCTTTTGTTTGACCACCTCCATCTGGGCTTGAAAAGTCGCATCCTTGTATTGACCTTCGGTGAATTGGAGGGTGTGGTTTTCTACCTCTAATTCCCCCACTCTGCCTTCTAGTTGACTGATCCTCCTCAACAAGTCCCCTACCGGAGGACCATGAGGGACATCTTCGGTGACCTCATGCTTAATGGGCTCCTGTTCAACTGAGTGACTACTACACTGGCGCTCGTCGGACATCCTCAAACACCATAAATAAAATCAACATCAGTACCACAATAAAATATATTCATTGATAAAATGAAATAATATTTTATTAAGTACCACACAAACTCGATGAATTTCCACAATCCATCTCCTAACATACTCTATACGAGTTTCTACTAAGGTTATAACCTAGGTTTCGCATTCTAATGTTTATAACCTCTGACTTTGATACCAACTTTGTGGCGCCCCAAATCCGGGTTCTCTAACCTTAGATTCAGTGCTCACGATCTATCATCATCATAAGCATTCTATAACTACTATGAAATAATAAACATACATTGTTCATTATAATAAAGTCTCATAAACTGGTCCCAAGGTCTCCATAACCTTAACTTTAAATACACCATTCATAATACAAACAGTTTACTTAAGAAATTCCATCAGATACTAGTTAAATTGACATTCATTCTAAACTACTCCTGGATCTTGCCTTTGCCCTTGTTCTTCGTGTTGGATCCTTCGGGCTTAACTGAAATATATGTCATGATATAGAAAGAGTAAGCAACTAATTTTCTTCGCAAGTTTATATACAAGGGAGATATATCATGACTTAGAAAGAAATATTGCGTTCAATGTTCAACAATAGTATAAGATTGTGAAGGAACATGAATTAATAATCAACAATTGAATATTCGATAATTGAATAACATGAACTGAGTGGTTTTGAATAACCATGAAAATTTGCCAAGGTGCTCAGTGATTTAAACTGGACGTCTTAATAAGTTTTGGTATTCAAGGGGATCAGCCTTTCATACCTCGTGATTTATGCATAAACACTTAATAATCCAGCATTGATATCATGCCTTAATCCAGCATTATTTAATCTCGAATATTATTATTTAATAATATTTTAACCATTTAATAATAATACTTTAATCTAATATTATTAATCTTTTAATAATATTTTAATCTAATATTATTAATTATTTAATAATATTTTAACGAAATTTTAATCTTAATATTTTTATTTACATAATAATATCATCTCCTAATATTATTAATATTATAATAATATTTCAATGACTTATTAAATTATTAAACAATTTATTCTAATTGTTCATCCTTTATTAACCTCTTATTTAATATCCATAAAAGGTCATAAATAATATTTATCATTGTAAATTACCAAAATGCCCTAAGATAGTCATGATATTCCATATTATGAGTATTCAAGCACAAAAATCACATTTTTCTCATTAAAGACATCATTTAACTATTTATTTTCTTTTATTCATAACTTAATCATTTTTAGGAAAAATAGCAAACTGATTCCAAAAATTTCCATCTTCTGGATTTTGACAGCATATGAACCAAAAATGATCCCCAAAACTTTCTGGAATTTTAGAAAATGATTTACTATTTTTAAAGTGTCTAAAACACTCGGATATTGCCCCATTTTTCATAAATTGAGTTTTGATCAGAAAAATCTGAAATTTTCAGGGTATGCTCTCTTAACATATATGAAGCTACTGTAACAATTTCGAGATTTTCCAGTGTATACACAGTGAGACATTCGAAGGTTAATATTTTGGAGTCCTTTACGGAAATAGTCATTATGCACAATATATAATTCGAAACGTGTCCGTTCTTTTTCCTACATGTACATAACTTCTCAAGGTACCTCTGTGATTTTTTCCAGATTTTTAAAAGACATTTAACTGACCAAAACAGTCCCAAGAAAAACAGTATCAATAATTATTTTAGGGTTTGAACCCTTAACAAACAAAGTGGATTGTTTTGGGAAAAATAGTCCCAAAGGTTTCAAAACTTGCTAGATTTGTGTTCTACCACTTGAGTTTATTACATAACTCATGTATCTAGCACTCCCCTCCGACGGATCACAATTCCAAGTTGTAAAACTTGAGTTACACAAGATTTAGTGGAAGAAAAACAAGAGTTTTCACCCTTGGAGAACATATGCTCAATTTCTTCTTCTAAGTCTTTGATCTAACACTCAAGATACTTAATTCCCAACATGATGATATGTAGAACTAAGGTACATTGATTATTAGACTATAACCCCCACATATGATGAGGTAAAAACTGAAAATAAAAGAAGAATAAGTAAAGATAAGGATGAGAACTTCACCTAGTTTTGGTTGCTACCTTTCTTGATCTACCAAAGTAAGTAATAAACTTAGGAGGCATGAACAAACTAGCACTCCTCTCTCTCTCTCTCAATAGCTGAACCTCTCTCTTTTCTTTCTCTTTGGTTTTCTTTTTGGCGGGGCTTAGAAGGAATGAAAGAAGAAATGAACTAAAATGAAATAAAAGGATACTTGCAAAAAGTATAGATACACTTAGTGTATCTAGCTATTACCCCCATATCTATTCTTTTGTCCATTGGGTAAAAGCTTTGCATTATTACTTCAATTAGTCTAGACATGATTAAGGATGCTTTTGCATTATTACTTCAATTAGTCTAGACATGATTAATGGTGCTTTTGCATTATTACTTCAATTAGTCTTGACATGATTAAGGGTGGCCCTATATGGCTGATCTCTAGCCCATAATATCCTCCATTTAGCTTTTATTTTAAATGCCCAATTTTGATTAATCAAATGTCTACAATACCCCTAATCAAGTGAGTTCAGTATTGGATTGTATTTTATTTCCTTTGGGCTTCTCCTTTAATTGTTTTGGGCTAGGTAATAAACATAGTCTAGCAATTTTAATATATGATACCCAATTTAATTATTTAGGGTTTCCATTTCCAATCATATGAAATTTAATTACTTATACATGTGACTTTAGCTCATAACTTAATTAGGTTTAAAATTATTAGTCACTTGAAATAACAACATTATCCACTTAAGTTAGTATACATATTAAATACCAACCTTTCATTATTACCATAACCCTTAGGTTATTTAATAGTCTTACCTAATGTATAATTAGGTTACGAAGCTTTCATTTTTAATGAAATCTATAAATGTATGTCTCCATAACTATAGTATATATGTTAATTGACTCATGCACCACTTCACATGTGTTGTCACATTTAAATCCTTATATAACACAAAGTTTTAAAATATCAATAATGTGCATACATATATAGTGACTTAAAATTCACGGGTATTATAGTAGCTCTACCTCCAGAGTTGAAAAACATTCACAATATTTTTCACATTTCGGTGTTACGACCGTATAAACCCGATTACATGCACGTGATCGAGTATGAACCATTACAGTTTGATAAAGACTTGTCCTATGAAGAGATTCCTATCCAGATAGTTGACAGGAAAGAACAGATGCTCAGGAATAAAGTTATACCTTCTGTGAAGGTGATTTGGAGGAACCACAACACTGAAGAAGCTATGTGGGAACTCGAGGATAAAATGATGAAAGATTACCCTGAGTTATTTGTTTAATCTGTGTCTTCGATTCTGGGGACAGAATCTTTGTAAGTAGGGAAGAATGTAACGAATGTATTGTTTGAGTTGTGATTCTGAGGACAGAATCCTTGTAAGGAGGGAATGATGTAACATTCCAGAATTTTAAATTGTAATATTAAATATTTATTGAATTATATAAGTATTTAATGGATATGTTTATTGCTAAATAATAATTGTTCAATTTGAGTTGATGTGGTTTAGTTAATTATTTGTTAAGTAAATAATTAAGGAGTTAATTAAATTTTTTTTATGAGATTACGTACCAATTTAATTTCATAGTTAAGCTAGAGAGCTTATAATAATTAAATGAATTATAATATTTTAATTAGAATTTGTAATTAAATAAGGTGTTAGTTGGTTAAATAAAATTATAATTATAAAAGAATTTATAGTTATGTGATATTAAATTATGTGTTAAAATAATTTAATAGAGTAGTATTTGAATTGATTAAATTGATTATTTAATTTAATAGAAGTGTGACAAAGAACCTTGCTATAAAGGAGTTATTAAAATAAATTAAAAGAGTTTAATTTAGTTTTAGCCAAACAAGCCTTAATGCATATTAAGTCTTTAATCTAATAGTATTTTATCAAACAAGGTATAAGGATTAATCCATTTGTTTTAATTAGGTTTACCAAATAAGGTGTAAGGGTTAATGAGTTATTTCTAGTTAGCTAGCCAAACAAGCCTTATGGCTTTTGATTTTCAAAATTTTATAACTGATGTCAGTTAAAATCCTATACTTAGTATCTATATTATTATTATTATTATACGTTATATGATAATACGTAAGATAGAGTTAGGAGAAGAAAATATCAGAAGAAGAAAAAGGGAGAGAAGAAGAAAACTAAGAGAGAATTTGAGAGAATCCTAACAGGTTTTGATAAAAGGAATTGGAAGAAAGAAGTGTTGTTGATCAAAGGAGGGAAACCTTCATCATCTAGCATACAAGGTATCATCCAAACCTTTTTTTCTTAAAAATTTTATTATCTTCTTCTTCTTCCAAAAAAAAAAGTTCTCTGTAAAATATTTGTAAAAAGGGGAATTGTTGGTGTATATAGTTTTATGTGATAATTAGTTGTTGTAAAACTGTTTTTCATAAATTATGTATGGTTATAATCAAGTAATTCATATATGTATGTAAATGTGAAGAAAAAATATATTACAGGTGAGTTCATATGAATATATATACATGAATATGGCTTGTTTAAAATCAAATTAAGGTGTGATTAGTTGTTAATATATATATATATATATATATATATATATATATATATATATTGACTATTGATTTTGAAAGTAGATGAATAAACATAAACATGGTAGTTTGAATTAACTGTTTTGATTGAAAAACAAAGTTATAGTGATGATTTTCATTAAAAATGTCAAAAATAGAGTTTTTATCAAAAACAGTGAAATTGGGTGTTGTAAATTTGATGTTTATGTTATTGTATGTGTAGAAACATGTTAGGAGTCTTTACAATATGTTTACATGAAGTCTCTGAATGAATTACATGTTAATTAGCTTGTTAGATTGGAGCTTGTAGGCCAATTTGGCTTTCTGTTCATCTTTATTCTTAGGGTTGGTATTTGAGATTCAGAGTTGTGGCACCAGTAGCCTGACCAAAGAAGATGATTGTTCTCGCGCTTACACAGCCACGGTATCTACACTATGACGCCTAACGTTGGCTCTGAGTCTCAAGGTATGTAGCTTGCCTTACATTATGATGTAAAGCGTGGTAGCCATATGCGAAAGATAGCAGAATGGTCTGACAATTTTATTTATTTACACAAATTTTGAAAATAAATGTTATGTGTTAATAATAGGACTGTAAAATGATGACTTCAGTAATACTAAACTAATAATGAGTGTAAAACTCCAACTTTTTGAATAAAGTTGAATTTTCTATAAATATTATTTTTAAATATTATGGAGTGAAATTGATCTAATGTTATAGTTGTGGGTAATATTTATAAATTTTGCATAGTATGCAAGTTGTTATATTATATTCGATTGGTCGGGGAATATTCGTTTTTGCGGGGAATATTAAAGACAACTGCAAGTATAATCATTGGTGACCCCACAATGTAATTATATTGTCGGATTGAGAAAACGACAAAAATATTTTTATGAAAATAACGACAGAAGTTTTGCCGTTGATACTGTTGAACTACTCGGTAGTAAAGGTACAATAATACGCGTGGTTGCATAGTAGCACACAGTATTGATTATTAATGCTTACGTGAGAAGTCATTCAGTTTTGTTCAATTATTACTATAGTAATTGTTGCATAGTATCTCACGTTATTTGATTCAATTATTGTCGATATTTATTATATTGTTAAAATCAATAATTGAGATGACAAAATTATTAATATTATTATTTGCAATATTAACGATGTCTAGAAGTTCTGTCAAGGAGAGGTTTGGTCACCTAATTGCGCGCTAATAGGGATAAATCCTTATTGGAAAGCCCCCTCTTTCACAGGAGCGACACAGTCGATTAATATTGTGAATTGTAATAAAGATGATAAATGTTGTTAAAATTATTAAGGTGATTTTTATGAAGTTTGCTTATTTTATGGATTCCTATTTACCCATTTTTCAAAATAATCCGTAGAAAATTATTTAAAGGTGGGGCCCACATGTGGGGCCCATATGTGTTGGAAAAATAATTTTGGAAATGGAAGAGTATACGTATAGAAGTATATGTATGTATTGAGTATATGGTGGGAGAAAGTGATATGTGAAAGTGATAGGTGTGTGATGTGTGTGTGAGTGGAAAATGGTGGAAAAGTGGTAGTGTGATAGTGATGTGTAAGAGTGTAGTGAAATTGATTTTTGGGTGGGTGGGTGGGGGATTGATGTTGGTTATGGGGGAGAAAAATTAAGTGGTGTATATATAATATTGATATATATAAGTTGAAAACATGTGTTTATATATATGTATTATATTTTAATTTTTGTTGTGATTTTATTGGTTAGTTGATTGACTTTATTGTATTAGGTTGAAGAAATAATTACTGAGAAATAATTCGCTCATAAAGCAGTACACTTCCATTCTCCTATAAATAGAAGCTCATTCCTTCATTATTTCTTACGAATTCTTTGAAACTCCCAGAGAGAGAAAATTATGGAGAGAAAGAAGAAAAGATTTACGCTACTTAACTACTCTTATATTCAGGTTCTTTTACGGTAAGAGGGTGTTATTCTTTCTTATTCATGAAGAAGCATTGTTATTTCATTGCTTATTATTCTCATTGGAATAACTTTGTATCTGTGATGACTACCCTATACTTGGTGACATTTTTTATTATTACATTGGAACATCCACATGCATGTGTTTTACACGGACACGGTTCAAATCTTATTATTATTACTGTTGGAACATCACATGCGTGTGTTTTACATCGGACTGTTTAAAATCTTTATTATTACATTGGAACATCTTGTCGGTGCAAATTTTGCCCGACCGAGTTTCATTATTATTATTCTGTTGGAATAACCTGTTTATACGAAGTACCGTATGCATGGTGATTTCTTTTGTTATTCCATTCTTTATTATACTCAGTTGGTTAAAGTTTTGACTTCTATACTCTATGAAATTAGTGGAATTTCCTTGATAATTGCGCTTCATCCAGTATCTTTTCATGAAAATATTCTTCTGAGCATTCTTGAATTTTACTCTACAAAGCAGTATCATATTGACAATTTGGACGTTATTGGTTCTTGGACAAATTAATTCTTGAACTTGTTTTATTGAATTCTTATATCATTATCATCATCCTCATATTTATATTTTTTTTGAAAGTCATCTATGGCTTGTAGTGCATAGATGGTCTTGGTATGATTATGACCAGGGATTATTCAGTGTAATCATGACCGTAATGTTACAAATGATGTGGTAAAAGTCCTCATTGACCCGTAGTGCATTGATGGACAGTTGTTGGCATGATCATGAACATTAATGAATACACAAATATTCTTGGCCCGTAAGTACATGGATAATTGTGGTCGTGATACTAAAGAATATCCTTGGCCGTAGTGCAGGGGTGATTCGACGATGTGGATTATTTATTAAGCTGAGTCTCAGCGATAAAAGTTATGAAAAACCTTTTAAATCATAGAAGATAGTAGATTTTATTCTCTACTTGACTCTTTCTAATGGATTGCTTATTCATTATGATTAAACTTGATGTTTGTTATATTGTATCAGTTTAACACTATTGAAGGCTAACGATAATTTATTCTGCATTATCTTAGTCATACTATTTCTTACTGGGCTAGTTGAGCTCACCCTTTTGCTTTCATTGTTCTCTTCAGGAAATGAGAACGTAGAAGGGATTAGTCGGGGAATAGAGTGATGGTCCCAGATGGTGCATTAGTAGTCCTCACTATTCTGTGAAATAGTGCTATAATAATTGTAATGAGGACTCCTTTTGAGTTTGTATACTCTCTAGTAGACAATATTTGTATTCAAACTCACAGTTTATGTTTTGTCGTATTGTACACGACAGTTGTATTTAAATTCGGTACCATGTATCTGGCGACCCAAGATGGGTGATGTATACCTAATTTTGTGGGTGTCACAATGAGCATGTTATTAAGGGTTAACTAGTATTAACACAATTCGATTATGTGAATCTACATGATGTATATACTTGTTTATATATATAAATGTTGGTAGTGACTAATTATGTCATGATGACATATATACAGGGTTTTGAGATTCAAGTTGTAAGGTGTAGCTTGTGCTCAAGGCAAGTTTTCTAACTCTAATACTTCATTATGCAAGTTTAATTTCGTTGAGTACGTTATTGCTTTTAATTCAATTTCAATTACATAAGTTGCTAACTCTACACTTTCATAGAGCTAGATTGTTTATTATTGAGAAAGCTCTTGTATCTATTTGTTCATGAGGATGCAAGTATTCTAAATCTTATATATTATTATTGAGCAAGTTTCTTTAATATGTAACTTGTTATTTAGCATGCGAGTCGCTATATTTTAATATTCTAATGTTGAACAACTTTATCATTCAAATTAATATTCACTATACATGCTTAGTATCCAATTCTCAATAACCTTGACTTAATATTGTTCGAGCATTTTATGTTATGATTATTCAATGTTTATGCTATTAGATTATTCCTAAAGCATGATACTAATTTATAAATATTGATTTCGTTATGATTATTCCATAGCATACAGTTAGTTCTTTTGTATTCAACTAATCCTTAGTTGATGACTGTTGAATTCTAAATTACCTCATAATGTATCCAAACCAAACCTACTTTGGTGCGGACTTGTATTCTAAATACTGAGATGAACAACTCTTTTATTAGAGGTTTACGCTTAGCGTTGAAATGGTTGTGCACAATACATTGTACGAAGGGTTGATCCCCCTAAGTACGTGGAGTCCTTATAGTCTTATGATTGTTAAAGTTAAAGTTGAAAGATTACTTATAAGCTTTGTGGACATGATTCGTGGTCATTAGACCCTCAATTAGTATGTTTTAGAATGTAATAGAACCTATTATTCAGTTCTATTGAGCCTATTTTGGCAATTGTTGTAATGATGTAAAGTTATTCATTCTTGTTTCCAAGTGAGCTTTGTTTGCTCACTCTTGCATATTTATATACTTATTGCAGCTAAGGTTGAGACGGTAAATGAACCTACAACTAGCAAAGGAAAGGGAAAAATGTACAAGTGATGAAGACTTGTAATTTTATTTTATCGTTATGATAATAGACTTTTTATAATGATGTGATGTAATAATTTTAAATTCCGCATTTGAATGATTGTAATTTAAAGGTTAGATAACCTGGGATATTTTTATTCAAGTTTAATCCTGTATGGACAAGTTTTTATTATTCAATTTTATTATGATTGGGTAGTTAGAAATGAATATTTTGATTAAGTGAACATCAAATCTTGAGGAAATGAAGTACCAGGATTTGGGGGTGTCACAAGTTGGTATCAAAGCTTTAGGTTATGAACCTTAGGTGGGGGAAAAGCCTTAGGAAGTAACCTTTGAAAAGATAGGGGTGATTAACTCTTATCGAGTTTTAAGGAAGAAGTAATAAAACACGTATGTGCTTAAGTGTTTATAAATTATGTGCTCGTGAGTGTCGAGTAGTAATGATTAATAATTAAAGCTTAAAATTTTATTGACAGGATAACTAATGTCAGAGAATCCAGTCAGGCTAGGGAGGATAGACCTCAGTTGCCTGTAGAAGAGGAGCCTCGCGACATTCATGTAGTTTGGGAACAACTACTGCCACGGGTGTCAGCCCCGTTGGTCATAGTAGTTAAAGATGAGGATGATGATGTGGAGACGGACTAGGAGGATCCCGTTGAGTTGCCACAGGAGGATGAGAATGACAAAGACGAGGAGGAGGAGACTCCATTAACCTCGATGGTCGCTCAGTGGTACGATGAAGTCTCACCATCGTAACGTGGAACTTCGAGGATACATTTGAGGAGTTAGGAGATAGTGGTGAACAAGCAACGCAATGACACAAAAAGGCAATGAGATCCGGATCGTGAGGAACCACCGACAAATGCCGAGGAGAAACTAAATGCTGATGAAGGAGAAAAAGAACAATTGATCAAGTGGGTTGACGAAAGAAGAACAAGCTGAGAGAAGAAGCTACTAAGAGGGCAAGAGCTGAAGATGCCTACGAGGAAGCTTTTCAACGAACCAGATTAGCAGCAAGAGACACGCAAGCAAAGAGGATGAAGATGGAAGAGATGGATAAAGTATTTAACACATGCAATTAATTGAGCTCGAAGGCCAAGGTCATGGGATATCCTATTCAGTTCGAGACGCTGCCATCATACGTATTAGATCGCAGAACAATGTTTCGGGTCATGAAGGAAGAACGTAGTAGGGCCAAGCAGTATCTTAGTAGAACATCGTAGTTGTTGCATGATGAATAAAATGTTAAATAAGTTGTAAATCCCAAGTGTTATGCAACCTATGGGATATGACGATGATGTTATCCTAAAACTTTTGTAGTTCAGGGAAGTAATGTAAATAGCAGTGATGCTATTGTCTTATGTTTTCAAAAAGGTTATGAATAAATAAAAGTTGTTACCTTATTCAAAGTGTTATGTGTTATGTGGTTAATTCTTTTTGGAGACAAGTTAAGTAGAAATTACTTAAAAGAATTGAATAAAAATCTAATGAATGTATTTTTAACAGAAAATGCCTCCCAGACATCAACCACCACGACAGAGAACCACTGAAGGAACCAATAATGACAATGTTGATGGTAACCCCGTTCAACAACTAGTGACGCTACTGACAAGAGCGTTGCAAAATCAACCACAGAACTAAGGAACAACGTGTAAGGATTTCAAGGCGGTTGGACCACCTGAATTCCGTGGGTCCATAAATCCAGTCGAAGCACAGACCTGGATTATGGAGATAGAAAAGGTGTTCGATGTCGCTAGGGTAAGGGAAGATCAGAAGACTGCATTCGTAACATTCATGTTGAAAGCAAAAGCTAGTTATTGGTGGTAGGCCAATAAAACCCGGGAAGGACTAGGAGTGATGACCTGGGATAGGACCAGGAGTGATGACCTGGGATAGGTTCAAGGAGTCACAAGGTACTATTAACTAGGATACTATTCACCCGGGGAATTATTCATGACAAAAATTGATTTCTTTTCGGTCCAAATTATTTTTGATATAATATCATTCTTGAATTTTACTCCACAAAGCAGTATCATGTTGGCAATTTGAACATTATTGAATTCTGGATAAATTAAATTATAAATCTTTAAAAATTTATCCTTTGTTTATTTTAATTGAATTCTTATATCATTGTCATCATCCCCGTGCTCATTTTGTGATAAAAGTCATCTGTGGCTTACGTGCATAGATGTACTATTGATTGGTATGATTATGACCAGGAATTATTCGGTATAATCATGACCATAATCTTACAAATGATGTGGTAAAAATCCTCATTGGCCTGTAGTGCATTGATGAACAGTTGTAGGTATGATTATGACCAAGAATTATTCGGTATAATCATGACCATTGATGATTACATGAATATCCTTGGCCCGTAGTGCAGGGATGATTCGATGATTTGGTTTATTTATTAAGCTGAGTCTCAGCGATAAAGTGGATGAAAAACTTTTTAAATCATAGAAGATAGTAGATATCATGCTCTACTTGACTCTTCTAATGAATTGCTTGTTCCGCTGCAGTTGTTAATCTAAAACTTGTTGTCTATTATATTCTATCAGTTGTTATACTGTTGAAGGCTAAGGATAATTTATTCTGCATTATCTTAGTCATAATATTTCTTATTGGGTTAGTTGAGCTCACCCTTTTCTTTCATTGTTCTCTTTAGAAATTGAGAATATAGCTGGGACGAGTCGGGGAATGGAGTGATGGTCAAGGATAAGTGGCTTTAGTAGTCCTCACTATTATGTGAAATAGTGTTAATAATTGTAATGAGGACTTCATTGAGTGTGGATATTGTCTAGAGGACAATATTCGTTTAAAAACTCAGCTATGTTTTGTCGTATTTTTACACGACAATTGTATTAAAGAAGTTTGTATTTGATTTCTGTACCATGTATTTGGCGACTCAAGAAGGGCGATGTATACCTATTTTGGGTGCGTTATAGTTAGTATTAAAGCCATAGAAAAGAGCCCCAAGCCTTTATCTGGTGACTTTCAAGTCTTGGAATGCACCGAAGCCAGATATTCTGTAGGGGACACCGTGAGTAACGGTGGCAAGTTGATAGGTATCATTGTGAGTCACAGTTGGTATCAAAGCTTAGGGATATGATCCCTAGCTGAGATGTGAGACAAGAACTAGGAGGGGAGAGACGGGGAATTCCTTCGCTAGTATGACCTACCTAAGATTATTTGGTATTTAATTGGTCGATCAGAATATAGGGATAATATGTGGCAGGTCAATTAACCCTTGTTTTGTGACAGTGTTTGAAAATGGCATCTGAAACATTTGATATAAGCAATGAAGCACATGAGACTGTTGAGTCACCAACAATCAATACCCAGGATAATGTGCAACAGGAAGACAATAATCCTTAGGTAAACAATAACACCGATCAAAGGATGAATGATGGGATGTTTAGAGGCTTTATGCAATTTATGTAACATCAGGTGAGAGAGACTCCTGTTCAAAATGCAGGTGGAAACATTAGCAACTCTCGGATGGTCACCGCTAAGTAGTTCAAGGAACTGGGACCACCAGAGTTTTTGGGAGAGCCAAAACCACTTAAGGCATAGACGTGGATAAAGTTGATCACCAAGATATTTGATGTCTTGGGATGATCTTAGGAGCAAAAGGTTCCCTTTGCCACCTTTATGTTGCGAGGATAAGCAAATTACTGGTGGGAATCAGTAAAACGTACTAAGCTTGCCACACTGAAGATGTCTTGGGAGAAGTTCCAAGAATTATTCAATGACAAGTACTCTCCCGAAAGTATTCGTCACATGAAGTAGGTGGAATAAATCAAGTTGGAGCAAAACAATATGACCGTGTCGCAATACAAAGCTAAGTTTTCCGAGTTATCCTGGTTTGCGTCCCATTTGGTTGATAATGAGGAGAGAATAACGCGAATTTTTCTGCGAGGTTTGAGACCCGAAATACGTCAATACCTCATTTCTCATAAATTGTGTTTGTATTCAGATGTAGTGAATAGGGCTCAGTTATTGAAGCGCGATAATGAGCCAGCCCAACCAAAAGATAACGAGCAACAACACGATAATAATCGTACCGGTGCCAATGGCCATTGGAACAACGATAACCATCGTGGAGGAAATTATCAGGCAAGAAATGGTAACCACTTCGATGGTAATCATGGTCAAGATAATAGGAAAGGTGAACTAGGTGAGAACAATTTCAAGAAGAGAAGGTTCAACAATGATGGAAAGACAGCAGCACCAGCACCCGTTTTCAAGGAAGGAGAACGACCGCCAGTTAGATGTTACAGATGCGGAAAGGAGGGACACATAAGTCCAAACTATTCACAGCCTTCCAAGGTATGTTTTAGTTGTGGAAAAGATGGTCACATAGCTCAATTTTGTCCTATAGCGAAATCAAATCCAGCTGGGACGGTGGCACCAAAGGCGGATATGGACAAAACAAAAGTCGATTGGTTTCGGGAAGAACATTTTTGTGACTTCTCAAAAGCGAGTAACCGAACAAAGTTATACGAGTTAGTTAATTATAAATTCTTGCAAAGTCTATACCTTATTAGAATCTGGTTCTACCCACTCTTTTATTTCTCCTACTTGTGCTCAACGTTTAAATTTGACTCTAGAGAAATTAGACTATGATTTATCTGTTGAAATTCCGTTGGGAGAAACCTTCATTACATCCACTGTTTATAAGTCTTGTTTGATTCAAATTGGTAACCACACGTTACATGTCGATCTTATCCCTTTGAAAATACTTGCATTTGATGTGATTTTAGGGATTGATTGGTTAACTACTCATCATGCTAAAATTGATTATTTTCGTAAGGTTGTTAGCTTTCATATTCCTAACCAACCTATTATGCGAATTCAAGCAACTAAACCACTAAAGTCAATCATTGTCATATCAAACCATAAAGCAATTCATTTATTGAAAAACGGATGCCAAGCTTTCTTAGCCCATGTCACTGATTTAAACCAAAAATACGTCAGATTTGAATGATATTTCTATTGTTAATAAATTTCCTGACGTATTCCCTGAAAAACTTCCTGGCCTACCCCAGAGCGTGAAATCGAATTTTGTATTGATTCCAGTACAAAACCCATTTCTAAAACCCTTAAATATTTCTTCACCCAAAACGAACATAACATGCGCCGAAGACGTTGGCTCGAGCTGTTGAAGATTACGATAATACGATTCAATACCATCCTAGAAAAGCAAACGTGGTAGCTGACACATTGAGTAGAAGATCGTATGCGTTTATGAGTGCGATATTGTTAACACAAAGACCCATTTCATATGACTTACACATGATAAAGATAGAGTTAAAGACTCTAAGGACCCACGTGATGATATACCAGTAGAATCGACTTTAATCGATAAAGTTAAAACCGCTCAAGCTACACACCCGGAGCAGATGAATGTGAAGAAGAAGGTTCAAGAGGGTGTTATTCTAGAAGCAAGAATCGATGAAGAGAGTAAATCTCAACCCTCAATTTTATTGGTCTATTTGAAATCATAGATAGAGTAGGAACTGTGGCCTATAGACTCGCCTTAACGCCAAGTATGTCGCGTGTTCATAACATTTTTTTTTCACGTATCAATATTACGTAAATATGTGGACGGCCTGAACCACATTATTGAATTAGAATCGGACGAAATAGTGGAAGATTTAACGTATGAAGATGTACCTGTTAAAATCTTGGATAAGAAGGAACATATTCTACGCTCAAAGGTTATACCTCAAGAGTTAGAATCTAAAATGAAAACAAGGAATCATCACCTCTTCGACATACCAGGGCAAAATTTCATAAGGAGGGGAGATTGTAAGACCCCGACTTTTGATGAATAAAGATTTAATTTTCTCGAAATATTTTTATTAAGATATGAATTTGATATAATATTATAGTTGTGGGTAGTATTTATAAATTTTGCAAAGTATGCAAGTTGTCATAAAATATTCGATTGGTCAGGGAATATTTGTTTTAACATGGAATATTCGTATGACGGCACAATCATTGGTGAACCCCACAACAGAATTATTGTCGGAATGAGAAAATGACAAAAATATCTTTTTATAAAATAACGGCGAAAGTTTTACCGTTAAACTGTTGAACTACCCGGTAGTAAAAGTACAGTAATATGCATGGTTGCATAGTACCACACAATATTGATTATTGATGCTTACGTGAGAAGTCACTCTGTTATACTCAATTATTGCTATAGTAATTGTTGAATAATATATCTCATATTATTGATTCAATTATTGTCACAGTATCATCTGCATAATATTTATATTATTAAATCAATAATTGAGACGACAAAATTATTCATATTATTATTTGTAATATTGACGATGTCTAGAAAGTTCATCGAGGAGAGGTTTGGTCACCTAATTGCTTGGCATGATAGGAGAAATCCTTATTGAAATCCCCTCTTTCCTCAGGAACGACTGGTTGATAAATATTATGAGTTATAATATTAATGATGAATAAGTTCGTGTTGATTTAAGATAAAATTGATATTTCCATTGTGTTGAGATTATTAGTGTTAGTGGAAATCGACATCTATTCCGATAATAATTGATGTCTGGAGGTTATATTGACCAATCGGGTAATTAATCGGATAAATGAGCAATTAATTGCAATTAATTCACATGCTTATAACTATTTGTTCACATGTGTGTACTGTTGATTCACATGCATGTACTATTAGGGGAGGTGGTGCAAGATTGATAATACTTGCATGACTAAATTAAAAATGGAGGTATAGATGAAGGTACTATATTGTAATTATTTTTTCACATGTATATAACTATTGATTCACATGATTGTACTATTGGTTCACATGATGTACTATTAGGGGAGGTGATGCAAGTTTGATAATACTTGCAGGACAAAATTAAAAATGAAGGAAAAGATTAATGTATTATACTGTAATATTTCGAGCCCTAAAACGTGCAATTATTGAAACTATATTTTCCTATAAATAGAAGATCATTCTTCCTTCATTCTCACCAATTCATTAAAACTCACAAGAGCAATTATAGAGAGAGAAGCTATAGAGAGAAAGAAGAAGAGAAGTCTGCTACTTCACTATTCCAGTATCTAGTCTTCTTCTGAGGTAAGGGATTTTATTTTGTTCAGTATTCATAGGAATAATATTTTCTTCAATACTATGTAGTATGTGAGTAATATTATTTTGTCTCGTATTCCTGATTATACCATCATTTTGTTAAAGTATTGCTTCTATACTCTGTGAAATTAGTAGAATATCCTTGAAATTTGCGCTTCATCTAGTATCGTTTCACAAGAATATTTTCTGCACATTCTTGTTAAATTTTAAGCTTTTCATGCTGGAGTACTGTCCATGAGTAGTATTCATTTTTACGGTACTATTCACAAAGTGCTATTCACGGGGTACTATTCATAAAATACTATTTACGGGGTACTATTCATAAAGTACTATTCACGGGTACTATTCATGAGTACTATTCATAAAGTACTATTCACGGGGTACTATTCTCGAAGTAGTATTCATGGGGTACTATTCACTAGAATACTATTCACTCGGGGAATTATTCATGACAAAAATTGATTTCTTTTCGGTTCAAATCATTTTTGATACAATACTATTCTTGAATTTTACTCCAAAAAATAGTATCATGTTGGCAATTTGAACATTATTGAATTCTGGATAAATTAAATTAAAAATCTTTAAAAATTTATCCTTTGTTTCTTTTAATTGAATTCTTATATCATTGTCATCATCCTCATGCTTATTTTATGATAAAAGTCATCTGTGGCTTACGTGCATAGATGTACTATTGATTGGTATAATTATGACATGGGATTATTCGGTATAATCATGACCGTAATGTTACAAATGATGTGGTAAAAATCCTCATTGGCCTGTAGTGCATTGATGGACAGTTGTAGGTATGATTATGACCAGGGATTATTCGGTATAATCATGACCATTGATGATTACATGAATATCCTTGGCCCGTGGTGCATGGATGATTCGATGATGTGGTTTATTTATTAAGTTGAGTCTCAACGATAAAGTGGATGAAAAACTTTTTAAATCATATAAGATAGTAGATATCATGCTCTACTTGACTCTTCTAATGGATTGCTTGTTCCGCTGCAGTTGTTGATCTAAAACTTGTTGTCTATTATATTCTATCAGTTGTTATACTGTTGAAGGCTAAGGATAATTTATTTTGCATTATCTTAGTTATAATATTTCTTACTGGGCTAGTTGAGCTCACCCTTTTCTTTCATTGTTCTCTTCAGGAAATGAGAATATAGATGGGACGAGTCGGGGAATGGAGTGATGGTCCAGGATAAATGGCTTTAGTAGTCCTCACTATTCTATGAAATAGTGTGATAATTATACTAATGAGGACTTCATTGAGTGTGTATATTGTCTAGAAGACAATATTCGTTTAAAAACTCATCTATGTTTTGTCGTATTTTTACACGACAATTGTATTAAAGAAGTTTGTATTTGATTTCTGTACCATGTATTTGGCGACTCAAGATGGGTGATGTATACCTATTTTGGGGGCGTCACACTGATGGACAGACTGAGAGGTTGAACCAAGTACTGAAATGTTATCTTAGATGCATGGTGGCTCAGAAACCCAACAATTGGATTAGTTGGTTACCTTTTGCTGAGTGGTGGTATATTACCCACTACCACAATGGATTAAAAGCTACATCTTTTGCGGCATTATATGGTTATAGAGTTCCCCATTTGAACTTTCATCAGTATGGAAGGGTTTCTGATCCAGCTACTAAACAATTTTGTCAAGATAGGAATGTGTTTTTGCAGCTTTTGAAATGGAACTTAATTGATGCCCAGTCCAGAATGAAGTGGTATGCTGATAAGGCCAGGAGTGAGAGATCATTTGTGGGTGATCTGGTGTATTTGAGGATTAAGCCTCATAGGCAGACTACTCTAGCTTATCCAAAGTTTGGGAAATTAACTCCTAAATTTTTTGGTCCTTTTCCTATTGCACAGAAAATTGGTTCAGTTGCATATAAGCTCACTCTTACCATAGATTCTAAAATCCATCCCGTGTTTCATGTATCTTTATTAAAGAAAAAAATTGGCCAGGATTGCATTAGTTCTTCTATTTTGCCTTAGCTGGATGATGATGGCCAGCTCCTTATGGAACCAGTGGCTATGTTGGATAAAGAATGATAAAGAAGAAAAATGCTGATGCTGCTCAAGTATTGGTGCAATGGTCTAACACTTTACCAAATAATGCTACTTGGGAGGATTGGGAATCACTCCACCAGAGATATCCCCATTTTTAACCTCGAGGTTAAGGTTATTCTGATGGAGAGGGGTTTGTCAGGAAGTATGCTTGAAAGGATAATTAGAGTAGTTAATTTTTGATTAAGTGTTGTTAGTTACTTAAGGCTATTTTAGTCTTAACATTTGGTACAATAAGGACTTGTTAGTCTTTATCTTTCTAAGTCTGTTAGCTAGCAGTATTAATACTGAACTATTGTATAGAAATGGGTATGAAATATATGATATGTTTTCTTCCCCCAATTCTCTGAATTCTTTCTCTATCTTCTTCTGCACTCTTCTATCTGTCTTCCTCCTATTATTGTTCTTCTTTTAGATCTCTGGATTCTCATTTTCAAGTGGAATTGACAACTCAATTAAGCTCATCTATTGAGATAATTAAGGAAATGTCTCAGTTCCTTACATCAAATACCCAATAAAGCAAAACAAAGAAAACAGACCTTGAGATTTTATATTTGAGTTGAAAAGGTTAGGGCATTGCCGAAGAAAAATGGAGGAAAAATAATGAGAGATATCAACTCATCAGTACTTTGATTGAACTTGAAGTGAAACTTATCAAGAAAAAAGAAATCAATTTGAATTTGACGATGAAAGTATGAATACTTCTCTCTCTCTTCTCTTCTTTTCTTTTCTTTTTGTATTTGTATTCATTTTTGAGTTTGGATTTTGTCAAAATAAATTTAGGGCAAATTTCACTTCACTACCTGAGATTTTGAGCTGAAATAAAAAAAATTATATTTTTCTGTCAAACTAACTATGCATACAAGTAACTAGCCTAAAAGCGTGATGCATCTATGTTACGCGGAAGGTGCTAGTAAACACTTGTTGAAGGAGTCCACCTGCAATTCTTATTCTTTAACAAAATTTGTTCCTGTTTACTTAGTCTGCTGCTATTTGTTCCTATTTTTTAGCCATTATGTAGTTCACCGTTCTTTCCATTATTTTCTCTATTTTAGTTATTGCACTTATACTTCCCGTTGTTGTATTGGATACAAATACAGCCACATGAAACCCAATAAATTATCAGATAATTAGTTCCAATTCTTTTCTCCCTCTCTTCTCTTTTTCATGTTGTAGACACTCGAAATTTTGCATTCCTATTACTAACCATGCAGGAGGGCATAATCGTCTTCCAAAGATAACAAATCAAGTCCAACCCCGGAGATAACCCCGGGAGATTCAGTTTTCAACCCCAGAGATAACCCTAGGAGATCCAGTTCCAACCCCAGAGATAATCCCGGGAGATCAAGTTCCAGTCCCGGAGATAACCCCAGGAGATCTAGTTTCCAACCTTGGAGATAACCCCGGGAGATCAAGTTCCAGTCCCGGAGATAACCACGGAAGATCTAGTTTCCAACCCCGGAGATAACCCCGAGAGATTTAGTTTCCAACCCCGGAGATAACCCCGGGAGATCCAGTTCCAATCCTGGAGATAATCTCGGGAGATCAAGTTCCAGTCTCGGAGATAACCCCGGGAGATCCAGTTTCCAACCCTGGAGATAACCCCGGGGGATCCAGTTCTAACCACGGAGATAACCCTGGGAGATCTAGTTTTCAACCCTAGAGATAACCCTGGGATATAAGTTTTTAACCCCGGAGATAACCCCGGTAGATCCAGTCTAACCCCAGAGATATCCCTGGGGGATCCAGTTCAAAGCCTGGAGTCAACCCCGGGAGGTCAAACCAACCTCACAGACAACCTTGAGGACCGTCAGAGTCAACAACAAGCCAATCTCAGAGATAACCCTGAGAAAAGACTGCTACAACTACATCAAAGCTGGAGACAACCCCGGGAAGGACAAAATGGTCATTTTTCCAACTCAACATCATTTTAACTCAAACTGCTTCAAAACAAATCTCACAAGAACCATAGCTTAAATCCCGAATGAAAACTGCACTAGACAACTCAACGGATACACTGTGAAGACTTGGAGATTTGGTCATGGACCCATCATCCCGGATTCATAAAATGTCTAATCCTATGTCATTGTGTATCTCTTGTCAACGGCTTTTCGGAAAGGTACAACACACCTCCATCGGATGCCAGGATTGAAAGTTATGAAGGTTCGAATGGATAACGCGTCGTTCGAGTGCATGTACTTCGAGATGACAGGACCCGCCAAGCCCGGGGCAATCCGGGCAGCCGCGGGTTGACCCGCGGCCAACTTGGTCTATAAATAGACCCCCTATCAGCTCATTTGAAAAAAAAGAAGAAAAGAGAGAAAACTCTGTCCATTTCGGCCCTTAACCTCTTCTAGAGTGCTCCAAACTTTGTGATTCTTCTTTCTAAACACTTGTAAGCTCGTATTCTATAACATATCAAAATTTAACAAGTGGAAACCGAGTTTTCAAGCTCCAAAAGCGATCTAAAGTCTTCTTGGCAGCCCACTATAAGATTTTTTAGATTTTTAAGCTTTCTACTGTTTTGATATATATATATATATATATATATATATATATATATGTTCCATAGTTGTGCTTTAAATATCTGCTTTAACTGCTTTTGCAATGTAGATATTTAATATTCCAGCTTGTGGACTATATTTATCTAAATCTAGCCATCTCTAACTTTTAACCGGTTCAAAAGTAACTAAACTAGAACCGTTGAAGCTAGAATAATTTAGATTTATTTAAATCTAGTTTTCTTTCTAGTTTTTGTAAATATTTATCAATCGTATGAGCCTATGAGCCATGAGGTTTACGATTCAGCTTGCGAATCTAGATCTGGTTCCCACAATGGACACTTTTCAGCTGCAGCCAGCTTGTAAATTATCTATGGTGTCTTGACATCCTTGGATGGTTTTCATGCCCATAACGGGCTCGATATTGCTATGTATCTTATTTTCTCGAAGATTTTTCGCATCTCGAAAATAAAATCAATCAAGCTGAATACGGAATAAAATGGAAGTATCAAATGTCTGAATTACTATTGAGCATAAGGGTTTGAAAACCTATTTTCCAAAACATTATTACTATATCTTGATTAAATTTTAACTTTTATACAAATCAAACCCTTTGTATATAGGTGCAAACAAGGCATAACATTACTTCTAGATAAATTCACATAGGCCCAATAAACACACAAACACACATACAGATTAATTAGGAAAATTGAAAAGGTGCGGTAACCGTGTTTTCACGGAAGTCGGGGGGTGACTAACACCTTTTCCCCGCTTAATCAAGCCCCCGAACTCTATAAATCTCGGTTTCCAAGGCTTGTTAAACATCATCCAACCATTGGGCCTTTGTGTAAACCTTTTCAAAAATCGATTGAGTTGGTACAACCATTTCAAATCTACCAACTGGCGACTCTGATTTTCAAATCGTCGACATTTATATGTCGGACCTTTTTCAAACTCGCCTTTTCAAATAAAACTCAACAAAATAGAGAGAAAAAAAGGGCAAGAACAGAAAGAGGGTACAATTTTCTCGACATCGACATATGGCGACTCTGTTGGGGACAGTAGAGGACTTAAGCCTCTGTCCAACCTTTTCAAAAACCCTTTTTAATCTGCTTGTGTGTGAATGCTGCATTTACATTGAATGGATGTGTGCGAATGCTTTATTTACTGCACTTTAGTGCTTCACACAATATATGTCTGTGGTATTAGTGCTTCACACAATGTCATCATTTTATACGGTGAGATATGATGTCTATGAATGTTTGTTATGTGATTCCTCCACCAAGAGGCAAACCCGTTGGTGTTTGATTACTGGACTTAAGGGTGACTAATCCTGCGAGGCTCAGGAAAGGCACCACCCAGATCCGCTCCATTTGAAAGATCGGATTATTTCCCATCTGGTAAATTGCGATAATCTGGGGACCTTAATCATGCAGAAAAGTCGTGAGAGTAGCCTAAGATAGGTCAGCCTCTGATAAACCAAACGCCAATGAAAGTCTCTTCATGACTTTCCCTTTCAATTCCATGTAAATTACATGTAAATCCCAATGTAATGTAAAATATAGAGGAAGATGTAAATATGCATTCCTTTCCCTATCAAGACCTGCCATGCTATCTTGTCATCAAAACAACTGACATCTGTTTTATAGGAGAACATTAAAAATTTTCCTAAAATAGACACATTGCATAACATACAACCTCTTAATGTTTATCCATACTAAACTACAAAGTCTTTTTGTAGGGAAATAATTGGTCACGTTACCCGTTCAAAGTCCAAAAAGGCACTAAGCCCACTTTCAAATATGGATACAAGTGCCCAGCCTGAACCTACTCCTGTTTCCCGAGAGGAGTTCGAGGGATTAAGAAATGAGATAGCAGAATTGGCTGTCTTTCTGAAAGAACTAAACAAGCAAACTCAGGGTCCACAAATACCCATTCAAACAGAATCCTCTGCACATGGAGGAATAACTGATAGGGAATTTGTGTTAATAGTGACACAAAGATTGTAATAATTTACATTGGTGCTTTTGTTTGAACAAGATGTAAATATTAAGTTAATGTTTGGTCAAAATTAATGATTGTAAGCATTATGTTTTGTATAAAATGGTATTTCGGCCAAATGAGAGACTATTACAATATTTTATTTTAATATAATTCTTTATGTGCCCTCGACTATTTATGGAGTTATTGGACTTATATGTATTAATTTAATCGTTTTATTTATAGATTTTACTAATTATGTGACCCATAATTCATAAATTTTATTACTAATATTATTTTAGCATCATGGGCTCTAAGGTTTCATAATTTTAATAGACAATTTTGACCCTTAACTATTCTATAAATAAAGTAGTTAGGGTTTAGTCTCAATTTTTGTTTTAAAAATTGAATAGAATAGGAGCACCCAAAGGAGACGTACTAGGTCGAATGAAACCAATGTCTAACAACTCTTGCAGTTGGGTTTTTAACTCCTGAAGTTCAATAAGAGCCATTCGATATGGGGCTTTGGAAATGGATTTTGTACCGGGTTCAAGGTCGATACAAAATTCAATTTCACGCACTGGGGGTAGGCCAAGAAGTTCTTCAGGGAATACGTCAGGAAATTTATTAATAATAGGAATATCATTCAAATCTGACGTATTTTTGTTTAAATATGTGACATGAGCTAAGAAAGCTTGACATCAAATTTTTAATAAATGAATAGCTTTATGACTTGATATGACAGTGATTGACTTTAGTGGTTTGGTTGCTTGAATTCGCATAATAGGTTGGTTAGGAATATGAAAGCTAACAAACTTACGAAAACAATCAATTTTAGCATGATGAGTAGTTAACCAATCAATTCCTAAAATCACATCGAATGAAAGTATTTTCAAAGAGATAAGATCGACAGGTAATGTACGGGTGCCGATTTAAATCAAACAAGATTTATAAACAGTGGATGTAATGAAGGTTTCTCCCAACAAAGTTTCAACAGATAAGTCAAAGTCTAATTTCTCTGGAGTTAAATTTAAATGTTGAGCGCAAGTAGGAGAAATAAAAGAATGGGTAGAACCGGTATCAAATAAGGTATAGACTTCGTAAGAGTTTATGATTAGCTTACCCGTAATGACCTCGTTCGGGTTCCTCACTTTTTGGGAGGTCACGACTAACGCTCTCCCTTGAACTACCGACTTTGACTTCTCTGGGACGGCCTTTGGTGCCTCCATCCCCGCTGGACTTGGCTTTACTGCACGAAAAAATCGGGCTAGGTGACCTTCTCTTCCGCAATTATAACATGTTTTGGACTGCTGCGTACAGTTTGGACTGATGTGTCCCTCCCCTCCATATTTGTAGCATACGATCGGTGATCGTTCTCCTTCTTTAACAACAGGTGCTGGTGCTGACGTCTTTCCTTCATTATTGAATCTCCTTTTCTTGAAATTTCCACTTTTATTATCTTGGCCAGGATTACCACCGAAGTGGTTACAATGTCTGGCATATTGATTTCCTACTCGTTTGTTGTCACTGCTTCGATGACTCATTATCACGCTCCAATAACCGAGCCATATTCACAACATCTGAATACAAACACAGTTTGTGAGAAATTAGGTATTGACGTATCTCGGGTTTCATATCTGTTAGAAACATCCGCGTCATTCTCTCCTCATTATCAACCAAGTAGGATGCAAACCGGGACAACTCGACAAACTTAGCTTCGTACTGCGACACAGTCATATTATTTTGCTCCAGCTTGATGAACTCTACCTCCTTCATGTGACGAATACTTTCGGGAAAGTACTTGTCGTTGAACAGTTCTTGGAACT
Organism: Panax ginseng; assembly: GCA_020205605.1. Lineage (NCBI taxonomy): Eukaryota > Viridiplantae > Streptophyta > Magnoliopsida > Apiales > Araliaceae > Panax > Panax ginseng. The sequence continues at coordinate 84,047,352 of CM035142.1, read as the reverse complement.
TCTCCCAAGACATCTTCAATGCGACAGTTGAGTCGCTTTCTGATTCCCACCGATGTCGCCTCTTCTCGCAACATGAAGGTGGCAAAGGGAACCTTTTGCTCCTCGGAGCATCCCAAGACATCAAATATCTTGGTGATCTGCTTTATCCATGTCTCTGCCTTAAGTGGTTTTGGCTCTCCCAAAAACTTCGGTGGTCCCAGCTCCTTGAACTTCTTAGCGGTGACCGTCCGAGAGTTGCCAGTGATTCCACCTGTATTTTGAACAGGGGTCTCTCTTGCCTGATGTTGTACGAATTGTAGAAAGCTCCTAAACATTCTATTGTTCATCGTTTGGTCGGTGTTGTTGTTCACCTGAGGATTATTGCCTTCCTAATGCACATTATGCTTGGTATTGATCAGTGGTGACTCAACGGTCTCATGTGCTCCATTGCTTAACTCGACATTTTTGGATGCCATTTTCAAACACTGCCACAAAACAAGTGTTAATTGACATGCCACATATTATCTCTATATTTTGACCGACCAATCAAATAACAATTAAACTTAGATAGGTCATACTAGCGAAAGATTTCCCAGTCTCTCCCCTCCTAGTTCTTGTCTCACATGTCAGCCAGGGATCATATTCCTAAGCTTTGATGCCAACTGTGCCGCCCCCAAAATAGGTATACATCACCCATCTTGATTCGCCAAATACATGGTACTGAATACAAATATAAACTTAATTATACAACATGAGCTGAGAGTTTTAACAAGAATATTGTCTTCTAGACAATATCCAAACTCAAATTAAATCCTCATTACATTTATTATCACACTAAATAGTGAGGACTGCTAAAATAACCATCTCAGACAGTCACTCCATTCCCCGATTAGTCCCGACTACGTTCTCATTTCCTGAAGAGAACAATGAAAGCAAAAGGGTGAGCTCAACTAGCCCAGTAAGAAATATTATGACCAAGATAATGCAGAATAAATTATCGTTAGCCTTCAATAGTGTTAAAGCGATAAAATACAATAGACATCAAGTTTAAGCTAGCGGTGAACAAGCAATCCATTAGAAGAGTCAAGTAGAGCATGATATCTACTATCTTCTATGATTTAAAAAGTTTATCATCAATTTTATCGCTGAGACTCAGCTTAATAAATAATCCACATCATCAAATCATTCCTGCACTACGGGAAAAGGATATTTATTAGTATAACAACCACAAATTATCCATGCACTATGAGCCAAGGATATTCGTGTTTTCACCAATGGTTATGATCATACCAACAACTGTCCATCAATGCACTACAGGCCAATGAGGTTTTTTACCACATCATTTGTAAAGTTACGGGTCATGATTATACCGAATGATCCCTAGTCATAATCATATCAATCAACAATCCATCAATGCACGTAAGCCAAAGATGACTTTCATCTCAATATAAACATGAGGATGATGACAATGATATAAGAATTCAATTAAAAGAAAGCAAAGGATACATATTTAAAGATTTAGAATCAATGAACACCAAAACTATTTGAGAAAAAGTAAATAATTTAAAATGTCAAACAAGGTGGTCCAAGTTGAAGTTGTAGCTCTTCAACAAAAGTGCACTATAAAACTGCTCAATCACTGAAAGTTCACACCTGATGAAGAAAAGGTTCAAATGTATCACGAGCCTTTGCAACAGAAATGACACAAGCAGTCGTACATATTCAAATAGAGAAAATGATACGAAGAAACAGATCAATCCGAATATGAAGTACATTGTACCAGAAACTAGTCTTCAGGCCTTCAACCTTCAAGGTATCAAATTCAAATCTGCTTTATACTTCAATTCTTGAAATAAAATAAGAAACATTAGTCAATATCAGAACATTAAAAATATATGAGAATAAACATTTGGATTCTTAGTTCATTACCTCAGGTCTTCAATATTAAGTAATCATCTAATAATTATTAAAAGAAATAATAAGTTAAGCAATTTATAATCTAATAACAAAATTCAAACACAACTAATTCAAACAAAACCCAAACAACAGTACCAATTTTGCAGTTCAACACAACCAATTTTGCAGTCACACACAACCAATTTTGCAGTTCAACAAAACCCAAATAACAGTACCAACAACAATTCAAGTTTAACAAAAGATTACAACCCATAAAATAAGTTTAAATCCTTACTTCCACTCAATTTCATTAAGGAAAGAAAATAGAAAAATGGCAGCACTGCAGAAACCAGCAATCCAGTAGCAACACAACTGCAATTCACTCCAAAATAATGTTATTCACACCATCTTCATCAACATGTTAAGTGTAAATTGTTAAACCAATTTGTTACATACATAAACAATAACAATAAAAAAGTAAACTAAAAGTTGATAACAAATAAATCACACCATAGCAGCACTCATTTTATTTAGCCTATAATCACACCTTAGCCAATCAAAAGTATATGTAAGAGCTTGAACAGTTTCAGGCTTGAGAGAGCTCCTATATTGATCTAGTACCCTTCCACCAACACTAAAAGTACTCTCAGATGCCACAATGCTAATAGGAATTGATAGTATATCCCTTGCCATTTTTGAAAGAATTCTCCTTTCATGCTATACCAGCAAACACACATCATCTCAACTTTATGACCAAACCCAACTGCCAAAATCATCCCCTAATAAGACTGAGCCTTAAAAGTTTGATAAAAACAAAAACCCAAAACTCATATATCCTGAAAAAACCAAAAAATTTACTGGTACCTGATCACTGTCTACACAATCTTGTATTTGAAATCTCCTTCCGTGCCCAAATACCCAATTGGTACCTCAAAAGATCACCCATATACAAGTGACAATTTTAACTACAGTTCAATGAGCCCCTACAGAACCCTAAAACTCTTTTAATCTTCAATCTGGATCCTGATCCTAACCCTAATAACTCCGAAAATCATAAAATTAAATGCCTTCAGTAATTGATCTGCCAACATATAAACCCTAACTTCAATTCCTAAAATCAAAAAACAAAAAAAAACGTTTCCAAAAACAAATTTTCAAAAAAAAATCAATTCAAAGTGGAAAAGCAACGTGTTAAAGCTTAATTTATGCCATTAATGGCGAAAAACATGAATTATCATGTATATGAAATAGGGAGGAAGGCAATTGATGGAATTTATTGAATGATGAATAATTTACCTTGTCCGCTTAAAATTGGACAAAATTTCATAGAAAAATCTTCTCTGCTGAAGATAATCAATTCCAACTAGTTATGCAGTTACTTTATCTCTATTTCGATTTGTTTATCTCTCTAAAATGGGGTTTCAGAATCCCTAATCTCTCACTAAGGTTTTGTTCAGAAATCACATTCGTTGAAAGAAAAGGGGCAAATCTGAGGGCGAAGCTTTTACATATATTGGGCAAAAAATGGTTTAGAGAGAGACAATGCGGAAAGAATGGTTATGGAGGAGAGAGAGAGAAAGTTGGTTGTGGAGGAGAGACATAGAAAGTTGGTCAAGTAAAATACAATTTGCACCCCAAACTTGTGTTACAGCCTTAGCCGGTCAATTTTGACCGGTTAAGTGAAGAAATTGTGCTATCTGTTACGTTTAATTGAATTTTGGGGTGTACTTAGACACCTTTTTCGGTTTGGGGTGCAAAAGTCAACAGGGTGTAAAGTTTGGGGTGCAAATTGTCTTTTTGTCTTTTATCCACATAAAATAAATATTTCTTTGTCATATAAATCAATAATTAATTATTCACAAATAATATTGCAGAATTACAATATTGACAACCAGGTCATTCCCAAGAAAGAGGGGGCCTTCCAGTAAGGATTTCTCCTTACTGGCGCACAATTAAATAACCTCTCCTAGACAGAACTTCCTTAGACATTGCCAATAATGCTATCTACTAATATTATTCAAATAATATAAATTATTGATCTGATAATTTGAAATACTGTGCAATGACAATTATTGAATCAATAACATAAAATATTGAACAGTAATTACTGTAACAATTATTGAGTAGTGACTTATTACGTAAGAATCAATAATTAGAATTATTGTGCAATATCGTGTGCTACTGTGCAACAACGCGTATTACTTTACTTTAACCACCAGGTATTCCAACAGTTTTAACTATAACAACTACGTCGTTATTTAAAAAAACTCACACTTGTCGTTTTCTTCATCCGACAGTTTTCCGTTATGGGGCCCACAAATGGATGCGCCGCCGTACGAATATTACCCGACAACAAGAATATTCCACGACCAAACGATTATTCCCCGACAATAATGAGTATTTTATAACCACTTGCTTATTTAAAATATTTGTGCATTTTACCCATAACTAACCACATTAATCAAATCAACCCCTTACTATTTCAAAATATTAAATAGAGGAAATTCAATTTTATAAAAAGTTGGGTTCTTACAACCTCCCTTCCTTATGAAATTTCGTCCTCGAAATTGATGTACGTACTTGGTGTTTCGAAAAGGTGAGGATACCTCGCTTTCATTTCTAATTCCAACTCCCAAGTCATTTCCTCAATAGCATGGTTCCTCCATAAAACTTTGACTTGTGGTATAACCTTTGTGCGTAGGACATGCTCCTTCCTATTCTAGATCTTGATAGGTACTTCCTCGTACGTTAAATCTTCGGCTATCTTGTCTGGTTCTAACTCAATAATGTGGTTTGGGTCTTTCATATATTTACGAAGCATATATATGTGAAAAATATTATGAACACGAGACATGTTTGGAGGTAATGCAAGTCTATAGGCCACATTTCCTACTCGGTCAAGAATCTTAAATGGACCAACAAATCGTGGATTGATCTTTCCTCTCTTCCCGAATCTTGTAAATCTGTTCCAATACATGATCCCCAATATTAAATTCCATGTCCTTTCGATGAAGATCCGCATAACTCTTTTGTCGATCCTATGCCATTTGTATACGTTGTCGGATCATTTGGATCTTTTCTATAGTCATACGTACCAACTATGGTCCCAACAATGTTGCTTCACCCACCTCATCCCAACATACTAGAGAGCGACACTTTCGTTCATACAATGCTTCGAATGGAACCACACCAATACTTGCATGATAACTGTAGTTGTAGGAGAATTCCACCAATGGTAAGTACTTATCCCAACTCCCTTTAAAGTCTAGAACACAGTGTCTCAATAAATCTTCAAGAGTTTGAATAGTCCTTTTTGATTTCCCGTTCGTTTGAGGATGGTATGCCGAACTGAATCGTAAATTCGTGCCCATAGCTTTCTGCAAGCTAACCCAAAATCTTGAAGTGAACCTTAGGTCATGATCCGAAACTATGGATACTAGCATACCATGCAATTTCACAATCTCATTTATGTACATACGAGCATGACGTTCAATTGAATAAGTTTCTCGTATAGACAAGAAATGAGCAGACTTTGTTAATCTATCGACAATGACCCAAATTGCATCTATGCCTTGATAAACCTTGGGAAGACCAGTAACAAAATCCATGTTAATGTGCTCCCACTTCTATTCTGGAATCTCAAGTGGTTGCAATGGACCTTTTGGTACTTGATTCTCCGCCTTGACACGTTGACAAGTTAAACATCTTGAGATAAACTTCGCGATCTCTCTCTTCATATTGCTACACCAAATTGTATGTCTAAGATCATGATACATTTTGGTACTTCAGGATGGATTGCAAACGGTGTGTTGTGTGCCACCATCATGATTTTATACTTCAAATCAGATTCGTTAGGAACACAAAGTCTAGAGTTGACTCGAAGTATTCCTTCTTCATCGATTCTTACTTCTGGAATAACACCTTCTTGTACTTTCTTCTTTATACGCATCAGCTCTAGGTCTGTAGCTTTAGCAGCTTTAACTTTATCGATTAAAGTCGCTTCTACTCGTATATTTGATATCATCACTGGGGTACAAAATGGGTCTTTGTGTTAACAACATCGCACTCGTACCCGCATACGATCTTCTACTCAATTCGTCAGCTACAACATTTGTTTTTCCAGGATGGTATTGAATGGTATTGTCGTAATCTTTCAACAGCTCGAGCCAACTTTGTTGCCGCATGTTGAGTTCCTTTTAGGTGAAGAAATATTTGAGGCTTTTATGATCTGTATGGATCTCTACTTTCTCCCCATACAGGTAGTGCCTCCAGATCTTTAGCGTGAAAACTACTACTACCAACTCTAGATCATGAGTAGGATAATTCCTCTCATATTCTTTGAGTTGTCTTGAGGCATATGTTATGACTTTCCAATGTTGCATGAGAACACATCATAAACCTTTGCCTGAAGCATCGATATAGATGACAAATCCCTCCGAACCTGATGGTATTGTCAGAACAGGTGTCGAAATGAGTCTCCTCTTGAGTTCTTGGAAGCTCTTCTCACATTCCTCGCTCCATTCGAAATTTATATCTTTTTGAGTCAGCTGAGTTAATGGAATAACGATTCAAGAAAATCCTTCCATGAATCTCCGATAATAACCAGCTAAGCCCAAAAAGCTACGTACTTAGGTTGCTCCCAACTTTGTATTGCTTCAATCTTTACCAAGTCAACTTATATTCCATACTTCGATACCACGTGCCCAAGGAATGCTACTTCTTTAAGCCAGAACTCACATTTCTTGAACTAGGCATATAGCTAGTTTTCACGAAGCTTTTGGAGTATCAGCCTCAAGTGTTGCTCATGATCTTCATGACTTTTGGAATAGATGAGGATTTCATCAATAAAGATAACCACAAAATAATCCAAATATTCCTTGAATACTCGGTTCATCATATCCATGAAAGCCACAGAAGCATTAGTCAATCCAAAAGACATAACTAGGAATTCATAATACTCGTACCGAGTCCTGAAAGCAGTCTTTGGAATGTCATCAGTTTTAATCTTGAACAGATGATATCCGGAACAAAAATCAATATTTGAGAAGAATTTAGCACGTTGCAACTAGTTAAACAGGTCATCAATGCGAGGTAGTGGGTACCTATTTTTGATGGTGACATGGTTCAACTCCCGATAGTCAATGCAAAGTCGCATACTCCCATCTTACTTCTTTACGAATAAAATAGGAGCACCCCAAGGAGATGTACTAGGATGAATGAAACCAATATCCAACAACTCTTGTAGTTGGGTTTTTAACTCCTGAAGTTCAATAGTAGCCATTCGATATGGGGTTTTGGAAATGGGTTTTGTACCGGGTTCAAGGTTAATACAAAATTCGATATCACGCTCTGGGGTTAGGCCATGATGTTCTTCAGGAAATACGTCAGGATATTCACTAACAACAAAAATATTATTCAAATCTGACGTATTTTTGTTCAAGTCCATGACATGGGCTAAGAAAGCTTGACATCTATTTTTCAATAAATGAATGGCTTTATGGCTTGATATGACAGTGATTGACTTTAGTGGTTTGGTTGCTTGAATTCGCATAACAGGTTGGTTAGGAATATGAAAACTAACGACCTTATGAAAATATTCAATTTTAGCATGATGAGTGGTTAACCAATCAATCCCTAAAATCACATCAAATGCAAGTATCTTTAAAGAGATGAGATCAACATGTAATGTGATGCCCCCAAATCTGGGTATCTTCCAACCCGACAGATGGTGCTCCACGATACTATATTTCATACAATCATTCTATTGAAATAACAATAAAATGACTGTAGTTTACTATCTTTGTATTACATTTGTAATAAATCCTTTCCCAAGTTCATCACGGAATACATTGGTTGTTCTTCATAAGTATATTACATACAAATATACTAGTCTATTATAGGACGATTAATTGTCCATCTTAGCCTTGCCTTTATCTCTCTTAGAACTCTCAGTTCGTTCGGCTTTAGCTGCAAACATATGGTTCTAACAAAAATGAGCATAACTAGCTCAACAAGTCTTAACAACGAATCATATGAATATCACATCAACAAATACATGCTTTATTTCCATATCTGAACAATTATCTACGAAGCATTATAAAACATTTGACTAATACTTCTCCTACAACAATTCTAGAGCATATATAATAGCTTAGGAATGATGAACCGGTCAATAGACCATGAATATACTGTTTTTGTTTTCGTACTTGAAAAGGATATCCGGCACTAAGGCCATCCACTCGTCTTTACTTACGAGCACTTCTAGGTGATTAGCCTATTGTACTATATGTTGATCAATACTCTTACGTTAAATGTATTTACTTTCAACATTTGGCAACCTCGCGTGCCCATCGAATAATCAATGAAAATACTTTTGTTTGTATATAGACAAACTTACCTTTACATCCGTACCAAATACTTGGCATAGGATAACGCTAATAGTTCTATATCAACAGACTTGTAAACAATTCAATCTATTCTTCAATACTTGTCTAGCCAGGGTAAAACATGCATCGACTCTTTCTTTAATACCATTCATGCATTGTATAACATGCATCACATAAAAACTTGGCTAACACAAAGGTCAGACAAGCGTTAAGAAAGACTTGCCTTCAAGCGTATTTGAATTTATAATTCAACTATTCTCAGTCTTTACAGGATCTACATGATACATTCACATAGCACACTGTAATTAGTTTATCAAATAAACTAACTTTACGGTTCTAACCAACTTCTTTCTCTTCTATGTTTTATTTGAATTAACTTTATTATTAAAGTCGATTCAACTTTCTATACTTCGTTATGTTTCATTAACGTTCTTACATCCTTAGCCGACATTCGATCATTACTGGTTAACTAACAACGTTGAACGTCATTCACGGTTCACTTATTACGTCTTAGTGTTCTTCGTTTAATTACTATTAAACCTTACTAGATCTTCTTACATTAACACCTTATAAGTGAGTTAAGGTAAGTCTTATAATGTAAATTAAGTACCTTCAATGTCTTACTTTAGGTTAACATTCAAAATGGAACCAAAAACTAGCTTGGTCAACATTTTTTCTCATTGAAGTCATTGCTCTGCAAGATCTCCTACATCACAAACAAGGCCATGGCATCACTCTCAGAGAGTTTTTTGCCGGACTGCGTCATGTGCCATGAGTCCATGCACAAACTCACGCAATCTTGTAGTCTCGACGATTTCATTTTTTGTCAGCCATACATGGCGCTGAGGCGTGGCAGAAAACACAGGGTTTGGCACTGCGGCGCCAAACCTATGCACCAGTTGGCCAAAACAGTTTGGTTTCTTAACGAAACTCTTGGCTTCCTAATTTGTTCGTTTTACATCCGAATTGACCCATTCAAAAGCCTACAAGTCCGAAATTACATCCTTTACATGTTTATATAAGAATTTCATATTTTTGAATTCGTTAACTTAGAATTCACCTTTGAGTTCATTTTTAATCGTTCGTTTAACGTTTTCGTCCGTTCAATACTTGTTTTCTTCGTTATAAGTCGGAATACGACGATTCTTTCACCAACGACTCTTAATTACCTTATCTAACATGTTGACATTGGAAATCAACATTTTTAATTCACACGATAACTTTTGACCTTTAATCCGGACTTTCTACGTTTTCGACGTTTAACGTCTCTTTCCTTAAAATTCTCCATAACTTCGTTACTAATGTTCTCTAAACCAAATCACATGGAATACTCCATGGACTTCATATCTACATCCTAACCAAGCAAGATGCACATTCCTTAGCTATAATGGTTTCCAAAACGTTCAATTATAACTAATTTAACTTTCAAGACTTTCTACGTTTTCAACTCACGTAAACACTTATAATTTCTATTTGGTCATGACTTATAGAGATTGAATCTATGGTAAGTTACTCTCATTCCACCCTACAAGCCATACCCCACCCGTTTATGATTCTCTGTGATAAAAGAAAACCAAAAGAGATGGAATTAGAATTGAAGAGTATTACCTTAAGAACTCTTAGTGTTCTTGTTGAACTTCTAATGAAAAAGCTTCAAGGTAGAAGAATGGTTTAAGTCTAGCTCTCTTTCTCTCTCAAATATGTTGGACAAACTTTGTAAAAACCTCAAATGATCAACCTAAGCCTTGTACATATAGAAAATCAAATGAGGGGCAAAAATGTCCAATTCTCCACCTCCTTACTTATTTACTACTTTGTCACCAAGTAAAATACTTGGTGAGCAAGTTTATTACTTGGCTTGGCCACCAAGGGGTCGGCCCACTCCTTGTTGGATCATCACATGGGTTGCCCTATAGGTTTTACCCATCCCATGACCCATCGGTTCGACCCACGGTTTAATTCTTTTGATTGGGCTTGACTTTAATAAATGTTGGGCTTTTAACTTGGGCTTTCTCATCTAATTCATTGGGCTTTCTATTGACTTAAGTCCAATTGGATTGTATAAAAATCCTTAACTCATACTTTATTAATACATCTTGTATTCTACGCGTATTACTTACGTATTTTCTTTGTCTAATACTCATATAATAATCGTATTATACGTAGTACTATCCTTCATACTTTACTTGTATACATACTAGTATAATACTCATATTTCTTACGTATAATATCCAAAACGACTATACGCATTGCAATTCCCTTTCGGAAACCTCTTTCACAAACCCTTAGGTTTTTAAGCCCGCAGGCGAAAACTTCGTTTGCCATAACGGAATTATTATTGGATATTCCTTACTTTCATCGTATTCTATCATTACGCATTTTTTAGAATCTCAAACCCTAGCTCCGAACGAAATCGGATGAATAATGTTTTTACGCAAACATTCTCGGAAAACCTTCGTTTTCGTCTTGATAATTCACAACAATTAATTCTAGCACAAAGCCAGAATACTAACCACATCCGCACATTCTAGGTTATATAATGACCTTCGAATATTTTACTCACATAATAACTCAATTAAATTCATTTAAAATTCTCGGGCGTTACAGGTAATGTCATGGTACCAACTTGAACCAAGCAGGATTTATAAATAGTGGATGTAATGAAAGTTTCTCTTAACGGAGTTTCAACAGTTAAGTCAAAGTCTAATTTCTCAGGAGTCAAGTTCAAAAGTTGAGCACAAGCAAGAGAGATAAAAGATTGGGTAGAACCGGTATCTAATAAGGTATAAACTTTGCAAGAGTTTATGATTAGCTTACTCGTGATCACCTCGTTCGGGTTCCTCGCATTTTGAGCAGTCACGACAAATGCCCTTCCAGGAACCACCAACTTTGACTTGTCCGGGACAGCCTTTGGAGTCACCATCTACCCTGGACTTGTTTTTGCTACAGGACAATCTCGAGCTATATGACCTTCATTTCCACAGTTATAACACACCTTGAATTGTTGTGGGAAGTTTGGCCTGATGTGTCCCTCTTTCCCACATTTATAACATACGACCGGTGGTCATTCTCCTCCCCTAGAAACAGTTGATGCCGGTGCTGACGTCTTCACGTTGTCATTGTTGTACCACCTCTTTTTGAAATCTCCCCCCGACTCTCTTCTTCTACTATCATGTCCACGTATACCACCAGAGTGGTTACCGCTTATGTCCCTATATTTTCATCCCCGCTGCTTGACATTGCTCCGATGACTGCTGCCACCGGTATGACCCTAGTTATGGTCCCCCGGTTGAACAGACTCATTATCTCGCTCTAATAATTAAGCCATGTTCACAACATCTGAATATAGAGAAAATTTGTGAGAAATGAGGTATTGACGAATTTCGGGTTTTAAACCTCTCAGAAACATATGCGTCATACATTCCTCATTCTCTACCAAATGAGGTACAAACCTGGATAACTCCGCGAACTTAGCCTCGTACTGGGACACAGTCATGTTGTTCTGTTCCAATCTGATAAACTCTACCACCTTCATATGACGAATACTTTCAGGAAAGTACTTGTCATTGAACAATTTCTGAAACGCTTCCCAAGACATATTGAGTGCGGCAGGTTGGGTACGCTTCACAGATTCCCACCAGTAATCTGCCTCACCACGGAACATATAGGTGGTGAATGGAACCTTATGTTCCTTTGTGCATCCCAAGACATCAAATATCTTGGTAATTTGCTTAACCCACGTTTCCGCCATAATTGGATCCAGCTTTCACAAAAACTCCAGCGGTCCCAACTCGTTGAATTGCTTAGCAGTGACCAGCCGTGAGTTGCCATTGTTTGCACTTGCATTTTGAACAAGAGTCTCTCTCATCTGGTTTTGCATGAACTGCAAAAAGATTCTAAATATCCCATCATTCATCGTTTGATCGGTGGTGTTGTTATAGGAGGAATATTGCCTTCCTGATGCACATTATCCTGGTTGTTGATTGTCGGTGTCTCAACGGTCTCATGTGCTCCATTGCTCATCTCAATATTTTCAGATTCCATTCTCAAATACTGCCACAAAACAAGGGTTAATTAAAGAAATTGACCTGCCACATAATGTCCTTATATTCTGACCGACCAACAAATAAGCTTAGGTAGGACACACTAGCGAAGGATTTACTCGTCTCTCCCCTCCTAGTTTTAATCCCAGATCTCCACCAGAGATCATATCCCTAAGCTCTGATACCAACTGTGACGCCCCCAAAATAGGTCCACACAACCCATTATGAGTCGCCAAATACATGGTACATAAAATAACTACAACTTCATTATTACAATTGTCGTGCATAATACGATAACACATATGTTGTGGGTTTTAATACAAATAGTGTCTTCTAGACAATATCCAAACTAAAATAAAGTCTTCATTACAATTATTGATCCACTATTTTACAAAATAGTGATGACTGCTAGAACAACTGTCTTGAACCATCACTCCACACCCCGACTAGTCCCCGCTATATTCTCGCCTCCTGAGAAGAAAAATGTAACAAAAAGGAAAAGAGTGAGCTCAACTAGCCCAGTAAAGAATATTATGACTAAGATAATGTAGAAAAAATTATCCTTAGTCCTCAACAGGGAAAAATTTGATATAATATAATACACAACAAGTTTTAGATCAACAACTGTAGCGGAAACAACAATCCATTAGAAGAGTCAAGTAGAATATGAAATCTACTATCTTCTATGATTTAAAAGTTCATCATCAATATTTTATCCCTGTAGCATCATTCAATAAATATTTCAATTCAACGAATTATCCATGCACTACAGCCAAGGGTATTCGTTAGTATCACCAGTGGTCATGTTCATCTCAACACCTGTCCATCTTTGCATTACGGGCCAAAGATATTCATCAGGTAATCATTCATCTTTGCACTACAGGCCAAAGATATTCTGTTATATCACCATTTAAGACTAAGGATGTTGAAAATATTTTAAAGAAAACGAATCCTATGAGATAAAAGGACAAAGATTAGGGATTCGTACTTTAGTTTATCCAAGTTCAAAAATACTCCATAATAAAAAATTGTGGACCAAAATTCAAGAATGAAAATAAAAACATGGATATAATCAAAGATAGTAACCATAATAGACAACTTAGACAAAGAAAAGAAAATTTAATTTTTTTGTGAATAGTGTCGTATTCGTGAATAGTGTCATATATGTGAATAGTGCCGTATACGTGAATAGTAATCTCGACACAAAAAGGTAAAAATTTCACAATAAAATTCATGTCAATATTTCGGTATAATGATATTAAAAGAAATAACATCATTTATGAAAAAAATAACATCCCTTACCTCAAAAGAATAGTACTTCTAGATGAAATATTGGATATAATACTGAAGGAAATTTGCACTGAATAGTAACACTCAAAGTATTTAAATAATCAAAAAAATACACTCGATATTATAGAGAGAGAAACTTCTGATTCTGGTGTGATTTTCAATTCTAACCTAAGCACCCTATTTATAGGAAAATGCTTAGAACACCAAAGTAGAAAATTTAATAAAATATTATATTTATAAAAAAAATTCGCAGACCTCCTTGACCATTTCATCAGCCCACACAAGTGGGGACCACCTCACAAAAATGTTTGTTATTAAAAAAATATTTATAACCCAAAAAATCAATTCAGACCCAATATTCTGGAACTTCAATAATCTATAATAAATAGCCATTTTATCAGAAAAATACAAATTTTATGTCAATTCTATAGGAAATTTAATTCTCTACAACTTTGTAGAAGAAAGTGTTTCTAAATTTTAAACAGAAAATGACCGAAATCCACATACGGATGATTTTCAACACCTCTATTCCGACAAAATACTGATAAATCACCTCAGCATTAATTCATTCATTTATATCCGACTAAAAGATAATTTGCACCCCAAACTTTATACTCTATTGACTTTTGTACCCCAAACCGAAAAAGGTGTCTAAGTACACCCCAAACTTCAATTAAACGTAACAAATATCACACTTTCTTCACTTAACCGGTCAAAAGTGATAATGTAGAATAAATTATGACTAAGACAATGTAGAATAAATTATCCTTAGTCCACAACAGGAAAAAATCTGATAGAATATAATAGACAATAAGTTTTAAATCAACACTGCAGCGGAAACAACAGTCCATTAGAAGAGTCAATTAGAATATGAAATCAATTATCTTCTATGATTTAAAAGTCCATCATCTATATTTTATCCATGTAGCATCATTCAATAAATATTTGAATTCAATGAATTATCCATGCACTATGGCCAAGGGTATTCGTTAGTATCACCAGTGGTCATGTTCATCTCAAAACCGGTACATCTATGAACTACAGGCCAAAGATATTCATCAGGTAATCATTCATCTTTGCACTACAGGCCAAAGATATTCTGTTATATCACCATTTAGAACTGAGGATGATGAAAATATTTTTAAAAAAATGAATCTAGTGAGATAAAATGACAATGATTAGGGATTCGTACTTTAGTTTATCCAAGTTCAAAAATACTCCATAATAAACAATTGTGGAGCAAAATTCAAGAATGAAGATCAAAACATGGATACAATCAAAGATAGTAACCATAATAGACAACTTAGACAAAGAAAAGAAAATTTAATTTTTCTGTGAATAGTGTTGTATTCGTGAATAGTGTCGTATACGTGAATAGTAACCTCGACTTGAAAAGGTAAAATTTTCACAACAAAATTCATGTCAATATTTCGGTATAATAATATTTAAAGAAATAACATCATTTATGAAAAAAATAACATCTCTTACCTCAAAAGAATAGTACTTCTAGATGAAATATTGGATATAATACTGAAGGAAATTTGCACTGAATAGTAACACTCAAAGTATTTAAATACACACAAAAATACGCTCGATATTATAGAGAGATAAACTTCTGATTCTTGTGTAATTTTCAATTCTAACCTAAGCACCATATTTATAGGAAAATGCTTAGAACACCAAAGTAAAAATATTAATAAAATATTATATTTATAAAAAAAATCCGCACACCTCCTTGACCATTTCATCAGCCCACACAAGTGAGGCCCACCTCACAAAAATGTTTTTTATTAAAAAAATATTTATAACACCAAAAATCAATTCAGACGCAATATTTTGGAACTTCAATAATCCATAATAAATAGCCTTTTTATCAGAAAAATATGAATTTTATGTCCATTCCATCGGAAATTTAATTCTCTACAACTGTGTAGAAGAAAGTTTTTCCAAATTCTAAACGAAAAATGACTGAAATCCATATACGGATGATTTTTAACACCTTTATTTCGACAAAATACTGATAAAACACCTTAGCATTAATTCTTTCATTTATATCCATATAAAATAAATATGTCCTTATCATATAAACAATTAATTAAATATTCACAAATAATATTACAGAAATATAATATTGACAACCAGTCGCTCCTGTGAAAGAGGGGGCTTTAGGTAAGGATTTCTCTCTCTTGCGGCGTAATTAAATAACCTCTCCTAGACAGAACTTCCTTAGACATTGCCAATAATTCTATCTAATAACATTATTCAAATAATATAAATTATTGATCTGATAATTTAAAATACTGTGCAATGACAATTATTGAATCAATAACATAAAATATTGAACAGTAATTACTGTAACAATTATTGAGTAGTGACTTCTTACGTAAGAAGCAATAATTAGAATTATTATGTAATACCGTGTACTACTGTGCAACAACGCGTATTACATAGCTTTAACCACCAGATATTCCAATAGTTTTAACGGTTACAAATACGTCGTTATTTAAAAAAACTCATATTTGTCATTTTCTTCATCCGATAGTTTTCCGTTATGGGGCCCACAAATGGCTGTGCCATCGTACAAATATTCTCCGACAGCAAGAATATTCTACGACCAAACAAATATTCCCCGACAACAATGAGTATTTTATAACCACTTTCTTATTTAAAATATTTGTGCATTTTATCCATAACTAACCACATTAATCAAATCAACCTCTTACTATTTCAAAATAATAAATAGAGGAAATTCAATTTTATAAAAAGTTGGGGTCTTACACAGTGAGAATGAGAGATTAATTTTGGCTATAAAAGGAAGGAAATATTGAGCATCAAAGCTACACTAATATCTAAGCTTGCAAGGTAAGCTAATTTAAACTCTTCCCAATCCTTTTCAATTTATCTTTATAGAAAATTGGACTATAATGGCCAAATGACTTGAATGGTCATATGATGACTGTTGTGTGCAAATAGTAGTGGTTGTTAGTGATGATTTTAATTTCGATAAAGACTGTTAGAAATAAAATAATTGTAATGTTGTGGTTGTTGGTTTATATATATATATATATATATATATATATATATATATATATATATATATATATATATATATATATATATATAAAGTAATGATTTAAAGGCCAAAAGAATTTGGTAAATGGACAAGAAAACAAGTGTTTCATGTAAAACAAAATTTATGCTCACCAACTGTTTGACGTAGGGGTTGTTTTTGTGTCAAGGCATACTAGCTATGATTTAATGTCCCAAATAATGCCTACTTGCTTATATAATAAAACTAATGCCTCAAGAATACTTATATGTTTAAGTATAGTAGGTTTTAATATAACTTAAAAATCATGATAGATTTCTATATAAACAAAAATCAGTCCATGTAACTGTTAATTCAAAGCTTGTCTTATAATGATTATGCCTTGTTTCTAGTGTGATTTTTATGCCATAAAAATGTCTTATTTAACAACCCATGACGGCTAATAGTTATGAAGATTAAGTGTGACTTGATATGGACTAATATAGTGTGATCTTTTCTATGCCATCCGGATATAGACTATACATGATTATTATGATATAAAAAGTTAGTATATGCATGTGTGGCAATATAATGATATCATGTGTTAACTATATTGCTAGTACGTGTTTTCCTTTAAAATTTAAAGCCTATTGAGGGTTATTTTAAACAAAGAGCTTAAAACCTTTCACTCTTGAGTTTTAAACTATGAATACAGTGTATATATCAATTATATGATGTGATAATAGTTATAATTGAAGGCTTGGGACTGTTATGATAATTTAGTGTTAAACCATACTCAAAATGCTACGAATAGTCTATTTTGGCATTAGAAAGATGGCTACCTTTTGCAAACATGTTTATAGATATATTTTTATGACATAATCCTACTTTAAGGATTGCATGAATGCTTAAAAGTTTTTTTGCCTACTTGTGAACTGTTTAGGAAGTTATAGCCAAAATTATGCTTAAATTCTAGTTTTGGGGACTGTTTTGATCAAGTTTAGTAGTTGAAATTATGACTCAGTTAGGAGACCATAAAAAGTCCATAAAAAAAATTTAAAAGGTTTCCCTTAACTTAGTTAAGGTCTATGTGATGTGTGGTTCAAATTCATATCTAAAAACTAAAGAAAGTAACTTTAAAATAGAAATTAGCACTTAAATGAAGAACCACCATACCTAAACCATGTAGACAAGTTTCAATAGTCATATATAACATAAGTAAGCTACTTAAGCTAAAGAAACCAAGTGTAAATTTTTTTAAGCATTAGACTTGATGAAAATCATATTTTTAAGCTAAAAGAGGGCTATTTTGGGTGATCCTTATCACCTGAACATATAAGCCTGTAAGAAACTCATATAATGATGCGAATGCATGCTTATAATGGTTTCCAATCATTTCCCAGACCAAAGCTAGCAAGAAAACTAAGTTAGGGTTTATTTTTAAGCCTAAAGTGAGTTTTGATAGGTCAAAATGATAGTTAAGTTGTAAGACCCCATCTTTTTATGAATAAAGATTTAATTTCTCTAAATGTTATTATTGTGTGATTTCATATAATGCTATAGTTATGGATGATATGTGCAAATTTTGCAAAGTAATCAAGTTTTTATAAAATATTTATTTTATCGAGGAATATTTGTATGACAGCACAATCATTGGTGGACCCCACAACTGAATAACTGTCGGATATAGAAAGCGACAAAAATAATTTTTTTATAAAAATAACGACAAAACTTTTACCGTTAACTGTTGAGATACCCAGTGATAAAAGTATAGTAATACGCGTGGTTGCACAGTAGTACACGGTATTGTACAGTATCTCTCATTATTGATGCTTACGTAAGAAGTCACTCAGTTTCATTTAATAATTGTCATAGTAGTTGTTGCATAGTATCTCATATTACATAGCCCAGTTCATCAAACTTACTGCACATTGGAAGTTCAGGACTTGCCACAATAATATGAGTTTAAGAACTTATCCTAGTCAGACCATAGGCGTCCATTCGTTGAGGGGTTCAAAACATACCATATTATTATGAGTCATGAACTTACCATATGCGTTAGTTTTAAGAACCGCACCTAATCCTTATAATATTTAACTAATCTTAATAGTTTTTAACTATCAAATATACACATGAGAAAAGAATCACCTTTTCGCCACATATACATTGATAGCGTGACACCAACATTCCAATGATTATCAAGGTGATAAACTGAGCGCAAGCACAAAACCCTCGCCCATACAAAGGTTTGTACAACTCAGCCATCACATGAGTCCTCAATTGAAATCTCACCTAACTCTATCTTGCTTATAACTTGCTCTTTGCTCGATACAAATTTCCCGTATCACATTATCTATAACTCCTCGTTAGTTTATCTCGTACTATATTATAGTACATTATCTTCATAGCATCAAGCTATAATCATTCAAACATTACAAACCATCTTCTTTTTATAACTTAAACAGATCACGTCGTGATCTTATTCTATAATCATCTTCCTCAAAATTCTTTTCTTAACTCGTGATCATTTTGTTTTATGATCATCTTTCTTTCCTTTCATTTATGACATTATTCGTTATCTTGGCTATTGCCATTTCTTATCTTTATATCTCTTTAAGATTCTTCTTTGAATCTTCTTGTTTATAAAATAATTCTTCCTTTTAGAATTCTAACTTCATTTACATCGCTCAAAATTTCATTCGAGTTCCACATTTTCACCATACGTATCCATTTCTATACTTGATACACATCGAGTCTCTAACAGTTTCAATATGGTACGCGGAATGGTTTCCCACAAACAACCAACAAACTAGGTTCCAAGTTACTAGTTCGTATATACCTCCGCTCTATGAAGGAATTGTTTAGCCCAGATACCATACATCAACTATTAAAGAGTACAATTATACTATACTTAAATATAACTTTTTGATTCTTAACTTTATCACTCTCCTTTTATAGACTTTGTCTATTTATTATCACCTTACATCCTTAATATTGGAGTTGGGTAACCCCACTTTCATATTCCTTATAACTCTGCGAGATTCTTCTTTGAATCCTCTCACGCAAGTTTTAATCCCTTCTTTATATATTTCTTAAATTACTTCTTATTGTTCAAACTCTATTTGAGCTTATTTTTTCATTATCTTCACCTCTCTTCTCTAAGGTTATAGCCTAAGGTACTCTTACCAAAGGTTTCAAACTTATCAGCTATGATACCAACTATATCGACCCCAAAATTTATACAATTTAATTCTCGACTTCGGTCGGTAATAATACATTCAACCTCTAATTTTACATCATTAAACAATAATACAACCATTGAAATTTGCGGAATAATTAAAATTTTCCATTACAAACTATTCTCATTCCCAAAACCTTCAACCTTTACATCTAAATATCTCAGAATCATTTTACTACTATAATAGTTTACATCACAAAACGATATTATAATTCAACATTAATACATTATTCGGAACCCTAAACATGGTTCAAATAATAATAACACAACCAAAGTGTGTAAATCTTCAAATATCACATAACTTTACCTTGAATCTTGAACCTGCAAAAGTTGTTATTTGCAAGGTTGAGCTCTACAACCCAGCAAAATCTAACAGTTTTCATGCATCACGTAGCACATAATAACATGCTTAACATATATCTTATAAACATCGGACTAAGATAACATACATGCTACAATTCATATAACAAGTATAAAGATTGAGTTCCTTACTCAATCAGCATGGTTTAGTCAAACAACGTAGTTATAAATTGACTTTAACATTTCATACATTCAATATATATATATAACACATCATGCTCTTTGCAGTAACGATTTAAAACAATCAAATTCACATAACAAATAGGAACTGAAAGACTTGCATTGATCGTTGTTTACCAATAACAGTTTAACAGCTTACAGATATCTGCATTTCACGTGCCCTACACAATTATATAATCATTCACATTAACTATTAGTCACATAGCAATGCATAGTAGTTGTAATTACTCTACATCTCATAACCCTTCCTATCATAAATACACAATGTTCAATTTGATTGTGTTAACTTTCAACTTATATCTCACTATATTTCATATTTGAAGTTCATTCAAATGTTTAAGTCTTCCTAGGAATACTTATTGGTTTTATATTAACACTATTCAATACCTTATAATATTCATTTCATTTGATTAAAACACGGTTTATGTTCATTATCACTTATCACGGCGTTTCGACATTTATTCGTCACATGCTCAATTTGTCTCTCTTGTGTGTGCTTAGTATGCGTATACAACTTATCTAATACATCATTTATTAATATTCAGCATCATTATATTTCATAATATTCATGTTCTCTAACTTAGAATGTGAGACCCCAGATTTTATGAATAAAGATTTAATTTTCTCGAAATAATTTTTTTGAATATTATGTAGTAAATTTGATATAATGTTATAGTTGTGGGTAGTATTTATAAATTTTGCAAAGTATGCAAGTTGTCATATTATATTAGATTTAATTGGGAATATTTGTTTTATCGGGAATATTCGTGCAATGGCACAATTATTAGTGGACCCCTAACGGAATTATTATTCGATTGAGAAAGCGACAAAAATATTTTATAAAATAACGGCGGAAGTTTTACCGTTAATCTTTGTTGAAACTACTCGGTAGTAAAAGTATAATGTCTGGCATGGTTGCATAGTAGCAAGTATTGCGGTATTGATTATTGATGCTTACGTGATAAGTCACTCGGTTTTGTTTTATTGGTATTATTAATGTAATAAAAATGAATACTTTTATAAAGTTATTCTATAAATAAAATATATTATATTCTATTATGCATAGTGTTGCATAAAATTATATGCATAGTGTTTTGCATGGTAAATCTTTTTATATAAAAGCAGAATACTTTTATAAAGTTATCTGTTTTATTAGATAATAATTAGAATATATTATATTTTATTATGCATAGTGTTTGTATAGTGCATGCATAGTGTTTTGCATAGTAAAATCTTTTATAAAGTTATTCATTTTATTAGATTATAAATAGAATATATTATATTTTATTTAAAAAGATTTTGCTTTAAATATGGACCGTCAGATTAAAGTAAATCAACTGGACCGTTCATGAGTTAGTTACTATGCGATCCATTTTTCTATAAATAAGCTCATTCATTCATTATTTTTACTTAATTCACTTTGAAACTCTAAAGAGATAAACTATAGAGAGAAAGAAGAAAAGTATTCTACTACTTCACTACTCATATATACAGTACTCTTTTACTTAAGGTAGGGAGTATTATTTCTTTTGTATTCATGAAGAAAACTTCTGTTATTCCATTCTTTATTATACATTGGAATAACTTTGATACTGTGAGCTACCCTATACTTGGTGAAATTCTTTTGTTATTTCATTCTTTATCATTATCTTGGAATAACCTGTCTATGCGAAGTACTGCATGCATGGTGATTTCTGTTATTATTCCGTTCTTTATTATTCTGTTGGAACATCCTGTCTATGCTTTACGCATGACCTGGTTCCGTTCTTTATTATTCTGTTGGAACATCCTGTCTGTGTGTTTTACGCCGGACTTGGTTCCATTCTTTATTATTCTGTTGGAACATCACATCAATGCGTTTCTGTTGGACACGTTCCGATTATTTATTATTTTGTTGGAATAACCTACCTGTGCGGTCTATCGCATGCATGGTGATCTCTTTTGTTATTCCATTCTTTATTTTACTCAGTTGGTTAAAACTTTGACTTCTATACTCCATGAAATTAGTGAAATATCCTTGATATTTGTGTTTCATCCAGTATCTTTTCATATAAATATTCTTCTGAGCATTCTTGAATTTTACTCTATAAAGCAGTATCATGTTGACAATTTGGACGTTATCAGTTCCTAGATAAATTAATTCTTGAACTTGTTTTATTGAATTCTTATATCATTATCATCATCCTCATGTTTATATTTTGTTTAAAGTCATCTGTGGCCTGTAGTGTATAGATGGACTTGGTATGATTATGACCAGGGATTATTCGGTATAATCATAACTGTAATGTTACAAATGATGTGGAAAAAGTCCTCATTGGCGTGAGTAGTGCATTGATGGACGCTTTTTGGTATGATTATGGCTATGGATTCTCTTTGGCCGTAGTGCAAAGATGAATTGTTTTATGACATGATCAAGACCGTTGATGAAAACATGGTTATCTTAAGCCGTAGTGCATGGATAATTCGTGGTCGTGATACTAAAGAATATCCTTAAGCGAAAGTAGTGCTTGGGGGTGATTCAATGATGTGGATTATTTATTGTCGAGTCCCAACGATAAAAGTGATGAAAAACCTTTTAAATAATAAAAGATAGTAGATTTTATTCTCTACTTTACTCTTTTAATGGATTGCTTGTTCCGCTGCAGTTAAACTTGATGTTTGTTATATTGTATCAGTTTAACACTGTTTAAGGCTAATGATAATTTATTCTACATTATCTTAGTCATAATATTTCTTCTTGGGCTAGTTGAGCTCACCCTTTCTTTTCTTTGTTCTCTTTAAGAAATGAGAACGAAATTTGGGACTAGTCGGGGAACAGAGTGATGGTCCTAGATGGTGCATTAGTAGTCCTCACTATTACGTGAAATAGTGTGATAATAATTGTAATGAGGATTCCTTTTGAGTTTGTATACTCTCTAGTAGACAATATTTGTATTCAAACTCACGAGTTGATGTTTTGTCGTATTGTACTGACGGTTGTATTATTAAGTTGTATTTGAATTACGTACCATGTATCCGGTGACTCAAGATGGGTGATGTATACCTATTTTGGGGCGTTATAGGTTGGTATCAAAGCTTAGGATATGATCCCTGGCTGAGATGTGAGACAAGAACTAGGAGGAGAGAGACGGGGAATTCCTTCGCTAGTATGATCTACCTAAGTTTATTTGATATTTAATTGGTCGGTCAGAGCATATGGATAATGTTTTACATGTCAATTAACCTTTGTTTTGTGGCAGTATTTGCAAATGGCATCCGAAACTGTTGAGATAAGCAATGAAGCACATGAGACCGTTGAGACACTGTTAATCACTAACCAAGTTAATGTGATGTCAGACGAAGAAGAAATTAGAGATATCTACGTGGTGCGTGAAGAACTAATAGTTGCACCCGAGCTAGTTGCAGAGGTAGCAGCTGAGAGTGAGGAAGAAGAGGAAGAAGAGGAGAATTTATTAGAAGAATTTTATGATCAAAATTTAGCATTACAAAATTGTATTCATGAGTTAGAAGAGCAGGCTGAATAACGGCAGGCGATCGTGGAGCAAAGAGATGCAACCATTCAAAATTGTGTTACCCGATGTGCGATGCTTGAATAGAAGCACTCTTTGGCAGAGTATAAGATATTAGAGCTGGAATCTGAGAATGCTATGATCAAAGTTCTGATGAAAGCAGAAACAAATGAACGAAGGAGAATAGATGACGCATGGGTAAAAGCCGTACGACGTGTAGATATTGTAGAAAAAGACGTCTGATCCAATAAAGCCAAAATAGATGAAATGGATTTTTCTTTTTGGACAACAATTGGGAGAATCCAACATCGAATTCAGAATTACCCTGTGCATAGCAGTCAACCCCAATTCGATATGGATCGGAGAATAATGATTCAAATCATGGATCAGGAATGGGATGAAGCACTTAAGGGTGGAATGTACCCTATAGCAAAGTCAAATCCAGTAGTTTAAGTGAGAGCATTTGTCGAGGAACCCGAACGAAGTTATTACGGGTAAGTTAATGATAAACTCTTATGAAGTTTATACCGTGTTAGATATCGGTTCTACTTACTCTTTTATTTCACCTAGTTGTGTTCAATGTTAGAAGTTAACTCTGGATAAGTTAGACTTTGATATATCTGTTTAAACTCAGTTGGGAGAAACCTTCGTTACCTCCACTATTTATAAATTTTGTTCAAATCAACACTTTCACGTTACATGTCGATCGTATCTCTTTGAAAATACTTGCCTTTGATGTGATTTTAGGAATCGATTGGTTAACTACTCATCATGCTCTTCGTAAGGATGTTAGCTTTCATATTCCTAACCAACCTGTTATGCGAATTCAAGCAACCAAACCACTAAAGTTAATCATTGTCATATCAAGCCATAAGTAAAGAGCCCCGGTCCTTTCGTTGTTGACTTTCTTATGTGGAATGCACCGAAGCCAGACTTTATGTAGGCGATGTCGTGAATGACGATGGCAGGTTGATAGGTATCAATGTGACGTGTTATCCAAGTCTTGGATGAGAGTCATAGTTTTGAATGATATTTCTATTGTTAATAAATTTCTTGATGTATTCTCGAAGAACTTCTTAGCCTACCCCTATAGCGTAAAATCGAATTTTGTATTGACCCCAGTACAAAACCCATTTCTAAAACCCTCAAATATTTCTTTACTTAAAACGAACGTAACATGCGCCAAAGACGTTGGCTCGAGCTGTTGAAGATTACGATCGTACCATGCAATATCATCGTAGAAGTGCGAACGTGGTAGCTGACGCGTTGAGTAGAAGATTGTATGCGGTTACAAGTGCGAATATACGAACCCGCGTGAAGATAACGAATATACGAGTAGAATCGACTTTAATTGATAAAGTTAAAGCCGCTCAAGCTACATACTCAGAGTTGATGAATGTGAAGAAGAAGGTTCAAGAGGGCTTATTCTAGAAGCAAGAATCGACGAATAGAGGAAATTTTAACCCTCGATTTAATTGGCCCATTTAAAATCCTCGATCGAGTAGGAACTGTGTCCTATAGACTCGTTTTACCGCTAAGTATGTCACGTGTTCATAACGTTTTTAACGTATCGATGTTACGTAAATATGTGGACGACCCGAACCACAATATTAATTTAGAACCGGACGAGATAACAGAAGATTTAACGTATGAGGATATACGTGTTAACATCTTGGATAAAAAGGATCATATTACTCACAGGTTATACCTCAAGAATTAGAATCTGAAATGAAGTCAAGGTATCCTCACCTCTTCGGCATACTAGGTACGTACGTAAATTTCGAGGGCGAAATTTCATAAGGAGGGGAGAGTGTGAGACCCCAGATTTTATGAATAAAGATTTAATTTTCTCGAAATAATTTTTTTGAATATTATGGAGTAAATTTGATATAATGTTATAGTTGTGGGTAGTATTTATAAATTTTGCAAAGTATGTAAGTTGTCATATTATATTCGATTGGTCGGGGAATATTTGTTTTATCAGGGAATATTCGTGCAACGACACAATCATTGGTGGACCCCACAATGGAATTATTGTTTGATTGAGAAAATGACAAAAATATTTTATGAAAATAACGGTACGGAAGTTTTACCGTTATCTTTG
Organism: Panax ginseng; assembly: GCA_020205605.1. NCBI lineage: Eukaryota > Viridiplantae > Streptophyta > Magnoliopsida > Apiales > Araliaceae > Panax > Panax ginseng. The sequence goes on along the minus strand of CM035142.1, from coordinate 84,021,339 downwards.
TTGAACTACTCAAGTAGTAAAAATACGATGTACGCGTGGTTGCATAGTAGCACACGATATTGATTATTGATGCTTACGTGATAAGTCACTTTCGGTTTTGTTTTATTGGTATTATTAATGTAATAAAATAGAATACTTTTATAAAGTTATTCTATAAATAGAATATATTATATTCTATTATGCATAGTGTTGCATAGTATGCGTAGTAGTGTTTTGTATAGTAAAATCTTTTTATATAAAATGAATACTTTTATAAAATTATACATTTTATTAGACAATAATTAGAATATATTATATTTTATTATGCATAGTGTTTTCATAGTGCTGCATAGGCATAGTAAAATCTTTTATAAAGTTATTACGTTTTATTAGATTATAAATAGAATATATTATATTTTATTTAAAAGATTTTCTTTAAATATAGGCCGTCAGATTAAAGTAAATCAATCTGGACCGTTCATGAGTTAATTACTATGCGGTCCATTTTCTATAAATAGAAGCTCATTCATTCATTATTTCTTTTTAATTCTTGAACTCTAGAGAGATAAACTATAGAGAAAGAAGAAAAGTATTGCTACTTACTCACTACTCATATATCCGATACTCTTTTACTTAAGGTAGGGAGTATTATTTCTTTTGTATTCATGAAGGAACTTACATTATTCCATTCTTTATTATACATTGGAATAACTTTGTATACGTGGGCTACCCTATACTTGGTGAAATTCTTACATTATTCCATTCTTTATCATTATGTTGGAATAACTTTCACATCATGCAATCTGGCATGTATGGTGATTTCTGTTATTATTACATTCTTTATTATTCTCGTTGGAACATCATGTCTATGCTTTACGCATGACACGGTTCCGATTCTTTATTATTCTGTTGGAACATCCACATCTATGCTTTACGCATGACTGGTTCCGATTTTTATTATTCATTGGAACATCACATGCATGCGTTTTCTGTTGGACACAGTTTCATTATTTATTATTACATTGGAATAACTTTTGCATGTGTGGTCTATCGCATGCATGGTGATTTCTTTTGTTATTCCATTCTTTATTTTACTCAGTTGGTTAAAACTTTAAATTCTATACTCCATGAAATTAGTGGAATATCCTTGATATTTGCATTTCATCCAGTATCTTTTCATGGAAATATTCTTCTGAGCATTCTTGAATTTTACTCTATAAAGCAGTATCATGTTGACAATTTGGACGTTATCAGTTCCTAGATAAATTAATTCTTGAACTTGTTTTATTGAATTCTTATATCATTGTCATCATCCTCATGTTTATATTTTGTTGAAAGTCATTTGTGGCCTGTAGTGTATAGATGGACTTGGTATGATTATGACCAGGGATTATTCGGTATAATCATAACCGTAATGTTACAAATGATATGGCAAAAGTCCTCATTGGCCCGTAGTGCATTGATGGATAGTTTTTAGTATGATTATGGCTATGGATTCTCTTTGGCCGTAGTGCAAAGATGAATTGTTTTATGGCATGATCAGGACCGTTGATGAAAACATGATTATCTTAAGCCATAGTGCATGGATAATTCGTGGTCGTGATCTTAAAGAATATCCTTCAAGTAAGTGCGGGGTGATTCGATGATGTGGATTATTTATTAAAATTTGAGTCGGCCGATAAAAGTAATGAAAAATCTTTTAAATCATAAAAGATAATAGATTTTATTCTCTACTTGACTCTTTTAATGGATTGCTTGTTCATTGCGCAGTTAAACTTGATGTTTGTTATATTATATCGGTTTAACTTTGTTTAAGGCTAATGATAATTTATTCGCATTATCTTAGTCATAATATTTCTTCTTGGGCTAGTTGAGCTCACCCTTTCTTTCTTTGTTCTCTTCAAGAAATGAGAGCGTAAATGGGACTACTAGTCGAGAACGAGTGATGGTCCTAGATTGTGCATTAGTAGTCCTCACTATTATGTGAAATAGTGTGATAATAATTGTAATGAGGACTCCTTTTGAGTTTGTATACTCTATAGTAGATAATATTTGTATTCAAACTCACAGTTGATGTTTTGTCATATTGTACACGACAGTTGTATTATTAAGTTGTATTTGAATTATGTACCATGTATCTGGCGACTCAAGATGGGTGATGTATACCTATTTTGGGGGCGTCACATAGAACAACATCTTTTATCGTCAAGAACACTACACTTGCATAGGTGCATGCCCTACGCCCTCCGATTGTCCCCGAAAACATAACAGTCCTAAAAATGACCAATTTGACCCCTGTTACCAACCTCAAATTGAAAACCTTAAAGCCTAAACGTTGTAGGTCTATTTGTCCTCGTTCCAGATCATCTTGAATCACCTCAATCGGAGTTCGTATGAAAATGTTATGACCATTTTACAAAAGCAGTCAGTTGATCCTGCAGTCGGACACATATATGGGCGCAGTGCTTCTTCTTTTCTCAGCGCCCGCGCCATCTAGCGGCCCATTGGCGAGTCAAGGCGCTCCTAGGCGGCCAGCTCTAGGCTCCTAAGCGTAACGTCCGCGCAAGCTTCGCCTTAAATTACAGTGTTTTGCGATTTTTGACCATTTTCTCCTACTAATCTTCATAACTTGAGTTATACACATCCAAATTAGTCTGTTTTCAATTCTATGGATTCGTAATTCATAGAACTACAACATAATAGAATTTTAACAATTTATAAATACATTAACCAACCTGAAATTTGACCCAAAACACATGTTCATACTCTATTTTCATGTTTTAAACACATTTATCGAATTTGATCGCCACGACTTCGTTACTTAATCGATTAACATGATTTAAACTACGCCGCTTTCTTTTCTTCACATATTAACATAATCCAACCTCAATTTACAGATTATAACAGATATAGGGCATAAAATTTGTACTTTTTAAACCCATTTTTCATGTATAAACACTGTTATATACTTTTCTTTCTACAAACCAATTTACATGGATTTTTATCATCAAACAACACTCACATGTGATGATTAATGAGTATAAACCCTACTTGCAAGTATATATATCAATCCAACACAAGCTCATCAATTTACGATGGATAATCACTAAGGAATAAAATATACAACTTAGAATCAATTTACCTTGATTTAGCAAAGTGTTAGAAACCCTTCTTGTTCTCTTAGCAATCTCTGCAATTCTCTCTTCTCACTAAGCTCTCCTTCTTTCTAAACCCTCTGTGTTTCTTCTTCTTTCCCAACTCTCTGCTCTTAGGCCTTAAGAGATAAATAAGACGCGAAAAGAAAAAAAAAATAACCTGATATGGCTTAATTCCCACTTACTCTATCAGTTAAAAAAATAAAAAGACGTCAGTTACATAAACCAAAGGCCACAAGGCCTTGTTTGGCCACACACCAATTCCCCCAAACTGGATTATTTTAATAATATTATATTATATAGTTTCATGTGTCACACCTTTAGTTAATTTAAATAACTTATAATAATAATAATTAATAATATTTATAATCTTATTATAATTAATAAATAATTACATTATATCTAATTTAACTAATAAATTAGATTTAAACATTACTTTATTTAATATACTTATTGTCTTTCATATTAAACAACTCATTTAATTTAATTAATTCATGAAATTAAATCTTCAAAGAATAAAATTTACCTTTGCTTTAATTTAATTATCATACACACGTAACTAAATTATTATACCACAATTTCATAAATTATTTATTTTTCTCAATAAATAAATATTTTTAATATTTATTTAATTCAATAAATATTAAAAATAATTACCAAATTCATTTAATTTCTTCAATAGTTAACTTAACCATTAAACCTCACTTTCCCAATTTATGAATATATATATATATATATATATATATATATATATATATATATATATATATATATCTTCACACGGATCACATATTTCAAAATATATATAAATGCGTATATATACATACTCAAACTCGAAACATCTCATAATAAGAATTTTAATTATTAAATTCTTATTTTAATAACTTATAAAAATTCGGATTGTCACAAATCCTCATCGGAAAGCCCCCTCTTTCCTGGGAATGACTTATAAATGATGAATAGTTGTTGTTCAAAAATGTGTTATGTGAAGCCAAGTGAATTGAGATAAATATAGAGGATTTTTATGAAGTATTTGTTATAAATTTGGCTTATTATATGGACCCTCACTTACCCATTTTTCAAAATTATCGTAGAAGTTATCTCATTTTTGTTATATATATATATATATATATATATATATATATATATATAAGTTAAATAGTCACGGGTGTAAGGGGGGGGGGAACATAAGGTCACGTCAGTACAAAACTCATTTCCAAAGCCCCATATCGAATGACTCCTATTGAACTTCAGGAGTTAAAAACCCAACTACATGAATTGATAGATTCAGTTTCATTCGCCCTACTACATCTCTTTGGGGTGCTCCTGTTCTATTTGTAAAGAAGAAAGATGGAAGTATGCGACTTTGCATTGACTATCGAGAGTTGAATCATGTCACTGTCAAAAATAGGTACCCGTTGCCTCGCATTGATGACATGTTTGACTAGTTGCAAGGCTCCAAATTCTTTTCAAAGATCGATCTTCATTCCTAATATCATAAGTTAAAGATTAAAACCGATGACATTCCAAAGACTGTTTTAGAACTCAGTACGAGCATTACGAATTCATAGTCATGTCTTTTGGATTGACTAATGCTTCTGCTGCCTTCAAGGATATGATGAACCGAGTATTCAAAGAATATTTGGATCATTTTGTGGTCGTCTTTATTGATGACATCCTCATATACTCCAAAAGTCGTGAAGATTATGAGCAACACTTGAGGCTGATACTCCAAAAGCTTCGTGAAAACAAGCTTTATGCCAAGTTGATCAAATCACAGAATATCTATTGACCCAACGAAGATTAAAGCAATACAAAGTTGGGAGCAACCTAAGTCGATGATGAAAACACGTAACTTTTTGGGCTTAATTTGGTTATTATCGGAGATTCGTGGAAGGATTTTCTCGAATCGCTGCTCCATTAACACAGCTGACTTGAAAAGATACAAAATTCGAATTGAGCGAGAAATGTGAAAAGAGTTTTCAAGAACTCAAGAAAAGACTCATTTCAGCACCTGTTCTGACAATACCATCTGGTTCGGAGGGATTTGTCATCTACAGCGATGCTTCAGGCAGAGGGTTAGGATGGGTTCTCATGCAACATGAAAATTCATAGCCTATGCGTCGCGACAACTCAAAGAATATGAGAGGAATTATCCTACTCATGATCTAGAGTTGGCAGTTGTCGTTTTCGCGCTTAAAATTTGGGGGCATTACATGTATGGGGTGAAAGTGGAGATCTATATGGATCATAAAAGTCTCAAATATTTCTTCACCCAAAAGGAACTCAATATGTGGCAATGAAGTTGGCTCGAGCTGTTGAAAGATTACGAGCATACCATTCAATACCATCTTGGAAAAGCAAACGTGGTAGCCGACGTGTTGAGTATAATATTTATAATCTTATTATAATTAATAAATAATTTCATATATCTAATTTAATTAATAAATTAGATTTAAACATTACTTTATTTAATATACTTATTTTCTTTCATATTAAACAACTCATTTAATTTAATTAATTCATGAAATTAAATCTTCAAAGAATAAAATTTACATTTGCTTTAATTTAATTATCATACACACGTAACTAAATTATTATACCACAATTTCATAAATTATTTATTTTTCTCAATAAATAAATTATTTTTAATATTTATTTAATTCAATAAATATTAAAAATAATTACCAAATTCATTTAATTTCTTCAATAGTTAACTTAACTATTAAACCCCACTTTCTATATATATATATATATATATATATATATATATATATATATATATATATATATATATCTTCACATATATATATATATATATATATATATATATATATATATATACTTCATTCATTTCTTCAACAACTTTTAGGTTTTATTACAAAACCTTCAATTACAAAATATATATCAAATCTTATATATTCTTTAACCCATTCATTTCCTTTTCTAAGGATCGTTATCATAAACACTCGGGATATTTGTAAGACCCCGAATTTTATGAAATAAAAGTATTCAATTTTTCTTATAATAACTATTCAGTAAATGGTTAAATTGATAAAAGTTTAAAGTTAAGGGTGAGATATGAATTTTTCAAAATACGCAAGTGGTTATAAAATATTCAATTGTCGGGGAATATTCGTTTGGTCATGAAATATTCTTTTTGTCATGAAATATTCGTACGACGGCGCAACCTTTTGTGGGCCCCATAACGAATAACTGTCGGATGAAGAAAAAACAAAGTTTGAGTTTTTATAAATAGCGGCGTAGTTATTACTGAATTAACAACTTTGTTGGAATACCCGGTGGTTAAAATACGATAAATCGCGTTATTGAGCGAGTAGCTTTGCGGTTTTACGATATTTTTGAATTATTGATTCTTACGTGAAGGCCTTTACTCAATAATTATTACGATAATTCTTATTTAATATTTTATTTTATTGATTCAATAATTCTTTGCGTTGATATTTTATATTATTGTTGTTTCAATAATTATCCTTTGCGCACATCATCTCCATTATCGGATCAATAATTCATATTATTTGAATAATATTATTAGATAGCATTATTGGCAATGTCTAGAAAGTTACATCGAGGAGAGGTTTGGTCACCTAATTTGGCGATGAGGAGAAAATCTTATCGGAAAGCCCCCGCTTTCAGAAGCGTGCTGGTTGTCATTATTGTGATTACGTAATATTATTTGTGAATAATTAATTATTGATTTATATGATAAAGAAATATTTATTTGATGTGGATATAAATGATGGATATATTTATTTTATGTGGATATAAATAAAGGAATTAATGTTGAGGTATTTTATCGGTATTTTGTCGGATTGGAGGTATTAAAAGATCAAATCGATGTTCTTACTGACTTTATTGTGTGAGTTATAATATTTAATCGTAGTTGGATCGTTGGATTTTTGGATATGTTATACATATATAAGTTGAGTATATGTCCACAAATTTTGAACCGATTAAAAATGAGCGTATAATTTGTTATGAAATTTTAAGAGGTAATTGATTCGGAAATTAGGTTTTGGTGGAAAATTCTAGAATTGAGTGGGCCCCACTCTTGGTTGTTGGGGAAGATGGCTGATTTTTGGTGGGTGGAAATAGTAGCGAGGTAAAGCCATCGGTAGCTTGGTCAAGTCTGCCTTGACGTCTTAACATTTTCTATAAATAGAGGGCTAAGTTAGAATTGAAAATCACACCAGAATTCATAAGTTTTCTCTCTTTTTCTCTCTAGATTATTGAGTGTATTTTGTGAGTATTTAGATACTTGGTGAGTTGATATTCATCGATTGCAAGTTTTCTTGACGTCATATCGATATCCGAATGAAGTCTTTTGCTCTTTTGAGGTAAGGGATAGTAAAGGGATTTTAAGAGGTTGTTATGTTTTTCGGTTTCGTAATTTTTCCGACCTTCAAAAATTCTGGAAAAATTTGAAATGATATTTTGATGAGTTTTATTGATTGTGTCCAAAATGGTGATTTTTGGATGTATAGATTAAGAGTTATGAATTTTACGAGAAAAGACTATTTTAAAAGTAAGCAAGCTTATAATTCCTTGTGGTTAACTCTAAAATTGATGAAATTTTTATTGAGAGTACATCTATATAATATCGATTATACTCTGTGAATTTGAAATTTTGGATAAAAGTACAATTTATGATAAATGTCTAAATATTAGGCGGTTTTGGCCATATGAAAATAGTAAATGAATTTTAAAAATTTGAGAAAAAATATATATTCAATATGGGACTATATTACGCTAAATCCCCGGAAAAGAAATATTTTTGGAACTGATTTGGTATTTTTCATAAAAATAGTCTAGTTATGAGTAAAAAGAATTAAATATGTTATGTGAAGTAAGAAAATTGGAAAATATGATTTTATGGCTTGAGAATCATACATGAGTTATATCATGATTTTTTATGAGGGTTTTGGTTATTGGTGATGAAATCTTATGAGTTTGGCATTTTAGAATGATTAAATGCATTATTTAGTAAAGTGTAAACAATTAAAATAAATTGTTTATAAGTTTAAGAAATGTTATTTCAATATCATTATCTTAGAAATATTGGTATGGATTTTATTGTGGAATTTCTACCTTTTTGTGTCGGGTTTACTATTCATGAGTTATTATTCATGAGTTACTATTCACAAAGTTACTATTCATGGGTTCTTATTCATGAGTTACTATTTATTCACGAAAAAGTTGGTTTCTTTTTACGACCAAATTATCGTTGATTTATGAATATTGCTCTTGAGATTAAGTGCTATTGTTGATCATATTATTTTTATTATCATATATAACATTTTATAACCTTGATGTTGAAATTCTCTTTCACTTGAGTATAAAGATGGGTAGATTATTGGTATGATCATGACTAGGGTTCTCTTTGGCGATGGTGAAAAGTTGAATTGTGATTGGTATGATCATGACCATTGAATTTATAATTGAATATCTTTAGCTTAAGTGCAAAGGTGAAATAATCAACATGGTTATAATTATTGTTTATATAAATTACGAAATGATTATATATTTCTTTGAGATATTAATATATTTGCTTTTGTAGTGCAAATATGAGCTGTTGATGAATATATTTGGCTTGTAGTGCAAATATGAGCTGTTGAGGAATATCTTTGGCTTTGTAGTGCAAATATGGTTTGTTGATGAATATCTTTTTGGCCGTAGTGCAAAGATGATATGTTGATGAATATCTTTGGCCGTAGTAGAAGTGTGAAGATGGTTTGTTGACGAATATCTTTTGGCGTAGGTGCAAAGATGAATTTATCGATATGATTATGAGCAAGAAATGTGATTTGGTATAACCATGATCTTTGATGTTTGAGGTGAAGATAGGTTATGAAAATTATCTTCGTCTGGATGAGAAGAGAATTTAGAACCACAATTATGATTATGAGTTATTCATATGATTGTGGAAAAGAAGCTGATTGAGTGATGTTTTGAGGATAAAACATTGTTGGTGGATTTTTAACATGGAGAAGATAATAGACTTTATGGTCTATTTGACTCTTCTAATGGATTGCTTTCGTTCATTTGCAACTATGGTTGAAAATTTTTATCATCTACCATATGTTCTAAATCTACGATTTATTCTTGATGAAGGCTATTGATAATTTAATTATCTTTAGTCATGATATTCTTTCTTGAGAGTTAGTTGTGCTCACCCTTTTGCTTCATAATTCCTTCGAGGTAATAAAAAAGTGTATTTGGGTCGAGTGGGGATAACAGGGGAATAGAGCGGTGGTCTATATATTTGTTGAGGGTGAGGCGAACCCAACGTTGGAAGGGTGTTTTGTCACTATCATACAAGATGTCTAATGACATACAACCTCGTATCATCATAAGACAGGGATGTGCTCATCCACTTGCTTGAGTATATATCTGAGCACTACTATATAATCTTGGTGTTTGTTTGAAGTATAATTCTCAATTAGAGGCAGTGGAGATAATGATATGTCAAGAGAAGACTTACCATTGGGAAGAATATGATAGTAATCTTCTTGTTTTTCTTTGGGGTCTATTGGGTTGACCAAGGATAATTACGTGGCCATATGATATCTATCATAACCTAGGCGCATGGCCTCCCATATACGAAGGTTTCCTTGAGCACTTCCCAAAGATTTTAATTTCTAAAATAGTTTTTGACTATACCTTTATGTAAGGTGTCTTTGTGAGGTCTTTGTCCACGGTTGGGACATGTGTCACATTTGGTATATATTTGTATCAAACTCACTGACATATGTGTTGTTGTATTTTTACGACAATTGTTGTAATAAAGTTGTATTTGTTTTACGTACCATGTATTTGGCGACTCGAGAATAGGTTGGATGGTATGGACCTATTTTGGGGTTGTCACGGTTTGGTATCGAGCTTAGGGATATGATCTCTGGCGGAGATCGGGGAATATAACTAGGAGGAGGAGATGATGATAAATCCTTCGCTAGTGTGTCCTACCTAAGCTTATTTATTTTGGTTAGTCATAATATCGGGATATTATGCGATATATTAATTTGTTTAATTAACCCTTGTTTTATGGCGGCATTTGAGAATGGCGGTGAGAATGCTAATAATGGAGTGAATGAGATTTGTGGGGATACCTCTAATCACTAACCATGATAATGTGATGTCGAGACGAAGAAGGAATTAGAGATATCCATGTGGTGAGTGAAGAATTGATAGTTGCACTTTTAGAGATAGTCTTGAGAGGTAAGTAGTGAGAGTGAGAGTGAAGAAGAAGAAGAAGAGGTACACGAGGAGAGTTTATTAGAGGTATTATATGATCAAAATGTAGAATTTCAAAATCGTATTCATGAGTTAGAAGAAAGAAATTTGAAAAGCGACGGTGATTCGTGGAACAAAAGGATACAACAATTCAAGCTTGTGTTACCCGATATGTGATGCTTGAACAGAAGCATTCTTTGGCGAGTATAAGATGATAAAGATGGAATGAAAAGTGAAAGAAGAAAAAAAAGCTGAGCAGTAAGAATGAGTGATGCATGGGTAAAAGCCACACGACACGTGGATATTGTGGAAAGAGATGTCCAGATCTAAGAAGGCTAAAATAGATGATATGAATTTCTCTTTTGGAAAGCAATTGGGAGAACCCAACATCGAGTTTTGAATTACCTTGTGCAGAGCGGTCAACTTTGAATTTGATATGGATCGAAGATTGATGATTCAAATCATGAATCGAGAGTCTGACGAAGCGATTGAGGAGGAATATGTCTATAGAAAAGTATATTCCAACGGTAGTGATGACGCCAAATGCTGCCCCAGACAAGTCAAAACCGGGTAGTTCGAGGGATGGCGGTTGTTATGACTTCCCAACAAATGAGGAACCCAAATAAATTTATCACGGGAGATGAGCAACGGAGAAATCATGATGACCCGGGAGATAAAATCTGAAATGAAAGCAAGGTATTCTCAACTTTTCGAAAAACCAGGTACGTAAATTTCGGGGATGAAATTTCATAAGGAGGGGAGATTGTAAGACCCCAAATTTTATGAAATAAAAGTATTCAATTTTTCTTATAATAACTATTCAGTAAATGGTTAAATTGATAAAAGTTTAAAGTTAAGGGTGAGATATATTTTTTTTCAAAATACTGCAAGTGGTTATAAAATATTCAATTGTGGGGAATATTCGTTTTGGTCGTGGAATATTCTTTTTCATAGGATGGAATATTAAATGCTGACGGCGTAACCATTTGTGGGCCCCATAACGAATAAGCGTCGGATGAAAAAAGCGACAAAATTTGAGTTTTTATAAATAACGCGTAGTTATTTCACAATTAACTTTGTTGGAATACCGGTGGTTAAAATATAGATGTCTGGCGTGTTTGCAGCGATGGCTGCGGTTTTACATAGTATTTTTGAATTATTGATCTTTACGTAAGAAGGCTTTACTCAATAAATTATTACAGTAATTCTTTGTTCAATATTTTATTTTATTGATTCAATAATTCTTTGCGTTGATATTTTATATTATTGTTTGTTTCAATAATTATCCTTGCACATCATCTCCATTATCGGATCAATAATTCATATTATTTGAATAATATTATTAGATAGCATTATTGGCAATGTCTAGAAAGTTACATCGATGAGAGGTTTGGTCACCTAATTGCTTGGCGCATGATGAGGAGAAATTCTTATCGGAAAGCCCCCTCTTTCACAGAGAAGCGCACTGGTTGTCATTATTGTGATTACGTAATATTATTTGTGAATAATTAATTATTGATTTATATGATAAGGAAATATTTATTTTATGTGGATATAAATGATGGATATATTTATTTTTATGTGGATAAAAATGAAGGAATTAATGCTGAGGTATTTTATTAGTATTTTGTCGGATTGGAGGTATTAAAAGATCAAATCGGTTGTTTTCTGACTTTATTGTGTGAGTTATAATATTTAATCTGACCGTTGGATCGTTGGGATTTTTGGATATGTTATACATATATAAGTTGAGTATATGTCCACAAAATTTGAACCGTTAAAAATGAGCGTATAATTTGTTATGAATTTTAAGAGGTAATTGATTCAGAAATTAGGTTTTGGTGGAAAATTCTAGAATTGAGTGGGCCCCACTCTTGGTTGTTGGGGAAGATGGCTGATTTTTGGTGGGTGGAATAGTAGCGAGTAAAGCCATCAAGTGCTTGGTCAAGTCTTTGACGTCTTAACATTTTTCTATAAATAGAGGGCTAAGTTAGAATTAAAAATCACACCAGAATTCATAAGTTTTCTCTCTTTTTCTCTCTAGATTATTGAGTGTATTTTGTGAGTATTTAGATACTTGGTGAGTTGATATTCATCAGTGCAAGTTTCCTTCAGCGTCATATCCGATATCCAGTCAGAAGTGCTGCTCTTTTGAGGTAAGGGATAGTAAGGGATTTTAAGGGTTGTTATGTTTTTCAGTTTCGTAATTTTTCTGACCTTCAAAAATTCTGGAAAAATTTGAAATGATATTTTGATGAGTTTTATTGATTGTGTCCAAAAATGGTGATTTTTGGATGTATAGATTAAAGTTATGAATTTTACGGGAAAAGACTATTTTAAAAAGTAAGCTTATAATTCCTTGTGGTTAACTCTAAAATTGATGAAATTTTTATTAAAGAGTACATCTATATAATATCGGTGTACTCTGTGAATTTTGGAATTTTTGGATAAAAGTACAATTTATGATAAATGTCTAAATATTAAGCGGTTTTTTGGCCATATGAAAATAGTAAATGAATTTTAAAAATTTTGAAAAAATATATATTCAATATGGGACTATATTACGCTAAATCCCGGAAAAGAAATATTTTTGGAACTGATTTGGTATTTTTCATAAAAATAGTCTAGTTATGAGTAAAAGAATTAAATATGTTATGTGAAGTAAGAAAATTGGAAAATATGATTTTATGGCTTGAGAATCATACATGAGTTATATCTGATTTTTTATGAGGGTTTTGGTTATTGGTGATGAAATCTTATGAGTTTGGCATTTTAGAATGATTAAATGTATTATTTAGTAAAGTGTAAACAATTAAAATAAATTGTTTATAAGTTTAAGAAATGTTATTTCAATATCATTATCTTAGAAATATTGGTATGAATTTTATTGTGGAATTTCTATTTTTTGTGTCGGGTTTCTTATTCATGAGTTACTATTTATTCTATTCATAAGTTCTTATTCACGAAGTTCTTATTCATGGAATTCTTATTCACGACAAAGTTGGTTTCTTTTTACGACCAAATTATCGTTGATTTATGAATATTGCTCTTGAGATTAAGTGCGATTGTTGATCATATTATTTTTATTATCATATATAACATTTTATAACCTTGATGTTGAAATTCTCTTTCACTTGAGTATAAAGATGGGTAGATTATTGGTATGATCATGACTAGGGTTCTCTTTGGCGATGGTGAAAAGTTGAATTGTGGATTTGGTATGATCATGACCATTGAATTTATAATTGAATATCTTTAGCTTAAGTGCAAAGGTGAAATAATCAACATGGTTATAATTATTGTTTATATAAATTCTGAAATGATTATATATTTCTTTGAGATATTAATATATTTGGCCTGTAGTGCAAATATGAACTGTTGATGAATATATTTGGCCTGTAGTGCAAATATGAACTGTTGATGAATATATTTGGCCTGTAGTGCAAATATGAACTGTTGAGGAATATCTTTGGCCTGTAGTGCAAAGATGGTTTGTTGATGAATATCTTTGGCCGTAGTGCAAAGATGACATGTTGTTGAATATCTTTGGCCGTAGTGCAAAGATGGTCTGTTGACGAATATCTTTGGCCCGTAGTGCAAAGATGAATTTATCAATATGATTATGAGCGAGGAAATGTGATTTGGTATAACCATGATCTTTGATGTTTGGTGAAGATAGGTTATGAAAATTATCTTCGTCTGGATGAGAAGAGAATTTAGAACCACAATTATGATTATGAGTTATTCATATGATTGTGGAAAAGGCTGTTGAGTGATATTCTGAGGGGATAAAACATTGTTGGTGGATTTTTAACATGGAGAAGATAATAGACTTTATGGTCTATTTGACTCTTCTAATGGATTGCTTTTTCATTGCAACTATGGTTGAAAAATTTTATCATCTACCATATGTTCTAAATCTACGATTTATTATTGATGAAGGCTATTGATAATTTAATTATCTTTAGTCATGATATTCTTTCTTGAGCTAGTTGTGCTCACCCTTTTGCTTCACAATTCCTTTCGGGTAATAAAAGTGTATTTGGGTCGAGTGGGGATAACGGGGAATAGAAGCGGTGGTCTATATTTGTTGAGGTGGCGAACCCAACGTTGGAAGGGTGTTTTGTCACTATCATACAAGATGTCTAATGACATACAACCTCGTATCATCATAAGGCAGGATGTGCTCATCCACTTCTTTGAGTATATATCTGAGCACTACCTATATAATCTTGGTGTTTGTTTGAAGTATAATTCTCAATTAGAGCAATGGAGATAATGATATGTCGAGAAGACTTACCATTGGGAAGAATATGATAGTAATCTTCTTATTTTTCTTTGGGGTCTATTGGGTTGACAAGGATAATTTTGTGGCCATATGATATCTATCATAACCTAGGAAGCATGGCCTCCCATGTACGAAGGTTTCCTTGAGCACTTCCCAAAGATTTTAATTTCTAAAAGCAGGTTTTTGACTATACCTTTATGTAAGGTGTCCTTTGTGAGTCTTGTCCACGGTTGGGACATGTGTCACATTTGGTATATATTTGTATCAAACTCATGACATATGTGTTGTTGTATTTTGTACGACAATTGTTGTAATAAAGTTGTAGTTGTTTTTTTTACGTACCATGTATTTGGCGACTCGAGAATAGGTTGGATGGTATGGACCTATTTTGGGGTTGTCAACCAAAACAATTTTGTTTGGCATAACTTCTCAGGAAACTCTTGAATTTCATGCATATTTTTTAATATTTGTCTAGCTGGATCAACTAGCATAGACCTCTACAATAATTCGGACATCAACCAAAATATACATATACATACATACATATGTATTCTCATATCTTAAAGAAATCTCAAAAATCTTTTTTTTAACGTCATGATATCGTACTGTATTTACAGTCCGTTGAGGATTCCGTCATTTGGTGATTTTATCATACTACATCATACCATAGTGAAATGACGATCCTTAGATCACATCCAACACTAAGTAATCTTGCATTGATGACTCCATCATTTTTATCATCTCTTTTGAGTTCCATGATACATTGATGATATATAAAATACATTTTGATATATTCCAAATCATTTTGTCTAGCAAATGAAGTAATTAGCATGAACATACGAATAACGGTATTGTTGTTAAAACTCATTGGTTCCATCATTTGATCCAATGTTTTTCAAGAAAATAGAAGTGTAAACATCAGCACGAAGTCAATAAATTTCGAAAGTCTAGCACAGCTAGTAGATTTAGAATACCTATGCTTCTACCATCAACTCCACTTTCTATAATGATCCATTGCTTAATATGTCTATCTATTCCTATCATCCTAAATACTCCATTCACACTTAATTATACCCCAGTTCATCAAACTTACCGCACATTGGAAGTTCAGGACTTGCCACAATAATATGAATTTAAGAACTTATCCTAGTCAGACCATAGGCGTCCATTCATTGAGGGGTTCAAAACATACCATATTATTATGAGTCACAAACTTACCATATGCATTAGTTTTAAGAACCGCATCTAATCCTTATAATATCTAACTAATTTTAATAGTTTCTAACTATCAAATATACACATGAGAAAAGAATCACCTTTTCACCACATAGACATTGATAGCGCGACACCAACATTCCAATGATTATCAAGGCGATATACTGAGCGCAAGCACAAAACCCTCGCCCATACAAAGGTTTGTACAACTTAGCCATCACATGAGTTCTCAATTAAAATCCCACCTAACTCTATCTTGCTTATAACTTGCTCTTTGCTCGATACAAATTTCCCGTATCACATTATTTATAACTCCTCACGAGTTTATCTCGTATTATATCATAGTACATTATCTTCATAGTATCAAGCTATAATCATTCAAACATTACAAACCATCTTCCTTTTATAACTTAAACAGATCACGTCGTGATCTTATTCTATAATCATCTTCCTTAAAATTCTTTTCTTAACTCGTGATCATTTTGTTTTACGATCATCTTTCTTTCCTTTCATTTATGACATTATTCATTATCTTGGCTATTGCCATTTCTTATCTTTATATCTCTTCAAGATTCTTCTTTGAATCTTCTTGTTTATAAAACAATTCTTCTTTTAAGAATTTTAACTTCATTTACATCGCTCAAAATTTCATTCGAGTTCCACATTTTCATCATACGTATCCATTTCTATACTTGGTACACATCGAGTCTCAAACAGTTTCAATATGGTACGCTGAGTGGTTTCCCATAAACAACCAACAAACTAGGTTCCAAGTTACTAGTTCGTATATACCTCCGCTCTATGAAGGCATCGTTTAGCCTAGATACCATACATCAACTATTAAAGAGTACAATTGTACCATACTTAAATATAACTTTTTGATTCTTAACTTCTTTATCATTCTCTTTTTATAGACTTTGTCTATTTATTATCACCTTACATCCTTATTATTGGAGTTGGGTAACCCCACTTTCATATTCCTTATAACTCTGCGAGATCTTCTTTGAATCCTCTCATGCAAGTTTTAATCCCTTCTTTATATATTTATTAAATTACTTCTTATTGTTCAAACTCTATTTGAGCTTATTTTTTCATTATCATCACCCCTCTTCTCTAAGGTTATAGCCTAAGGTACTCTTACCTAAGGTTTCAAACCTATCAGCTATGATACCAACTGTAAAGACCCCAAAATTCATACAATTTAATTCTCGACTTCGGTCGTTAATAATACATTCAACCTCTAATTTTACATCATTAAACAATAATACAACCATTGAAATTTATGGAATAATTAAAATTTTCCATTAAAAACTATTCTCATTCCCAAAACCTTCAACCTTTACATCTAAATATCTCATAATCATTTTACTATTACAATAGTTTACATCGCAAAATGATATTATAATTAAACTTTAATACATTATTTAGAGCCATAAACATGGTTCAAATAATAATAACACAACCAAAGTGTGTAAATCTTCAAGTATCACATAACTTTACCTTGAATCTTGAACCTGCAAAAGTTGTTATTTGCAAGGTTGAGCTCGATAACCCAGCAAATTCTAACAGTTTTCATGCATCACGTAGCACATAATAACATGCTCAACATATATCTTATAAACATCGGACTAACATAACATACATGCTACAATTCATATAACAAGTATAAAGATTGAGTTCCTTACTCAATCAGCATGGTTTAGTCAAACAACGTAGTCATAAATTGACTTTAACATTTCATACATTCAACATATATATAACACATCATGCTCTTTGCAGTAAAGATTTAAAACAATCAAATTCACATAACAAATAGGAACTGAAAGACTTGCCTTGATCGTTGTTTACCAATAACAGTTTAACAGCTTACAGATATTTGCACTTCATGTGCCCTACACAATTATATAATCATTCACATTAACTATTAGTCACATAGCAACACATAGTAGCTGTAATGTAAACTTTACTCTACATCTCATAATCCTTCCTATCATAAATACACAATGTTCAATTTGATTGTGTTAACTTTCAACTTATATCTCACAGTATTTCATATTTGAAGTTCATTCAAATGTTTAAGTCTTGCTAGGAATACTTATTGCTTTTATATTAACACTATTCAATACCTTATAATATTCATTTCATTTGATTAAAACACGGTTTACGTTCATTATCACTTATCATGGCGTTTTGACATTTATTCGTCACACGCTCAATTTGTCTCTCATGTGTGTGCTTAGTATGCGTATACAACTTATCTAATACATCATTTATTAATGTTAAGCATCATTATACTTCATAATATTCATGTTCTCTAACTTAGAACAACATCTTTTATCGTCAAGAGCACTACACTTGCATAGGTGCATGCCCGACGCCCTCCGATTGTCCCCGAAAACACAATAGTCCCCAAAAACATAACAGTCCTACAAATGACCATTTTGACCCCTGTTACCGACTTCAAATTGAAAACTGTAAAGCCTAAAAGTTGTAGGTCTATTCGTCCTCGTTTCGGATCATCTTGAATCACCTCAATCGGAGTTCGTATGAAAATGTTATGACCATTTTACCAAAATAGGTCACAGTTAGCACATATGGGGCGTGGTCGCGCCTTTTCTCGTCGTCATTTTCATCTAGCATTAGCACACAAGTGAGAGTGCCAGCGCTCTAGGCGACAGCGTCTGCTTAGGCTTCACCATTCATGTTGTTTTGCGATTTTTGACCATTTTCTCCTACTAATCTTCATAACTTGAGTTGTACACATCCAAATTAGTCCGTTTTCAATTCTATGGATTCGTAATTCATAGAACTAAAACATAATAGAATTCTAACAATTTATAAATACATTAACCAACCTGAAATTTGACCCAAAACACATGTTCATACTCTATTTTCATGTTTTAAACACATTTATCGAATTTGATCGCCACGACTTCGTTACTTAATCGATTAACATGATTTAAACTACGCCGCTTTCTTTTCTTCACATATTAACATAATCCAACCTCAATTTACAAATTATAACAGATATAGGGCATAAAATTTTGTACTTTTTAAACCCATTTTTCATGTATAAACACTGTTATATACTTTTCTTTCTACAAACCAATTTACATGGATTTTTATCATCAAACAACACTCACATGTGATGATTAACAGAGTATAAACCCTACTTGCAAGTATATATATCAATCCAACACAACTGTCAATTTACAATGGATAATCACTAAGGAATAAAAATATACAACTTAGAATCAATTTACCTTGATTTAGCAAAGTGTTAGAAACCCTTCTTGTTCTCTTAGCAATCTCTGCAATTCTCTCTTCTCACTAAGCTCTCCTCTTTCTAAACCCTCTGTGTTTCTTCTTCTTTCCCAACTCTCTGCTCTTAGGCCTTAAGAGATAAATAAGACGCGAAAGAAAAAAATAACCTGATATGGCTTAATTCCCACTTACTCTATCAGTTAAAAAAATAAAAAGACGTCAGTTACATAAACCAAAGGCCACAAGGCCTTGTTTGGCCACACACCAATTCCCCCAAACTGGATTATTTTAATAATATTATATTATATAGTTTCATGTGTCACACCTTTAGTTAATTTAAATAACTTATAATAATAATAATTAATAATATTTATAATCTTATTATAATTAATAAATAATTACGTATATCTAATTTAATTAATAAATTAGATTTAAACATTACTTTATTTAATATACTTATTGTCTTTCATATTAAACAACTCATTTAATTTAATTAATTCATGAAATTAAATCTTCAAAGAATAAAATTTACCTTTGCTTTAATTTAATTATCATACACACGTAACTAAATTATTATACCACAATTTCATAAATTATTTATTTTTCTCAATAAATAAATATTTTTAATATTTATTTAATTCAATAAATATTAAAAATAATTACCAAATTCATTTAATTTCTTCAATAGTTAACTTAACCATTAAACCTCACTTTCCCAATTTATGAATATATATATATATATATATATATATATATATATATATATATATATCTCTTCACACCGCATCACATATTCAAAAATATATAATACATTATATATACATACTCAAACTCGAAACATCTCATAATAAGAATTTTAATTATTAAATTCTTATTTTAATAACTTATAAAAATTCGGATTGTCACAAATCCTTATCGGAAAGCCCCCTCTTTCTTGGGAATGACTTATAAATGATGAATAGTTGTTGTTCAAAAATGTGTTATGTGAAGCCAAGTGAATTGAGATAAATATAGAGGATTTTTATGAAGTATTTGTTATAAATTTGGCTTATTATATGGACCCTCACTTACCCATTTTTCAAAATTATCGTAGAAGTTATCTCATTTTTGTGTTATATATATATATATAAGTTAAATAGTCACGGGTGTAAGGGGGGGGGGGAACATAAGGTCACGTCAGTACAAAACTCATTTCCAAAGCCCCATATCGAATGACTCCTATTGAACTTCAGGAGTTAAAAACCCAACTGCATGAATTGATAGATTCAGTTTCATTCGCCCTACTACATCTCTTTGGGGTGCTCCTGTTCTATTTGTAAAGAAGAAAGATGGAAGTATGCGACTTTGCATTGACTATCGAGAGTTGAATCATGTCACTGTCAAAAATAGGTACCCGTTGCCTCGCATTGATGACATGTTTGACTAGTTGCAAGGCTCCAAATTCTTTTCAAAGATCGATCTTCATTCCTAATATCATAAGTTAAAGATTAAAATCGATGACATTCCAAAGACTGTTTTAGAACTCAGTACGAGCATTACGAATTCATAGTCATGTCTTTTGGATTGACTAATGCTTCTGCTGCCTTCATGGATATGATGAACCGAGTATTCAAAGAATATTTGGATCATTTTGTGGTCGTCTTTATTGATGACATCCTCATATACTCCAAAAGTCGTGAAGATTAGGAGCAACACTTGAGGCTGATACTCCAAAAGCTTCGTGAAAACAAGCTTTATGCCAAGTTGATCAAATCACAGAATATCTATTGACCCAACGAAGATTAAAGCAATACAAAGTTGGGAGCAACCTAAGTCAGTGACCGAAGCACGTAACATTTTGGGCTTAGCTGGTTATTATCGGAGATTCGTGGAAGGATTTTCTCAAATCGCTGCTCCATTAACACAGCTGACTTGAAAAGATACAAAATTCGAATGGAGCGAGAAATGTGAAAAGAGTTTTCAAGAACTCAAGAAAAGACTCATTTCAGCACCTGTTCTGACAATACCATCTGGTTCGGAGGGATTTGTCATCTACAGCGATGCTTCAGGCAGAGGGTTAGGATGGGTTCTCATGCAACATGAAAAATTCATAGCCTATGCGTCGTGACAACTCAAAGAATATGAGAGGAATTATCCTACTCATGATCTAGAGTTGGCAGCTGTCGTTTTCACGCTTAAAATTTTGGGGCATTACATGTATGGGGTGAAAGTGGAGATCTATATGGATCATAAAAGTCTCAAATATTTCTTCACCCAAAAGGAACTCAACATGTGGCAATGAAGTTGGCTCGAGCTGTTGAAAGATTACGAGCATACCATTCAATACCATCTTGGAAAAGCAAACGTGGTAGCCGACGTGTTGAGTAGAAGATCATATACGGATATGGGTGCGATATTATAAACGTAAAGGCCCATTTTGTATGACTTACAAAGGATGGAGATAGAGTTAAAGACTCCAGGGATCCATGTGATGATGTCAAATATAAGAGTAGAACCGACTTTAATTGATAAAGTTAAAGCTGCTCAAGCTACAGACCTGGAGCTGATGCGTATAAAGAAGAAAGTACAAGAAGTTGTTATTCCGAAAACAAGATTAGATTAAGAAGGAATACTTCAAGTCAACTCCAGACTTTATGCTCCTAACGACTTTGACTTGAAGTATAAAATCATGATGGAGGCGCACAACACACCGTTTGCAATCCATCCTGGGAGTACCAAAATGTATCGTGATCTTCGATATACATTTTGGTGGAGCATTATAAAGCGAGAGATAGAGGAGTTTATCTCAATGTGTCTAACTTGTCAGCGTTTCAAGGCAAAGCATCAAGTGCCAAAAGGTCTATTGCAACCACTTGAAATTCCAGAATGGAAGTAGGAGCACATTACCATGGATTTTGTTACTGGTCTTCCCAAGGTTTCTCAAGGCATAGATGGGATTTGGGTCATTGTCGATAGACTAACCCAGTCTTCTCATTTCTTACCTATACGAGAAACTTATTCACTTAAACGTCTTACTCGTATATACATAAATGAGATTGTAAGACTGCATGGTGTGTCAGTATCCATAGTTTTTGATCGAGACCCAAGATTCACCTCACGATTTTGGGTTAGTTTGCAGAGAGCTATGGGCACAGATTTAAGATTTAGTTCGGCATATCCTCCTCAGACGGACGGGCAGTCAGAGAGGACTATTCAAACTCTTGAAGATCTATTAAGATTTTGTATCCTCGACTTCAAGGGAAGTTGGGACAAGTTCATGCCATTAGTGGAATTCTCCTACAACAACAGTTATCAAGCAAATATCGACATGGCTCCATTCGAGGCGTTGTATGGACGCAAGTGTTGTTCTCTACTATGCTGGGACAAGGTGGGTGAAGGAACGTTGTTGAGACTGGAGTTGGTACGTATGACTACGGAAAAGATTCAAAAGATCCAACAATGTATAAAAACCTCCCAAGATCGATAAAAGAGTTATGTTGATCGTCATCAAAAGGACGTGGAATTCAATGTTGGAGATCATGTGTTGTTACGTATTGATCATTATTGTAGAAGAATTCCACTAATGGCAAGAACTTGTCCCAGCTTCCTTTGAAGTCAAGGACACAGAGTCTTAATAGATAATCAAGAGTTTGAATAGTTCTCTCCGACTGCCCGTCCGTCTGAGGATGATATGTCGAACTGAATCATAAATCTGTGCCCATATCTTTTTGCAAACTAACCTAAAATTATGAAGTGAATCTTGGGTCTCGATCAGAAACTATGGATATTGGCATACCATGCAGTCTTACAATCTCATTTATGTATATACGAGCAAGATGTTCAAGTGAAAAAATTTCTCGTATAGGTAAGAAATGAGCAGACTTGGTCAATCTATCGACAATGACTCAAATCGCATCTATTCCTTGAGAAACCTTGGGAAAACCAGTAAAGAAATTCATGGTAATGTCCTCCCACTTCCATTCTGGAATTTCAAGTGGTTGCAATGGACCTTTTGGCACTTGATGCACCGCCTTAACACGTTGACAAGTTAAACACCTTGAGATAAACTCCGCGATCTCTCTCTTCATATTGCTCCACCAAAATGTATGTTGAAGATCATGATACATTTTGGTACTTCCAGGAAGGATTGTAAATGGTGTGTTATGTGCCTCCATCATAATTTTATACTTTAAGTTAGAGTCGTTAGGAACACAAAGTCTGAAGTTGACTCAAAGTATTCCTTCTTCATCGATTCTTGCTTCCGGAATAGCACCTTCTTGTACTTTCTTCTTCATACGCATCAACTCTAGGTCTGTAGCTTGAGCAGCTTTAACTTTATCAATTAAAGTCGATTCTACTTATATATTTGCCATCATCACGTTGGTCCCTGGAGTCTTTAACTCTATATCCATCCTTTACAAGTCATACAAAATGGGCCTTTGCGTTGACAATATCGCACTCATACCCATATATGATCTTCTACTCAACGCGTCAGCTACCACGTTCGTTTTTCCATGATGGTATTGAATGGTATGATCATAATCTTTCAATAGCTCGAGCCAACGTCGTTGTCGCATATTGAGTTCCTTTTGGGTGAAGAAATATTTGAGGCTTTTATGATCCATATAGATCTCTACTTTCTCTCCATACAGGTAATGTCTCCAGATTTTAAGCGCAAAAATGACTGATGCCAACTCTAGATCATGAGTAGGATAATTTCTCTCATATTCTTTGAGTTGTCGTGAGGCATAGGCTATGACTTTCCCATGTTGCACGAGAACACATCTTAACCCTCCACTCAAGCATCACTATAGATGACAAATCCTCTCCAACCGATGGTATTGTCGTAACAAAAATAAATGAGTCTCCTCTTGGGTTCTTGAAAACTCTTCTCATATTCCTCGCTCTAATCGAATTTTGTATCTTTTTGAGTAAGATGAGTTAATGGAGTAGCGATTCGAGAAAATCCTTCCACGAATCTCCGATAATAACCAGCTAAACCCAGAAAGCTACGTACTTAGGTTGCTCTCAGCTTTGTATTGCTTCAATCTTTGCCCGGTTAATAGATATTCTGTGATTTGATATCATATGCCCAAAGAATTCTACTTCCTAAATCCAGAACTCGTATTTCTTCAACTTGACATATAATTTATTTTCACAAAACTTTTGGAGTATCAGCCTCAAGTGTTGCTCATGATCTTCACGGCTTTTGGAGTATATGAGGATGTCATCAATAAAGACAACCATAAAATGATCCAGATATTCCTTGAATACTCGGTTCATCATATCCATGAAGGCAGCAGGAGCATTAGTCAATCCAAAAGACATGACTAGGAATTCGTAATGCCCGTACCGAGTTCTGAAAGTAATCTTTGGAATGTCATCAGTTTTAATCTTTAACTGATGATATCCGAAACAAAGATCTATCTTTGAAAAGAATTTTGCACCTTGCAACTGGTCAAAAAGGTCATCAATGTGAGGCAATGGGTACTTATTTTTTACGGTGACATGATTCAACTCCCGATAATCAATACAAAGTTGCATACTCCCATCTTTCTTCTTTATAAATAGAACAGGAGCACCCCAATGAGACGTACTAGGAAGAATGAAACCGATGTCTAACAATTCCTATAGTTGGGTTTTTAACTCCTGAAGTTCAATAGGAGCCATTCGATATGGGACTTTAGAAATGGGTTTTATTCCGGGTTCAAGGTCGATACAAAATTCAATTTCACGCTCTGGGGGTAGGCCAGGAAGTTCTTCAGGGAATACGTCAGGAAATTTATTAACAATAGAAATATCATTCAAATCTGACGTATTTTTGTTTAAATTCGTGACATGGGCTAAAAAAGCTTGACATCCATTTTTCAATAAACGAATAGCTTTATGGCTTGATATGACAGTGATTGACTTTAGTAATTTGGCTACTTGAATTCGCATAATAGGTTGGTTAGGAATATGAAAGCTAACAACCTTACAAAAACAATCAATTTTATCATGATGAGTAGTTAACCAATCAATCCCTAAAATCACATCAAATGCAAGTATTTTCAAAGAGATAAGATCGACAGGTAATGCGAGGTTACCGATTTGAATCAAACAAGATTTATAAATAGTGGATGTAATGAAGCTTTCTCCCAACTGAGTTTCAACAGATAAGTCAAAGTCTAATTTCTCCGGAGTCAAATTTAAACATTGAGCGCAAGTAGGAGAAATAAAAGAATTGGTAAAACCGGTATCAAATAAGGTATAGAATTTGCAAGAGTTTATGATTAACTTACCCGTGATAACTTCGTTCGGGTTCCTCGCTTTTTGGGAGGTCATAACAAACTCTCTCTCTTGAAATACCGGCTTTGACTCCTCTAGGACGACCTTTAGTGTCTCCATCCCAGCTGGACTTGACTTTACTGCACGACAAAATTGGGCTAGGTGACCTTCTCTTCCGCAATTATAACATGCTTTGGACTACATCGTGCATTTTGGACTGATGTGTCCCTCCCCTCCGCGTTTGAATCATACGATCGGTGGTCGTTCTCCTTCCTTGAAAACAGGTGTTGATGTCTTTCCATCATTGTTGAACCTTCTCTTTTTGAAATTTCTACTTCTATTGTCTTAGCCATGATTACCACCGAAGTGGTTACCATTTCTGGCATGTTGATTCCCTCCACGTTTGTTGTCACCGCTTTGATGACTGCTACCACTGGTATTATCGATTTGTCGGCTGCACTCTCTTGGTTGGGTTGACTCATTATCGCGCTCCAATAATTGAGCCATATTCAAAACATCTGAATACAAGAAAAGTTTGTGAGAAATGAGGTATTGACATATTTCGGGTTTCAAACCTGGAAAAAACATTCGCGGCTATAACATTCCAGAATTTTTAAATGTAATATTAAATATTTATTGATATTTAATGGATGTGATTATCGTTGAATAAATATTTGTTCAATTGATTTAATTTTGTTTAGTTAATTATTTATTTAATAAATAATTGATGAATTAAGGAAATTATTATTATATTGAGATTTTAATTTAAATGATTAAATATTTGTATTGTGTTATGTGATTAAAGGATTTATTTAATTAATTGTGATTTGAATTAATTAAAATAAATATGAAAGTTTGAATAAATATAGTATGACAAATAACTATATTATAAGGAGTTATTAAAATAAATTAAAGTAGTTTAATTTAGTTTTTGCCAAACAAGACTTATTATATAAATTCTTTAAAAATTAAAGGGTTTGCCAAACAAGCTTTATGGCTTTTGGAATTTCTAGATTTTTAAAATAAATATATTAAATAATAAATATAATATATACGTTGTATTGGTAACTGATAATAGTTATTATTATTATTAAGGCCATATCCGTTTCTTATACGCTTACTGTTCTGTTTGGTTTTACGAACAATTTAGTTGTCTAGGATTAATATTGAGAGTTCAAAGAAGTTGAGAAAAGAGTTTGGCAGAGAGAGTTGAGAGAATTGAGAGAGAAATCAAGAAATTTTCAGCATTTAGCAAGGATTATATTAACAAATTAAAGGTATGTTCACAACTTTTGTATATATATATATATATATATATATATATATATATATGTGTGTGTGTGTGTGTGTGTGTGTGTGTGTGTGTGTGTGTGTGTGTGTATTCATATATAAACTTACGACATAGTTTTATCTTATGTTCTGTGAATCAAATTGATAAATTATGGATATATAGTTGGTAATTGTGGTTATACATGTTTGTAATGCTAGAGATTATGTTTAAACAACAATTGCATGCTAATTTCGATTTACAGTAGAAGAAATTTTCGACAGTATATGGTTGTATATATATATATTCATATGTTCATGAAAAGTATCAATTCTAGTGGCTAATTAGTATGTGAAACTGTAAATTGAGGCTTGCATATGTTAGTTCAATGAGATATGAGTATAACGTAATTGGAATGAGGTAATTTGGACAAGAATTAAAATCACAGTGTTCAATTTTGTGAAGGAACTCGTAAATGGAGTTTTTGTTTGAAAACTTGAATTTGGAGAAATTAAAATAGTTTTAGTTAGTGTTAAATTGTGCTAATTGGTTGTAAATGTGAGCAATCATGTTTATGATAGTTGTATATTTATCATACGTGTTAATATTACTGTCTATTGGGTGAAATTTGTGTTTGTTGGGCTAAAGTCGGCTACTGTTCATAGCCTTCTCTGCGTCTATCTGAACACCAAATAGCAATTACTTGGCAAGCCGAGGCAAAATGGCGGCAGCAATTGCTGATCTAAGTTTTTTGTAATGCGCAGCAATTGCGCCATACCTACAGTTTGAGATTCTGACTTCTATTATTTCTGCAGATTTGGGAAAATGTCATAACATGGTCTGAAATTGTGTTAGCGTGTTAAATGTGTAATGTTAAGGTTAACATAACATAGTGAGTTGTGGTTAGTACGATCAAAGTTGCAAAAATTATTAGTAAATCGAAAATGCGTTATGTGGTAATTTAGTATACATAATGAAAGTTAGACAAGTGTTGTGATGTAAAACACTTAGAGTTTCTGAAATGTGAATGGTAATGAACATGTTATGATATGTTAGCATGTCTAATAGGTATTGTGGTTCTAAAATTATGTGTAGGTGATCATGAGTTTAATTTTATAGCTTACGCTCAAGGCAAGTTTTCTAACTCTGCATTTTCGATTGAGTTAGTTCTGTTATTACAAATGCATGCTTTTGATTGAGCAAGCTTTTTATCTCAACTATTATTGAATAAGTAAATTGTTCCTAAAATCCATTTGAGCAAACTCAAACTCTAATGTTATTGGAAATTCTCCATTTGTTGATTCATTCTAACTTGTTTACAGTTAAACAAGTTTCTTAAAATTTAGGAATTTCATTTCTAATATTATAAAACTTGAACCTAGCTTATTTTACTGTTCAAGCAAAGGTTAACCATTTTATTCATTCTATTGAATACTTATGCTCTATAGTTATTTCAAGCATGGGTTAGATATGTAGAATCAGTTCATTTATGATTCTCAAATGTTTTAAGTTATGTTGTTATTAAACAACTGTTGTATTAGCAAGCATTGTGGATTCAACTAGTTCCCTAGTTGATGATCATTAAACTTCAATTACCCTTGAAAGCGTATCCAAACCAAACTTTCTTTGGTGCGGACTTGTACTCTAAATACTGAGATGAACAACCCTATGTTTAGGGGTTTACGCTTAGCGTTGAAATGGTTGTGCATGTAATAACTCGAGATTTTCTATATAAAATAAATAAGAAATTTTGCGTATAAATTTTTTTTTATTTAATGAAAAGACTAAGTGTCAAGTAAAGTGAACGATAAATGCGAATACATTTATTACTTGAAAAATTAGAAATAATTTTGGAATTATTAATTACCACAAATTATATGGTAATAAATTTCTGTAAGACGAAATGTTTTTATTAATTATTTTCCATGAAAACATGATTGAAAATAATATATGAAGTGATAATTAGATTTATATAATAAATATTTTATTATATGAATTGTTCATAATATTTAAGTTAATTATTTTAACTTGATTATTGATCTTCGTGTACGAAGAATAAGTCGGACATGAGATCCAAATCTCGGATTGGGATTGTGATCAAGAGATGAGAATAATAATATTATATTATTTATATAATGATTTTACAAATACCATAATTATGTATCTGGGTATAAAGTGACAGATAATATTGAGCAATGACGGCCAATTAGGTCATAGCATATTATCGCGGTTGTGAAACCCTAATTATTAAACTTCGATATATGGGATATCTACGAGTAGTACCGTGTATATGAAGTTCGTGAATAAGAATATCGGTAATTAGAAGAAACCCTAATTACTGTTGTATGTCGATAATTAGGACAAACCCTAATTATTATAACCCTAGCTGGTTGAAATTAGAAACCGTAACGACTGTGTTAGTAACATACACAGATAATTAAAGAACCACTAATGGTCAATTAGAAACCCTAATTGATGACGTTGAGAAACCCTAATTTTAATTAGGGTTTAATTTTGATGTTATTGTATAAGTGTTTTAATTTACCAAAGGATAGAAGTTAATTGGTAAAATTATAAGAATTAAATCTAGTGATTAAATATTACATTTAATTGCCTTGTACAAGATTGCCCATACACTCTTAAACAAAGCCCAACCATCACCCATAACAAATCGAAGCAAGAATCAAGAAATTTTTGGCAAAAAGGGTATAAGAACACTAAACCTAGAAATCCTTTGATTCGATGTTATTTGATGCAATTGATTGTTAAAGTTGTGTAATAGAATGTTAATTGATGATATGGGTTGATAAATCAAAGACCCATAACATCAAAGTGCACTAATTTGAAGATTTAAGCAAGTTGAAAAAAGAATTACATTATTTTTTCACCAAATGTCGAGGCCATAACTCTTTTGCTCGATCATGAGTTTTGTTCTTCAAAAGTTTTTATGTAGCTTTGATATGTGGTCTTTAATCTGCAAAAAGAATCAAGTCCATATCATGTATAGATTAGAAGTTATAGATGGTCAAATATGGTCAATCGATCATGATAAACCTTTTTTTTTGGGCGTCTATAATGGGGGCATTCTCGTCCACTTTTGTGCTTTAAAAGGTCTGGGCTTTTGATATGTTGTAGTGCACTGAGTTAGGAAGCCATAGGCTTTGGAATGACCTCATTCCGACCTCGGATGAGAGAATTACGGTGATTGGAAGGAAATGTGTCAAATTTCTCAAACCGAAAGTCAATGAAATGGATGTGCTATTCGGGATACTGCTTTCGATCAGTTAATGTTTCCAAAATCTTTTGGGCTTTTGGTATGTTATAGTACACCGAATAAGATTTCCATAGACTCCAAAACGGACTAAATCCGATATCGGAGGAGAGAGTTATGACATTTCAAAGTAGTAGTGTCAAAACTTCCCAACAAGTGCGGTGCAGTTCATTTGAACGGAATTTCTGGGCTGATGTGTTAGGAATTTGGAAATGGTCAAATAATAAAAGTTGTAGCCCCAGAAGTTAGCTTCGTGGGCTCAAGAATCGCTAAAAATGTTTTAAAATGAAAGAGTTATGGACTGTTTTTAGCGAAAGAGGTAAAAGCTGAAACGAGATTGAAAAGCTGTTATGAACGTCCACTTTTGACGCCTTTGTTTGGGCTACCTAATGAACCCGAATTGGGTAATTCAGTATTTTTAAAAATAGTCTTACATACCATGTATAACATATCCAAAAATCAGATTAATCGGAGTTATGAGCAATGCGTTAGAAAATCGCAAAGTGAGCTATTGAAAAATTAGTATAAACCAAGTCCCACATCGACTAAATTGAGAACTTCCCATTTTCTAAACCTATAAATAGAAGGGCTTGGCCTTTGTTTCATTCACCAACAATAAGGCCTCCAATTTTTGAGAAAGACTTTGTTGTGGGAGAACTTTTTATAAAGATCTCCTTAGTTAAATTTTGGCGTGGAAGTGCGTATTCATCGTGGAATTAAGTATTTAGGGTATGTTTCTTATTTAATTTTTGTAATGTTATTATTTTTAATTGTTAGTTAAAGTTTGAATTTTTGAAGTTTAGTTAGTGTTGTTAATAAACTAGTTAGTTTACTATGTTTATTTTGGCTTGGAATTGATTATGTAAATGAGTTATTTGTGATGACTTTTAATATTTTGTGATGAATTTCATTAATTAATAATTATTAATGATATTAAAGTTATTTAATGATTATATTAAATAATTTAGTTTAAAAATGATTTTAATATTATAAAAATCATTTTAAATGAAAATAAGGTATTTAAAAATATTTTAAGTTATAAAATATAACTTTTAATATTTAAATGATAATTTCATTAATAATTAAATATTAATGATATTAAGATAATATTAATGATATTTAGTTTATTTAATGATTAATATTAAATAAATAGTTTAAAAATGGTTTTACTTATTTAAAAACCATTTAAAGAGGATATTAAGGATTTAAAAATATTTTAAGTTATAATTAATGACTTTTAATATTTGGATAAATAGTACATTAATATTTAAATATTAATGGAAATGTTTTAAAATAGTTTGAGTTATTATAAATAACTTTTATATTTTAGCAATGGTTTCATTAATAGTTTTGTATTAATTAAACTATTAATGATAATGAAATTGTTTAATGTTTAAATCATTTAATTATGATTCCGATATTTGAAAGTTATAAAGTAAGCCAAACTAAATGACTTGACTTGAGAACCGATTATGAAGTTCGAATTTGAAGAAGAACACCTATAGTAATGATTATATCACTATAGGCCCTTTAGTGATGATTTGAATTATTTTAAATTTTTCAATTCTCGGAAATTTTGAAAATGATTAAAAATAAGATGTCGATATTTACTGAGATGTTGAGGTATAGAATAAGAGTCTTAGACTCGGTATTTACTCCGATAAAAGGCGTCGATGACGCTCGACAAATGTCAGACCTTATAAAAGAAAGAAAAGACTACTATAAGAGCATGGATGAGATATTTGAAAAATGTATAAAAATATTTCAAGTATAGAATAGGAACTAAAAGTATGATCACTTTGTGATTATGTGATTAGACTATGTCAATTGTTGTAATAGGCGATTACTATGTGTTAAGATATATTGTTCTAATCGAAGCTAATGATCCGATTATTGATAGGTTGTGATAAAGAGAACCTAAGTTGAGATTTGTAATCGTGAATCAAAGCAAGTATCCTACCTTTGCATTTTCTTTATGCAATGGACATGAGTAAGAAGTTTTAATTATTCTATTCTGCATACATTATGTACGCTTTGATTATCAACATGTTAGCTCGGATATATATATTCGTTAAGTTGATTTCTAAATGGTTATACAAGTGTCCCCACTTGGATAATCATGGCATTTATTCACATGTTGATATACCTTTGTCAATTACCCGTATACATATATGTTGAATTACATATTATTGTTGAGCAAGATTAAAAAACCTTCGGGTTTGGAACCAGGCATGTATGAACATCCCTATATGGGAAGATTTTTTGCAAAGCGGATAGAGTGAGCGATGAATTTCGTTTAAGTTATGTAGTATTGATCAATATAGGGTACAATGGTGATCACCCTCCGCCTCGTAAGTTATGATGGTTTTGCGGATGGATTTGCTAAACCTTTTCAAAAATGAAAAGAATGTTCATAGTATGTTTCCTAAACCCTATTCAAGGGTAGAGCGAGCCAAATTTAAAGAATTTGAAAGAGAGTTGTTATGTGAATTTTTATCAAGATCAGATTACTTCACAACTTTCAATTCGTTGTAGAAGTGTTATGTAAAGAGAATATTTATATTCTTTTCAAACTTATATATAATTTCTATTACTTCTTTGGACACTTAAATGCTCATCCTTGCTTAAATTAAATGTTTTCGATTATGTATGATGAAAACTTTTGAAGGCTCGAACGGAAAGCAAAGGAAAAGGAAAGCTGATCGAATAAGTGTGTATTATGAGTTAATGGTTATAGTTGTATTGGTATCTATTCAAGTATTGTAAGGAATGTATTTGAAGGTCACGTACCTGGGGAAGTAAACTTTGATGTATGTAAATTAAGTTCAAATGTATTATTATTTAGTATTATAAACTTAAAGAAATGGTATCGTGGAGAACCGAAGTTCGGGTTTCAAGTACTGGATTTGGGGTAAATCACGAGTTGGTATCAAAGTCATTGGTTATGAAGCTTAGGTAGGAATACCTGAGACTAATAACCGCAATGATTAGGATAAGTATTAACTCATATAGAGTTAGTTGGTCGATAAGATTCAAAGATGAATCTCGGCGAGTGTAAAGACGTAGAGTTCCCTAACTCTGATTATAAAGTTAAACAGTAGTGGGGAATAGATTGAGTCTAAAAGACTGAAAGTGCAGTTATGAGAGATCGTAAAATAAAACGATCAAGATATAGAACTAAATCGTAATATATACGATGAGATCACCCCGTGATCTGATAAGGCTATAATGACCATGGAAGGAATCAATCGATGATTGAAAAGTTTACAAACAAGATGCGTGTATGAATTATACTATCAATTGCCACAGATCCGGAAGAGAGTTATAAATACTGAATTAAATTCATTATGGAGAATGGGGTTAGTGTTAGATGGGGATTCAATTGAGGACTCATGTATGGCAATTTGAGTTGTATGATTCTTCGTATGGGAGCCTGAATTGTACTTGGTGTAAAAACCACTTAGTTTACAGCGCGATAATCATTGAAATGTCGTGTCGCGCTATTTATTTGTTATATGCACATTAAGAGGATGACTCCATTCTCGGTGTAAAACAGTAGATAGGTCATAGATAGAGAACATAAGATTAAGTTCGAGTTCTTAAAACTCATACCTATGAGACATTCTTGACTCATAATTATATGAAATGTTTATGAACCCCTCAAATGAATGGGACGCCAAAGGTCCGACTAGGATAAGTTCTTAAACTCATATGATTGTGGCAATTTATGAACTCATAAGTGTGGTTTGATGAAGCGGGTATAGTTTTGTGTGAATGGAGTGTTATGGATTACGAGGAAGCAGATAGATTGTTAAGTAAATGATTTTTAGTGAAGGTGTTAGGTTTTCCTAAACTCCTAGCTATGCTAAACTTCAAAATTTTTGACATCAAGCTAAATCGCGACTATGTGCTTTTGAAAACAAAAATGTAGACTCGTAATCATTTTTGAAAGCGGTTTAAAGTACGATCTATGCTACTTATTTTGGCTAGACGCAAATGATTTGAAATATCAAAATTTGTTTTAATTATCACTCATGTACCATGTAACTTTCAAGTGCGAGAGATGATAAAAATGTGATGGAGTTGTAAATACAGGAATACTTAGTGTGAATTTGACCAAGTCATTGTTCCACTATTGTATGATGTGTTATGACAAAGTCATACAATGACTGAGCATCCTCAACGGATTGTTAATACAAGATGCGGCATCATAGCGTCATTCTTGAAAAATGTTTTCAAAAGTTTAATTTGCCAGCGGGGTTTGGCTACATCTAAATAATTCGATTGAATTGAATTATTGATATGAGTCTATGCTATTTAAATCACTAGACTAATGTTTATGAAAACTCTAAGTGTTCATTGAAAGAAATTTCCGAACCAAATTGTTTGGTGCGGAATCCTATATAGTAAGACCGAGGTGAACAATGTTGTTTGGATAAATGATCCAATCTAATGGCGT
Organism: Panax ginseng; assembly: GCA_020205605.1. NCBI lineage: Eukaryota > Viridiplantae > Streptophyta > Magnoliopsida > Apiales > Araliaceae > Panax > Panax ginseng. The sequence goes on along the minus strand of CM035142.1, from coordinate 83,986,944 downwards.
AAATATTCGCTAGGTATGATTAATACGTTATGCATGGCATTAAGGGTACAATAGGCTAATCACCTAAAGTACTATTAATGGTAGTTTACCTTCTTTGTGATTGTAAACATACCGATTAATGTTTTGTTTTATTGGTATGAATACTGTTAAAACTATGTGTTCATGGTCTATATGACCCTCAAAGATAATTTGAAAACTTTTACTCTTGTGAGAGGTGTATTGGGTAGCATGTGATGATATGTGTGAATGTTGTAAGTACGAGATAGAGTTAATGAGAGTTATGAGGAGGAGGTTGGAGCAGAGAGGAGATATTGAGATAAGATAGTTGAAGGTTGAAATAGAAGCCAAAGACACCAGATATATACCTTGGACCAGGCTTTAGTCATCACCTTCATGCGATTCGATGCAGAGTGGATGGAGCTGCCTTTCGGGAGAGATAGGCGTTGATGAGAATTGAATAAATTTATTGTCAATCAAAATAAGAGACAACATATATAGAACTCTTGATTGTTGTGTATATATACTATATGTTAATCAGGGTAACTTATGTATGTAGATGTCTGGTGAGAAAGATATGTGGAATAAGAAGGATCATATTCACACCCCGAGCTAATATCGAGGCCAACAGATGAAATAGAAGCTCACTAGGAACCCAAATCGGATGAGGTGGATATCGTGGAAAAATTGTAGCATCAGATCCAGAAATGTTGGATTTGACAGATAGTGATTCAGACACTAAAGTTGAAGCTGCTCAAGCATCAACGGAGGTGCAGGATTTGGAGAACAAGGTTTCTTCATTGGAAAGGTTGTGGGAGATAGAAAAGTTGATCGTCGAGCGTTAATGGAAACAATGGAAGAAGCGAGGATAAGCTCAAAATCCAAATTGACCAGATGGAGCCTCAAGCGACACATCCGTGAAGGACACACCTCTCCTCGTTTCCCGACTATAAGAAAGGTGGATGTTTTAATTGTGGGATGGAAGGACATCGAGCGTAATGAATGTCCGAGAAAAAAGGCAGTAAATAAGTAGTATGGGTTATGTAATATGTGTGATAAGTAATGAACTATTTTTAACTTTTATGTTGGTTAAGATTTTAAATCCCGACTTTCGTAGTCACAAAGGTATAGCTGTTGATTAAAGCAGGATGTACTGTAAGGTTTAAAATGTAAGGGTATAATTTATGGTTTTATTTAACCAGATAATGCCGCCAAGACGTCAAACTCGAAACCAAAGAATAGAAGCATCTACTAATGCTGGGGAACGATAGCCAGAACTGATGCAAAACTTGGCAAACATGGTAGCTCAAAGCTATGCAACGAGGAACACCGATTATGGAAACCGGCCGAGACAATCGTTTGGCAAAATTCAAAGACTTCAAAGCCAGTAGGACCACGAATTCAGGAGGATCGGTGACCCTATAGAAGCCCGGACTTGGGTGAAACGAGATAGAGAAGGCGTTCAGAATCGCTAAAGTAGATGAGGGGCAAAAGACCGCTTTTGCCACTTATATGATGAAAGGGAAGCTAACTTTTGGTGGGAGGCTAAGACTCGAGGCAGGAGAAGAAGAAATTACTTGGGATAGGTTTAAGGATTTATTTTTGAAAACTATATCTCTGTTAGTATGCGATCTAGAATGGAGGTGAGATTCACGGAGTTAAAGCAGGATAACATGACTGGCATTGCGAGTATGCCATAAAATTTAATGAGTTAGCTAGGTTTGCTCCACATCAAGTGGATACAGAGGCTAGGAAGGCAAGGAGATTTGAGGTGGCTTAAAACCACGGCTCTGATAATAAGGTGTCGATCTGCAAATCAATATTTTTGCAAAGACTCACGGAGAAGGCTATCATTCTTTGAGCAGGAAGTGAGGCCATAAGCCTCTACCATAAGGAGAAGAAGAACAAAAAGCAAGTCGGGAGGAACAAGTAAAGATAGAAAGTAGTAGTGGGAATAGGGGTGAGAAAAGAATGAGGAATTTTTCCGAGAAAATACAAGTAAAACAGGGAAGGTATAAAGAAGCGGTAGTGCGAAAAGGCAAGGCATGGGAAGAATCACTCTGGCGAGGGTCGAAGGGCAAGTTTGTATGCTACAAGTGCTGCAAGAGGGTCATATCTCTCCCAATTGCCCCAACTCAAGGATGATCGAGTGGATGCTTCATATGTGGATCGAATGAGAGCATAAGGTGAGGAACTCGTCCACGAGAGGGGAATGGAGGCGGGGAACATAACCACGGGAGAAAGCAGTGGGGCGTTAGCAATTTCAGGACTAAACTCAATCAAGAACTCCAACGAAAGCAACTCAGGGTTTACAACATGACGGTCCAGGATCTGATGGCGGTGGAAAGCAGAACTCTATATGCTATTTGAATAACTTATATATCTTATATTTCTGCTTAATCGGATAGACAAGTGTTATGATGAATAATTAAAGATCAGTTCGATCAAGTACGATCAAGATCTACGTACAATGATTATATGTTATGTACCCTTCTACGTATGAGTTTTTAAAGCAAAGTGATTAGGGGACGGAATCCTTATAAGGGAAGGTGAATGTAATAACTCGAGATTTTCTATATAAAATAAATAAGAAATTTTGCGTATAAATTTTTTTTATTTAATGACGAGACTAAGTGTCAAGTAAAGTGAACGATAAATGCGAATACATTTATTACTTGAAAAATTAGAAATAATTTTGGAATTATTAATTACCACAAATTATATGGTAATAAATTTCTGTAAGCCGAAATGTTTTTATTAATTATTTTCCATGAAAACATGATTGAAAATAATATATGAAGTGATAATTAGATTTATATAATAAATATTTTATTATATGAATTGTTCATAATATTTAAGTTAATTATTTTAACTTGATTATTGATGCTGTGTACGAAGAATAAGTCAGACATGAGATCCAAATCCTGGATTGGGATTGTGATCAAGAGATGAGAATAATAATATTATATTATTTATATAATGATTTTCTGATTACCATAATTATGTCTTTGGGTATGTGTGACGAGATAATATTGAAATGATAATGACTACCAATTAGGTCATAGCATATTATCGTCTTTGTGAAACCCTAATTATTAAACTCGGTTATGGGATATCTACGAGTAGTGATAGTGTATATGAAATTCTTGTGAATAAGAATATCGGTAATTAGAAGAAACCCTAATTCTTTGTTGTATGTCGATAATTAGGACAAACCCTAATTATTATAACCCTAATGGTTGAAATTAGAAACCGTAACGACCGTGTGTGTTAGTAACATACATGTATAATTAAAGAACCACTAATGGTCAATTAGAAACCCTAATTGATGACGTTGAGAAACCCTAATTTTAAATTAGGGTTTAATTTTGATGTTATTGTATAAGTGTTTTAATTTACCAAAGGATAGAAGTTAATTGGTAAAATTATAAGAATTAAATCTAGTGATTAAATATTACATTTAATTGCCTTGTACAAGATTGCCCATACACTCTTAAACAAAGCCCAACCATCACCCATAACAAATCAGAAGCAAGAATCAAGAATTTTTGGCAAAAAGGGTATAAGAACACTAAACCTAGAAATCCTTTGATTCGATGTTATTTGATGCAATTGATTGTTAAAGTTGTGTAATAGAATGTTAATTGATGATATGGGTTGATAAATCAAAGACCCATAACATCAAAGTGCACGAATTTGAAGATTTAAGCAAGTTGGAAAAACCGAATTCTGTTATTTTTTCACCAAATGTCAGAGGCCATAACTCTTTGCTCGATCATGAGTTTTTTTCTTCAAAAGTTTTTATGTGTAGCCTGATATGTGGTCTTTAATACGCAAAAAGAATCAAGTCCATATCATGTATAGATTAGAAGTTATAGATGGTCAAATATATGGTGATCGATCATGATAAACCTGTTTTGGGCAGTCTATAAATGGGGCATTCTCGTCCACTTTTTGTGCTTTAAAAGGTCTGGGCTTTTGATATGTTGTAGTGCACTGAGTTAGGAAGCCATAGGCTTTGGAATGACCTCATTCCGACCTCGGATGAGAGAATTACGGTGATTGGAAGGAAATGTGTCAAATTTCTCAAAACTGAAAGTCAGCAGCGGGATGTGCTATTCGGGATACTGTTTCGATCAGTTAATGTTTCCAAAATCTTCTGGGCTTTTGGTATGTTATAGTACACCGAATAAGATTTCCATAGACTCCAAAACGGACTAAATCCGATATCGGAGGAGAGAGTTATGACATTTCAAAGTAGTAGTGTCAAAACTTCCCAACAAGTGCGGTGCAGTTCATTTGAACGGAATTTCTGGGCTGATGTGTTAGGAATTTGGAAATGGTCAAATAATAAAAGTTGTAGCCCCAGAAGTTAGCTTCGCGTGGGCTCAAGAATCGCTAAAAAATGTTTTAAAATGAAAGAGTTATGACTGTTTTAGCGAAAGAGGGTAAAGCTGAAACGAGATTGAAAACTGTTATGAACGTCCACTTTTGACGCACTGTTTGGGCTACCTAATGAATCCGAATTGGGTAATTCGTATTTTTTAAAAATAGTCTTACATACCATGTATAACATATCCAAAAATCAGATTAATCGGAGTTATGAGCAATGCGTTAGAAAATCGCAAAGTGAGCTATTGAAAAATTAGTATAAATCAAGTCCCACATCGACTAAATTGAGAACTTCCCATTTTCTAAACCTATAAATAGAAGGGCTTGGCCTTTGTTTCATTCACCAACAATAAGGCCTCCAATTTTTTGAGAAAGATTTTGTTGTGGGAGAACTTTTTATAAAGATCTCCTTAGTTAAATTTTAAGCGTGGAAGTGCGTATTCGGAATTGTGGAATTAGATATTTAGGAAGGGTATGTTTCTTATTTAATTTTTGTAATGTTATTATTTTTAATTGTTAGTTAAAGTTTGAATTTTTGAAGTTTAGTTAGTGTTGTTAATAAACTAGTTAGTTTACTATGTTTATTTTGGCTTGGAATTGATTATGTAAATGAGTTATTTGTGATGACTTTTAATATTTTGTGATGAATTTTATTAATTAATAATTATTAATGATATTAAAGTTATTTAATGATTATATTAAATAATTTAGTTTAAAAATGATTTTAATATTATAAAAATCATTTTAAATGAAAATAAGGTATTTAAAAATATTTTAAGTTATAAAATATAACTTTTAATATTTAAATGATAATTTCATTAATAATTAAATATTAATGATATTAAGATAATATTAATGATATTTAGTTTATTTAATGATTAATATTAAATAAATAGTTTAAAAATGGTTTTACTTATTTAAAAACCATTTAAAGAGGATATTAAGGATTTAAAAATATTTTAAGTTATAATTAATGACTTTTAATATTTGGATAAATAGTACATTAATATTTAAATATTAATGGTAATTATTTGGGTAATATAAATGTTTTAAAAATAGTTTGAGTTATTATAAATAACTTTTATATTTTAGCAATGGTTTCATTAATAGTTTTGTATTAATTAAACTATTAATGATAATGAAATTGTTTAATGTTTAAATCATTTAATTATGATTCCGATATTTGAAAGTTATAATGGCCAAACTAGGCGACTTGAGAACCGATTATGAAGTTACGAATTTGAAGAAGAACACATATAGTAATGATTATATCACTATAGGCCCTTTAGTGATGATTTGAATTATTTTAAATTTTTCAATTTTCGGAAATTTTGAAAATGATTAAAAATAAGATGTCCGATATTTCTGAGATGTTGAGGTATAGAATAAGAGTCTTAGACTCGGTATTTACCCGATAAAAAAAGTCCGATGCAGCAACGACAAATGTCGAACCTTTATAAAAGAAAGAAAAGACTACTATAAGAGCATGGATGAGATATTTGAAAAATGTATAAAAATATTTCAAGTATAGAATAGGAACTAAAAGTATGATCCTTTGTGATTATGTGATTAGACTATGTGTTTGTTGTAATAGGCGATTACTATGTGTTAAGATATATTGTTCTAATCGAGCGAATGATCCGATTATTGATAGGTTGTGATAAAGAGAACCTAAGTTGAGATTTGTAATCGTTGAATCGGCAAGTATCCTACCTTTGCATTTTCTTTATGCAATGGACATAAGTAAGAAGTTTGTAATTATTCTATTCACATATGATTATGTAAGCTTTGATTATCAACATGTTAGCTCGGATATATATTACGTTAAGTTGATTTCTAAATGGTTATACAAGTGTCCCCACTTGGATAATCATGGCATTTATTCACATGTTGATATACCTTTGTCAATTACCCATATACATATATGTTGAATTACATATTATTGTTGAGCAAGATTAAACACCTTCGGGTTTGGAACCAGGCATGTATGAACATCCCTATATGGGAAGATTTTTATGCAAGGCGGATAGAGTGAGCGATGAATTTCGTTTAAGTTATGTAGTATTGATCAATATAGGGTACATTCGAGTGATCACCCTCGCGTCCGTAAGTTATGATGGTTTCTTGGATGGATTTTCGCTAAACCTTTTCAAAAATGAAAAGAATGTTCATAGTATGTTTCTTAAACCCTATTCAAGGGTAGAGCGAGCCAAATTTAAAGAATTTGAAAGAAAGTTGTTTTGTGAATTTTTATCAAGACAGATTACTTCACAACTTTCAATTCGTTGTAGAAGTGTTATGTAAAGAGAATATTTATATTCTTTCAAACTTATATATAATTGCTATTACTTCTTTGGGCACTTAAATGCTCATCCTTGCTTAAATTAAATGTTTTCGAGTTATGTATGAGCAACTTTGAAGGCTCGAGAACGAGCAAAGGAAAAGGAAAGGCGATCGAATAAGTGTGTATTATGAGTTAATGGTTATAGTTGTATTGGTATCTATTCAAGTATTGTAAGGAATGTATTTGAAGGTCACGTGCTGGGAAGTAAACTTTGATGTATGTAAATTAAGTTCGAATGTATTATTATTTAGTATTATTGACTTAAAGAAATGGTATCGTGGAGAACCGAGTTCGGGTTTCAAGTACACGGATTTGGGGTAAATCACGATTGCACAATACATTGTCTGAAGGATTGATCCCCCTAAATGCGTGGAGTCCTTATAGTCATATATTTATTAAAGTTAAAATTTGAAAGATTACTTATAGCTTGTGGACATGGTTCATGGTCATTCGACCCTCGATAGTATATTTAAGAATGTTAATAGAACATATCATTGATTCTATTGAGCCTATGAGTTAGTAAGTATTGAAATGTTAATAGAACATATTATTAGATTCTATTGAGCCTATTATTTGGCAAATGTTGTAAAGATATTTATTCTTATCTCAAGTGAGCTTTGTTTGCTCACTCTTGCATATTTATACATTTATTGCAGCTATGAATGAGAAGGTAGATAAACCTACAACTAGCAAAGGAAAGGAAAAAATTTATAAGTGATGAAGACTTGTAATTTTGTTTAATCGTTATGATGATAGACTTTTAATAATGATGTGATGTAATAATTTTATTTTCGCACTTGAATGATTGTATTAAAGGTTAGAGAACACGGGAGATAATGTTTTTATTAAAGCAATCTCAGTATAAGGTGGTTTTATTATTTAATTTATTATAATTGGGTAGTTAGATATGAATGTTTTGATTACGTGAACACCAAATCTTGAGGTAATGAAGTACCGGGATCGTCATTCTCTCCTCATTATCTACCAAATGGGATGCAAACCGGGATAACTTTGCAAATTTAGCCACGTACTGCGATACGGTCATATTATTTTGCTCTAGTTTGATGAACTCTACCTCCTTCATGTGACGAATACTTTCAGGAAAGTACTTGTCGTTAAACAGTTCTTGGAACTTCTCCCAAGACATCTTTAGTGCGGCAAGTTGAGTATGTTTTACAGATTCCCACCAGTAATCTGCCTCTCCTCTCAACATGAAGGTGGCAAAGGGAACCTTTTTCTCTTTAGAGCATCCCAAAACATCAAATATCTTGGTGATCTGCTTTATCCACGTCTCTGCCTTAAGTGGTTCTGGTTTTCCCAAAAACTCCGGTGGTCCCAGCTCCTTGAACTGCTTAGCGATGACTATCTAAGAGTTTCCAGTGTTTCCACCTGTATTTTGAACAGGAGTCTCTTTCACCTGATGTTACATGAATTGCAGAAAGCCTGTAAACATCCCATCGTTCATCATTTGGTCGGTGTTGTTATTTACATGAGGATTGTTGCCTTCCTGTTGCACATTATCCTGGTTATTGATCTGCGGTGACTCAACGGTCTCATGTGTTCCATTACTTATCTCAACATTTTCAGATATTGTTTTCAAACACTGCCACAAACAAGGGTTAATTGACATGCCACATAATACCCCTATATTCTGACCGACCAATTAAATAACAAATAAGCTTAGGTAGGTCATACTAGCGAAGGATTTACCTATCTCTCCCATCCTAGTTATAGTCTCACATCTCAGCCATGGATCATATCCCTAAGCTTTGATACCAATTGTGACGCCCCCAAAATAGGTATACATCACCTATTCTGAGTCGCCAAATACATGGCACATAACTTAAATACAAACTTCATTTATACAATACGACATAACGTAGCTGAGAGTTTTAACATGAATATTGTCTCGTAAACAGTATCCAAACTCAAATAAATTCATTATTATAATTATTATTATACTATTTCATAAAATAGTGAGGACAACTATATCCACCATCTCGGACCATCACTCCGTTCTCCGACTAGTCCCAGCTATGTTCTCATTTCCTAAAGAGAACAATGAAAGCAAAGGGTGAGCTCAACTAGCCCAGTAAAGAATATGATGACTAAGATAATGCATAATAAATTATCGTTAGCCTTCAACAGTGTTAAACTGATAGAATACAATAAACAACAAGTTTAACTGCAGCGGAACAAGCAATCCATTAGAAGAGTCAAGTAGAACATGATATCTACTATCTTCTTTGATTTAAAAAGTTTATTATCAATTTAATCGATGAGACTCAGCTCAATAAATAATCCACATCACTGAATTATCCATGCACTACGGGCCAAGGATATTCATGCTATCACTACGGGCCAAAGAACACTTGGTTTGCAAGTTAAAGAATAGTTTGTACGGCCTGAAACAAGCTCCAAGGCAGTGGTACATGAAATTTGATTCATTTATGGTGGATCGAGGATTCTGATAGAAACAGTTGTAGATCATTGTGTGTATGTTAAAAGGTTCCGGATGGTAAACCGTTATTTTGTTGCTATATGTAGATGATATGTTGATAGTTAGGCGGGATGTTGATATGATTCATGAGCTCGAGGGTGAGTTGTTCAAGTCATTTGATATGAAGGACTTAGGTCCAACTAAACAGATATTGGGTATGAAGATTGTTCGTGACAGAAAAGCCAAGAGGCTTTGGTTGTCACAAGAGAAGTATGTTGAGTGGGTGCTTGCAAGGTTCAACATGAGTGATGCTAGACCAGTTAGCACACCATTGGCTAGTCATATTAAGTTAACAAAATGCATGTGTCCTTCTACCAAGGAAGGAAGAATTGATATGGCAGTCCAAGTTTCAAAAGTGTGTTGTTTTGTCTACAACTAAGTCAGAATACATTACTGCTACTGAAGCAGGCAAGGAAATGTTGTGGTTAAAATGGTTTCTCCAAGAGTTTGGTTCAAAAAAAGATGAGTATGTGGTTTATTGTGATAGTCAGGGTGCAATTGACTTGACCAAGAATGCCACGTATCACAATTGAACCAAACACATTGATGTTCGTTATCACTGGCTTCGAGAAGTGATGAAAAAAGAATTGATGAAAGTGAAGAAAGTTCATACCGACGAGAATCCCTCAGATATGTTAACAAAAGTTGTCAATCGCGACAAGTTGGAATTTTGCAAGGAATTGGGCGGGATGGACTCCAAGTGACGGGGTCACATAGATTACCTCCTCTAATGGGTTCAGAGGGGGAAATTGTTGGTCAACAAATTCCTCACCTCATTTATTGCCCCGCCCATTGAAAATTCCATCTTCCCCGCCCATTGAAAATTTTTTCCACCTCATTTACTCCTTTTCTCCTCCATTCGGCTATAAAAAGGCAGCAAGTGGAAGAAGAAAGACGCACCAACAAAAACATATACTTTCATCCGAGAGTTTAAGAGAAAGAAGGGAGAGAGAAAAGCTTTTGTGAAGCTTTAGAAAAATAGAGAGAGGGAGAAAGATAGTTCAAATAAAAGGGTATTTTATTTGGGTTCCATCACATAGTTATTGTGGTGAAGTAATTTGAGTTTGTACTCAAATTAAGATATCTTCGTATTCTCTCAGTTTATTATAGTGAATTATTCGGAGTTGGTCCCGTGGTTTTTACCCCTTAGTTTTAGAGGGTTTTCCACATAAAATCTTGGTGTCTCGTGGTTGGATATTTTTACTCATTATTTCCTGTATGGTTATTATTTTGGTGGAACTGCAAGTTTAATCTGTTTGGCATGTGCTGATATTTTATCCGTCTAATTTATCAAGGACAACAGTATTTGGGAGGTGATTTTTTCCCAACATATTTGAATCCATACTTTGTCGTGTAAAAGAGAGTTTCTTGGTTTATGAATATAAGACAATAATTTCCTCTCTGAAGCATTGATTTATAACTGCATAATTCTTCTATTCTATTATAGAGATACCATGTGTAGTTATTATTTTTAATTGGATATTTGTTCTTTTGTATTAACTTAATTATTGTGTTCCTCCTTGAAATTAACCATTTTTCCCCTGCTGATGCAGTTGTTAAACTAATTGTTTTCATTTTATCCCAAAATATGAGCTTACATCGTTGAAATTTCTCACTAAATAATTTGGAAGTGTTTACGCTTCAATGTGGTCCTCCCAACCTTTTTTAAATTATTTAAAAACTATAATTATTATCCGAACGGAGATTTTATTGAGGTATCTTGGTTTTAATAACACCAGATTGATACACCATATTTAACCTCTTACCCATAACCTGTCAGCTTACAAGCCAACAAGCTTCTTGGCGGCCAGTTCCAGCTTAGGTTTTAAATAATTCTACAATACTATTGATTTGTTTCAACTGCCAGTTTCAAACTTTTAGTTTATTAAGGGAATTGCTTACTTTTGTGCAGACCTCTTGACCAAAGATTACAACTATGATAACAAGTTTTTAATTTTATTCCAAGATCTACTGGAATGGTAAGCTCTTTCTCTAATTGAATATCGGGATCTCTCTTTGTCTCTCAGTCTTTCCATAGTAAATGTAAACCTCTATCTTGGTACATCTAGAAAGTTGTTTGGCTAATTTATTTAGATTTTATCCTTTCTTATTTGACTTTTCTGTTGTATGGATTATAAAAAAAAGCTCCTTCAGGGTTTCATATGAATAACATGATTTAGTGGTGATAGTAATTAGATTTCATCTTCTATAGTTTTGAATAACAGATGTATAGTTGCTTGAGAACTTTGGGAGAAACTTTGTCAAGATAAAATTTAGTATACGTGATCATAACTTCATTTTCACGGTAAATATAAAGGTATTCTTTTGACAATGTTACAATATTACTACCTTAGTTTAACATTTAGGTTGTTTATTTTGACACAATTCACGACTTAACACTTGCATTTATCCCTTGTCAGTATTTATGTTCCTGAAATAATGAAGTCTCTTATGTTATAATTCTTTTATGGAGCTTATAAACTTTATTGTTGTAGTATAAGAAGCCTATAATATAGTTAGATGGTGTTATGGGCACTTCAGATTCATAATGTTATGAATACAAATTGCTTGAATCACATTGAACTTTGAGAACTTTGAAAGAACTATACATTTTTAAAAACTGTTTTACATGTCTCAGGTATGTTAAGTCAAATTTTAGGAGTAATAATTAATATCCTTTCACTTGTTTTATTGTATGATAATTTTGAACCTTTTCTAGAAGTCTTTTTAGTAAATTTTATGTTGCATTTTAGTTGCAAAAGCAACCTGCAAGGCATTAATTCTTAGGAATTGACATTGCCCTAATGTAGAAAAGTTAGGTTTACAACTTTACATGCAACAACGATTTACTATTCTACTCCACATTCAGATAATGAAGTTAATATTTAGCTGAAATATGACATGAATGTTTGACAAATTATATAATCCGTTATTCAAACTAGCTCATGCATTGTACGAGCTATTACCTAGTAAATATAATACATTAACCAATAATATGATTACATTATTAGATTAAAAATAAAGAATTTATAATTTTATTCAATACAATAAAAATCAATAAATTATAAATGTAAGAACCTGACTTTTAATTAATAAAACATAATTTTTTTTATATGCGTTTCTAAAATAATAAGGTGTTAAATTGATAAAAAGTTAAAGTTAAGGATAATATGTGAAAATTATAATAAACAAAAAAATTATAGGCGAAGACGCCATAGAATATTTGGTACCGTACAACGGTGCCGTAACAACCAATCATTTATGGATCTCACAATAGAATAATTGCCAGATACAGAAAATGACAAAATAATCTTTAATAAAAGTTTTTAGCAGAACTGTTAGATTTAATTGTTAAAATACCCAGTAATAAAGAAAAGAAACGCAAAGTGTCACTACAGTATTCCGCAGTATTGAACCAATAATTGTCACATTAGCATGGGTTACAAAAAAAAAGGTCATTGTCGATGGGCTTTGTCATCGCCAATGACTCCCATGTCGCCTCAAGAATGAGGTCAGGTCATTAAGCGCAACAAAGCTCGTCGCCACTCGTCTCGCTGTGGGTCGTCACCCTGTGCTTCCATCGCCTGTTGTCGCTAATGAGATCATTGGCAACGGGGGTCATTGGCGACAGTTGTCCATTGGCAATGACTTATTGGCGACGACATGGGCGACGGACAGTCCTTCGCTAATAGCTATTTAAAATGTTTTATTAATATGGGCATTAGCGACGCCCGTCTTATCGCCAATGACTTTTTGTCTGTCGCTAATGAGATTTATGTATATTATTTAAAGAACCGTCGTTGTAGGTCATTAGCGACGGGCAACCTATCGCCAATGACCATATATAACAAAAAAAAAAAAATTAAATTGCGAAATTCCCCTATTCATTTACATATACATAATTGTACCTGTTATAAACTAAAGAAAAACAAATAATTCTTCCCGAATGCATATCAATAATAATCAAATCTTTTGCAATCAACCATCAAATATGTAGACAACGTAATCACATATAGATAAAGGTCGTACAATATAGATACAAAATGTAATCATAAAACATCAACCTAACTAGATACAAAACTCTAGTCTAAACAACTCAAAAATTGTATAAGTACATACATAAAAATCAAAATATAAACATAAACTAACTACAGTCCAAGATTAGAAGTGTTAGTACCATCATCGCCGACATCTATATTACGATCGTCAGTCCCACCTCCAGTCCCATCGCCAGTCCCACTGCCGGTCCCACCCTCCATAGTCTCATCATCAACAGCTCGGCAGGCATCTCCATCTCCACCACTATCATTGCATGTGACGCTGCCTCCAACCCCACGAGTCTCATCAACAAGACCCTATAAAAATAAAATATTAATAACGAAGTTAAAAAAGAGCATATTTAAATTATTTTAGCTTGTGTTCTTCAAGTTTTAACAAAGTAGGCAAACGTTCTGATAACTCGACCTCCGTATATCGGAATCGAGTCCCATAAGTTGTAACGTGTGTCTAATATCTATTTGGTGTTATGTTTATGTTTGTGTGTCGTTTCGACGCCCGAGGCGGGTTTTGGTGTCTTTTTCGATAATTTTTCATAAGTTTTTGTAAGTTAGGAAAAGGAGCTGATAATTTGGCATCCGTATATCGGAATCGAGTCCCGTAATTTGTAGCACGTGCTTAATATCTATTAGGCGCTATGTCTACGTTTGCGTGTCATTTCGACGACCAATGCGGGTTTTGGTCTCTTTTTCGACTATTTTCTAAGTTTTCGTAAGTTAGGCAAACGGGCTAATAACTCATCCTCCGTATATCAGAATCGAGTCCCGTAAGTTGTAACGCGTGCCTAATATCTATGAGTTGTTATGTCGATGTTTACGTGTCGTTTTGACGCCCGAGGCGGGTTTTGGTCTCTTTTTTGACTATTTTTTCTAAGTTTTTGTAAGTTAGGCAAACATGGTGATAACTCGACCTCTGTATATTGGAATCGAGTCCCGTAAGTTGTAACACGTGCCTAATATCTATGAGGTGCTATGTTTATCTTTGCGTGTCATTTTGATGCCCGAGGCAGATTTTGGTCTTTTTTCGACTATTTTCTAAGTTTTCATAAGTTAAGCAAACGGGCTGATAACTCGGCATCCGTATATCGGAATGGACTCCCGTAGTTGTAACGCGTGCCTAATATCTATTAGGTGCTATATCTATTTTTGTGTGTCGTTTCGACGCCCGAGACGGGTTTTGGTCTCTTTTTCGACTATTTTCTAAGTTTTCGTAAGTCAAGCTGATAACTCGGTCTCCGTATATCGGAATCGAGTCAAGTAAGTTGTGTGATAACCCAAAAATTTTGCTTAATTTATGAATTAAGTATAATTAAGAATTTAGGTCACAAGGTAGATGAGAATATTTTTTTAAATACTTTGTGACTTATGTGAAATATATATGTGATTAAATAAATATATATATTAAGTATATATATTTATTTATTATATAAAGAAAAATTAAAAAGAAAGTTACATAACCTAATTATACATTAGGTATGTGAATTAAATAACCTAAAGGGTTATCTTTATTTAGTGGTCCTAGTATTTTAATTATATACTAGTGACCTAATTTAAGAGATTTGTGGAACATGTCTCAACCTATTAAATTATTTTGTATGAATATGTGACTAAATGAATATGAATATTATGTGTTTTTTTTATATTTATTTATTATATAAACAAATAAAAGAAACTAACGTAATCTAATTATATATTAGGAATGAAAAATTAAATAACTTAAGGGTTATAATATGGAAGAATGTTAGTATTTAAAATTTATACTAACCTATAAGATTAATTTTATTATCTCAATTTTTTATTTATTTTAAACCTAATTAAAGAAAGTCTAATTGGGTTAAGAAATTAAATATACATGAGTATTGATTTGAAGTACAATTGAGTGAATGAAAACCCTAATTAAATGATTAGGGTAAGATAAAATTAAAGGTATTGGACTATGTTAAAGCCCAATCTTTTAGGCCAATTGAAGAGGGACATTTTAGACATTTAATTAAGTAAATAAAGCATTAAGAATTAAACCAAGAATAGGGGAAGAAGGCCCAAATTTTCGGCACAACAAGGGAAAGAAAGGAGGGACCATGTGATTTAATTATTACTAAGTTCCTTATTTTCTAAGTCATTACCAACTCTCACCAACCCCTCCATATATGTCATTGTTTTGTTCAACCAACACTTTTATTCAAGTGTACAAGCAACATCAAAATGATTGAGGAAGAGAGAGCAATAGATATTGGGAGATTTATATAGATATACACAATATATCTATATATATTTTACTAACAACAAATAAAACATATCTTCTCTTTCATCTCACTTGCTAAAACAGCAAAAACAAAACTAAAGAGAGGAGAGGGGCGACAACCATATAGGGAGAGGAGAGAGAGTTTTTCTTCAAAGTTTCTTAGCTCAATAGCCATCTTGGAAATAAAATGAATGATAACACATAAAAGGTATAATGTAACGACCGAGAAATTCAGATCTTATTGTAAAATGATTTTATTAAATTAAACATACTTGATTATATGTGACCTAATGTAAGGCATTATGTGATCAATCTAATCTAAAACGACCTACATATATAAATGGAGGGAATAATAAATAATGCATCAGGCCGTTGTACAAAGAATGAAGTTGTTGTCCTGATTCATTTTATCGGCCCGTAATTTACTACCATCAAATAAATAATTTATTTTATTTTGATCAATATGACATGATATTTTACATAAATTAACTTCTTAAAATCAATCAAATATATATATGAAAAAATATATGTACACAACTGTGTATTACACAGTCGACTATGACGACGGTTTTCTTGGTTATAACGACGGTTTTACTTGTCGCCATAGCTATTATGGGCTGTGGCGACAGGTGAACCGTCGCCATAACTTTATTGTGTAATACACAGTTGTGTATATATATATATATATATATACATATAACTCATATATATATATATAAGGTTCTCATCTATAGCAATCAGTTGTTATATATACTATTTTAACAACCAACTTGTCAGCCGTAGATTAATTAAATGAAAGGCTGACAAGCTAGAAGTTAAAATAGTATTTATAACAATCGATTGCTATGGATGAGAATTATATATATATATATATATATATATATATATATACTGTTATTTCTCTTTTCTCTTATTTGTTGTTGTGGTGGTATGGTGTGAAATGTGTGTGTATATATAAGAAATGAAATAAAAATGAGTGGTTGAGGTGGAGGAAAAGACTTGACAATCAAGTTTTTCCATAATGCAAGTAAGAAGCCAAAACGTTGCTCTAAACAGTATAACACTAGTCCTACTCCACAAAAAGTAACTGAATCTAACTGAATCTAATACACAATTAGATTGAAATGAAGGGTATGATATAGTCATATACATACTTGATTATATGTGACCTAATGTAAGGCATTATGTGATCATGTATTGTAGAGACTTGAACGACTTGAACATAAAGTTAATATACCATAGCAGACGCTAAAGGCAAGTATTCTAACTCTTGTCTCAATTCAATCTGAACAAGTTTTTGAAGTTCATGTATTCTTTCGCATGAATTGAAGTATGTTGAAGTTATAGCCAATTCCTTTGGCTAGACTTGATGTATTGATAATCTATTCATGTATTATCAAATGTTGCTATCTTTTGTCAACTATTTGATATGGTTTTCAAAAGAGAACTGAAATGTTAAACAAATGTTTTGTCGGTAAAACGACAGGCACGTGAGGTTGCCAAATGCTTAAACATGCATACGTTTAATGGATGTAGTGTAGATCAACATAGAGTACAATATGCTGATCACCTAGAAGTGCTCATAAGTAATATCGGGCTTACGGACTTGCTTCCGGGTTGTCCTTTTCCAATAAATAATGAATACTCGAGGTCTTTGACCGGAGTGAATGTTTTATTAAATATTGTTATTATTGTAAAATATTTTGAAAGAAAAGATGGAGTGCTATTTTGAGTTATCAATAATACTTCATAACTATTGTTCAGTTATTGAAGATATACGATTTGTATGTGTCAAGCATGTTGTTATTAAATTGTTAAACTTGCTGAGCTAGTTATGCTCACTCTTGCTTGAACCATATGAATGCAAATTTAAGATGAGCGTCTCCAAGGATCGAAAAAGGATAAAGGAAAAGCTAAGGCAGATTACTAAGATGTCTTGTAATAGTATAGGTCTATTATTGTAATGTAACTGATATTATGACAAAGAACCTTTGTAATTGGTATAAAACCTGGGAAATTTAAATATTACTTTAAATATATAGAAGTTATGTTCGTTCTTTGAGACTTTTCAATTGAATGAATGTATGAATGTTGTACAGTATAGCACCATCTGTCGAGTTGTAAGATACCCGAATTTGGTGGCGCTACAAGTTGGAATCAGAGCCTAGGTTATAAAACTTAAGGGGGAAAGTAGAACCTTAAGTCATAACCTTACGAAAGAATAAAGAAGTAAAAGATGGAAAGTAACCTTATAAAAATGCACTATATTATGTTATGTATTTGTATTATTTTACTGACGTGTACTAATCAAACTATATTGTTTTATTGTAGATGTCGGGGAGAAAATGATATGTATAGAGATATACATGTAGTGAGCGAGGATTGATTAATCGGGTAGAGATACTACCAAATCCGTAGAGAGAGAACCGAGTTGGTGACAATCAAGTGCGGAGACTCAGACGATTTAGACTACATGTCTATATTTGATGGCATGCTAGAAGAGGAGGTGGACGTGATGTCCTTTGACCAGGTTCCACCTACAGAGGACCAGGTTCCACCTCTCGAGGAAATGTCTCACGGGGAATCGATGAAGGCATTGTTTATGTCGGTATTGGATAGGAATGTCCATTACTGCCAAGAGGTTAAGGAGTTGAAAGAGGAACTCCAAGCTGTTCGTGAGGACAAGGCTAGCATGATGATAGAGTTTTAGCTAAGGACAAGGTCCGAGAGCTGAAATATGAAGTCTTTGAGCTCAAGTAGGAGCTAAAGACTAAACAGAGGAAGTTGGAGAGGATGTCCTATATACATAGGAGTTCTCACGTAGATTTTTAGCAACAGGTAGCTGGATATCAGATAGAAGTAGGGCAGACCCGACACACTATCAGTAGAGATGTTATTACCGGTCTGGCCAGTAAAGATTTCGAGAATGCCCTACAACAGATGTAGTCTAGCAATAGCTAGCGTAGATTAGATATGTAAATATTATGTATCTAGTAGTGACGTAAAACCCTCTTTTGTATAACAAAGGGTAGTCTTTTGTAAATCCCAATTTTTGGAAAGTAATTACGGGATGGTAATGAAATCAGCTAAGGCTGGGTAATGTAAACAATGTAGTGTTATACTACAAGTTATGAATCAATATAAGTCTTTTTATGGAATATGTTGAGTAATGAGTATGAGTTGTTGTTTTATTACAAATAATAACAAACCAACGAGAATAAAGTAATAATGATGTGTTGTTTTCTTAACAGCAAAATGCCGCCAAGAAGGAGACAACGAAATCAGGGCGCTAATGTTAACCAACCGGAGGGTGGTCCGGTTAATCCAATGCAGGAGTTCGTTAATCTTTTAATGGTCGCATTTAATAGAACATGGGCTAATGTACCCATGATTCACAGAGTAATCTGAGCTACTACTTTTAAGGATTTCAAAAGTGTAGGTCCACCCGGAGTTCAAAGGAACTACGGACCTATAAGCCCAGACTTGGGTAAAAGAAATCGAGAAAGCATTTGTAATAGCAAATGTTGAGGAGGGTCAAAAGGTTGCCTTTGCAACCTATTTGATGAAGGAGAGGCCAACACGGTGGGATGCAAACCGATTAGGCCGATATAGGAACCCTAACGTGGGGAGAGGTTCAAGGAGATTTTCTTCGAGAACTATTTTCCCATGAGTATGCAAGGAGGATGGAGATGAGGTTTCTTTAATTGAGACAAGGGGATATGACAGTTCCCTCAAAGATGTCGCCAAGTTTAATGAACCTGCAACAATTCGCCCCACACCAGTGGGAACTTGAAGGGAGAAAGGTTGAAAGATTTGAGCGGGGCTTGAAACCACGGCTCTATAGCCGAATCTCGTGTTCCAAAGTACTTCCTTTGGAACCATACTAGAAAAGGCAATAATTGTCGAAGATGGGAATGAGGCTCTCAGCCAGTACCACAAAGATAAGAAAAATAAGGGCAAGGTTGATGGAGGAACCAAGACCGAGGGAGCCAGTGGAAGTGGCAACGGTCAGAAGAGGAAGGGCTTTAAGGAAAGGAAAGGCGGTTTGTTATGAATGTGGATAGGAAGGGCACATTTCACCTAACTGTCCAAATCCGAGGAAAAATCACGGATGTTTTATATGTGGATCAACTGACCACATAGCAAAGAACTGCCCGAAGAAGGGGACAGAAGGAAATAAGGGAACTAATATCGGTAAGTTAGCTATTAGTGGTCCAGCTCAGCCGAGGAAATCAATGGCTCGCACTTTTAATATGACGGTCCAAGATGCGGTGGCATCAGGGGATGTAGTTGCAGGTATTATTCCGATCAACAATATAAATGCATACGTGCTATTTGATTTGGGTGCTACTTGTTCGTTTATAGCATGTGATTTTGCTAGATAACTAGAATTATTTCCCAAAAAATTTCCTATACCTTTGAACATTATGGTAGCAAACGAAGAGATAATTCCTGTTGAAGATATTTATAGGAGTTGTTGCGTAGATGTACGTGGTTGTAAGTTATCGGTAGATTTAATACCGATAAAGTTAGGAGAATTCGACGTAATTCTCGGGATGGATTGTTTAATTAACCATGGAGCAATTATAGATTGCCAAAAGAAATGTGTGAGAATCAGGACGTTGAAGCAACCTCCTGTAGTATTTTACGGTAGTAAATTGTCGGGACGTCTGTGTTGCCTTACGATGACACAAACTAGAAAACTCTTAAGGAAGGGTTGTGTAGGTTACCTATGCCATGTTGTTGATACCCAGAGAGTGGGAGCAACCATGGAACAAATACCTATAGTAAACGAATTCATGGATGTATTTCCAAGTGAGTTACCGGGTTTACCGTCGGATAGGGAGATCGAATTTGTGATAGACACTGTTCCAGGAGCGGCACCAGTCTCAATGGCACCGTACTGTATGGCACTTGTGGAAATAAAAGAACTAATGGTTCAGCTACAAGAACTATTGGACTGAAAGTACATTCAACCAAGTGTTTCTCTGTGGGGGGCACCGGTGTTGTTTGTCAAGAAGAAAGATGGATCATTAAGGCTTTGTATCGACTATCGGGAGTTGAACAAGTTAACGATAAAGAATAAATACCCATTGCCCAGGATCGTTGATCTCTTTGATCAATTGAAAGGGGCAAAGTATTTTTCTAAAATAGATTTGCGGACGGGGTATCATCAATTGAAGGTTAGGAAGGAAGATGTACCAAAGACTGCATTCAGGACTCGTTATGGTCATTACGAGTTTCTGGTGATGTCATTTGGGTTGATGAATGCACCTGCTGTATTTATGGATATGATGAATAGAGTATTCAAACTATATTTAGACAAGTTCATCGTGGTGTTTATCGATGATATTCTAGTCTATTCTAAGACTCCAGAAGATCATGCTGAACACTTAAGATTAGTGTTAGAGACACTAAGGAAGGAGAAGTTATATGCGAAATTCACCAAATGTGAATTTTGGCTGGAAAAGGTGCAGTTTTTAGGACATGTCATTGACCAAGAGGGGATTTCAGTGGATCCAGCGAAGGTGGAAGCAGTAATGAATTGGGAACAACCGAAAACACCGATTGAGGTGCGGAGTTTCCTAGGGTTAGCAGGGTACTATAGAAGATTTATCCAAGATTTTTCGAAGATAGCTACCTCGTTGACTAATTTAACAAGGAAGACGGTGAAATATGTATGGACGGATAAATGTGAGGACAGTTTTCAAGAACTGAAGAAAAGATTAAGTGAAGCGCCTGTTTTGTCATTGCCAGATGACACATGAAATTTTGTAGTGTATAGTGATGCTTCGCATAGAAGACTTGGTTGTGTGCTTATGCAGCATGACAAAGTCATTGCGTATGAATCTCGGCAGTTAAAGGATTATGAGAAAGTTTATCCTACTCATGATCTGGAACTGGCTGCGGTAGTGTTTGCCCTAAAGATATGGAGACATTATCTTTATGGGAAAAAATGTGAGATATATACAGACCATAAAAGTCTAAAGTATATCTTCACTCAGAAGGAGTTGAATATGAGACAGAGAAGATGGCTAGAGTTGATAAAGGATTATGATTGTGAAATCCTGTATCACCCTGGAAAGGCCAATGTAGTTGTCGATGCCTTAAGTAGGAAGGGTCGGGAAAAGTTGTTTATGTTAACGGCTCAAAATGAGTTAATAACAGAGATGACTAGGATGGAAATAGAAGTAAAAATGCCGAGTGATTCGGGGCAGTTACTCTTTGCGACGAAGATGCAATCTACCATCGTAAATAGAGTCAAGGAGGTACAACTCAAGACGGACGAGTGTAACCAAATGAAGAAGCAGTTATCCGAGAAGGAAGATGCTAAGTATAGTCTTGATAATGAGGGATTATTAAGATTTGAGGGAAGAATTTGGGTTCCGAATGAGACGGAATTAAAGGAGCAATTGTTATAAGAAGCTCATAGTTCAAGGTACTCGATACATCCTGGTAGCACTAAGATGTATCAAGACCTTCGACAGAGTTTTTGGTAGCCAAACATGAAGAGAGAAATAGCGAGTATGTGAGTAGGTGCTTAACTTGTCAAAAAGTTAAGGGTAGAACATCAACGCATCGAAAGTGGCTTAATATGGATCATTGGAGATTCGAGAATGGAAGTGGGAGCATATCACGATGGACTTCGTGGTGGGACTTAGATGACTCAAAAGGGTACGATTCGATTTGGGTAATAGTGGACCCAGGTTGGACGAAGTCACTCACTTTTTTCCAATTAGGGTCAAGTATAACTTAGACCAGTAAGCTAAAATCTATGTTAAGGAAATCATTTCCAGACATGGAGTACCGGTATTGATTGTGTCAGATCGTGATCCACGATTCATATCGAACTTTTGGAGGAGTTTGCAAGAGCAGTTGGGAACACAACTGAGGTTAAGCACGGATTATCATCCACAAACCGATGGGCAGACCGAAAGGACAATTCAGACGTTAGAAGACATGTTGAGGTCTTGCGTCATGGATTTCAAGGGTAGTTGGGATGATCACCTACCACTAGTAGAGTTTGCGTATAACAATAGTTATCATGAAAGTATAGGTATGCCGCCGTATGAAGCTCTGTATGGGAGAAAGTGCAGAACACCTTTGTGTTGGGATGAGGTGGGAGAACGTCGGATGCTAGGACCGTAATGGTGCGTGCAGGCGGCGGATGTGGTAAAGTTAATTCGGATGCGTCTCGTCACAGCTCAGGACAGACAGAAGAAGTATGCGGACTCACATAGACTAAGTCGAGAGTTTGAGGTGGGCTCGTATGTGTTTCTAAAGGTATCTCCCTGGAAAGGAAAGATACGCTTTGGAAAGAAAGAAAAGTTAAGTCCAAGGTTTATAGGACCTTTTGAGGTGTTAAAACGGGTGGGAGAGGTAGCTTATATGATAGCATTACCTCCAGACCTAGAACGAATACATAACGTGTTTCACGTATCTGTATTACGTCCATATAAGCCGGACTATAAGCATGTAATCGAGTATGAGCCGATTCATATCGAGAAAGACTTAACATATAAAGAGTCCGAAGTCTGCGGATCATTGATAGAAAGGAACAAGTTACGAGGAACAAGGTAATACCATCGATAAAGGTATTATGGAAGAACACGATCTTTGAAGAAGCAACGTGGGAACTAGAAGAAAAGATGAAGAAAATTTTCCTCATCTATTTGATTAAAGTAAGATGAGATTACAGGGACGAGAATCTTTATAAAGGGGAAGAATGTTACTTACCGAGAAATTTGGATCTTATTGTAAAATGATTTTATTAAATTAAATAATAATAAAATCATATTCCATGTATTATCAAGATGGTTGTCATTGTATAACCTATTGATGTTAGAATGTCGTAGTATTTGAGCTACATGGATGAATTAAAGTGTTTGAATTTCAAGAGGCGAAAATAAAAGTTTTTCGAGAAATTTTCCTGAAAAACACTATTCATCGATATTTGCTCGAGATATAATTTTGAGTTTAGAGAAATACGTAATGATGGAATAACAAGGTAAGATGGATTATGTAATAAAAATCTAGTTATAGAAAATGTAATAATTGACGCTTGTGGACTTAAATTATAAGCGTTAAGGAAGGAGAAATAGTATTGAATAAGTAATAATGTATGATACTTTGGTATTATGCAGAGTAATGAAAAGCAGTATAATACTAAGTATTATCTGAGTTTATAGGAAGGATGAAATACCGTATATAAATTCTATATGAATTAGAATACGAAAATAATACATCAACAATATGTATTAAGAAATGTTAATGGAATTGGAAGATTGGTTAACAATTATATACAAGTCCAAGTGAATTAAAGGGAGAGGCACAACTATTAATGAATGAACAAACTAGTGTTTATTAATGGAAAGCCCAAAGATTGATTTAATGTAAGCCCAAACTAGAATCCATGAGTTGTATGACCCATGGGGCAAACCATATTAATATGGTTATTGTGGTGACCAAGTTAGTGTGGTGACCAAGACTTAGGAGTAATGACCAAGACTTTGACGTAATGGCCAAGTATAGGATAAGAGAGTGCTAACCAAGTAATGAATAGTAAGGAGGTGGCTTAAGGAGGTGGGATGATTTAAAGACCAAACTACCCTAGCTTTGCAATTTCTATAAATATAGCAGGCTTACAAGCCATTTAACACTTTTTCAAATAATCCAACATTTCAAAAGTGCTTAAGTGTTAGAGAGAATAAGCTATCAATAAGTCATTCCATAAGTAAGAAGAAGAAGAAAGCTACCTTACCAAGACTACACAAAAGTAAGACTTCTTCTTCATTATCTTCTATCTCTACCATGATAGGTTGATAAGAAAAAGATGGATTAAGAAACATGAATGATAAGAAGCAAGAAGAATGAATAAGTTATGAACTTAAGCCACATAAGTTGGCAATAAGTCATTTGAACTTATAAAAGTTATAAACTTATTATAAGTTAACCTTGAATGTTAAGTATGAAAATATGAATTGGTAATGAGTTTATTAAGAGAAGTAATAAGGATGTAAAAGGACTTGTATGATCCTATGAATCATAAGTAAAGTTATATGTGAAGAACATGTAAAGTATGATGATTAAGAAACTCTAATTGTCATAAGTCATGAATAATTAAATCTTAAGTAGTTTATAATTTGACAAGTTATAAGCTCATGAAGAATAAGTCAAAATCCAACAATGAATATAAGTTGTTGTATTAAGTATTTTAAGATGTTCAAATGATGAATGAAGTTCATTTGTAATGTTGAACAAATCATAACAATGAAGAATTGCCGGAATTTGCACGATTGGACGATAAACGTCGAATTTGTAAAATTCTCGGAATGGTAGTCAAATTTTGTGTTTGATCACGAAACCATTGTTCTCCAATAGAGACAAGTCATATTTGACATTTAAGAGTTACGAACTTGAAAATGATCGGATTCCGACTTAGAACGAAGAAACGAGCGTTGAACGTTCACGAACGTTTATCGTTTTCGTTAAAAATGAACCAATAGGTGAATTTTTAGCAAACGAAGTTAAATAGATAAAATTCTTGAATGAACATGTAGATTACATAATTTATGAACCGTAGGCTTTTGAACGAGCCAATTCGAACTTATAACGAAGAAGTTATGCATCTGGGAAGTTCACAAAATTCACAAACTGAAATTATTTTTCTAGTTCACACGAGTTGGTCAGCATGGCGCCAACCTGGGCAAATGAGTCGCATTGCGCAGTGTGAAACGATGTTCGAAAGCACATCGCAAGAGTTCGCCATAGTATAACCATAGTACAATATGTGGAAGCCAGTACGCCATATCTGATCAAAATCCTCTGAGAGAGTGGCACTGCATGCACGACCCATTAAGTAAGGACTCTATGGCAGTATAGAGTCAAGAGACGGTGATGCTATAAGCTACATTGCAACGAGATGAGATGTAAGTATAAAGCTGGCGCCGTAGCGCCAGTCTCAGAACAAGGATAGTAATGAAGGTTTCTAAGTACAAAGAAAAGAAAGCTAATTGATTTAAAAGTAAACACAACTTAAAGAATGTAATGTAACATTGTTTAAACTTTGTTAAACCTTAAGGATGTTGTATAAAGGTTGAGATAACCTAGTCGAATATAAATGCAGGGATAATGATAAACTAGAATGAATAGTAACTGAATCTAATACACAATTAGATTGAAATGAAGGGTATGATATAGTTATATACATACTTGATTATATGTGACCTAATGTAAGGCATTATGTGATCATGTATTGTAGAGACTTGAACGACTTGAACATAAAGTTAATATACCGTAGCAGACGCTAAAGGCAAGTATTCTAACTCTTGTCTCAGTTCAATCTGAACAAGTTTTTGAAGTTCATGTATTCTTTCGCATGAATTGAAGTATGTTGAAGTTATAGCCAATTCCTTTGGCTAGACTTGATGTATTGATAATCTATTCATGTATTATCAAATGTTGCTATCTTTTGTCAACTACTTGATATGGTTTTCAAAAGAGAACTGAAATATTAAACAAATGTTTTGTCGGTAAAACGACAGGCACGTGAGGTGCCAAATGCTTAAACGTGCATACGTTTAATGGATGTAGTGTTGATCAACATAGAGTACAATAGGCTGATCACCTAGAAGTGCTCGTAAGTAATATCGGGCTTAAGGACTTGCTTCCGGGTTGTCCTTTTCCAATAAATAATGAATACTCGAGGTCTTTGACCGGAGTGAATGTTTTATTAAATATTGTTATTATTGTAAAACATTTTGAAAGAAAAGATGGAGTGCTATTTTGAGTTATCAATAGTACTTCATAAATATTGTTCAGTTATTGAAGATATACGATTTGTATGTGTTAAGCATGTTGTTATTAAATTGTTATACTTGCTGAGCTAGTTATGCTCACTCTTGCTTGAACCATATGAATGCAGCTAAGACTGAACGTCCCAAAGGATCGAAAAAGGATAAAGGAAAAGCTAAGGAAGATTAGTAAGCTGTCTTGTAATAGTATAGGTCTATTGTTGTAATGTAACTGATATTATGACAAAGAACCTTTGTAATGGGTATAGAACCTGGGAAATGTAAATATTACTTTAAATATATAGAAGTTATGTTCGTTCTTTGAGACTTTTCAATTGAATGAATGTATGAATGTTGTACAGTATAGCACCATCTGTCGGGTTAGAAGATACCCGGATTTGGGGGCGTTACATATAACTTTAAACTAGCTTATGTAATTTATTTTTGATTATTTAGAATCAAAACTTGGATTTATGTTCTTGAACTTCAAAACTCTAGATCTATCCCTTTTGAGTGTCGAAAGTTGGATCAAAAGCATAGAAATGAAAACTAGTTTCTTAAGGGTTAGAAAACACTAACTTTTATATACTTTGGATGTCTACCGTTTTAGATCTATAAATTCATTTTGCAATTCATCAAAGAGGGGTGCTAGATATATAAGTTATCTAGTAAACCTAAGTGGTAGCACTCAAAAATATTGAGTTTGTGAGACCCCAGATTTTATGAATAAATATTTAATTTTCTCGAAATAATTTTTTTGAATATTATGGTGTGGATTTGATATAATGTTATAGTTGTGGGTAGTATTTATAAATTTTGCAAAGTACGCAAGTTGTTATATAATATTCGATTGGTCGGGGAATATTCGTTTTAACGAGGAATATTCGTACAACGGCACAATCATTGGTAGACCATGAATGTAATTATTGTCGGATCGAGAGAAAACGACAAAAATATTTTATGAAAATAATGGCGGAAGTTTTACCTGTTAATATCGTTGAACTACTCTTAGTAGTAAAAAGTACGATGTCTGGCGTGGTTGTATAGTAGCAACACGGTATTGATTATTGATGTTTACGTGATAAGTCACTCGGCTTTTGTTTTATTGGTATTATTAATGTAATAAAATGAGAAAAACTTTTTATATAAAATGTAATACTTTTATAAAGTTATTCTATAAATAGAATATATTATATTCTATTATGCATAGTGTTGCATAAGTATACGCATAGTGTTTTGCATAGTAAAATCTTTTTATATAAAACATAATACTTTTATAAAGTTATCTATCTTATTAGACAATAATTATAATATAATATATTTTATTATGCATAGTGTTTGCATAAGGTACTGTGATAGTATTTGCATAGTAAAATCTTTTATAAAGTTATTCATTTTATTAGATTATAAATAGAATATATTATATTTTATTTAAAAGATTTTGCTTTAAATATGGGACCGTCGATTAAAGTAAATCAACTGGACCGTTCATGAGTTAGTTATTATGCGGTCCATTTTCTATAAATAAGCTCATTCATTCATTATTTCTTCTTAATTCACTTGAAACTCTGTAGA
Organism: Panax ginseng; assembly: GCA_020205605.1. Classification (NCBI taxonomy): domain Eukaryota; kingdom Viridiplantae; phylum Streptophyta; class Magnoliopsida; order Apiales; family Araliaceae; genus Panax; species Panax ginseng. The sequence goes on along the minus strand of CM035142.1, from coordinate 83,959,046 downwards.
GAGAAACTATAGAGAGAGTTCTTTTTCTATAATCCTGAGCGTATTTCTTTAGAGTTTAAGAAAGCTTTGAGCGTAGTGCAAGTTTTCTTCAAGTATATTCCCGCCCTACCAGTCGGAATACTTTTCTTTTACGGTAGGGGATATTATTTGTTGTACTCGTAAGGGATATTATTTGTTGTACTCGTTAGGGGTATTTCTTCTTTCTTATTGATGAAATTCTTTTGTTATTCTATTCTTTATTATTCTGTTGGAATAACATGTATACGCGGGATACCCTATACTTGGTGAAATTCTTCTGTTATTCCATTCTTTATTATTCTGTTGGAATAACCTGTCTATGTGGATTACCACATGCATGGTGAATGATCCTTTGTATTCATTCCTTATTAAATTATGAAAATGATCTGTATACGTGGATTACCGCATGGCGGATGAAAATCCATTTGCACTTTTATATATTCTATTATACTCAATTAGTTAAAGCTTTGACTTCTATACTCCATGAAATTAGTGGAATATCCTTGATATTTGTGCTTCATCCAATATCTATTCATGGAAATATTCTTCTGAGCATTCTTAAATTTTACTCTACAAAGAAGTATCATGTTGACAATTTGGACGTTATTGGTTTCTTGATAAATTAATACTTGAACTTGTTTTATTGAATTATTATGTCATTGTCATCATCCTCATGTTTATATTATGTTGAAAGTCATCCGTGGCTCAGTGGTGCATAGATGGACTTGGTATGATTATGACCGTGGATTATTTAAAGTATAATCATGGTAGTAATATTATAAATGATGTGGTAAAAGTCATATTTGGCCCAGTAGTGCATAGATGGACTTGGTGTGATTATGACCGTGGATTATTCAAATATAATTATGACCGTAATGTGATGAATGATGTGGTAAAAATCCTCATTCGTCAGTAGTGCATTGATTGATGGATGAGTTTTGGTATGATTATGGCTATGGATTCTCTTCGGCCAAGGGTGCAAAGATGAATTGTTTTATGGCATGATCAGGACCGTTGATGAAAACATGATTATCTTTGGCCCGTGGTGCATGGATAATTCGTGTTCGTGATACTAAAGAATATCCTTGGCCTGTAGTGCAGGGATAATTTGATGATGTGGATTATTTATTAAGCTGAGTCTCAGCGATAAAAGTGATGAAAACCCTTTAAAATCATAGAAGATAGTAGATTTTATTCTCTACTTGACTCTTCTAATGGATTGCTTGTTCCGCTGCAGTTAAACTTGATGTTTGTTATATTGTATCAGTTTAACACTGTTGAAGGCTAACGATAATTTATTCTGCATTATCTTAGTCATAATATTTCTTACTAGGCTAGTTGAGCTCACCCTTTCTTTCATTGTTCTCTTGTGAAATGAGAACGTAAATTTGGGACTAGTCAGGGGAGCAGTGATGGTCCTAGATGGTGCATTAGTAGTCCTCACTATTCTATGAAATAGTGTAATAATAAATGTAATGAGGACTCCATTGAGTGTGGATATTGTCTAGATGACAATATTTGTATTAAAACTCACAGCTATGTTTTGTCATATTTTACACGACTGTTGTATAATTAAGTTGTATTTGAATTTATGTATCATGTATCTGGCGACTCAAGATGGGTGATGTATACCTAACTTTGGGGGCGTCACTGAGTTTATAAGCCATGGTGGTTATTTTGGTTAAAATAGTCTGGATAAAGAAAAGTGGGAAAAAGGCAAAATAAAGTTTTTGTCCAATTGATTCCAGGGGCATTTTCATCCATTTATTTTACTTCAAACATTCTGGGAAACTTTGGAGTGATAATATGATAAGTTATCTGAGTCCTGTAAAAAGATGGTAATTTTTGGTTGTATAGAATGAGAGTTATGGATTTTACAGGAAATGACTATTTTTAAAGAAAACCCGGATAACTCTTTGTGGGTAACTCTAAAAATTATAAAATGTTTATTTCAAGTATATATATACCGCAGGAACATACCCTATAAAGTTCAGAATTTTCGGACGAAGTTTCTATTTATGATCAATGTAGCAAGTTTTGGCTGTTTTGGACTATTTAAATATAGTAAATGAATTTCAAAAATTCTAGGAAAAAAATATGTTCATAAGGGAGACATATTCTGTCAAATCCCAAAAAAAGAAAAAGTTTTGGAACTGATTTGGTATTTTTTATGGAAATTATTTAGTTATGAATAAATGAATTAAATTAATTATGTGACATTGAAAATTAGAAAAATAGGATTTTATGGCTTGAGAACCATAGATATGCTATATACAGATTTTTGAAGGGTGATGTGGTCATTGTTGATGAGATGTTATGTTTATGGCATTTTAGGTTCATTAAATAAATGAATTAGTAAAGATTAAACAATTAAAATAAATTGTTTATAATTTTAATAAATGATTAAAATATTATTAAAAGATTAATAATATTAGATTAATATATTATTAAGTGATTGATAATATTTAGATTAAAGTGTTATTAAATCATTGATTTAAAATATTATTTAATGATTAATAATATTAGTAAGTGATTGGAAATTCAATATGTTAAAAAGGGAATACAATTTTAATTTAGGTTGCTGGATTGATATATTAGGCTTGTTGGATTAATTATGTTAGCTTGTATTCGGTTTGCTAAATTGGTATATATGGTTTGCTGAATTGGTGAATTTGGTTTGGTGAATTAATGACTCCAGGTTGCTGGATTGGTCTATTCGGGTTGCTGGATTGGTCAATCTAAGTTACTGGATTGGTGTGTTTGAATAATACAGATTACAGTATTAGTTTAAGGCTTACTAGATTATAGAAAAGAACTTTTAATATGAAAGATTAAAGTGTTAAATCATAATGTATATGATATAGTGATTGAAAAATTATCAAAGGACGATAATAATACTGATGTGTTAGGGTGTTATCTAATATTTGTTTTTGTGATTTAAGTGTTAGATAATTAACTTATAAAGTAGTTGTATTATGAGATATACTATTATATGCTGATTGAAAGATCAATCTTAACAATGATAGACCATTACAATAAAGAGATTAAATTATATTGTGTAACAATAATCGACGGTACAGGTTAGTTCCCTAACTCAAACTCGAGTTATTATTTCAAAGCATGTTTGTGAATAATTAGTATTGATTATTCCACATCTATGATTATTGATTCATACTTAGTGTATGTTGCATATGTTCATCACCTTCATTACCATAAGGTTCAGTTAAATTTGTTCATGGTCATTGTTGACCACCCAACATTATTGGTTCAGTCATTCAATTATTGAAATTCTAATTCATGCTCTTTCACAATTATTATATTGTTGAAAATTCAAAAGCTTATTCTTTCTTTCAATCATGATATATCTTTATTGTATTTAAACTTGCTGAGAAAAGTAGTTGTTCACCCTTACTATATCATGATAACCAATTTCAGATTAAGACGAAGGCTCGAAGAAAGACAAAGGCAAATGCAAATTCTAAGAGTAGATTATTATGTATTTAGAACTATTAGGTTATCTGATGCAAATGACATTATAAAGCTTTTAAGTTATTGAAGGTATGTATTAAGTTGAGGTTGTAGACCTTGGGGTAATGTTGTAGAATCCTTTGAAATAAACAAAGTATGTTTATATATTCTGTATTAGTTATATTATATGTATGAAGATGTTATACTGTAACGGACCAGGTCTGAGGTTCAAGGTACCCGAATTTAGGGGCGCTACAGGTTGTAATCAAAGCTGATAGGTTATAAACCTTAGGTAGGGGTACCTTAGGCTATAATCGCAGGGATGAGGATAATGAATAAACTCAAATAGAGTTTAAAGTTCTAAGAGATGAATTTGGGAATTTCATTATTAAGTAAAGGAGAAGATAAATAAGATTCAAAGAAGAATCTTGAAAAGTTATAAAAGATAAAAATCTGGAGTTACCTGACTCCAGTAATAAAGAAGAAAAGCTTAAATAAAATCATAATATGATATGATTAAAGTGAAAATAAGGAGATCGTAAAATAAAACGATCCTAAGATAGGAAAGAATCGTAATATAACACGATTATAAGAAAAGGTCACAACGTGGTCTGATGATGTCATAGAAGGTTAGAGGATCAATCGAATGATTAAAAACTTTATAGCAGAATTGATGTACAAAAGTTGTACTATGAAATTGTGCTATATAAAATCAGGAAAGAGTTGTAGATGGTGAGATACGGATTAAATGAAATTCGTATTGAGTAAAAAGGAAGTTAGAATTATGTGGGATTTTAATTGAGGACTCATGTTAGCATCTAAGTTGTATGATTATTTGTATGGGTGGGGAATTTGTACTTGGTTTGAAAATCATTTAGCTTCCTATATATATAGTGGTTGAGTTGAACAATACCTTGTATGGGCAAGGGATTTATCCTTGGTGTAACAACCGCTTAGATTCCTATATCGATTAGTGGACGAGTTGACCAATTCCTTGTATGGGCAGGGGATTTCATTTGGTTCGACAACCACTTATCTTCCTATATTGATAATCATTGAAACCTGGTGTCACGCTATTCGATATATGCATGTTGAGAAGGTGATTCTTTTCTCATGTGTATAATGGATATGTAGAGAATATAAGGTTAGGTGTGAGTTCTTACAACTCATACTTATGATAAGTTTGTGACTCATAATCGTATGATATGTTTTTGAACCCCTAAGCATATGGACAGTTCCTGATTTATTCTTGGACTACGTATTGCTAGGATAAGTTCCTAAACTCATATTATTGTGGAAAGTTCTTGAACTCATAACATGTGGTAAGTTTGATGAACTATACTGGGGTATAGAAAAGTTATGGATGGAGAATTAAGGATTTTCAGTGTAGTAAGCTTTAAGAATATAAATAGATAGAATTATTAAGTAATGAAGCATGGGAGAAAATTGGAGATTGATGGAGGAAGCATAGGTATTCCAAATCTTCTAACTCTCCTAGACTTTGAAATTTATTGACATCGTGTTGATAAAAGCATTTTTGGAAGAAAAAAATATTGGGTCAGATTACTGAACCAATGAGTTTTAAAAGTTCTTTTATTTATATGTCTATGCTAATTGTTTTGGCTAGACAGAAATGATTTGAAATATCAAAATATATTTTATATATCATTAATGCATCATTAAACCTGGTGCAAAGATGATAAAAAAAATGGAGTTATCAATGCAGAATTACCAGGTGTTGGATGTGATCTAAGGATCATCAGCCCTATGGTATGATGTAGTATGACAAAGTCACAAATGACGGAATCCTCAAATGATTTGTAAATACAGTGCTGTATTGTGGCGTCATAAAATGATTTTTAGAATTTTAAAGATAAGTGAGTACCAATTGAATTGGCCAGAAAAAAGTTTCGATTGATGTTCTAATTATTGGTATATGTCTAAGCTATTTGATTCAGCTAGACAAATGTTAATTTATGAAATTCAAGTATTATTTGAGAGCTTATGTCAAACCAAATTATTTTGGTGCGGAATCTTATGTTAAGTTGGTATCAAATGGATACAAGCTGGTATCCGACACAAGTTGGTGTCAGCATTACGTGATATAAGTTGATATCAAATTGACACAAGTTGGTGAAGAGTTAATACAAATTGGTATCAAATTTATACAAGTTGGTGTCCAGATAAAATGGTTTGCAGATGAATTTATGTTAAAACATTTTCAATTTATTTATTATACTTCATAATTATTGAATAATTGTGAAGACTTCTGAATGATTAGAGGATGTGTAAACTCCTATAAAGTAGTCAAGGTAGCATGAAAAGATAGGTGTACATATTGTGACGCCCCAAAAATAGGTATACATCACCCATCTTGGGTCGCCAAAAAATACACTACTGACAACTTCATTTATATAACCGTCGTGCAAAATACTACGAAACATATACTGTGAGTTTTAATACAAATATTGTAACGTATATAATACGACAATATTCATACTCAAATTATTACAATGCCATCTAAAGTACAACAACAAATATTTCAAGTCCCCAAAGGAACACGAGAAGATTTTTGTCCTCCTCATTCTAATGGAGTGCATTTTTGACGCTTCCAAATTTGAGTTCACCTCATCCTATTATTGTTCACCAAAATTAAATATTAAATGATGTATAAAATATGTCACACACATTTTAAGTTCTCAGTACAATTATTATGCCACACAGTTTCATAATTTGGTTAGGCTTATGACTAATTCGTATCACCACTTTATACCCATGTTCTCTCTGCTAGTCTCAGCTACACTTTTATTACCTGAAAGGGGTGGTGAAGTAAAAGGGTGAGCACAAATAGCCCAGTTAAGAATATTATGACTTAAGATAATTAAATTATCAAAATAATTCAGATATTTAGAATATATGGTAGAAGATAAAAGTTTTCAACCATAATAGCAGCGGAATCAACAATCCATTAGAAGAGTCAAGTAGAAGAAAATGTCTACTATCTCCTCTAGATTAAAAGTCCATCGTGTATATTTCATTCCTGTAATACTCATCAACAGTTCTTTGTTATACCCAAGACAAAGAGAAGTCTCATCACCTGTCTTCATAAATTATAATTAAATTACAATTCATATTTATAATCAGGTAAATCAACAGTCCATCTTTGCAAAACAAGCCTAAGACATACAACAGTAAAATCAATAACCAACAATCCATCTTTTCACTACAGGCCAAAGATATACAACTGTAAAACCAATATCCAACATTCCGTCTTTGCACTACAGGCCAAAGATATACAACCGTAAAACAAATAACCAACATTCCATCTTTGCACTATAGGCCAAAGATATACAACTGTAAAACCAATATCCAACATTCCGTCTTTGCACTACTGGCCAAAGATATACAACTGTAAAACAAATAACCAACAGTCCATCTTTGCACTACAGGCCAAAGATATACAACTGTAAAACCAATAACCAACAGTCCGTCTTTGCACTACAAGCCAAAGATATACAACTGTAAAACAAATAACCAACAGTATATCTTTGCACTAAGGGCCAAAGATGACTTTTACCACATCATTTGTAACATTACGATCATGATTATACTGAATAATCCGTGGTCATAATCATACCAAGTCCATCTATGCAGTACGGGCCAAAGATGACTTTTACCACATCATTTATAACATTACTGTCATGATTATATCGAATAATCCCTAGTCATAATCATACCAAGTCCATCTTTGCACTACGGGCCAAAAATGACTTTCAACACAATATAAGCATGACAATGATATATATAATGAATAAACAGAAATAATCAGAATAATAAGATAACATAGATCTTAGTGATTTTCAACTTAATTATTCAGAGTTCAAATTACTAACATAATGTTAGATGAAACACAAATTATTAAGGATATTCTAATCCTTTCAGGACTTTTCACCATTTAATAATAAACTGAATAAATGAATAATAATATCTTACCATAATATGGAGTATGAAAGAAAATGATATTCCTTTTACCATAAAAATGATACCCTCTTACCACAATAATGATATCCCTTACCTTAGTATATGATTTGATTCTGCTTTATGTGAAATTGATCAACTTAAATAATGCTTTCATTCCTTATCTACACTTGGAGTAACATTACACTCAATAGAAATACTCACAATATCACAGTAAAAGAATTCTATATTTTTAGTGTACTGATGGTATGTATTTAGTTGCTCAACCAGGCAACCTATTTATAATGAAAATTTAGTAAACAACTAGCACACCTGCTTTGACAAAATAACCAAATGAGGTATATAATAATGGTAGTGGAATTTATGGTCCCACAGAGAAAATTAAACCAACATGTACACGTTTTAAAAATAATTGAGTTGTAGTCCAGACTACTTTAGAAAAAACTAGAGTGTTGGCAAGTCCTGCCAATTTACTTTTTTTAAAAAAAATAATTGAAAAAACGTCTATATATCATACTTATCTTTAATCAACACCTTTTATTCATCAATTATTTACACATTTTCAATCTTTCAACAATTATTAACATAGACTCACAATACTTCCAACTGGTATAATTATATCATATCAAATAATATAAGTCACTGTGCAATAACTACTGTGACAATTATTGAATAAAAGACTGAGTGACTTCTTACGTAATTAAGAATCAATAATATAAATCACTGTGCAATAACTACTGTGACAATTATGGAATAAAATACTGAGTGACTTCTTACGTAAGAATCAAATCAATACCTTGCTATAAACAATTTAAATTCTATTAAAAGTAGGGATCAACATCAAATCATATTTATCTCGAACATATAAACGAACTAATAATTCATTATTCCTTCAAGTTGTCTTTATTTATCGCATAACATCATTATTCATATTCCAAAACTTTAGAAGTGAATAATAAAATTTGAGAAATCTAAAACCTCATATATGACAATCCACTATTATGGTATTATCACCATTTTCACTTTAAAAAAAAATATTTTTTTTGTTTTTATCATAACTCATTCGTTACCTGTGCGTGAGCTTACTAACACTTCTAAAATATTTAAAATAGTAATCTAAACTTTCTAAACAATTTTCACAATTTTCAGATTATCCAACAATTTTCTATAATTATTTTTATTTATAAAAACTATCATTTAATAGCTTCAAAATAGAAATACATACTCCACATACTTTTATATCTTCAAAACATCATTAATATTAATCTTATATTATTATAATATTTTTCGGCAAATTTCATAATTTTCCACCATTCATGGAATTTTTTATGAATTTCCTCTATTTTTAAACTAACCATAAATAGCTTACAAAAATACAATAAATATCTCTGTTATTCAATAATTTTTCAAAACTGTCCAGAAATTATAAAATAATATTATAAGATTTTTCACCAAGTTTTATAATTTTTTATCATTCATAGAATATTATATGAATTTCTTCTATTTTCAAACTAACTATCAATAGTTTAAAAAATACAAGATGATATTATAAGCAATATTAGCCCAAAAATTTACAGAAATTCTAAGATGATTTTATAAGCATTCTGTAAAAATATGTTAGCCCAAATAATTTTTCTGATAATTTAATTATAAATACCAATATTCAGAAACTTCAATAATTCATATTAATTAGCCCTTTTATCAGAAAATTACAGATCTTATGTCCTTCCCATGTAAAATTTAATTCTCTACAACTTTGTAGAAGAATTTTTTTCTAAATTCTGACTCTAACATAGAGAGAAAGGCTTACCGAAATTTCTGCTACAACAATTTCTGGATCAGTCACCTCCTTTCTTGATTCTCTTTCCTTTTCATTTCCTTTCATTCTTTATCTCTTTTTTTCTTCCTTCCTTCCCCTTTTTTCTTCCCTGCTTTTTCTTTATCTTTTCTTTGTCCCCCACTTGTTCCCCCCCATAAATTTCCATTCACATTAAGACTTCAGCATTTAATCAAATGCCCACATGGGCAGTTTGGAAGAATTAAATCCCTCTCCTCATTTATCTGATTAATTGTTCATTTACCCAGTTATCAATTTAACATTTTATAATTTCAGAATAATAATTATAAAAAAAATTGACTACTTTCATTTCATAAAATTCGGGGTCTTACACATATGGAGATGCATGTTAATATAAATATGTGTATTAATATATGCTATAAGGTGATTACATTTTAGCACTTACTAAATGCTTTAACATGAAGGATTAAAAAAAAATATATTTTTATGATACAGAATATTGTCACCAAGGAGAAATCAGTGTAATCAATCTGAGGTAGAAAATGAGAATAGAGAGCAAGCAGATGTTATGCAGCAGTTTTTTGATCGAATAATAAGGGCTATAAATAGAAACCCCATCAGGATAAATAATCCTTCAACTTTGCCAGTAACAATCTTTAAGGATTGTAAGAATATTGGACCACCTTAGTTTAAAGGGACCACTGAACCTTTAGAGGCTCATGATATTAAGGAGATTGAAAAGTCGTTCGTTGTTGACAAAGTGGGAGAGGAGCAATAGACAAAATTTTCTACTTATATGATGAAAGGTGAAACTAGTTTTTGGTGGGAAGTCAATCAGAACAGAGCTGGTGAGGAAATAGTAACTTGGGAACAATTTAAGAAGTTCTTCTTCGAAAACTACTTTCCCAAGGGCATGCAGAGTCAGATGGAGATAAAATTTCTCGAGTTGAAGCAGGGAGACATGTCGGTTTCCCAATATGCTTCTAAATTTAATGAACTAGCGAGGTTTGCTCCACATCAAATGGACACTGAAGAAAGAAAGATGCATAGGTTTGAACAAGGTTTAAAACCTTCACTATACGATAAAGTATTGGTATTGCATGTTGACTCTTTTGGGACAATCTTAGAAAAGGTTATGATAGCCGAGGGAGGAAGCAAAGAGTTAGATCAACTTCATTGCAAAGAAATGATCAAGAAGAATCCAGCTGAAGGAAGTCGTAAATGGAAATGGATTAGCCATACTAATAAAGGGCGAGGGGACCCGAAGAAAAGTAAAGCAAAGATGTGTTATAATTGAGGGCAGGAGGGACATATCTCTCCTAATTGCCCCAACCCAAAGAAAGGCATATGTTTTACTTGTGGAGCAGTGGATCATCAGGTAAAGGATTGTCCAAGGAAAAAAATCGGTTGAAAAAGCGGTAGCTATTCGACTATTTTTTGACTATTTTTTTAAGTTTTAACAAAGTAGGCAAACGGGATAATAACTCGGCCTCCATATATTGGAATCGAGTCCCGTAAGTTGTAAATGTGCCTAATATCTATTAGGTGCTATGTCTATTTTTACATGTCATTTAAACACCCGAGGCGGGTTTTGGTCTCTTTTTCGAATATTTTTCTAAGTTTTCGTAAGTTAGGCAAACCAACTGATAACTCGGCCTCCGAATATCAAAATCAATTCCTGCAAGTTGTAACACGTACCTAATATCTATGAGGTGTTCTATTTATGTTTACGTTTCATTTCGACGCCCAAGGCGGGTTTTGGTCTCTTTTTCGACTATTTTTCTAAGTTTTCGTAAGTTAGGCAAACAAGCTGATAACTCGGCCTCCGTATATCGGAATCCAGTGTCGTATGTTGTAACGCGTGCCTAATATCTATTAGGTGCTATGTCTGTAACACCCCGAAATCTAGTCTATCTTCACACCCGAATTCCGTACGTCACGAGTACATCATTCATCCAACATACATCATTATATATTGAAATAAAATGACATACACTCTCAAATCTCAGGTTCTGGAAACCTTATAAACTTTTTCATTAAAAATAATAATAAATACATTATTCATTTCATCTTACAAGAGTGACTTTTATCCGCCATCAAGGATACATAACAGTTCCTTAAACTAGTCTAGAGTTCAATTCATCTTTCTAAATTATAAGTCTTCACTTGATCATCTCGCTACTTCACATTCTGAATGACAATTCATCTGGATACCGTCAGCTTGATCTTTACGGGATCCTTACGTTCTTCTAAACTTGTTCACTAAAAATTGTTTTTCATTTAAAGCAAGTGTGATCATTCAATTACCCAGCAAGTCATAACAGTTGAACAAACAACTTCAGAATTAAAACATTTCTTTAGAACTTCTATAACCGAACAAATGTTATGAAGCAGCTTGAATAATAGGAATAGTCTCGATTCCTATCATCTTAGAACATTAGTCACTTTCATTTTTAAATACTTTCATTCCTCTACCTTTTTCATACACATCCTGTCTGGCTAGAATCATTAGCACAGACTTAACAATAACTATTCATGTATAAACAGAACATACGTGTATTGAGCAATTTCAATAATGAATAATTCAAATCATAGAAACAAAAGTATTCAAATTGTGGCACAAGGCCTCATACATACTACCACATTGTATATACATCGCATATATGCACATAGACAAGACTTCTCAAGTACAACATCCGAGAAGTTTAAGAAACTAACATTCATGTAATATGAATGAAGTTAGGAAACTTCGCTTACGCCTAATTTACGACTTACGTCGAACTTCTCATTCCAATTCCTATATAACACATAAGGAGAAAACATAAACACCAATTAGTCATATATTGAACTTACGCATTGGTTTACTTAACTTTACTTCTTAGGGTTCGCGTTCTTGTAATATAAGTTTACGCGACTAACTTCCTTTACCAGTTTATGGCTTTATGACATACGGAGATGTCTTACTCATACGTTCATCATCTTGGATGATTTATATTTTTATCTTCTTCTTATAAATTCTCTAGGACTCAGCACACATCGCTTCTCTGCTAGTAGTCCATATTGTACTCTGAGTGGTTTCCCACAAACAACCAACAAACAAGTTCTCGTCTTATCTACACTGCCCATAACAGTGAGTTAGATCGGTTGCCAGTTTTGTATATACCTTCGCTCTCTGAAGGAATTGTTTAGCCCAGCTTCCATATGTCAACCATCAAAGTTACGATTGTACCACAACCTAACTTCTCTTAACTTATACGAACTATTAAACTATAATGTTCGATTGAGTCAATTTCTTATTTTTTACGGCTTTCTGATAACTAAATGTCATCCCTCCGGATTCATTCTTTATCGAATCACATTCGACTTTCATTAATCTTATTACTGTTTGTTACGGCTTTCTTAATAATTCATATACTATTTAATACTTTTGTTATCCATTACATGAACCTCAGGTTCATTACCCTCGTCGCTCAACCTCTAAGGAATCACAACCATAGCAATCCATCACGTTCGTTCATCGCGACTATGGTCCCCGGATATCGGTTACGTAACCCGCGTTTATATTCTTTGTCATTTAATCTTGTTTAATCTATATGTTCAATCTTTAATAAAGGTTTACATTACTTGATTAAGTGTTACATTAGTTGAATATTATATTCTTTATCTTCCACTACATTTCCCCAAGAATTTGAAAGCGGTTAAAAGCTCATCTCGACTTTTTCAACACCGTATTGTATTTCACTCCTTCATCATCTCTGCTGCTGCAGCACCACTCTCGAAGTTTACATTTGAGCTCGTCTTTGTGTGTTTGCCTCCAAGGCTCTAAATTTGTGGCTGCGATCTGAGAGCCTAAACCCTAGAAAAATTCTCTAAGTGTTAAATCAATTTTGAACTGCTTACTTTGCGATCTCATAACTCCTTCGTTATAACTCGGAACGAGGTCATTCCAAAGCCATTCCCTTCCTTATCTTATATACTTTAATACCCATCGAGCATAAATTCATTATAAATCCGTTAATGTGCCATTCGATTGGCTTGATCTTCACCCTTTGTTCATTTTACGTTTTTAGCGCTCTTTGTTCGTTCGTCCATAATTCAGTCATCCGAACTCAGAACTCGTTCGTTCTTAAGTCCATGACTCCCGTTTTATACCTTCTCTTACTTTCTTATGAAACCCTACCCACTCGGGTTCATTTACTAACTTTCTAATTTCGTTTGTCTTTTATGAAATTTTCGCCATAACTTCGTTATAGCTAAGTTTTAATCCGTTCTTCATGAACGTTTCTACCGTTCCTAACCAAACAAAAAGCAACTAACTTATACACGATGGTTTTAAACTTGTCTATCAACAACAATTATCCTACAATGGTTTTAAATTTGTCCATCAACAACGTTCTTCGTGTTCTTCGCGTGTTCTTCGTTCGTTCTTCATTTTAATCGATATTTTGGATTATGATTTCACTTTTTATTGGAATTTGATGTAATAGAAAACCATTCCTTACTTATTTCACCTACTTATTCATATAATCCACTCGGATCATTCTAATTCATTACAAATCTTATACTTCCTTAAGAAATTTATTAACTAAACTTCAAATTCTTATTTCTTTGTTTTCTCATGATTTCAATCATATGAAATCATTCCTAACATCATCTATTTCTTACTCTCACTAAGTTATGTTCTAACATAGAAAACTTAAAGAAAATCAATTAGAAGCTAGGTTTTAGGTTACCTCTCTTCTTTATTTTTCTTCCGCTAGACAAAGCCGACGATTCACAAGCTTTTCTATTTCACGATCAATTTCGATCCGATCATTCATGCTCATGCTCTTCCTTCTCCCTCTTCCTTCGAGCTCTCTCTCCTTCTCTTTAAGATGTAGGATTTTCAAAATCCCATCAAATGAACATAAGGCTTCCTATTTATAGAAAATCCAAAGCTAGGGCAATTTGGTCATTTCACCCCCCTTAACCTCCTAACAATTCAAGGCTTAAGCCCTAAGTTAACTTGGCCTCCACATTAACTTAGCCATTAAGTTTTCTTAGTCATTAAGTTACATAGCTCTTAAGTCTTCTTAGCCCTTAAGTTTTCTTAGCCCTTAAGTTTACTTAGCTCTTAAGTCTTCTTAGCCCTTAAGTTAAGCACTTTAATTAGCTATTAAGCATAAGTACTTTACTTAGCTATTAAGTTTACTTAGTCATTACTTAACTTATTAGTTACTTAGCCATTAAAACTAATCGTATTCTACGCATCTCATTCTCGTATTCTCTTATTCTCTTTGTATTTAATTTGTACGATAATCGTATTATACGTCGTATCAATCCTCTTGCTATACTCGTATTCCTCACGCATAATAATCCTAATTATTATACGTAAACATTAAATCCTCGGAACTCACTTTTCCTAACCCTTAGGTTTTGAGTCCGCAGGCGAAAACTTCGTTTTTGCCATAACTAAAATATTATTAAATATTCCCTCACGTCTCAAAATTATACGTAATCAATAACTTCTCGGAATTTCAAAATAAATCTCCGAGCAGAAACGGATGAATGCACATATTTCGTCTTTTTCCCTGAAAATATTTTTGTTCCCAATTTTTTTTTATTTTCGTCTTGAAAATTCTTATTCGATCAATCTAGCTCGTAGCCAGAATACTCCCGACTTATAATCATCCTAGGTTCTAGAACGATTAATAAACACATAGCACATAATAGTATTAATAAAAAATTTAGTTTTATTAATAACTAATTCTTTAAACCTAAATTCTGGACTATCCGAATTTTTGGGTCGTCACATTATTCCCTCCTTATAAAAATTCCGTCCTCGGAATTTCTTAAAACCACACCCTTACCCAGGTCATCACATTCACCCCTTCTTCACATAATTTCATCCTCGAAATTTTAGCCTACCTTTCTTCTCAACTTCTCTTCAATGGAGTTCTTATCTTTCTTTCTTTCCTAACCCCCATAACCTTTCAAGAATCATGAAGCAGAAGAAATAACGAGGAATATAAAATTTCCTTTTAAAACGTTTCATATTTTTCTTTGAGGGTCAAATCGACCATGAACTCTTACTCGGTTATCTGACATTTATCAGTAAGCCCTTCTTTTGATGGGTTTACAATCCCCAAGAAAGTAAACTACCTCTTCCATGTTCTCCTCAGACTTGATCATTAGATTCCGCACCAAAATAATTTGGTTTGGCACAAGTTCTCAAAGAAAGTTCGATGACATACCATTTGTCTAGCCGAATCAAGTAGCTTCGATCATACCAATAAATTGGACTTCAACGTTAAACCTTCGTTTAGTCAACTCAATTGACGTCGACTACTTCTTTAAATTCTTTTCGCAATACATCAAAACGGTTTATGACGTCATGATACCGTAATTTTTATAGTACGTTGAGGACTTCGTCAGTTTGTGACTTCGTCATTATACATCATACCATAGCGAGTTGTTGATCCTAAGATCACATCAAACACCAGGTTCAATTGCATTAACAACTCCATCGTTTTACCACCCTTGCATCTAATGCACAGATGATAAAAATTCATTTTGAATATTTTAAATCAATTTCCGTCTAGTCGAAACAATTAGCATAGACATACCAAGAATAGCTCTTTTAAAAATTCTATTGATTCCAAAAGTTGAACCAATTCTTTCCTTTTCAAAATGTACATATCAGCACGAGTTCAACAAAGTTTGAAATCTAGCATAGCTAGATGACTTGGAATATCCTATTTCTCAATCTTCCTTCATTGCCTTACTGCGACAATACTTAATCTTCTCTAGCACCTTCAATACTAAGTCTACTGAAAACAACTCATTTTCAGTCTAAACATTCCTATATCTTAGTACAGTCCATCAACTTACCACACATTATGAGTTTAGGAACTTTCCACAATAATATGAGTTTAAGAACATCCAGACAAACCATAGGCGTCCATTCGCTGAGACGTTTGAAAACATACCATATTATTATGAGTCACGAACTTACCATAAGTATGTGTTTCAAGAACTCACACCTACCTTATCGTTCTCTACCTATCAAGTATATATATGAGAAAAGATTCACCTTCTCGCCATATATATATTGATAGCGTGACCAATCCCAATTATTATCACTGTAATAAGCTAAGCAGTTGTTACACCAAGCACAAACCTCTGCCCATAACAAAGGTTCATACAACTCAGCTATCACATGAGTCCTCAATTGAAATTTTACAACTTTTAAATCTCTCTCTACTTAATACGAATTTTTTTTAATTCATATACTATCTTTCACAACTCAATCTAAGTTCTTCTTCACGTACTACTTCATAGTACCCTTCATATATAGCCATAGCTATAAATCATTCATCGTTTAACAACTAATCTGTTACTACGAGTCACTATGATCATGTGGTGATCTTCTTATCCTTCTCTCTACGATTATAGTCTTAGGTACTCCTACCTAAGGTTTATAACCTATCAGCTCTGATACCAACTTGTAACGCCCCAAAATCTGGTCTATCTTTAAACCCGGATTCCGTACGTCACGAGTACATCATTCATCAAACATACATCATTATATATTGAAATAAAATGACATACACTCTCAAATCCCAGGTTCTAGAAACTTTATAACCTTTTTCATTAGAAATAATAATAAATACATTATTCATTTCATCTTACAAGAGTGACTTTTATCCGCCACCAAGGATACATAACAGTTCCTTAAACTAGTCTAGAGTTCAATTCATGTCTCTAAATTACAAGTCTTCACTTGATCTTCTCGCTACTTCACAGTTTGAATGACAATTCATCTGGAGACTGTCAGCTTGATCTTTACAGGATCCTTACGTTCTTCTAACCTTGTTCGCTGAAAATTGTTTTTCATTTAAAGCAAGTGTGACCATTCAATTGCCCAGCAAGTCATAACAGTTGGACAAACAACTTCAGAATTAAAACATTTCTTTAGAACTTCTATAACCGAACAAAGGTTATGAAGCAGCTTGAATAATAGGAATAGTCTCGATTCCTATCATCTTAGAACATTAGTCACTTTCACTTTTAAATACTTTCATTCCTCTACCTTTTTCATACACATCCTGTCTGGCTAGAATCATTAGCACAGACTTAACAATAAAAATTCATGTATAAACAGAACATACGTGTATTGAACAGCTCAATCACAGAATAATTCAAATCATAGAAACACCGAAGTATTCAAATTGTGGCACAAGGCCTCATACATACTACCACATTGTATATACATCGCACATATGTACATAGACAAGACTTCTCAAGTACAACATCTGAGAAGTTTAAGAAACTAACATTCATGTAATATGAATGAAGTTAGGAAACTTGCCTTACGCCCAGCTACAGCTTACGCTGAACTTCTCATTCCAATTCCTATATAACACATAAGGAGAAAACATAAACACCAATTAGTCATATATTGAACTTACGCATTGGTTTACTTAACTTTACTTCTTAGGGTTCGCGTTCTTGTAATATAAGTTTACGCGACTAACTTCCTTTACCAGTTTATGGCTTTATGACATACGGAGATGTCTTACTCATACGTTCATCATCTTGGATGATTTATATTTTTATCTTCTTCTTATAAATTCTCTAGGACTCAGCACACATCGCTTCTCTGCTAGTAGTCCATATTGTACTCTGAGTGGTTTCCCACAAACAACCAACAAACAAGTTCTCGTCTTATCTGCTTTGCCCATGCGGTGAGTTAGATCGGTTGCCAGTTTTGTATATACCTTCGCTCTCTGAAGGAATTGTTTAGCCCAGCTCCCATATGTCAACCATCAAAGTTACGATTGTACCACAACCTAACTTCTCTTAACTTATACGAACTATTAAACTATAATGTTCGATTGAGTCAATTTCTTATTTTTTACGGCTTTCTGATAACTAAATGTCATCCCTCCGGATTCATTCTTTATCGAATCACATTCGACTTTCATTAATCTTATTACCGTTTGTTACGGCTTTCTTAATAATTCATATACTATTTAATACTTTTGTTATCCATTACATGAACCTCAGGTTCATTACCCTCGTCGCTCAACCTCTAAGGAATCACAACCATAGCAATCCATCACGTTCGTTCATCGCGACTACGGTCCCCGGATATCGATTACGTAACCCGCGTTTATATTCTTTTTCATTTAATCTTTTTTAATCTATATGTTCAACCTTTAATAAAGGTTTACATTACTTGATTAAGTGTTACATTAGTTGAATATTATATTCTTTATCTTCCCTTACATTTCCCCAAGAGTGAAAGCGGTTAAAAGCTCATCTCGACTTTTTTCCCTAACACTTCCATTATTATGGCCACTCCTTCATCATCTCTCTCTTGCAGTGGCACCACTCTCCAGAAGTTTATGGCTGAGCTCGTGCTGTGGCGCTGCCTCCCAAGGCTCAGCTGGCGCTGCAGTACCGAGCCTAAACCCTAGAAAAATTCTCTAAGTGTTAAATCAATTTTGAGCTGCTTACTTCGCGATCTCATAACTCCTTCGTTATAACTCAGAACGAGGTCGTTCCAAATCCATTCTCTTCCTTATCTTATGTACTTTAATACCTATCGAGTAGAAATTCATTATAAATCCATTAATGTGCCATCCAATTGGCTTGATCTTCACCCTTTGTTCATTTTACGTTTTTAGCGCTCTTCGTTCGTTCGTCCGTAATTCAGTCATCCAAACTCAGAACTCGTTCGTTCTTGAGTCCACAACTCCCATTTTATACCTTCTCTTACTTTTTTATGAAACCCTACCCACTCGGGTTCATTTACTAACTTTCTAATTCTCGTTTGTCTTTTATGAAATTTTCGCCATAACTTCGTTATAGCTAAGTTTTAATCCGTTCTTCATGAACGTTTCTATCGTTCCTAACCAAAAAAGAAGCAACTAATTTATGCACGATGGATTTAAACTTGTCCATCAACAACAATTATCCTACGATGGTTTTAAATTTGTCCATCAATAACGTTCTTCGTGTTCTTCGTGTGTTCTTCGTTCGTTCTTCATTTTAATCGATATTTTGGATTATGATTTCACTTTTTATTGGAATTTGATGTTATAGAAAACCATTCCTTACTTATTTCACCTATTTATTCATATAATCCACTCGGATCATTGTAATTCATTACGAATCTTATACTTCCTTAAGAAATTTATTAACTAAACTTCAAATTCTTATTTCTTTGTTTTCTCATGATTTCAATCATATGAAATCATTCCTAATATCATCTATTACATATTCTCATTAAGTTATGTTTTAACATAGAAAACTTAAAGATAATCTATTAGAAGCTAGGTTTTAGGTTACCTCTCTTCTTTATTTTTCTTCTGCTAGACAAAGCCGACGATTCGCAAGCTTTTCTATTTCACGATCAATTTCGATCCGATCATTCATGCTCATGCTCTTCCTTCTCCCTCTTCCTCCGAGCTCTCTCTCTCTCTCTCTCTCTCTAAGATGTAGGATTTTCAAAATCCTGTCAAATGAACATAAGGCTTCCTATTTATAGAAAATCCAAAGCTAGGGCAATTTGGTCATTTCACCCCCCTTAATCTCCTTACTATTCAAGGCTTAAGCCCTAAGTTAACTTGGCTTCCACATTAACTTAGCCATTAAGTCTTCTTAGTCATTAAGTTTACTTAGCTCTTAAGTCTTCTTAGCCCTTAAGTCTTCTTAGCCCTTAAGTTTACTTAGCTCTTAAGTCTTCTTAGCCCTTAAGTTAAGCACTTTAATTAGCTATTAAGCATAAGTACTTTACTTAGCTATTAAGTTTACTTAGTCATTACTTAACTTATTAGTTACTTAGCCATTAAAACTAATTGTATTTTACGCATCTCATTCTTGTATGCTCTTATTCTCTTTGTATTTAATTCGTACGATAATCGTATTATACGTCGTATCAATCCTCTTGCTATACTCGTATTCCTCACGCATAATAATCCTAATTATTATACGTAAACATTAAATCCTCGGAAATCACTTTTCCTAATCTTTAGGTTTCGAGTCCGCAGGCGAAAACTTCGTTTTTGTCATAACTGAAATATTATTAAATATTCCTTCACGTCTCAAAATTATACTTAATCAACACCTTCTTGGAATTTCAAAACAAATCTCTGAGCATAAACGGATGAATAGTGCCTATTTCTTCTTTTTCCCCGAAAATATTTTTGTTCCTTGAAAATTTTTATTGTCGTCTTGAAAATTCTTATTCGATCAATCTAGCTCGTAGCCAGAATACTCCCGACTTATAATCATCCTAGGTTCTAGAACGATTAATAAACACATAGCACATAATAGTATTAATAAAAAATTTAGTTTTATTAATAACTAATTCTTTAAACCTAAATTCTGGACGATCCGAATTTCCGGGTCGTCATAATGTCTATGTTTGCGTGTCGTTTAGACGCCCGAGGCGGGTTTTGATCTATTTTTCAACTATTTTTCTAAGTTTTTGTAAGTTAGGCAAACGAGCTGATAACTCGGCCACTGTATATCGGAATCTAGTCCCGTAAGTTATAGTGTGTGCCTAATATCTATTAGGTGTTATGTTTTTGTTTGCGTGTCGTTTAGACGCCCGAGGAGGGTTTTGGTCTATTTTTCGACTAGTTTTTCTAAGTTTTTGTAAGTTAGGCAAACGGGCTGATAACTCGGCCTCCGATATCAGAATTGAGTCTCGTAAGTTGTAACGTGTGCCTAATATCTATTAGGTGTTATGTCTATATTTTCGTGTCGTTTTGACGCCCGAGGAGGGTTTAGGCAAACATGATGATAACTCGAATAACTGTATGTTTGACAGTTTATATAAGTAATATAATTATAAATTAAGTGTATTAAATAAAAACATACATCAATAATTTTATTTACCTATCGAATATGTGGAGGAAAGAGGTTGGCCAAGACAACCATTGTGACGACCCCAAAATAGGTATACATCACCCATCTTGAGTCGCCAAATACATGGTACAGAAATCAAATACAAACTTCTTTTATACAATACGACAAAATGTAGCTAAGAGCTTTTACACGAATATTGTCTAAAATATAGTATTCAAACTCAAAAAGGAGTCATCATTACAATTATTATCACACTATTTTATAAAATAGTGAGGACTACTATAGCCACCATCTCGGACCATCACTCTGTTCCCCGACTAGTCCCGGCTACGTTCTCATTTCCTGAAGAGAACAATGAAAGCAAAATGGTGAGCTCAACTAGCCCAGTAAGAAATATTATAACTATGATAATGCAGAATAAATTATTGTTAGCCTTCAACAGTGTTAAACTAATAAATAACAAGTTTAACTGCAGCGGAACAAGCAATCCATTAGAAGAGTCAAGTAGAGCATGATATCTACTATCTTCTATGATTCAAAAAGTTTATCAATAATTTTATCGCTGAGACTCAGCTTAATAAATAGTATCACAACCACAAATTATCCATGCACTACGGGCCAAGGATATTCGTGTTTTCACCGATGGTCATGATCATACCAGCAACTGTCCATCAATGCACTATGGGCCAATGAGGACTTTTACCATATTATTTATAACATTATGGGTCATGATTATACCGAATGATCCCTGTTCATAATCATACCAATCAACAGTCCATCTATGCATGTAAGCTAAAGATGACTTTCATCACAATATAAGAATGAGGATGATGACAATGATATAAGAATTTAATTAAAAGAAAGCAAAGGATAAATTTTTAAAGATTTATAATTTAATTTATCAAGAATTTAATAATGTCCAAACTGCCAACATGATACTACTTTGTGGAGTAAAATTCAAGAATAATACTATATCAAAAATGATTTGGACAGCAAAGAAATTAATTTTTGTCATGAATAGTGCCCCGGGTGAATAATACCCCGTGAATAGTATTTAATGAATAGTACCCTGTGAATAGTACTCGTGAATAGTACTTCATGAATACTACCCGTGAATAGTACTTTATGAATAATACCACGTGAATAGTACTTTTTGAATAGTACCGTATAAATGAATAGTATTCATGGATATTACTCCGGCATGAAAAGCTTAAAATTTAACAAGAATGTGCAGAAATTATTCTTGTGAAACAATACTAGATGAAGTGCAAATTTCAAGGATATTCTACTAATTTCACGGAGTATAGAAGCAATACTTTAACAAAATGAGGGTATAATCAGGAATACGAGACAAAATTATATTACTCACATACTACAAAGTATGGAAGAAAATATTATTCCTCATGAATACTGAACAAAAATAATATCATTTACCATAGAAGAAGACTGGATACTGGAATAGTTACGTAGTGGAATACTCTTCTTCTTTCTCTCTATAGCTTCTCTCTCTATAATTGATCTTGTGAGTCTTAGTGAATTGGTGTGAATGAAAGAAGAATGAGCTTCTATTTATAGGAAAATATAGTTTCGATAATTGCACGTTTTGGGGCTCGAATTATTACAGTATAGTACCTTCATCTTTTCCTCCATTTTTAATTTAGTCCTGCAAGTATTATCAATCTTGCACCACCTCCCCTAATAGTATACACATGTGAACCAATAGTTCCATACATATGAATCAACAGTAAATTTTTATGTGAACTAATAGCAATTAATTGCTCATTTATCCTATTAATTACCCGATTTGTCAATATAACCTCCAGAATTCAATTATTATTGAAATAAATATCGATTTCCACTAACAAAAATAATCCCAACACAATGGAAATATTAATTTCATCTTTAATCAACACAAACTTAATCATCATTAATATTATAACTCACAATATTTAACAACCAGATCATTCCTAAGAAAGAGGGGGCTTTCCGATAAGGATTTCTCCCTATTGGTGCGCAATTAGGTGACCAACCTCCTTTTCTCGACAGAACTTTCTAGACATCATCAATATTGCAAATAATAATATGAATAATTTTGTCGTCTCAATTATTGATTTAATAATATAAAATATTATGCAGATGATACTGTGACAATAATTGAATCAATAATATGAGAGATATTATGCAGCAATTATTATAGCAATAATTGAGTATTACTAAGTAACTCTCACGTAAGCATCAATAATCAATACCGTGTACTACTATGCAACCACGCGTATTATTGTACTTTTACTACCGGGTAGTTCAACAGTTTAACGGTAAAACTTTTGCCGTTATTTTTATAAAAAGATATTTCTGTAGTTTTCTAACTACGACAATACTTTCGTTGTAGGGTCCACTAATGATTGTGTCGTCGTACGAATATTCCCTGTTAAAACGAATATTCCCTGACCAATTGAATATTTTTAAACCACTTGCTTACTTTGCAAAATTTGTAAATATTACCTACAACTATAACATTATATCAAATTCACACCATAATATTTACAAATATATTCTGAGAAAAATTAATCTTTATTCATAAAAGTTGTGGTCTTACAACCTCCCCTTCTTATAAAATTTCGCCCTCGAAATTAGGGTACGTACCTGGTATGTCGAAGAGGTGAGGATATCTTGACTTCATTTCAGATTCTAACTCCCAGGTCATTTCCTCAATATCGTGGTTTCTCCATAAAACTTTGACTTGAGGTATAACCTTTGAGCATAGAATATGATCCTTCTTATCCAAGATTTTTACATGTACCTCTTCATACGTTAAATCTTCCGCTATCTCATCCGGTTCTAATTCAATAATGTGGTTCAGGTCTTTCACATATTTACGTAACATAGATATGTGAAAAACGTTATGAACACGAGACATACTTGGCGGTAAGGCGAGTCTATAGGCCACAGTTCCTACTCGGTCAAGGATTTCGAATGGCCCAATGAATCGAGGATTGAGCTTTCCTTTCTTTCCAAATCTTTTTACTCATTTCCATGGAGAAACACATAATAACACATGATCTACAACATTGAATTCCACGTCCTTTCGATGAAGATCAACATAACTCTTTTATCGATCTTTTGAGGTTTTTATACATTGCCAGATCATTTGAATCTTTTTCGTTGTCATACGTACCAAATCTGGTCCCAACAACTTTGCTTCACCCACCTCCTCCCAGCATACTGGAGAACGACACTTGCGTCCATACAACGCCTTGAATGGAGCCATGTCAATACTTGCTTGATACCTGTTGTTGTAGGAGAATTCCACCAATGGCAAGAACTTGTCCCAACTTCCTTTGAAGTTAAGGACACAGAGTCTTAATAAATCTTCAAGAGTTTGAATAGTCCTCTCTGACTTCCCATCCGTTTGAGGATGATATGCCAAACTAAATCGTAAATCCATGCCCATAGCTTTTTGCAAACTAACCCAAAATCATGAAGTGAATATTGGGTCTCGATCAGAAACTATGGATAATGGCATACCATGCAGTCTTACAATCTCATTTGTGTATATACAAGCAAGACGTTCAAGTGAATATGTTTCTCATATAGGTAAGAAATGAGCAGACTTGGTCAATCTATCGACAATGACCCAACTCGCCTCTATTCCTTGAGAAACCTTAGGAAGACCAATAACGAAATTCATGGTAATGTGCTCCCACTTCCATTCTAGAATTTCAAGTGGTTGCAATAGAACTTTTTGCACTTGATGTTCCGTCTTAACTTGTTGACATGTTAAACATCATGAGATAAACTCCGCGATCTCTCTCTTCATATTGCTCCACCAAAATGTATGTTGAAGATCACGATACATTTTGGTACTCCCAGGATGGATTGCAAACGGTGTGTTATGCGCCTCCATCATGATTTTATATTTTAAGTCAGAGTCGTTAGGAACACAAAGTTTGGAGTTGACTCGAAGTATTCCTTCCTCATCGATTATTGCTTCCAGGATAGCACCTTCTTGTACTTTTTTCCTCATACGCATCAGCTCCAGGTCTGTGGTTTGAGCAACTTTAACTTTAACGATTAAAGTCTGTTCTACTCGTATATTTGCCATCATCACATGGGTCCCTGGAGTTTTTAACTCTATCTCCATCCTTTGTAAGTCATACAAAATGGGCCTTTGCATTGACAATATCGCACTCATACCCGCATATGATCTTCTACTCAATGAGTCAGCTACTACGTTCGTTTTTCTATGATGGTATTGAATGGTATGATCGTAATCTTTCAACAGCTCAAGTCAATGTCGTTGCCGCATGTTGAACTCCTTTTGGGTGAATAAATATTTGAGACTTTTATGATCCATATAGATCTCCACTTTCTCCCCATACAGGTAATGCCTCCAGATTTTAAGCACGAAAATGACAGCTTCTAACTTAGATCATGAGTAGGATAATTCCTCTCATATTATTTGTGTTGTCATGATGCATAGGCTATGAATTTCCCATGTTGCATGAGAACACATCATAACCCTCTGCCCGAAGCATCGCTATAGATGACAAATCCCTCTGAACCAGATGATATTGTCAGAACAGGTGCTGAAATGAGTCTCCTCTTGAGTTATTGAAAACTCTTCTCACACTCCTCACTCTAACCGAATTTTGTATCTTTTCGAGTCATCTGAGTTAATGGAGTAGCGATTCGAGAAAATCCTTCCACGAATCTCCAATAATAACAAGCAAAGCCCAAAAAGCTACGTACTTCGATCACTGACTTAGGTTGCTCCCAGCTTTGAATTGCTTCAATCTTTGTTGAGTCAATAGATATTCTGTGATTTGATATCATGTGCCCAAGAAATGCTACTTCCTCAAGTCAGAACTCGCATTTATTCAACTTGGCATACAACTTATTTTCATAAAGTTTTTGGAGTATCAGCCTCAAGTGTTGTTTATGATCTTCACGTCTTTTGGAGTAAATGAGGATGTCGTCAATAAAGACAACCACAAAGTGATCCAAATATTCCTTGAATACTTGGTTCATCATATCCATGAAGGCAACAGGAGCATTAGTCAATCCAAAAGACATGACTAGGAATTCATAATGCCCGTATCGAGTTCTGAAAGTAGTCTTTGGAATGTTATCAGGTTTAATCTTCAATTGATGATATCTGGAACGAAGATCGATCTTTGAATAGAATTTGGCGCCTTGGAATGGATACCTATTTTTTACGGTGACATTATTCAAATCCCGATAATCAATACAAAGTCGCATACTTCCATCTTTCTTCTTTACGAATAGAACAGGAGCACCCCAAGGAGACGTACTAGGATGAATTAAACCGATGTCTAACAATTCCTACAGTTGGGTTTTTAACTCCTGAAGTTCAATAGGAGCCATTCGATATGGGGCTTTGGAAATGGGTTTTGTACCGGATTCAAAGTCGATACAAAATTCGATTTTACGCTCTAGGGGTAGGCCATGAAGTTCTTCAGGGAATACGTCAGGAAATTTATTAACAATAGAAATATCATTCAAATCTGACGTATTTTTATTTAAATCCGTAAAATGGGCTAAGAAAGCTTGACATCCATTTTTCAATAAACGAATAACTTTATGGCTTGATATGATAATGATTGACTTTAGTGGTTTGGTTGCTTGAATTTACATAATAGGTTGGTTAGGAATATGAAAGCTAACAACCTTACGAAAATAATCAATTTTTGCATGCTGAGTAGTTAACCAATCAATCCCTAAAATCACATCAAATGCAAGTATTTTTAAGGAAATAAGATCGACAGGTAATGTGAGGGTACCAATTTGAACCAAACAAGACTTATAAATAGTGGATGTAATGAAGGTTTCTCCCAATAGAGTTTCAACAGATAAGTCAAAGTCTAATTTCTCCGGAGTTAAATTTTAACATTGAGCGCAAGTAGGAGAAATAAAAGAATGGGTAGAACTGGTATCAAATAAGGTATACACTTCTCTAGAGTTTATGATTAGCTTACCCGTGATAACCTCGTTTGGGTTCCTCGCTTTTCGGAAGGTTATGACAAATGCTCTCCCTTGAACTACTAGCTTTGACTTCTCTAGGATGGCCTTTGGTGCCCCCGTCCCAATTGGACTTGACTTTACTGTACGAAAAAATCGGGCTAGGTGACCTTCTTTTCCGTAATTATAACATGCTTTGGACTGCATCGTGCAGTTTGGACTGATATGTCCCTCTCATCCGCATTTGAAGTATATGATCGGTGGTCGTTCTCCTTCTTTATCAACGAGTGTTGGTTCTGACGTCTTTCCATCATTATCGAATCTCTTCGTCTTGAAATTTCCACTCCTATTGTCTTGGGCATGATTACCACTAAAGTGGTTACCATTTCTAGCATGTTGATTACCTCCACGTTTATTGTCACCGCTTAGATTAAGGCTAAAAATGGGTCGAACGGGTCGGGCTCGGATCGGAGTCGACTCGGAAACAATTCGAATGGGACCCGAATTCGTATATTAACCGAGTCAATTTTGGGCAACTTTCATTATTCGACTCCTCAAAGGATCCGGATCTGAGAGAAGCCATATTATGCTCGTTTTCTCCATGAGTAGTTCGATCAATTTCGAATCATTCGTCATGAATTCGATCGAATATGTTCGACTATGGTTCGCTAGTATGTTTATATATGTATATACATAGTTTTATATTTTTGATTCACTGTCTAACGATTTCTCTTCCCCATACCAGTTGGGACTTGGGTCAGAGTAACGATTTCTCTTCCCCTGTTCGGCTCCCCAGTTAAGACTTGGGCAAGTAATCCTTACTTCCTTCCTCCTACATGCTACGGTCTTCTTATTCCTTGATCTATGTTTGAGAAGTGTAAGAGAAAATTAACTTTTAATTTTTGTCTAGGAAATACTAATTTACTATTTTTCATCATTTATGTTGTAGTTGAAAATCTCAAGATCAACATATGTATGGCTATGATTCAAGAGAATTCAAAGAGATGTAGCTTTTAGGGCTTAACTTGGTAAGTTATCAGTCGATTCAGTCCCCAGATTCATTTATATAACCCCAATTTTATTTTCCCCAAATCATTCAAAAATCAAAACCCTAGTTTTATTTTCTTCTAACTCTCAACCTAAACTTTTTCAAAATGTTAAACTCTGAGTCTGTTATTGGTACTCAACTAACCAGTGCGAACGATAATGGTAATAGTTATCAATTTTGATTAATTTTCAATTTGGGTCATAGTTTAATTTTTATTTACATTCAGAGTTATTAGCTTTTCATTATTTGTCTCATTGTCTGTCTTTTTTTTTCAGATGGATTGGTCAATCAGTCAACACCGGTAGTTAATCTTTCACAAGCCTCTGATAATGGCAATACTTCTGCCACCAATAATGATATCATTAAAATTGACAATCCTAAGGGAGAAGAGAAAGGTACTGAAGAAAATGGAGAAGGAAAAAAGAAGAGAAAAACTTCAAAGGTTTGGTTTGAATTTAACATTATTAAATTACAAGATGGTACCAAAAAATCCAGTGCAATTACTATTTTGCTAAACTGGCACATCAAAGCACTGGTTCAACTAGCCATTTAAATAGACACATGTTAACTTGCACGGTTCGTTTATCTAAAAATACTGGAACAAAATAGAGTGTGTTGGCTTACCCTACTATTGAAGCTGATGGTCAAATGAGTAATTTGATAAATTTTAGGTTTGACAAAGAGAGGACCAGAGATATTATGGCAAAAATTATTATAGTGCATGAATATCCCTTTAAAATGGTTGAGCATGAATTTTTCATTCTTCTCTTCAAATCTTTGAACCCTAAATTTGATCCTATTTCTCGTGTTACTCTGAAGAATGACTGCATGAAAATTTATGCTTTGGAAAAGAAAAAAGTGAAAGCTTTGTTGTTTGGCATCGATAGAGTGAGTTTAACTTCTGACTTGTGGACATCTAATCAAACAATTGGGTACATGTGTCTCACTGCACATTTCTTAGATTCAGATTGGAGGCTTCAAAAAAGAATTCTGAATTTCTGTCATTTGCCACCTCCTCACACTGGCCTCATGATTAGTGATGCCATTTTTTCTTGTCTTAGTGAATGGGGCATTGAAAATAAGATAACACAATCACTTTAGACAATTCATCTTCTAATGATTTTGTATTTAGGAATTTAAAGATAGTTTTGTGTTAAAAGGTAATTTGTTTTTTGGTGGAAAACTATTTCATGTGAGATGTTGTGCACATATTCTCAATATTATGGTACAAGATGGTTTAGATGTGATTCAAAATTTTATTGTGAAGGTTCGTGATAGTGTGAAATTCTTTAAGGGATCCCCTTCTAGACTTCATAAGTTTTCTGAGATTGCAAAGCAATTGCAGTTATGCATAACTAAAAAACTTGTTTTAGATGTTCCAACTCGTTGAAACTCCACTTATGCCATGCTTGAGTCTGCTATGCAGTTTAGGGAGGTGTTCCCTAGGTATCAAGAAAGGGATCCACATTATCAGTCTTGTCCATCTTTTGAGGATTGGGAGAATGCTGGAAAGGTAATGGAGTTGCTAGAGGTGTTCAATGAAGCCACACATGTTTTCTCAGGCTTTGAATATCCTACAGCAAATCTATTTCTTCCTAAAATATGGAAAATTAAAGAGTTGTTGCTTAAGACCTCAAATGATGATTTTCACTTGTTGAGAGACATGGCTTTCAAAATGAAAGAAAAATTTGATAAGTATTGGGGAGAGTGTAACATTCTTATGGCTATTGCATCTATCCTTGACCCAAGGTATAAGATGCAATTGGTCATCTTTTGTTTTCCAAAAATTTTTACAACTGAGTTTGAAGCTGATAGAAACATTGGGCTTGTGAAAAGAGCACTTTATGAGCATTATGAGTACTATATTTGTGTTCATTGTTTAATACCTACTAGTGTGCCTAGTATGGAAGGAAGTTCTACCAATGCTAGTGGTAGTTGCTTTGAGAAAAGTAAAACAAAGAGGAGAGCTGAGTTTGATTCTTGGGCTCAAGGTATGGACACTGTTACTCCTATTAAATTTGATATGGATGCATATCTTGAAGAGGGTAGGTTTATATGTAATGATGATGAGTCCTTTGATGCTTTACTTTGGTGGAAAGCAAACACCTTAAGACCAAATTTTAGTGAGTTGTTTTATTTTCTCAAAAAGCCATTTGCGTTAACATAGTTTACAGGAACTACCTCTAAAGTTTGTATTTTGTGACTCACGATACTACTGATGACTTGGATTAATTTATTAGGGAGCTATGATTTTGAATTGAGTTTCTATCTGAGTGTGCTCATTTCTTGTTTGCATTTGGGGTGAAGGTAATTTAAGTTTTTTGGGATTTCAAATTTGTGAGTTGCGGAGAGAAGTAGAAATTTTATGGAAGAGTAGTGAAAGCTGGAAATGAATGCAAGGACATGGTGCATGGACAAGAGTATAGTTGCTGGTTCCTTCCTTTATTGGAACAGTGCATGGACAAGAGAGTTTTAGAGAGAGAATGCGGAAAGAATGGTTATAGAGGAGAGAGAGAGAGGAAGTTGGTTATGGAGAAGAGAGAGAAAGTTGGTCAAGTAAAATACAATTTGCAAATTTCAAACAAACTTGTATTCTGACCTTAATAGATCACTTTTGGCTAGGTTAAGTGAAGAAAGTGTGATATTTGTTACGTTTAATTGAAGTTTGGGGGTGTATTTAGACACCTTTTTCGGTTTGGGGTACAAAAGTCAACAGGGTATAAATTTTGGGTGCAAATTGTCTTTTAGTCGGATATAAATGAATGAATTAATGCTGAAGTGTTTTATCAGTATTTTGTCAGAATAGAGGTGTTGAAAATCATCCGTATGTGGATTTCGGTCATTTTTCATTTAAAATTTAGAAACACTTTCTTCTACAAAGTTGTAAAGAATTAAATTTCCTATAGAATTGACATAAAATTCCTATTTTTTTAATAAAAGGGTTATTTATTATGGATTATTGAAGTTCCAGAATATTGGGCCTGAATTGATTTTTTGGGTTATAAATATTTTTTTAATAAAAAACATTTTTGTGAGGTGGGCCCCACTTGTGTGGGCTGATGAAATGGTCAAGGAGGTGTGCGGATTTTTTTTATAAATATAATATTTTATTAAATTTTATGTTTTGGTGTTCTAAGCATTTTCCTATAAATAGGGTGCTTAGGTTAGAATTGAAGTTTCTCTCTCTATAATATCGAGCGTATTTTTTTGATTATTTAAATACTTTGAGTGTTACTATTCAATGCAAATTTTCGTAAGTATTATATCCAATATTTCATCTAGAAGTAAAATTCTTTTGAGGTAAGGGATGTTATTTTTTTCATAAATGATGTTATTTCTTTTAATATCATTATACCGAAATATTGATATGAATTTTATTGTGAAATTTTACCTTTTTGTGTCGAGGTTACTATTCACCTATACGGCACTATTCACATATATGGCACTATTCACGAATACGACACTATTCACAGAAAAATTAAATTTTCTTTTCTTTGTCTAAGTTGTCTATTATGGTTACTATTTTTGATTATATCCATGTTTTGATTTTCATTCTTGAATTTTGCTCTACAATTGTTTATTATGGAGTATTTTTGAACTTGGATAAACTAAAGTACGAATCCCTAATCTTTGTCCTTTTATCTCACAGGATTCGTTTTCTTTAAAATATTTTCAACATCCTTAGTCCTAAATGGTGATATAACAGAATATCTTTGGCCTGTAGTGCAAAGATGAATGATTACCTGATGAATATCTTTGGCCTGTAGTGCAAAGATGGACAGGTGTTGAGATGAACATGACCACTGGTGATACTAACAAATACCCTTGGCCGTAGTGCATGGATAATTCGTTGAATTGAAATATTTATTGAATGATGCTACAGGGATAAAATATTGATGATGAACTTTTAAATCATAGAAGATAGTAGATTTCATATTCTACTTGACTCTTCTAATGGATTGCTGTTTCCGCTACAGTTGTTGATCTAAAACTTGTTGTGTATTATATTCTATCAAATTTTTCCCTGTTGAGGACTAAGGATAATTTGTTCTACATTATCTTAGTCATAATATTCTTTACTGGGCTAGTTGAGCTCACCCTTTTCCTTTTTGTTCCATTTTTCTTCTCAGGAGGCGAGAATATAGCGGGGACTAGTCGGGGTGTGGAGTGATGGTTCAAGACAGTTGTTCTAGCAGTCATCACTATTTTGTAAAATAGTTGATCAATAATTGTAATGAGGACTTTATTTTAGTTTGGATATTGTCTAGAAGACACTATTTGTATTAAAACTCACAACATATGTGTTGTCGTATTATGCACGACAATTGCAATAATGAAGTTATAGTTGTTTTATATACCATGTATTTGGCGATTCATAATAGGTTGTGTGGACCTATTTTGGGGGCGTCACAGTTGGTATCAGAGCTTAGGGATATGATCTCTGGTGGAGATCTGGGATTAAAACTAGGAGGGGAGAGACGAGTAAATCCTTCGCTAGTGTGTCCTACCTAAGCTTATTTGTTGGTCAGTCAGAATATAAGGACATTATGTGGCATGTCAATTTCTTTAATTAACCCGTATTTTGTGGCAGTATTTGACAATGACATCTGAAAATATTGAGATGAGCAATGGAGCACATGAGACCGTTGAGACACCGACAATCAACAACCAGGATAATGTGCATCAGGTAGGCAATATTCCTCCTGTAAACAACACCACCGATCAAACGATGAATGATGGGATGTTTAGAAGCTTTTTGCAGTTCATACAAAACCAGACGAGAGAGAATCCGGTTCCAAATATAGGTGTAAACAATGGCAACTCACGGCTGGTCACTGCTAAGCAATTCAAGGAGTTGGGACCGCCAGAGTTTTTGGGAAAGCTGGATCCGATCATGGTGGAAACATGGGTTAAGAAAAATACCAAGATATTTGATGTTTTGGGATGCACGGAGGAACAGAAGGTTCCATTCGCCACCTTTATGTTCCACGGTGAGGCAGATTACTGGTGGGAATCTATGAAGCGAACACAACCTGCCGCACTCAATATGTCTTGGGAAGCGTTTAAGAAACTATTCAATGACAAGTACTTTCCTGAAAGTATTCGTCATATGAAGGAGGTAGAGTTTATCAGACTGGTGCAGAACAACATGATTGTGTCCCAGTACGAGGCTAAGTTCGCAAAGTTATCTAGGTTTGCACCTCATTTGGTAGAGAATGAGGAACGCATGACGCAGATGTTTCTGAGAGGTTTGAAACCCGAAATTCATCAATACCTCATTTTTCACAAATTTTCTCTATATTAAGATGTTATGAACATGACTAAATTATTAGAGCGAGATAATGAGTTTGTTCAACCGGGGGACCACAACCAGGGTCGTACTGGTGGCAGTAGTCATCAAAGCAATGACAACCTGCAGGGAGGAAAATATCCGGACATAAGCGGTAACCACTTTGGTGGTAATCGTGTCCATGATAGTAGAAGAAGCGAGTTGGGGGGAGATTTCAAAAAGAGGAGGTACAACAATGACAATGTGAAGACATCAACACCGACATCAACTGTTTCTAGGAAAAGAAAACGACCACCGGTCGTATGTTATAAATGCAGGAAAGAGGGATACATTAGCCCAAACTACCCACAACAATTCAAGGTGTATTATAAATGTGAAAAGGAAGGTCATATAGCTCGAGATTATCCTGTAGAGAAACCAATTCCAGCGGGGATGGTGACTCCAAAGGCTGTCCCAGACAAGTCAAAGTCGGTGGTTCCTAGAAGAGCATTTGTCGTGACTGTTGCCTCCTTTTTGGTTTAACAAAATGGACTCTAACTCATGCAAGTATACACGGGTCAATAAGTATTACATAGTAACAAAGTGTCAATCCCATGGAGAAAGGTGAATAAATCTATGCTATCATGCAACAACCTTATCATTATTTATGTATGTTTAAACGATCAATTAACAAATAAACTTGTATCTAAAATAATTATCAGCACAAAAATATTAAATACTAAAGTCAGGTAATCAAATTGAATAGAAATGGGATCCTAATGTCATATAATTCTTTATCCAAAATGGATACCTTATGTTTTGCCTAATTATTTAATATGGAAAGCTAGTCGTGAGCACAAAAGTGGAACATAACCATCTTTCAATGAACTACGTCCAATTTACACAAAATCTACAATCGATAGAATTCATGTAAGCATCACAATTACCTAACCGACTATATGTCTATGTGAATTAGTAGCAATAATGATTTAAGCAAAAGCTCTCAACAACTACACATGATGAACCGGTATATGCCTATCCGGGTCATGAATCACAAAACTCAATACAAATAAGTTCAAAAACTTTTTGCCTCCTTTTTGGTTTAACAAAATGGACTCTAACTCATGCAAGTATACACGGGTCAACAAGTAGTACATAGCAAGAAAGTGTTGATCCCATGGAGAAAGGTGAATAAATCTATGCTATCATGAAACAACCTTATCACTATTTCTGTATGCTCAAACGATCAATTAACAAATAAATTTGTATCTAAAATAATTATCATCACAAAAGATTAAATATTAAAGTCAGGTAATCAAATTGAATAGAAATGGGATCTTAATGTCATATAATGCTTTATCCAAAATGCATACCTTCTGTTTTGCCTAATTATTTAATATGGAAAGCTAGTCGAGAGCATAAAAGTGAAACATAACCATCTTTCAATGAACTATGTCCAATTTACACAAAATCCACAATTGATAGAACTCATGTAAGCATCACAATTACCTAACCCACTATATGTCTATGTGAATTAGTAGCAATAATGATTTAAGCACAAGCTCTCAACAACTACACATGATGAACCGGTATATGCCTATTCGGGTCACGAATAACAAAACTCAATACAAATAAGTCTCATGAACATATGCCAACATAGTCTAATCTATACTTATATTTCCTTTTTCAATTCCATAGAAGTAATTAGTGTGAATGGTGATCAAGCATTCAATAGTTCAGCACAACCATGATGGGCAATCCAATATTAAACATACACATCACAAACATGCATATAAGTATAGACTACACATTAAAATCCATTAGAATCCCATAATGGACGTTAGTTCATTTCTGAATCAACAGTCATTATGGGATTGAAGCAAAACATAGAAATGAACAATGAAAATAAGAGATATAAGGGAAATAAGGAATCAAAATCTATTAAACACTGCTTCAAAGTATGTTCCCAAGCTTGTTCAAGTCCACATTCATCAATAAATTCAAACCCAATATTTACAATCGATAATCTAAAGAGAGAAGCTCAAAGTAATAGAGGAAATGTTATAAACTCTCGCTAGAGTCACAAACCCTAATAGTAGTAATAATAAAAACTAAATAATTCGTCTCTGGTAACCAACCAAATCGTCTAAAAATAACAAACACGCTCCAGCTTTTCAAAATACAAAAGTCAGCATTTTTAAATTAATTATGACCAGCGCGGCCGCACGATGGTGTAAGAGGAATCGGGTGTGGGCGCGCTGAGTATGTTGCTGCTGAGTGTATGGCGTGGGCACGCCATGTCCCTTTGATAATGGGGTGTGACCGCGCTATAACCTCATCTGCTTCTGTTCCTCCTCTAGCGCGGGCACGCCGTGACTAGGCTATATGGTTCTTGTGCGTTATTCTTTCACACTTTCTTTGCTCATCTCTTGGTGTTTGCTTTCTTCATTGCTGCTACTTGCTTACTTCTTCTTCTTCACTTGGCCACATCCAAGCTCTTCTAGCTGTCCTCTTCACTTATTTGATCTTAGTTGCTATCTTCATTCTAGCTCAAATCCACCATGACATGCCTTCAATGCTATCATCATGTCGTGTTATGCTTCCACCATGCCATTTTCATGCTTTAGGAGTTCCCATGATGCAAACTACAAGACAAACATAAATAACAATAAAAACATACTAAAAATACTCAAGTGAAGAAAAATTGCAGTAAGTTGGTTATCAATAAGTAGGTATAAAACCTACTTATCAAATACCCCCAAACTTGAACTATTGCTTGTCCTCAAGCAATTAACACAAATACAAATTAAACAATGCAACTACATGCTATGAAAATTAAACTATCATGCAAGTGAGTCCCAAAATTTCTAGCCATACTAGAATTCCAATCAAAATTGCCTCGGAGAAATATCTAGATTCAAGAATAAAGTATCAAATCAAACTACTGTCATAACACCATACAATCAAATAACCAAACCTGCTATAAAGATGGTGTGCGTGTGTGTGATGTGTTCACAAATAAGCTTGACAAATGCAAAGACTACACATGTTATACTACTTAAGAAAGAAAATTTAATTTTAAATTTAGAACTATGCATACAAATGAAACAACAACTAGTCCAACACATCAATACAAACTAAGGTTCAACAATGGGTTTATTCTGCTTTATTTTTACTCACAAGGGCGATTTTCGCACTTTCCCGCAGTGATTATTGATTTCTTTTCCTTTTCCCATGACTGTGCAATGCCTCATTCCATTAGGCTAACAGTGCTTTCAACCAATGACTCCCAGACCATAAAAGACCTTAGGGTGCTAGGTGTAAAGACAATCCCCTCGGGTGTACTTGCTCAAGTAACAAAGACCCTAAAACAAGACTAGTCACGGTAATTTTTCATATTTTTCTCTTTTTCTTTTCTTTTCTTTTCTTTTTTTATAGCAAGCATACCCATGTATTCCCAAAATTTGATTTTCAATATTTTCATAGTCTATGTCTATAAGACCCCAACTTTTATAAATAAAGATGAATTTTCTATAAATATTATTTTTGAATATTATGGAATAAATTTGATATAATGTTATAGTTGTGGGTAATATTTATAAATTTTGCAAAGTAAGCAAGTTGTTATAAAATATTTGTTTGGTCAGGGAATATTCTTTTTATCGAGGAATATTCGTACGACGGCTCAATCATTGGTGGACCCCACAATGGAAGTATTGTCGTAGTTAGAAAACGACAAAATTATCTTTCTATAAAAATAACGGCGGAGGTGTTCTTTGTTAAAAGCTGTTGAACTACCCATTAGTAAAAGTACGATGAATGGCGTGGTTGCATAGTAGCACACCAGGTATTGATTATTGATACTTTACGTGAGAAGTCATTCAATTTATACTCAATTATTGCTACGATGAATTCTTTGCATCATATCTCTTATATTATTGATTCAATTATTGTCACGCAAAGATCATCTCGTATAATATGTTATATTATTAAATCAATAATTGAGACGACAAGTTATAAATGATTAATAATTGTTGAAAGATTAAATATGTGTTGATTAAAAATAAAATGATTTGTGGTAATATTTATTCAATCCTTGATGTATATAAAGAGTGTGTTATGAGACGTTTGTGGTAAGTTTGGTTATTTTATAGGGGGCCCATATGTCATCATCTAAGAGTCTCTTCGTCAATAGTAATTACCTTCGTCAATAGTAATTACATTCGTCAATAGTAATTACCTTTACCAGTCGTCAAACCACTTGCCGTTTCATATTACAGGCATCGAACCCATTGTCGTTTCATATTACAGGCGTCGAACCAATTGTCGTTTCACATTACAGGCGTCAAACAACTTTTCTTTTCATATCACCAGTCGTCAAGCCACTTGCCTTTTCACATGGAAAGTGCTAAGCTAGAAATCTTCTATAAATAGAGGCCTAGTGCTTCATTATTTTTCACGAATTCATTCAAGCTATAGAGAGAGAAAGTATAGAGAGAATAAGAGAGAAAGAAGAAGAGTATTCTGTTACATTACACTACTGCAAAGATTCAATCTCCTACTAATGTAAGGGGTGTTATTCTTTCTTATTCATGAAAGAGAACGTTGTTATTCCATTGCTTATTATTCATTGGAATAACTCAGATACATGGTTTACCCTATACTTGGTGACATTATTCTATTATTACATTGGAACATCATGCGTCATGTGTTTTACAACCGAACCCGGTTAAAGTCTTTATTATTATTCTATTGGAACATCTTATTCGTGTGTTTTACACCGGACTGGTTAAAATCTTTATTATTATTACGTTGGAACATCCTCACATACGTGTGTTTTACATGGGACTGGTTCCGTCTTTATTATTATTACGTTGGAACATCACATGCTGTGTGTTTTACAGGACCTGGTTCCGCCTTTTATTATTATTACATTGGAACATCACATCTGCATGTGTTTTACTTGGGACTGGTTCCGTTATTTATTATTCTCGTTGGAATAACTCGCACTGCATGATCATCTATCGTATGCATGGTGATTTCTTTTGTTATTCCATTCTTTATTATACTCAGTTGGTTAAAACTTTGACTTCTATATTCCATGAAATTAGTGGAATATCCTTGATATTTGCGCTTCATCCAATATCCTTTCATGGAAATATTCTTCTAAGTATTCTTGAATTTTACTCTACAAAGCAGTATCATGTTGACAATTTGGACGTTAATAATTCCTGGATAAAATAATTCTTGAACTTATTTTATTGAATTCTTATATCATTGTCATCATCCTCATGTTTATATTTTGTTGAAAGTCATCATCGTGGGCTGTAGTGCATAGATGGACTTGGTATGATTATGATCGAGGATTATTGATTGTAATCATGACCGTAATGTTACAAATGATGTGGTAAAAGTTCTCATTGGTCCGTGTAGTGCATTGATGGATGATTGTTGGCATGATCATGACCATTAATGAATACAAAAATATTCTTTGCCCGTAGTGCATGGATAATTGTGGTCGTGATACTAAAGAATATCTTTGGGTCAGTAGAAGTGAGGGGGTGATTCGATGATGTGAAATATTTATTAAGTGAGTCTCACTATAATGTTGATGAAAACCTTTTAAATCATAAAAGATAGTAGATTTTATTTTCTACTTGACTCTTTTAATGGATTGTTGGTTCTGCTGCAGTTAAACTTGATGTTTATTATACTTTAGCAGTTTAACATTGTTGAAGGCTAATGATAATTTATTCTGCATTATCTTAGTCATAATATTTCTTAATGGGCTAGTTGAGCTCACTCTTTCTTTTCTTTATTCTCTTGAAATGAGAATATATTTGGGACGAGTCTGGGAGCGGAGTAATGGTCGAGAGGATAGCATTAGTAGTCCTCACTATTACGTGAAATAGTGTGATAATAATTGTAATGAGGACTCCTTTTGAGTTTGTATAATCTCTAGTAGACAATAATTGTATTCAAACTCACAGTTTATGTTTTGTCGTATTATATATACACGCTTGTATTTGAATTACATACCATGTATATCTGGCGACCCAAGATGGGTGATGTATACCTAATTTTGGGGCGTCACGGTTAGTATCAAAGCTTAGGATATGATCCTGGCTAAGATATGAGAATAGTACTAGGAGGGGAGAGACGGGAATTCCTTCGCTAGTATGACCTACCTAAGTTTATGTGCTATTTTATTGGTCGGTCAGAATATAGGGATAATATGTTACATGTTAATTAACCTTTTGTTTTGTGGCAGTATCTGAAAATGACATCTGAGAATGTTGAGAATAGCAATGGAGCACAGGCGATCGTTGATTCACCACATATCAATAATCAGGATAATGTGCATCAGGAAGGCGACTATCCTCATGCAAACAACAACACTAACCAAATGATGAATGATCAAATGTTCAGGGGCTTTATGCAATTCATGCAATGCAAAGAAAGAGAGCGGCTCTCATCCAAAACGTAGGTGGAAACACTTGGAACTCTCGGGCGGTCACCGCTAAACAGTTCAAGGAGCTGGGACGACCGAAGTTTAAGGGAGAGCCAAAACCACTTATGGTGGAAGCATAGATAAAGCAGATCACCAAGATATTTGAAGTCTTGGGATGCTCCGAGGAGAAAAAGGTTTCCTTTGCCGCCTTTATGTTGCGCTTGTGGAGGATTCATTGGTGGGAATCGGTAAAAACGTACTCAACTTCTTTGTCAGATCAAGATATCTTGGGAGAAGTTCCAGGAGCTGTTCAACGACAAATACTTTCCCAAAAGTATTCGCCACATGAAGGAGGTGGAGTTTATCAAGTTGGAACAAAACAATATGACCGTGTCGCAATACGAGGCAAAATTTGCGGAGTTATCCCAGTTTGCATCCCACTTGGTGGATAATGAAGAGAGAATGACGCGAATGTTTTTAAGAGGTTTGAAGCCGGAGATAAGTCAACATCTTATTTCTCATAAACTGTGTTTGTATTCAGATGTTATAAATAGGGCTTAGTTAGTGCAGCGCGATAACAAGTCAACACAACTAAAAGAGAGCAGCCGGCAAAATTATAATACCAGCGAGAGTAGTCATCGAAGCGGTGACAACAAGCGTGGAGTGAATCAGCAAGCCAGAAATGGTAACCACTTCGGTGGTAATCAGGGCCAAAACAATAAGAATGGACATTTCAAGAATAGGAGATTCAACAATGATGGAAAGACGTCAGCACCATCACCCGTTGTTAAGGAAGGAGAAAGACCACCTATCATATGCTTCAAATGCGGAGGGGAGGGACACATCAGTCCAAATTGCGCGATGCCGTCCAAAGCATGTTATAATTGTGGAAGAGAGGGTCACTTAGCCCAATTTTGTCGTTCACCGAAGATAAATTAAGCTAGGATGGAGGCACCAAAGGCCGTCCCAGAAAGGTCAAAATCGGTAGTGCAAGGGAGAGCGTTTGTTGTGACCTCCCAAAAAGCAAGGAACCCGAATGAGGTCATCACGGCTAAGCTTATCATAAACTCTAACGAAGTCTATACTCTATTTGATACTAGTTCTACCCATTCTTTTATTTCTCCTACTTGCGCTCATCGATTAAATTTGACTCCGGAGAAATTAGACTTTGACTTATCTGCGGAAACTCCATTGGGAGAAACCTTCATTACATCCACTGTTTATAAGTCTTGTTTGGTTCAAATCGGTACCCTCACATTACCTGTCGATCTTATTTCATTGAAAATACTTGCATTTGACGTGATTCTAGGGATTGATTGGTTAACTACTCATCATGCAAAAATTTATTGTTTTTATAAGGTTGTTAGCTTTCATATTCCTAATCAACCTATTATGCGAATTCAAGCGACCAAACCATTAAAATCAATCACGGTCATCTCAAGCCATAAAGCTATTCGTTTATTGAAAAATGGATGTCAAGCTTTCTTAGCTCATGTCATAGATCTAAACAAAAATACGTCAGCTTTGAATGATATTTCTGTTGTTAATAAATTTCCTGACGTATTCCC
Source organism: Panax ginseng (assembly GCA_020205605.1). Classification (NCBI taxonomy): domain Eukaryota; kingdom Viridiplantae; phylum Streptophyta; class Magnoliopsida; order Apiales; family Araliaceae; genus Panax; species Panax ginseng. The sequence continues at coordinate 83,917,610 of CM035142.1, read as the reverse complement.
CGAAGAACTTCCTGGCCTACCCCCAGAGCGTGAAATTGAATTTTGTATCGACCTTGAACCCGGTACAAAACCCATTTCCAAAGCCGCATATCGAATGGCTCCTATTGAACTTCAGGAGTTAAAGATCCAACTGCAGGAATTGTTAGACATTGGCTTTATTCGTCCTAGTACTTCTCCTTGGGGTGCTCCTGTTCTATTCGTGAAGAAGAAAGATGGGAGTATGCGACTTTTTATTGATTATCGGGAGTGGAATGATGTCACCATCAAAAATAGGTATCCATTGCCACGTATTGATGACCTGTTTGACCAGTTGCAAGGAGCCAAATTCTTTTCAAAGATTGATCTTCGTTCTGGATATCACCAATTGAAGATTAGAACCGATGACATTCCAAAGACGGCTTCGTAGACTCCCAGATGCAGCGCATTATGAATTCCTAGTCATGTCCTTTGGATTGACTAATGCTCCTGCTACCTTCATGGATATGATGAACCGAGTATTCAAGGAATATTTGGATCACTTTGTGGTCGTCTTTATTGATGACATCCTTATTTATTCCAAAAGTCGTGAAGATCATGAGCAACACTTGAGGCTGACACTCCAAAAACTTCGTGAATATAAGCTTTATGCCAAGTTGAAGAAATGCGAGTTCTGGCTTAAGGAAGTAGCATTCCTTGGGCACGCGTGGTATCAAGTCATGGAATATCCGTTGACCAAAGAAAGATTGAAGCTATTCAAAGTCGGGAGCAACCTAAATCGATGGATCAAGTACGTAGCTTTCTCGGTTTAGCTGGTTATTATCAGAGATTCGTGGAAGGATTTTCTCGAATCGCTACTCCATGACTCAGCTGACTCGGAAAGATACAAAGTTCGGTTGGAGCGAAGAATGTGAGAAGAGTTTTCAAGAACTCAAGAGGAGACTCATTTCAAGACTCATTCGACAATACCATCTGGCTTGGAGGGATTTGTCATCTACAGTGATGCTTCGGGTAAAGGGTTGGGATGTGTTCTCATGAAACATGGAAAAGTCATAGCCTATGCCTCGCGACAACTCAAAGAATATGAGAGGAATTATCCTACTCATGATCTAGAGTTGGCAGCTGTTGTTTTTGCACTTAAAATTTGGAGGCATTACTTGTATGGGGAGAAAGTGGAGATCTTTATGGATCATAAAAGCCTCAAATATTTTTTCACTCGAAAGGAACTCAACATGCATACGAAACGACGTTGGCTTGAACTATTGAAAGATTATGATCATACCATCCAATACCATCCTGGAAAAGCAAACGTGGTAGCCGGCGATTGAGTAGAAGATCATATGCAAGTACGAAAAGCGATATTGTCAACGCAAGGGCCCATTTTGTGTGACTTGCAAAGGATGGAGATAGAGTTAAAGACTCAGGACGCACGTGACGATGGCGAATATCTGAGTAGAACCGACTTTAATCGATAAAGTTAAAGTCGCTCAAGATTCTGAGACTCTAGAGGCGATATGAGGAAGAAAGTGCAAGAAGGTGCTATGCCGGAAGCAAGAATCAATGAAGAAGGAATACTTCGAGTCAACTACAGACTTTGTGTTCCTAACGACCCTGATTTAAAGTATAAAATCATGATGGAGGCGCACAACACACCGTTTGCAATCCATCCTGGGAGTACCAAAATGTATCATGATATTCGTCATACATTTTGGTGGAGTAATATGAAGAGAGAGATAGCGTTGTTTATCTCAAGGTGTCTAACTTGTCAACGAGTTAAAGCGGAGCATCAATTACCAAAAGGTCCATTGCAACCACTTGAAATTCCAGAATGGAAGTGGGAGCACATTACTATGGATTTCGTTACCGGTCTTCCTAAGGTTTCTCAAGGCATAGATGCGATTTTGAGGGCAAAATTTCATAAGAAGGGGAGGTTGTAAGACCCCAACTTTTATAAATAAAGATGAATTTTCTATAAATATTATTTTTGAATATTATGAAATAAATTTGATATAATGTTATAGTTGTGGGTAATATTTATAAATTTTGCAAAGTAAGCAAGTTGTTATAAAATATTCATTTGGTAGGGGAATATTCTTTTTGTCGGGAAATATTCATACGACGGCTCAATCATTGGTGGACCCCACAACGGAACTATTGTCGTAGTTAAAAAACAACAAAATTATCTTTCTATAAAAATAACGGCGGAGGTGTTACCGTTAAAACTGTTGAACTACCCAGTAGTAAAAGAACAGTAATACGCGTGGTTGCATAGAAGCACACATTATTGATTATTGATGCTTACGTGAGAAGTCACTCAGCTATACTCAATTATTGCTACAGTAATTGTTGCATCATATCTCTTATATTATTGATTTAATTATTGTCACAGTATCATCTGTATAATATGTTATATTATTAAATCAATAATTGAGACTACAAGTTATAAATGATTAATAATTGTTGAAAGATTAAATATGTGTTGATTAAAAATAAAATGATTTGTGGTAATATTTATTCAATCCTTCATGTATATAAAGAGTCTGTTATGAGACGTTTGTGGTAAGTTTGGTTATTTTATGGGGGGCCCATAAGTCATCATCTAAGAGTTTCTTCGTCAATAGTAATTACCTTCGTCAATAGTAATTCCTCCGTCAATAGTAATTACCTTTACCAGTTGTCAAACCACTTGCCGTTTCATATTACAGGCGTCGAACCACTTGTCGTTTCACATTACAGGCGTCGAACCAATTGTCGTTTCACATTACCAGCGTCAAACCACTTTTCTTTTCACATCACCAGTCGTCAAGCCACTTGCCTTTTCACATGGTAAGTGCTAAGCTAGAAATCTTCTATAAATAGAGGCCTAGTGCTTCATTATTTTCACTTAATTCATTCAAGCTAGAGAGAGAAAGTATAGAGAGAATAAAGAGAAAGAAGAAGAGTATTACATTATTACACTATCTGCAAAGATTCAAACTCCTACTAATGTAAGGGGTGTTATTCTTTCTTATTCATGAAGAGAATCTGTTGTTATTCCATTGCTTATTATTATTTGTAATAATAACATATATGCGGTTTACCCTATACTTGGTGACATTCTTCTATTATTATGTTGGTACATCCTATCATGTGTGTTTTACAGGACCGGTTAAATTTTTATTATTATTCTATTGGAACATCATATTCATGTGTTTTACACCGGACTGGTTCCGTCTTTATTATTATTACATTGGAACATCCTCGTCTGTATATGTTTCGCTTTACGGACATTTCCATTCTTTATTATTCTATTGGAATATATCTTTGTCATGCGTTTTACGTCGGACTTTCGGTTCTCGTTATTTATTATTCTCATTGGAATAACTCTACTGCTAAGGGTCTATCGCATGCATGGTGATTTCTTTTGTTATTCCATTCTTTATTATACTCAGTTGGTTAAAACTTTGACTTCTATACTCCATGAAATAGTGGAATATCCTTGATATTTGCGCTTCATCCCAAGATCCTTTCATGAAAATATTCTTCTAAGTATTCTTGAATTTTACTCTACAAAGCAGTATCATGTTGACAATTTGGACGTTAATAATTCTGGATAAAATAATTCTTGAACTTGTTTTATTGAATTCTTATATCATTGTCATCATCCTCGTGTTTATATTTTGTTGAAAGTCATCGTGTATTCAGTAGTGCATAGATGGACTTGGTATGATTATGACCGAGGATTATTGATTGTAATGTTACAAATGATGTGGTAAAAGTTCTCATTGGCCCGTAGTGCATTGATGGATGATTGTTGGCATGATCATGACCATTAATGAATACACAAATATTCTTGGCCCGTAGTGCATGGATAATTGTGGTCGTGATACTAAAAATATCCTTGGGTCAGTAGTAGTGTAGGGTGATTCGATGATGTGAAATATTTATTGTTTGAGTCTCAATATAATAAATGATGATGAAAACCTTTTAAATCATAAAAGATAGTAGATTTTATTTTCTACTTGACACTTTTAATGGATTGCTAGTTCAACAGCAGATTAAACTTGATGTTTATTATATTTTATCGGTTTAACACTTTATTTGAAGGCTAATGATAATTTATTACGCATTATCTTAGTCATAATATTTCTTAATGGGCTAGTTGAGCTCAACCTTTCTTTCTTTATTCTCTTGTGAAATGAGAATATAATTTGGGACGAAGTAGGGAACGGAGTAATGGTCGAGGAGGATAGCATTAGTAGTCCTCACTATTCTGTGAAATAGTGTGATAATAATTGTAATAAGGACTCCTTTTGAGTTTGTATAATCTCTAGTAGACAATAATTGTATTCAAACTCACAGTTTATGTTTTGTCGTATTGTACACGATAGTTGTATTTGAATTATGTACCATGTATCTGGCGACCCAAGATGGGTGATGTATACCTAATTTTGGGGGCATCACAATGTCCACTTCCTACACAATTCTATCCTTAAAGACAACATTTTCAACTCAACAACAAATAAATTATTCTTTTACCAACAAGCAAACATGAACACTTATGTGCTAACCGATAGCATCTGAACAACAAGCATGGATCAAATCATGTATAACATTATAATTAAGCTCAATTATCAACCACATTCAAGAATCCATCAACTTTCTAATTCATCATTGGCTAAACTAGAATTCCACTAACTAGGCACTTGGGATTATGCAATGTTATGCACTAAATGTGACGCCCCCAAAATAGGTATACATCACCCATTCTGAGTCGCCAAATATATGGAACAAAATTCAAATACAACTTAATTATACAACTGTCGTGTAAAATACGACAAAACATAAGCTGAGAGTTTTAGTACGAATATTGTCTTCTAGATAGTATTCAAACTCAAATGGAGTCCTCAATACATTTATTATCACACTATTTCACTAAATAGTGAGGACTACTAATGCAAACATCTGAACCGTCACTCTGTTTCCCGACTTGTCCCAGCTATATTCTCATTTCCTGAAGAGAACAATAAAAACAAAGGGTGAGCTCAACTAGCCCAGTAAAAAATATTATGACTAAGATAATGTAGAATAAATTATCGTTAGCCTTCAACAGTGTTAAACTGATAAAATATAATAAACATCAAGTTTAACTGTAGTGTAACAAGCAATCCATTAGAAGAGTCAAGTAGAGCATATTATCTACTATCTTCTATGATTTAAAAAGTTTATCATAAATTTTATCGCTGAGACTCAGCTTAATAAATAAACCACATCATCGAATCATCCATGCACTACGGGCCAAGGATATTCATGTAATCATCAATGGTCATGATTATACCGAATAATCCCTGGTCATAATCATACCTACAACAGTCCATCAATGCACTACAGGCCAATGAGGATTTTTACCACATCATTTGTAACATTACGGTCATGATTATACCGAATTCCTGGTCATAATCATGCCAATCAATAGTACATCTATGCACGTAAGCCGCAGATGACTTTCATCACAATATAAGAATGATGATGATGACAATGATATAAGAATTCAATTAAATGAAAGCAAAGGATAAATTTTAAAGATTTATAATTTAATTTATTCAGAATTCAATAATGTCTAAATTGTCAACATGATACTGCTTTGTGGAGTAAAGTTCAAGAATAATATTGTATCAAAAATAATTTGGACAACAAAGAAATCAATTTTTGTTATGAATAATTCCCCGGGTGAATAGTACTTGAGTGAATAGTACTCCGTGAATAGTACTTTGGGAATAGTACCCCATGAATAGTACTTTATGAATAGTACTCGTGAATAGTACTTTATCAATAGTACCCCATGAATAGTACTTTGTGAATAATACCGTAAAAATGAATACTACTCATAGACAGTACTCCGACATGAAAAGCTTAAAATTTAACAAGAATGTGCAAAAAATATCCTTGTGAAATGATACTAGATGAAGCGCAAATTTCAAGGATATTCTACTAATTTCAAGGAGTATAGAAGCAATACTTAAACAAAATGAGGGTGTAATCAGGAATACGAGACGAAATAATATTACTCACATACTACAGAGTATAGAAGAAAATATTATTTCTTTTGAATACTGAAAAAAATAATATCTCTTACCTCAGAAGAAGACTTGATACTGGAATAGTGAGGTAACAGACTTCTCTTCTACTTTCTCTCTAAAGCTTCTCTTTTTATAATTACTCTTGTGAGTCTTAGTGAATTGGTGAGAATGAAAGAAGAATGTGCTTCTATTTATAGGAAAACATAGTTTCGATAATTGCACGTTTTGGGGCTCAAAATATTACAGTATAATACCTTCATCTTTTCCTTCATTTTTAATTTAGTCCTACAAGTATAATCAAACTTGCACCACCTCCCCTAATAGTACATCATGTGAATCAATAGTACATTCATGTGAATCAATAGTTCTATACATGTGATAAAATAATTATAGTATAGTACCTTCATCTATACCTCCATTTTAAATTTAGTCATGCAAGTATTATCAATCTTGCACCACCTCCCCTAATAGTACATGCATATGAATCAATAGTACACACATGTGAATAAATAGTTATAAGCATGTGAATTAATAGCAATTAATTGCTCATTTATCCGATTAATTACCCGATTGGTCAATATAACCTCCAGACATCAATTATTATCGGAATAGATGTCGATTTCCACTAACACTAATAATCCACACACAATGGAAATATCAATATCATCTTTAATCAACACGAACTTATTCATCATTAATATTATAACTCACAATATTTAACAACCAGATCATTCCCAAGAAAGAGGGGGCTTTCCGATAAGGATTTCTCCCTATTGGTGCGCAATTAGGTGACCAAACCTCTCATTGACAGAACTTTCTAGACATTGTCAATATTGCAAATAATAATATGAATAACTTTGTTGTCTCAATTATTGATTTAATAATAATAAATATTATGCAGATGATAGTGTGACAATAATTGAATCAATAATATGAGAGATATTATGTAAGACCCCAACTTTTATAAATAAAGATGGATTTTCTATAAATATCATTTTATGGAATGAATTTGATATAATGTTATAGTTGTGGGTAATATTTATAAATTTTGCAAAGTACGCAAGTTGTTATATAATATTCGATTGGTCGGGAAATATTCGTTTAATAGGGAATATTCGTACAATGGCACAATCATTGGTGGACCCCACAACGGAATTATTGTCGGATTGAGAAAACGACAAAAATACTTTACGAAAATAACGGCAGAAGTTTTACCGTTAACTGTTGAAACACCCGGTGTTAAAAGTACAGTAATATGCGTAGTTGCATAGTAGCACACGGTATTGATTATTGATGTTTACGTGAGAAGTTACTCAGTTTTGTTCAATTATTGTTACAGTAATTGCTGCATAGTATCTCACGTTATTTGATTCAATTATTGTCAATATTTTATATAATTAATAATTGAGGCGACAAGGTTATTAATATTATTATTTGCAATATTAACGATGTCTAGAAGTTCTGTCAAGGAGAGGTTTGGTCACCTAATTGTGCGCCAATAGGGAGAAATCCTTATTGAAAGCCCCTCTTTTCCAGGAGAATCTAATTTGGTCGATTAATATTTAGAATTATAATAATGGTGATAAAGTTTGTTTTATTAGTATTATTAATGTAATAAAACAGAAAAACTTTTCATATAAAACAGAATACTTTTATAAAGTTATTCGTTTTATTAGACTAATAGTAAAATCTTTTTATATAAAACAGAATACTTTTATAAAGTTATTTGTTTTATTAGACAATAATTAGAATATATTATATTTTATTATGCATAGTATTTGCATAGTGCCTGCATAGTGTTTGCATAGTAAAATCTTTTTATATAAAAAAGAATACTTTTATAAAGTTATTCATTTTATTAGATTATAAATAGAATATATTATATTTTATTTAAAAGATTTTGCTTTAAATATGGATCGTCCGATTAAAGTAAATCAATCTGGACCGTTCATGAATTAGTTACTATGCAGTCCATTCTTCTATAAATAGAAGCTCATTCCTTCATTATTTCTTACGAATTCACTGAAACTCTAGAGAGAGAAATTATAAGAGAAACTATAGAAAAATATTCTGCTACTTCCCTACTCTTATATCCAGTTTCTTTTACGGTAAGGGATATTATTTGTTGTACTCGTAAGGGGTATTATTTCTTTTGTATTCATGAAGAGAACTTCTGTTATTCCATATTTATTAATCTTTTGGAAAAACCCGTATAACACGGGCTACCCTATACTTGGTGAAATTCTTTTGTTATTCCATTCTTTATTATTCATTTGGAATATTATGTCTGACGCTTTACGCCGGACTGGTTTGATCTTTATTATTCTTTTGGAATATCACATGTATGCGTTTTACGCTTCGGACATGGTTCCATTCTTTATTATTCTCGTTGGAATATCTCGTCATGTATGCGTTTTTACGCAGGACACGGGTTCCGTTATTTATTATTTCATTGGAATAACTCGCTGCTGTCTTGCGTGTATATCGTATGCCCGGTGATTTCTTTTGTTATTCCATTCTTTATTATACTCAGTTGGTTAAAACTTTAACTTCTATACTCCATGAAATTAGTGGAATATCCTTGATATTTGCGCTTCATCCAGTATCTTTTCATGGAAATATTCTTCTGAGCATTCTTGAATTTTACTCTACAAAGAAGTATCATGTTAAAAATTTGGACTTTATTAGTTCCTGGATAAATTAATTCTTGAACTTGTTTTATTGAATTCTTATATCATTGTCATCATCGTCATCATCGTCATGTTTATATTTTGTTGAAAGTCATTTGTGGCCTGTAGTGCATAGATGGACTTGGTATGATTATGACCAGGGATTATTCGGTGTAATCATGACCGTAACATTACAAATGATGTGGTAAAAGTCCTCATTAGCCCGTAGTGCATTGATGGACAGTTGTTGGCATGATTATGACCATTAATGAATACACGAATTTCTTTGGCCCGTAGTGCATGGATAATTTGTGGTCGTGATACTAAAGAATATCCTTGGCCGTAGTGCAGGGGTGATTCGATGATGTGGATTATTTATTGTCGAGTCCCAAATGATAAAAGTGATTAAAAACCTTTTAAATCATATAAGATAGTAGAGTTTATTCTCTACTTGACTCTTCTAATGGATTGCTTGTTCCGCTGCAGTTAAACTTGGTGTTTGTTATATTTTATCAGTTTAACATTGTTGAAGGCTAATGATAATTTATTCTGCATTATCTTAGTCATAATATTTCTTACTGGGCTAGTTGAGCTCACCCGTTTGCTTTCATTGTTCTCTTCAGGAAATGAGAACGTAACAGGGACTAATCGGGGAACGAAGTGATGGTCTAGATGATAGCATTAGTAGTCCTCACTATTCTATGAAATAGTATGATAATAAATGTAATGAGGACCCCATTGAGTTTGTATATTGTCTAGATGACAATATTTGTATTAAAACTCACAACATATGTTTAGTCGTATTTTACACGACTGATGTATAATTAAGTTGTATTTGAATTTTGTACAATGTATTTGGAAACTCAAGATGGGTGATGTATACCTATTTTGGGGGCATAACAGTTGGTATCAAAGCTTAGGGATATGATCCCTGGCTAAGATGTGAGAATAGAACTAGGAGGGGAGAGACAGGGAATTCCTTCGCTAGTATGACCCACCTACGTTTTTTTTGGTATTTAATTGGTTGGTCAGAATATATGGATAATATAATATGTTACATGTCAATTAACCTTTTGTTTTGTGGAAGTATCTGAAAATGACATCCAAGAATGTTGAGAATAGCAATGGAGCACAGGCGACCGTTGATTCACCACATATAAATAATCAGGATAATGTGCATCAGGAAGGCGACAATCCTCATTCAAACAACAACACTGACCAAATGATGAATGATGGAATGTTCAGAGGCTTTATGCAATTCATGCAACAGCAGGCGAGAGCGGCTCCTATCCAAAATGTAGGTGGAAACACTAGAAACTCTCAGACGGTCACCGCTAAATAGTTCAAGGAGCTGGGACCACCGGAGTTTATTGGAGAGCCAAAACCACTCAAGGCGGAAGCATGGATAAAGAAGATCACCAAGATATTTGATGTCTTGGGATGCTCCGAGGAACAAAAGTTCCCTTTACGCTTTTTATGTCATGAGAAGAGGCGATTCTTGGTGGGAATCGGTAAAGCGTACTCAACTTGCCGCACTGAAGATGTCTTGGGAGAAGTTCCAAGAACTGTTCAATGACAAGTACTTTCCCAAAAGTATTCGTCACATGAAAGAGGTAGAATTCATCAAGTTGGAGCAGAATAATATGACCATGTCACAGTACGAAGCCAAGTTTGCTGAGTTATCCCGGTTTGCATCCCACTTGGTGGATAATGAAGAGAGAATGATGCGAATGTTTTTAAGAGGTTTGAAGCCGGAGATACATCAACATCTTATTTCTCATAAACTGTGTTTGTATTCAGATGTTGTAAATAGGGCTCAGTTAGTGGAGCGCGATAACGAGTCAACGCAACCAAAAGAGAGCGTACGCAAAAATGATAATACCGATGAGAGCAGATCATCAAGCGGTGACAACAAGCGTGGAGGAATCACGGGCGAAATGGTAACCACTTGATGGTAATCGAGGCCAAAATAATAAGAATGGACATTTCAAGAAGAGGAGATTCAACAATGATTGAAAGACGTCAGCACTAGCACCCGTTGTTAAGGAAGGAGAACGACTACCTATCATATATTTCAAATGCGGAGGGGAGGGACACATCAGTCCAAACTGCGCAATGCCATCCAAAGCATGTTATAATTATGGAAGAGAAGGTCACTTAGCCCGATTTTGTCGTTCATCGAAAACAAGTTCAGCTAGGATGGAGGCACCAAAGGTCGTCCCAGAAAAGTCAAAGCCGGTAGTGCAAGGGAGAGCGTTTGTTGTGACCTCCCAGAAAGCAAGGAACCCGAATGAGGTCATCACGGGTAAGCTTATCATAAATTCTAGCAAAGTCTATACCTTATTTGATACCGGTTCTACCCATTCTTTTATTTCTCCTACTTGCGCTCAACGATTAAATTTGACTCTGGAGAAATTAGACTTTGACTTATCTGTGGAAACTCCGTTGGGAGAAACCTTCATTACATCCACTATTTATAATTCTTGTTTGGTTCAAATCGGTACCCTCACATTACCTGTTGATCTTATTTCATTAAAAATACTTGAATCTGATGTGATTTTAGGGATTGATTGGTTAACTACTCATCATGCAAAAATTGATTGTTTTCGTAAGGTTGTTAGCTTTCATAATCCTAATCAACCTATTATCCGAATTCAAGCGACCAAGCCATTAAAATCAATCACGGTCATCTCAAGCCATAAAGCTATTCATTTATTGAAAAACGGATGTCAAGCTTTCTTAGCTCATGTTACGGATCTAAACAAAAATACGTCAGTTTTGAATGATATTTCTATTGTTAATAAATTCCCTGACGTATTCCCTAAAGAACTTCCTGGCCTACCCCCAGAGCGTGAAATTGAATTTTGTATAGACCTTGAACCCGATACAAAACCCATTTCCAAAGCCCTATATCGAATGGCTCCTATTGAACTTCAGGAGTTAAAGACCCAATTGCAGGAATTGTTAGACATTGGTTTCTTTTGTCGGAGTACTTCGCCTTGGGGTGCTCCTGTTCTATTCGTGAAGAAGAAAGATGGGAGTATGCGACTTTGTATTGATTATCGGGAGTTGAATCATGTCACCATCAAAATAGGTACCCATTGCCAAGTATTGATGACATGTTTGACCAGTTGCAAGGAGCCAATTTTTTTTCAAAGATTGATCTTCATTCTGGATATCACCAATTGAAGATTTGAACCGATGACATTCCAAAGACGGCTTTCAGAACTCGGTACGGGCATTCTGAATTCCTAGTCATGTCCTTTGGATTGACTAATGCTCCTGCTACCTTCATGGATATGATGAACCAAGTATTCAAGGAATATTTGGATCACTTTTGTGGTCATCTTTATTGATGACATCCTTATTTATTCCAAAAGACGTGAAGATCATGAGCAACACTTGAGGCTGGTACTCCAAAAGCTTCGTGAATACAAGCTTTATGCTAAGTTGAAGAAATGCGAGTTCTGGCTTGAGGAAGTAATATTCCTTGGGCACGTAGTATCAAGTCATGGAATATCTGTTGACCCGGCAAAAATTGAAGCAATTCAAAGCTGGGAGCAACCTAAATCAGTGATCGAGGTACGTAGCTTTCTCGGTTTACCTGGTTATTATTATAGGAGATTCGTGAAAGGATTTTCTTGAATTGCTACTCCATTAACTCAACTGACTCGGAAAGATACAAAGTTAGGTTGGAGCGAAGAATGTGAGAATAGTTTTAAAGAACTCAAGAGGAGACTTATTTCAAAGAATCGCTCGATAATACCATCCTGCCAAGGAGGGATTTGTCATCTACATGATGATGCTTGTGCAAAGGGTTGGGATGTGTTCTCATGCAACATGGGAAAGTCATAGCCTATGCCTCGCGACAACTCAAAGACTATGAGAGGAATTATCCTACTCATGATCTAGAGTTAGCAGCTGTTGTCTTCGCACTTAAAATGTGGAGGCATTACTTGTATGGGAAGAAAGTGGAGATCTTTATGGATCATAAAAGCCTCAAATATTTCTTCACTCAAAAGGAACTCAACATGCGACAATGACGTTGGCTTTGAACTGTTGAAAGATTATGATCATACCATCCAATACCATCCCGAAAAGCGAACGTGGTAGCCGATGCATTGAGTAGAAGATCATATGCAAGCACGAAAAGCGATATTGTCAACGCGAAAGGCCCATTTTGTGTGACTTGCAAAGGATGGAGATAGAGTTAAAGACTCAGGGGACCCATGTGATGATAGCGAATATACGAGTAGAATCGACTTTAATTGATAAAGTTAAAGTCGCCAAGCTACTGGACTTGGAGCCGATGCATTATGAGGAAGAAAATGCAAGAAGGTGCTATGCCGGAAGCAAGAATCGATGAAGAAGGAATACTTTGAGTCAACTCCAGACTTTGTGTTCCTAACGACTCTGATTTGAAGTATAAAATCATAATGGAGGCGCACAACACACCGTTTGCAATCCATCCTGGGAGTACCAAAATGTATTATGATCTTCGTCATACATTTTGGTGGAGAAATATGAAGAGAGAGATAGCGTTGTTTATCTCAAGGTATCTAACTTGTCAACGAGTTAAAGCGGAGCATCAAGTACCAAAAGGTCCATTGCAACCACTTGAAATTCCAGAATGGAAGTGGGAGCACATTACCATGGATTTCGTTATCGGTCTTCCTAAGGTTTCTCAAGGCATAGATGCGATTTGGGTCATTGTTGATAGATTGACCAAGTCTTCTCATTTCTTACCGATACGAGAAACTTATACACTTGAACATCTTGCTCGTATGTACATAAACGAGATTGTAAGACTGCATGGTATGCCTAAGATCCATAGTTTCGATCGAGACCCAAGATTCACTTCACGATTTTGGGTTAGTTTGCAAAACGCTATAAGACAGATCGCGACGCCCCCAAAATTAGGTATACATCACCCATCTTGGGTCGTCGGATACATGGTACAAAATTCAAATACAACTTACTAATACAATGTCGTGGGTACAATACGACAAAACATAACCGTGAGTTTGAATACAATTATTGTCTACTAAAGATTATACAAACTCAAAAGGAGTCCTCATTACAATTATTAACACACTATTTCACGTAATAGTGAGGACTACTAATGCTATCCTCTAGTAATCACTCCGTTCCCCGACTAGTTCCTGCTATGTTCTCATTTCCTGAAGAGAACAGTGAAAGAAAGGGTGAGCTCAACTAGCCCAGTAAGAAATATTATGACTAAGATAATGAAGAATAAATTATCATTAACGTTCAACAGTGTTAAACTGATAAAATATAACAACATCAAGTTTAACTGCAGCGGAATAAGCAATCCATTAAAAGAGTCAAGAAAAGAATAAAATCTACTATCTTTTATGATTTAAAAGGTTTTTCATGACTTTTATCGCTGAGACTCAGCTTAATAAATAATTCATATCATCGAATCACCCCTGCACTACGGCTAAGGATATTCTTTAGTATCACGACCACAAATTATCCATGCACTACAGCCAAGGACATTTGTGTATTCATTAATGGTCATGATCATGCCAACAACTGTCCATCAATGCACTACGGGTCAATGATAACTTTTACCACATCATTTGTAATATTACGGTCATGATTACAATCGAATAATCCTCGGTCATAATCATACCAAGTCCATCTATGCACTCTGTGCCACAAATGACTTTCAACATAATATAAACATGAGGATGATGACAATGATATAAGAATTCAATAAAACAAGTTCAAGAATTAATTTATCCAGAACTAATAATGTCCAAATTGTCAACATGATCTTTGCTTTGTAGAGTAAAATTCAAGAATGATCGTAAGAATATTTCCATAAAAAGATACTGGATGAAGCGCAAATATCAAGGATATTCTACTAATTTCATGGAGTATAGAAGTCAAAACTTTAACCAACTGAGTATAATAAAGAATGGAATAACAAAAGGAATCACCATGCATGCGGTACTTCGCATAGACAGGTTATTCCAACAGAATAATAATAACGGAACCAAGTCAGGCAAAATTTTCACCGACAGGATGTTCCAACATAATAATAAAGACAGAACCAAGTCCGGTGTAAAACACACAGACAGGATGTTCCAACAGAATAATAATAAAGACGGAACCAGGTCCGGTGGAAAACACACAGACAGGATGTTCCAATAGAATAATAATAAAGATTGGAACCAGTCGGTGTAAAACACATGCATGTGATGTTCCAATGTAATAATAGAAGAATGTCACCAAGTATAGGGTAAACCAGCAGATATCTGAGTTATTCCAATGAGAATAATAAGCAATGGAATAACAACAGTTCTTTTCATTAATAAGAAAGAATAACACCCTTACATTAGTAGGAGATTGAATCTTTGCGAAGAGTGTAGTAAGAATACTCTTCTTCTTTCTCTCTTATTCTCTCTATACTTTCTCTCTCTATAGCTTGAATGAATTCATGAAAAATAATGAAGCACTAGGCCTCTATTTATAGAAGATTTCTAGCTTAGCACTTGAAATGTGAAAAGGCAAGTGGCTTGACGATTTGGTGATGTGAAAAGAAAAGTGGTTTGGCGCTCAGACAGAAACACCAAGTGGTTTGACGCCTGTAATGTGAAACGACAATTGGTTCGACGCCTGTAATATGAAACGGCAAGTTGTTTGACGTCTGGTAAAGGTAATTACTATTGACGAAGGTAATTACTATTGATAAAGAGACTCTTAGATGATAACATATGGGCCCCCCATAAAATAACCAAACTTGCCACAAACGTCTCATAATAGACTCTTTATATACATCAAGGATTGAATAAATATTACCCCAAATCATTTTATTTTTAATCAACACATATTTAATCTTTCAACAATTATTAATCATTTATAACTTGTCGTCTCAATTATTGATTTAATAATATAACATATTATACAGATGATACTATGACAATAATTGAATCAATAATATAAGAGATATGATGCATCAATTACTGTAGCAATAATTGAGTATAGCTGAGTGACTTCTCACTTAAGCATCAATAATCAATACCGTGTGCTACTATGCAACCACGCGTTTTACTGTACTTTTACTACCGGGTAGTTCAACAGTTTTAACGGTAACACCTCCTCCGTTATTTTCATAAAGTATTTTTGTCGTTTTCTCAATCCGATAATAATTCCGTTGGGGGGTCCACCAATAATTGTGCCGTCGTACAAATATTCTCCGACAAAAAGAATATTCCCCGACCAAACGAATATTTTATAACAACTTGCTTACTTTGCAAAATTTATAAATATTACCCACAACTATAACATTATATCAAATTTACTCCATAATATTCAAAAATAATATTTATAGAAAATTCATCTTTATTTATAAAAGTTGGGGTCTTACAACCTCCCCTTCTTATGAAATTTCGCCCTCAAAATTAGGGTACGTACCTGGTATGTCGAAGAGGTAAGGATACCTTGATTTCATTTCAGATTCTAACTCCCAAGTCATTTCCTCAACATCGTGGTTTCTCCACAAAACTTTGCCTTGAGGTATAACCTTGGAGCGTAATATATGTTCCTTCTTATCCAAGATTTGAACAGGAACCTCTTCATACGTCAAATCTTCCGCTATTTCATCCGGTTCTAACTCAGTAATGTGGTTCGGGTCTTTCACATATTTACGTAACACGGATATGTGAAAAACGTTATGAACACGAGACATACTTGGTGGTAAAGCGAGTTTATAGGCCACAGTTCCTACTCGTTCGAGGATTTAAAATGGGCCGATGAATCGAGGATTGAGTTTTCCTCTCTTTCCAAATCTCATAACTCTTTCCATGGAGCAACACGCAACAACACATGATCTCCTATATCGAATTCCACGTCATTTTCGATGAAGATCAGCATAACTCTTTTGTCGATCTTGTGAGGTTTTTATGCGTTGTCGGATCGTTTGAATCTTTTCCGTAGTCATACGTACCAACTCCGGTCCCAACAAAGTTGCTTCACCCACCTCATCCCAGCATACTGGAGAACGACACTTTCTTCCATACAATGCTTCGAATGGAGCCATGCCAATACTTGCTTGATAACTGTTGTAGGAAAACTTCACCAATGGTAAGAACTTGTCCTAACTTCCATTGAAATCAAGGACACAGAGTCTTAATAGATCTTCAAGAGTTTGAATAGTCCTCTCGATCGTCCGGTCGTCTCGAGGATGATATGCCGAGAAATTTGAATAGTAAGTCTGTGCCCATAGCTTTTTGCAAACTGACCCAAAATCATGAAGTGAATCTTGGGTCTCGATCAGAAACTATGGATACCGGCATACCATGCAGTCTTACAATCTCGTTCATGTACATATGAGCAAGACGTTCAAGTGTATAAGTTTCTCGTATCGGTAAGAAATGAGCAGACTTGGTCAATCTATCAACAATGACCCAAATCGCATTTATGCCTTGAGAAACCTTAGGAAGACCGGTAACGAAATCCATGGTAATGTGCTCCCACTTCCATTCTGGAATTTCAAGTGGTTGAAATAGACCTTTTGGTACTTGATGCTCCGCTTTAACTCGTTGACAAGTTACACAACTTGAGATAAACAACGCTATCTCTCTCTTCATATTGCTCCACCAAAATGTATGACGAATATCATGATACATTTTGGTACTCCCAGGATGGATAACAAACGGTGTGTTGTGAGCCTCCATCATGATTTTATACTTTAAATCAGGGTCGTTAGGAACACAAAGTCTGGAGTTGACTCGAAGTATTCCTTCTTCATCGATTCTTGCTTCCGGCATAGCACCTTCTTGCACTTTCTTCCTCATACGCATCGGCTCCAGTCTCAGAACTCGAGCGGCTTTAACTTTATCGATTAAAGTAGGTTCTACTCGTATATTTGCCATCATCACATGGGTCCCTGGAGTCTTTAACTCTATCTTCATCCTTTGCAAGTCAAACAAAATGTGCCTTTGCGTTGACAATATCGCACTCGTACTTGCATATGATCTTCTACTCAATGCGTCAGCTACCACGTTCGCTTTTCCAGGATGGTATTGGATGGTATGATCATAATCTTTTAACAGATCAAGCCAACGTCGTTGTCACATGTTGAGTTCCTTTTGAGTAAAGAAATATTTGAGGCTTTTATGATCCGTAAAGATCTCCACCTTCTCCCCATACAAGTAATGCCTCCAAATTTTAAGTGCAAAGACAACAGCTGTCAACTCTAGATCATGAGTAGGATAATTCCTCTCATATTCTTTGAGTTGTCTTGAGGCATAAGCTATGACTTTCCCATGTTGCATGAGAACACATCCCAACCCTTTGCCCGAAGCATCACTGTAGATGACAAATCCCTCCGAGCCAGATGGTATTGTCAGAACAGGAGCTGAAATGAGTCTCCTCTTGAGTTCTTGAAAACTCTTCTCACATTCTTCGCTCCAACTGAACTTTGTATCTTTTCAAGTTAGCTGAGTTAATGGAGTAGCAATTCGAGAAAATTCTTCCACGAATCTCCGATAATAACCAGCTAAGCCGAGAAAGCTATGTATTTCGGTCACTGATTTAAGTTTCTCCCAGCTTTGAATTGCTTCAATCTTTGCTGGGTCAACAGATATTCCATGACTTGATACTACGTGCCCAAGGAATGCTACTTCCTCAAGCCAGAATTTGCATTTCTTCAACTTGGCATAAAGCTTGTATTCACGAAGCTTTTGGAGTGTCAGCCTCAAGTGTTGCTCATGATCTTCACGGCTTTTAGAATAAATAAGGATGTCATCAATAAAGACGACCACAAAGTGATCCAAATTCCTTGAATACTCGGTTCATCATATCCATGAAGGCAGCAGGAGCATTAGTCAATCCAAAGGACATGACTAGGAATTCATAATGCTCGTACCGAGTGCTAAAAGTCATCTTCAGAATGTCATCGGTTCTAATCTTTAATTGGTGATATCCGGAATGAAGATCAATCTTTGAAAAGAATTTGGCTCCTTGCAACTAGTCAAACAGGTCATCAATACGTGGCAATGGATACCTATTTTTGATGGTGACATGATTCAACTCCCGATAATCAATACAAAGTCACATACTCCCATCTTTCTTCTTCACGAATAGAATAGGAACACCCCAAGGAGAAGTACTAGGAAGAATAAAACCGATGTCTAACAATTCCTACAGTTGGGTCTTTAACTCCTGAAGTTCAATAGGAGCCATTCGATATGGGGCTTTGGAAATGGGTTTTGTACCGGGTTCAAGGTCGATACAAAATTCAATTTCACGCTCAGGGGGTAGGTCAGGAAGTTCTTTAGGGAATATGTCAGGAAATTTATTAACAATAGAAATATCGTTCAAAACTGACGTATTTTTGTTTAAATCTATGACATGAGCTAAGAAAGCTTGACATCCATTTTTCAATAAACGAATAGCTTTATGGCTTGAGATGACCGTGATTGATTTTAATGGTTTGGTCGCTTGATTCGCATAATAGGTTGATTAGGAATATGAAAACTAACAACCTTACAGAAATAATTAATTTTTGCATGATGAGTAGTTAACCAATCAATCACTAGAATCACGTCAAATGCAAGTATTTTCAATGAAATAAGATATACAGGTAGTGTGAGGGTACCGATTTGAACCAAACAAGACTTATAAACAGTGGATGTAATGAAGGTTTTTCCCAACAGAGTTTCCACAGATAAGTCAAAGTCTAATTTCTCCGGAGTCAAATTTAATCGATGAGCGCAAGTAGGAGAAATAAAAGAATGGGTAGAACCGATATCAAATAAAGTATAGATTTTGTTAGAGTTTATGATAAGCTTACCCGTGATGACCTCATTCAGGTTCCTTGCTTTATGGGAGGTCACAACAAACGCTCTCCCTTACACTACCGGTTTTGACTTTTCTGGGACGGCCTTTGGTGCCTCCATCCTAGCTGGATTTATCTTCGGTTAATGACAAAATCGGGCTAAGTGACCTTCTCTTCCACAATTATAACATGCTTTGGACGGCATCACGCAGTTTGGACTGATGTGCCCCTCCCCTCCGCATTTGAAACATATGATAGGTGGTCGTTCTCCTTCCTTAACGACAGGTGCTGGTGCTGACGTCTTTCCATCATTGTTGAATCTCCTCTTCTTGAAATGTCCATTCTTATTGTTTTGGCCCTGATTACCACCGAAGTGGTTACCATTTCTGGCCTGTTGATTCCCTCCACGCTTGTTGTCACCGCTTCGATGACTGCTCTCGCTGGTATTATCATTTTGCCGGCTGCTCTCTTTTAGTTGCGTTGACTCGTTATCGCGCTCCACTAACTGAGCCCTATTTACAACATCTGAATATAAACACAGTTTATGAGAAATAAGATGTTGACGTATCTCCGGCTTCAAACCTCTTAAAAACATCCATGTCATTCTCTCTTCATTATCCACCAAGTGGGACACAAACCGGGATAACTCCACAAATTTAGCCTCGTATTGCGACACGGTCATATTGTTTTGTTCCAACTTGATAAACTCCACCTCCTTCATGTGACGAATACTTTCGGGAAAGTATTTGTCATTGAACAGCTCTTGGAACTTCTCCCAAGACATCTTCAGTACGGTAGGTTGAGTACGTTTTACCGATTCCCACTAGTAATCTGCCTCTCCGCGCAACATAAAGGCGGCAAAGGGAACCTTTTGCTCCTCGAAGCATCCCAAGACATCAAATATCTTGGTGATCTGCTTTATCCATGCTTCCGCCATAAGTGGTTTTGGCTCTCCCTTAAACTCGGTGGTCCGGCTCCTTGAACTCATTTAGCGGTGACCACCGAGAGTTTTCAAGAGATGTTTCCACCTGCATTTTTGGACAGAGCCGCTCTCGCCATCTTTGTTGCATGAATTGCATAAAGCCCCTGAACATTTGATCATTCATCATTTGGTCAGTGTTGTTGTTTGCATGAGGATTGTCGCCTTCCTGATGCACATTAACCTGATTATTGATATGTGGTGAATCAACGGTTGCTTGTGCTCCATTGCTATTCTCAACATTCTCGGATGTCATTTTCAGATACTGCCACAAAACAAAGGTTAATTGACATGTAACATATTATCCCTAAATTTTGACCGACCAATTAAATACCACATAAACTTAGGTAGGTCATACTAGCGAAGGAATTCCCCGTCTCTCCCCTCCTAGTACTATTCTCACATCTTAGCCAGGGATCATATCCCTTAGCTTTGATACCAACTATGATTCCCCCAAAATTAGGTATACATCACCCATCTTGGGTCGTCAGATACATGGTACAAAATTCAAATACAACTTACTATACAAATGTCGTGTACAATACGACAAAACATAACTGTGAGTTTGAATACAATTATTGTCTACTAGAGATTATACAAACTCAAAAGGAGTCCTCATTACAATTATTAACACACTATTTCACAGAATAGTGAGGACTAATACTATCCTCCGGACCGTCACTCCGTTCCCCGACTAGTTCCTGCTATGTTCTCATTTCCTAAAGAGAATAGTGAAAGAAAGGGTGAGCTCAACTGTCCCAGTAAGAAATATTATGACTAAGATAATGCAGAATAAATTATCGTTAGCCTTCAACAGTGTTAAACTGATAAAATATAACAACATCAAGTTTAACTGCAGCGGAACAAGCAATCCATTAAAAGAGTCAAGTAGAGAATAAAATCTACTATCTTTTATGATTTAAAAGGTTTTTCATGACTTTTATCATTTGGGACTCAAACAATAAATAATCCACATCATCGAATCACCCCGCACTTACTGCCAAGGATATTCTTTAGTATCACGACCACAAATTATCCATGCACTACGGGCCAAGGACATTCGTGTATTCATCAATGGTCATGATCATGCCAACAACTGTCCATCAATGCACTACGGCCAATGATAACTTTTACCACATCATTTGTAACATTACGATCATGATTACAACCGAATAATCCTCGGTCATAATCATACCAATTCCATCTATGCACTACAGGCCACAGATGACTTTCAACATAATATAAACATGAGGATGATGACAATGATATAAGAATTCAATAAAACAAGTTCAAGAATTAATTTATCCAGGAACTAATAATGTCCAAATTGTCAACATGATCTTTGCTTTGTAGAGTAAAATTCAAGAATGATCGGAAGAATATTTCCATAAAAGATATTGGATGAAGCGCAAATATCAAGGATATTCTACTAATTTCATGGAGTATAGAAGTCAAAACTTTAACCAACTGAGTATAATAAAGAATGGAATAACAAAAGAAATCACCATGCATGCGGTACTTCAGCATAGACAAAGTTATTCAGCGAGAATAATAATAACGGAACTGGTCGAGGCAAAATTTTCACCGAAAGGATGTTCCAATGAGAATAATAAAGACGTAAACCAGTCCGGTATAAAACACATGTACGAGGATGTTCCAATGGAATAATAATAAAGGCGGAACTAGGTCGGTGTAAAACACATGTATATGATGTTCCAGCAGAATAATAATAAAGAACGGAACCAGTCCGTGTAAAACACATGATGAGGATGTTCCAAATGAATAATAGAAGAATGTCACCAAGTATAGGGTAAACCACGTGATACAAAAGTTATTCCAATGAGAATAATAAGCAATGGAATAACAAGCAGTTCTCTTCATGAATAAGAAAGAATAACACCTCTTACATTAGTAGGAGATTGAATCTCGCGATAGTGTAGTAACAGAATACTCTTCTTCTTTCTCTCTTATTCTCTCTATACTTTCTCTCTCTATAGCTTGAATGAATTCGTGAAAAATAATGAAGCACTAGGCCTCTATTTATAGAAGATTTCTAGCTTAGCACTTGAAATATGAAAAGGCAAGTGGCTTGACGACTGGTGATGTGAAAAGAAAAGTGGTTTGACGCCTGTAATGTGAAACACCAAGTGGTTTGACGCCTGTAATGTGAAACGACAATTGGTTCGACGCCTGTAATATGAAACAGCAAGTGATTTGACGTCTGGTAAAGGTAATTACTATTGACGAAGGTAATTACAATTGACGAAGAGACTCTGAGATGATGACATATGCCCCCCCCCCATACAATAACAAAACTTACCACAAACGTCTCATAATAGACTATTTATATACATCAAGGATTGAATAAATATTACCACAAATCATTTTATTTTTAATCAACACATATTTAATCTTTCAACAATTATTAATCATTTATAACTTATCGTCTCAATTATTGATTTAATAATATAACATATTATACAGATGATAATCTTTGTGACAATAATTGAATCAATAATATAAGAGATATGATGCAAAGAATCATCGTAGTAATAATTGAGTATAGCTAAGTGACTTCTCACATAAGCATCAATAATCAATATCGTAGTGCTCTACTTATGCAACCACACGACATTCTTGTATTTTTACTCTAGGGTAGTTCAACGGTTTTAACGGTAACACCTCCTCCGTTATTTTCATAAAATATTTTTGTCGCTTTTTTCAATCGACAATAATTACATTTGTGGGGTCCACTAATGATTGTGTCGTCGCATCTAATATTCCCCGACAAAAAAGAATATTCCCACCAAACGAATTTTTATAACAACCGGCTTACTTTGCAAAATTTATAAATATTACCCACAACTATAACATTATATCAAATTTACTCCATAATATTCAAAAATAATATTGAGAGGCGTTGTATGGAAGAAAGTGTCGATTCTCCGAAGATTTTATGAATAAATATTTAATTTTCTCAAAATAATTTTTTTTGAATATTATAGTGTGGATTTGAGATAATGTTCTAGTTGTGGGTAGTATTTATAAATTTTGCAAAGTATGCAAGTTGTTATATAATATTCATTGTTGTCGAGGAATATTTGTTTGGTCGTGGAATATTCTTTACTGTCGGAGAATATTAAATGCGATGGTATTGACCATTTGTGGGCCCCATAACGGATAACTGTCGGATGAAGAAAACGACAAAAGTTTGGGTTGTTATAAATAACGGCGTAGTTGTTACCAATTAAGACTATTGGAATACGGTGGTTAAAAAATCTGATGTCTGGCGTGGTGGTTGTGATAGTGCACTACGGTATTTGCAGTATTGTTGAATTATTGATCCTTACGTAAGAAGGCACTACTCGATAATTGTCACAGTAATTCTTATTCAATATTTTATTTTATTGATTCGATAATTCTTTGCGTTGATATTTTATATTATTGTTGTTCGATAATTGTCTTTGCCTGATATCTCCATTATCGGATCAATAATTCATATTATTTGAATAATATTATTAGATAGCATTATTGACAATGTCTAGAAAGTTACATCGAGGAGAGGTTTGGTCACCTAATTGCGGCGTCGATGAGGAGAAATCCTTATCGGAAAGCCCCTCTTTCTGAGGAGCGGCACTGGTTGTCATAATTGTGATTACGTAATATTATTTGTGAATAATTAATTATTGATTCATATGATAAGGAAATATTTATTTTATGTGGATATAAATGATGGATTTATTTATGTGGTTATAAATGAAGGAATTAATGTTGAGGTATTTTATCGGTATTTTGTCGGATTGGAGGTATTAAAGATCAAATCGGTGTTCTTAAAGCTTTATTGTGTGAGTTATAATTTTTAATCGTAGTTGGATCGTTGTGATTTTTGGATATGTTATACATATATAAGTTGAGTATATGTCACAAATTTTGAGCAATTAAAATGAGCGTATGATTTGTTATGAATTTTAAGAGGTGTTGGTTGAGAAATTGTTGAAGTATCAAATTTATCATTTTGGTGGAAAATTCTAGAATTGGTGAGCCCCACTTTTGGTTGGTGAGAAATGTGCTCAAATTGAATTTCAAATGTGGTGGGTGGCAATAGTAGCGAGGTAAAAGCCATCGGGCTTGGTCGAAGTCTGCTTGACGTCTTTACCATTTTCCTATAAATAGAGGGCTAAGTTAGAATTGAAAATCACACGAAATATAAGCTTTCTCTCTTTCTCTCTCTATATTATCGAGCGTATTCTTGTGAGTATTTTGATACTTTGAGTGTTCTTGCTATCTGGTGCAAGTTCCTTGACCTTATATCCGATATTCGATCGGAAATCTTGTCTTTTTTGAGGTAAGGGTATTATTTATTTCATATTACGAAGAGATATTATTTTTTTCGTATTCGTATGAATATTATTTTCGTTCAATATTTGCAAAAGAAATATTATTTTCATTTAATATTAAGTAAGGAATATTATATTAGATTCAATATTGAAAGGAATATTATTTTCGTTTAATATTAAGTAAGGGGTGTTATTTTCTTCATAAATGATATTTTCTTTCAATATCATTATCTTTGAAATATTGATATGAAATTTTATCAAATTTGGAACTTTTTTTCATAATTTGGTTACTATTCATGAGTTACTATTCATGAGTTCTTATTCATGAGTTCTTATTCACGAAGTACTATTCACGAAGCATGATGATTTTTCTTGTGGAATTTCTATCTTTTGGTGTGGAGTTCTTATTCACGTATCGACACTTATTCACGAATCTGACACTTTATTCATAGAAAAATGAAATTTTCTTCTTTTTGTCCAAGTTGTCTATTATGGTTACTATCTTTGATTGTATCCATGTTTTGATCATTATTTTTGAATTACGCTTCAAAATTGGTTATTTGAGTATTATTGAACTTGGATAAGCGTATAATCTGAATCCTTAATATTTGATCTTTTATCTTCTTTGGATTCGTTTCTAAAAAATATTTTCATCATCCTCGGTCTAGATGAATGATTAAGCGATGAATATCTTTGGCTTTGTAGTGCAAAGATGAATGATTACTGATGAATATCTTTGGCGTAGTGCAAAGATGAGCAGTGTTGAGATGAACATGACCAATTGTTGAAAGTCATCGTGGTGGCATGTAGTGCATAGATGGACTTGGTATGATTATGACCGAGGATTATTCGGTATAATCATGGCCGTAATGTTACAAATGATGTGGTAAAAGTCCTCATTGGCCCGTAGTGCATTGATGGGCCAGTTTTGGTATGATTATGGCTATGGATTCTCTTTAGTAGTAGTGCAAAGATGAATTATTTTATGGCATGATCGGGATGGTTGATGAATATACGAATATCCTTGGGCGTAGTGCATGGATAATTTCGTGGTCGTGATATCTTAAAGAATATCCTTGGCTTTTGTAGTGCGGGGATGATTTAATGATGTGGATTATTTTTTTAAAGTGAGTCTCGTGATAAAGATTATGAAAAACTTTTTAAATCATAGAAGATAGTAGATTTTATAATTTACTTGACTCTTACAATGGATTGTTTATTTCTTTGCGATTGTTGATTTAAAACTTGTTGTCTATTATATTCTATCGGTTGTTATCTTTGTTGAAGACTAATGATAATTTGTTGTATATTATCTTAGTCATAATATTTCTTCTTTGGGCTAGTTGAGCTCACCCTTTCTTTCCTTTATTCTCTTGAAATGAGAATATATTTGGGACTAGTCGGGGAATGGATTGCCGGTCCGGATGGTTGCATTAGTAGTCCTCACTATTACGTGAAATAGCGTATCAATAATTGTAATGAGGACCCCTTTTGAGTTTTTTATCTTTATCTATTAGACAATAGTTGTATTTAAACTCACGATATATGTATATATATTTTTGTTGATGATTGTATTCTTGAAGTTGTATTTGTTTTTTTGTACCATGTATTTGGCGACTCGAGAATGGGTTGGGTGGAATGGACCTATTTTGGGGCGTCATAGTTAGTATCAAAGCTTAGGGATATGATCCTGGGTGAGATGTGAGACAAGAACTAGGAGGGAGAGGGGGAATTCTTTTCGTTAGTATGACCTACCTAAGTTTATTTGGTATTTAATTGGTCGGTTAGGAGTATAGGGATAATATGTTGCATGTCAATTAACCCTTATTTTGTGGCGGTGTTTAAAATGGCAAATTTGAAAATGTTAACAATGGTGTGAATGAGGCCAGTGGAGACACCTCTAATCACCTGACGAGGTTAATGTGATTAGAGATATCCATGTGGTGATTGAGGAATTAAAAGTTGCACTCAAGCTAGTCATGAAAAGTAGTATGGCGAGAGTGAGGAAGAAGAGGAACACGAGGATGATTTATTAGAAGAACTTATTGATCAAAATGTAGAATTGCAAAATCGTATTCATGAGTTAGAAGAGCATCTTTGAAGAGCGGCAATGATGATTCGTAGAACAAAGGGATGCAACAATTCAAAATTGTATTGCCCGATGTGCGATGGTTGAGCGAAGCACTCTTTGGCGAGTATCGATATTAAAATTTGGAATCGAGAATTCAAGCGTCGAGGAAGCATTTGAAAGAAGAAATGGCTGAGCAGTGAGAATGAAAGATGCATGGGTAAAAGCCGCCTGACAGCGTTGATATGGTGGAAAGAAGTCCGATCAAGAAAGCTAAAATAGATGATATGTATTTCTCTTTTTTCGACGACAATTGGGAGAATCGACATCAATTTTGAATTACCACGACGAGGAATCGAGCGAAGTTATCACGGGTTAGTTAATTATAAATTTTTGCGAAGTCTATACCTTATTAGATGGGTTCTACCCATTCTTTTATCTCTCTTGCTTGCGCTCAGCGTTTAAATTTGACTCTAGGAGAAATTAGACTTTGACTTATCGGTTGAAACTCGTTAGGAGAAACCTTCATTACATGTGTTATCCAAGTCTTGGATGAGAGTCACGATTGTGAATGATATTTCTATTGTTAATAAATCTCTGGCGTATTCTCGAGGGACTTCTTAGCCTACCCCTAGGCGTGAAATTGAATTTTGTATTGACCCCGGTACAAAACCCATTTCTAAAACTCTCAAATATTTCTTCACCTAAAAGCGAGCGTATTATCTTATTTGAAGAGCGTTGGCTCATTTGTTGAAGATTACGATTATACCATTGATACCATCGTGGGAAAAGCGAGCGTGGTAGGTGGCGCATTGAAGCGCGGGGAGATCGTATATCGTTTACAAGTGTGAATATCACGAACCTACGTGAGGATAGTAAATATCTGATTAGAGCCAAGCGATAAAGTTAAAGTTGCTCAAGCTATAGACCGAGGTGATGAATGTGAAGAAGAAGGTTCAAGAAGGCGTTATTCTAGAAGCGAAAGTCGATGAGAGAGGAAATTCTCAACCCTCGATTTTATTGGCCCATTTGAAATCCTCGATCGAGTAGGAGCGTGGCCTATAGACTGCGCCTTAGCGCTAAGTATGTCGGCGTGTTCATAACGTTTTTCACGTATCGATGTTACGTAAATATGTGGACGACCGAACCACATTATTGAATTGGAATTAGGCGAGATAGCGAGAAGATTTAGCGTATGAGGAGATCGTGTTAAAATCTTGGATAAGAAGGATCACATTCGACACTCAAAGGTTATACCTCAAGAGTTAGAATTTGAAGTAAAAGTCAAAGGTATCTCTCATTTATTGACATACCAGTGCGTCACGTAAATTTGAGTGAAAATTCCATAAGGAGGGAGATTATTGAGAGACCCAGATTTTATGAATAAATATTTAATTTTCTCGAAATAATTTTTTGAATATTATAGTGTGGATTTGAGATAATGTTCTAGTTGTGGGTAGTATTTATAAATTTTGCAAAGTATGCAAGTTGTTATATAATATTCATTGTTGTGGGGAATATTCGTTTGGTCGTGGAATATTCTTTACATGGGGGGGAATATTAAATGCGACGGCCTTGACCATTTATGGGCCCCATAACGGATAAGCTGTCGGATGAAGAAAAGCAACAAAGTTTGGGTTGTTATAAATAACGGCGTAGTTATTACAGAATTAAATTTGTTGGAATACCCGGTGGTTAAAATCGATGTCTGGCGTGGTTACGCGATAGCACGCGGTATTACCTGATATTGTTGAATTATTGATCCTTACGTAAGAAGGCACTACTCAATAATTGTCACGATGAATTCTTATTCAATATTTTATTTTATTGATTCGATAATTCTTTGCGTTGATATTTTTATATTATTGTTTTGATAATTGTCCTTTGCCACGATATCTCCATTATCGGATCAATAATTCATATTATTTGAATAATATTATTAGATAGCATTATTGACAATGTCTAGAAAGTTACATCGAGGAGAGGTTTGGTCACCTAATTGCGTGCGATGAGGAGAAATCCTTATCGAAAAGCCCCTCTTTCACAGGAGCGGCACTGGTTGTCATAATTGTGATTACGTAATATTATTTGTGAATAATTAATTATTGATTTATATGATAAGAAATATTTATTTTATGTGGATATAAATGATGGATTTATTTATGTGGTTATAAATGAAGGAATTAATGTTGAGGTGTTTTATCGATATTTTTGTCGGATTGGAGGTATTAAAAGATCAAATCGGTGTTCTTAAAGACTTTATTGTGTGAGTTATAATTTTTAATCAAATAGTTGGATCGTTGTGATTTTTGGATATGTTATACATATATAAGTTGAGTATATGTTCACAAATTTTGAGCCGTTAAAAATGAGCGTATGATTTGTTATGAATTTTAAGAGGTATTTGGTTGAGAAATTGTTGAAGTATCCGAATTTATCATTTTGGTGGAAAATTCTAGAATTGGTGAGCCCCACTTTTGGTTGGTGAGAAATGTGCTCAAATTGAATTTCAAATGTGGTGGGTGGCAATAGTAGCGAGTAAAGCCATCGGTGCTTGAGGTCGAAATGCTTTGGCGTCTTTACCATTTTTCTATAAATAGAGGCTAAGTTAGAATTGAAAATCACACGAAATATAAGCTTTCTCTCTTTCTCTCTCTATATTATCGGCGTATTCTTGTGAGTATTTTGATACTTTGAGTGTTGCTATCTGGTGCAAGTTCCTTGACACTTATATCCGATATTCGATCGGAAATCTTGTCTTTTTTGAGGTAAGGGTATTATTTATTTCATATTACGAAGAGATATTATTTTTAAATATTATTATTATGAATATTATTTAGATTCAATATTAGCAAGAAATATTATTTTCATTTAATATTAAGTAAGGAATATTATATTAGATTCAATATTCAAAAGGAATATTATTTTCGTTTAATATTAAGTAAGGGGTGTTATTTTTTCTTCATAAATGATATTTTCTTTCAATATCATTATCTTTGAAATATTGATCTGAAATTTTTATCAAATTTGGAACTTTTCATGTTGAGTTCTTATTCATGAGTTACTATTCACGAGTTCTTATTCACGAGTACTATTCACGAAGCATGATGATTTTTCTTGTGGAATTTCTATCTTTTGGTGTCGGAGTTCTTTCCTTTATTCACGAATCGACACTATTCACTTAGAAAAATGAAATTTTCTTCTTTTTGTCCAAGTTGTCTATTATGGTTACTATCTTTGATTGTATCCATGTTTTGATCATTATTTTTGAATTACGCTTCAAAATTGGTTATTTTGGAGTATTATTGAACTTGGATAAAGCGTAATGAATCCTTAATATTTGATCTTTTATCTTCTTTGGATTCGTTCTCTAAAATGTTTTTCATCATCCTCGGTCCTAGATGAATGATTAAGCGATGAATATCTTTGGCTTTTGTAGTAAAGATGAATGATTACTGATGAATATCTTTGGCCGTAGTGCAAAGATGAATAGGTGTTGAGATGAACATGACCCATTGTTGTTGAAAGTCATACGTGGCTGTAGTGCATAGATGGACTTGGTATGATTATGACCGAGGATTATTCGGTATAATCATGGTAAGTAATGTTACAAATGATGTGGTAAAAGTCCTCGTTGGCGCGTAGTGCATTGATGGGCCGATTTTTGGTATGATTATGGCTATGGATTCTCTTTAGGCGTAGTGCAAAGATGAATTATTTTATGGCATGATCGGGACCAGTTGATGAATACTACGAATATCCTTGGCGTAGTGCATGGATAATTAGGTGGTCGTGATCTTAAAGAATATCCTTGGCTTTGTAGTGCGGGGATGATTTAATGATGTGGATTATTTTTTTATTTGAGTCTAGCGATAAAGATTATGAAAAACTTTTTAAATCATAGAAGATAGTAGATTTTATAATTTACTTGACTCTTAATGGATTGTTTATTCATTGCTGAGTTGTTGATTTAAAACTTGTTGTCTATTATATTCTATCGGTTGTTATCTTTGTTGAAGACTAATGATAATTTGTTGTATATTATCTTAGTCGTAATATTTCTTCTTGGGCTAGTTGAGCTCACCCTTTCTTTCCTTTGTTCTCTTGAGGAAATGAGAATATATTTGGGACTAGTCGGGGAATGGATTGATGGTGTAATGAGGATGGTTGCATTAGTAGTCCTCAGTTTTATTTTGTGAAAATAGCGTATCAATAATTGTAATGAGGACCCTTTTGATTTTTTTTTATCATCTATTAGACAATAGTTGTATTTAAACTCACGAGAGGAGCTCAATCCTCGATTCATATATGGAATGTATTTCGTATTCTTGAAGTTGTATTTGTTTTTTGTACCATGTATTTGGCGACTCGAGAATGGGTTGGGTGGAATCAGAAAAGATCCCATTTTAATCCTATCGGTAGGAACGCATATAGACTACTTTCTGTGATTGATTATTGATACTTACGTGGAGAAGTCACATTCAGTTTTGTTCGTATGAAAGATTATCTACGCTCCAAGGTTATACCAGAAGAATTTTGTGGAGACACCATGATGTTGAGGAAATGACATAGTATCTCACTTTTTATTTGATTCTATAAATTATTATCAATATTTTATATAATCAATAATTGAGTATACAATGTTATTAATATTATTATTCGCAATATTAACAGGAATATCTACAAGACAATCATGGTGGACCCCACAATGGATTAGGTTTGGTCACACTAATAATGGAAGTTTTAAGATGATAATATGAAAAATCCTTATCTGAAAGCCCCTTCTTCTTTTGTTCGGAACGATAATTGTTGGTCGATTAATATTGTGAATTTATATAATAATGGTGATAAAGTTTGTTTTATTAGTATTATTAATGTTTAATAAAATTTAGCGATAAGGAAAACTTTTTATATAAAACGACACAGTCGGAATACTTTTATAAAGTTATTCATTTTATTGTACTAATAGTAAAATCTTTTTTTATATAAAATACTAATACTTTTATAAAGTTATTTGTTTTATTAGACAATAATTAGAATATATTATATTTTATTATGCATAGTGTTTGCAGATATTATTATTATTATAGTATTTGTATAGTAAAATCTTTTTATATAAAATGTAATACTTTTATAAAGTTATTCATTTTATTATATTATAAATAGAATATATTATATTTTATTTAAAAGATTTTGCTTTAAATATGGACCGTCCGATTAAAGTAAATCAATACGGACCGAGTTCATGAATTAGTTAGTTATTATGATCCATTCTTCTATAAATAGAAGCTCATTCATTCATTATTTCTTACGAATTCACTGAAACTCTAGAGAGAGAAATTATAAGAGAAACTATAGAAAAGTATTCTGCTAATTCCCTACCCTTATATCCAGTTTCTTTTACGGTAAGGGATATTATTTGTTGTACTCGTAAGGGGTATTATTTCTTTTGTATTCATAAAGAGAACTTCTGTTACTCCATTATTTATTATTCTATTGAATAACTCAGATATCTGCCAAGCTACCCTATACTTGGTGAAATTCTTTGTTATTCCATTCTTTATTATTCTATTGGAATATATCCATGCATGCGCTTTTACTTGGGACCTAGTTCCATTCTTTTTAACGTGCGCTTTTTTTTGGGACCATTCTTTATTATTCGGTTCCGTTTTTATTTATTATTCTATTGGAATAACTCGCTATGCGATCTATCGCATGCACGGTGATTTCTTTTGTTATTCCATTCTTTATTATACTCGGTTTGGTTAAAACTTTGACTTCTATACTCCATGAAATTAGTAGAATATCCTTGATATTTGCGCTTCATCCGAAGATCTTTTCATGGAAATATTCTTCCGAACATTCTTGAATTTTACTCTACAAAGAAGTATCATGTTGACAATTTGGACTTTATTAGTTCTCGGATAAATTAATTCTTGAACTTGTTTTATTGAATTCTTATATCATTGTCATCATCCTCATGTTTATATTTTGTTGAAAGTCATCGTATTCTGTAGTGCATAGATAGACTTGGTATGATTATGATTGGGGATTATTGATTGTAATCATGGTAGTAACGTTACAAATGATGTGGTAAAGTCCTCATTAGCCCGTAGTGCATTGATGGATGAGTTGTTGGCATGATCATGACCATTAATGAATACACGAATGTCCTTGGCCCGTAGTGCATGGATAATTTGTGGTCGTGATATTAAAGAATATCCTTGGTAGTAGTGCGGGGGTGATTCGATGATGTGGATTATTTATTAAATTTGAGTCCTAGCGATAAAAGTGATGAAAACCTTTTAAATCATAGAAGATAATAGAATTTATTCTCTACTTGACTCTTCTAATGGATTGCTTGTTCATTGCTTGATTAAACTTGGTGTTTGTTATATTTTATCGGTTTAACACTGTTGAAGGCTAATGATAATTTATTCTGTATTATCTTAGTCATAATATTTCTTACTGGGCTAGTTGAGCTCACCCTTTTGCTTTCATTGTTCTCTTCAGGAAATGAGAACGTAGCAGGGACTAGTCGGGGAACGGAGTGATGGTCTAGATGATAGCATTAGTAGTCCTCACTATTCTATGAAATAGTGTGATAATAAATGTAATGAGGACCCCATTGAGTTTGTATATTGTCTAGATGACAATATTTGTATTAAAACTCACAGCATATGTTTAGTCATATTTTACACGACTGATGTATAATTAAGTTGTATTTGAATTTTGTACTATATATTTGGCGACTTAAGATGGGTGATGTATACCTATTTTGGGGGCGTCACATATTATACATCAATTACTGTAGCAATAATTGAGTATAAATGAGTGACTTCTCACGTATGCATCAATAATCAATATCGTGTGCTACTATGCAACCACACGTATTACTGTTCTTTTACCACCGGGTATTTCAACTGTTTAACAGTAAAACTTTCGCCGTTATTTTTATAAAAAGACAATTCTGTCGTTTTCTAAATATGATAATACTTCCGTTGTGGGGTCCACCAATGATTGTGTCATCGTACGAATATTCCCTGTTAAAACGAATATTCCCCGACACAACGAATATTTTATATCAACTTAGTTACTTTACAAAATTTGTAAATATTACCCATAACTATAACATTATATCAAATCTACACCATAATATTCAAAAATATATTTTGAGAAAAAAAATTAATCTTTATTCATAAAAGTTGGGTTCTTACACTATACATATAAACTAAAACAGAAAATAAGCAAGAAAACGCCAAACAAATTCTGCACAATTAAACTAACACATAAACATGAAAAAATTATATTAAACATGAATAAAATGATACAAATTAAACTACATGCTCTACACTACACTAAACACCCAATACCCCCAAACTTATACTATTCATTGTCCCCAATGAACGAAGGTAAAGGGTTACGAGAACTCCCCTAAATATCATCATGGCCACCCTCCTCGGGTGGTGAGTCTGGCGGTGGAAAAGGCACGGCTATCCCGAACTGAGGCAACTCTAGCATCGTTCCTTGCTACATAAATGCTTCAGCTAGTGACCGCATTAACCCATTTGTAAATGATAAGAAATTATCATACCTGGAATCCACTTTTCTCTCCATTCTTCTAAGACGAAGATCATCATTTTCTGCAATGGCATGGGCTGAAGTTCATGCTTCAGTTGGTTGCATGGGCTG
Organism: Panax ginseng; assembly: GCA_020205605.1. Taxonomy (NCBI): domain Eukaryota; kingdom Viridiplantae; phylum Streptophyta; class Magnoliopsida; order Apiales; family Araliaceae; genus Panax; species Panax ginseng. The sequence goes on along the minus strand of CM035142.1, from coordinate 83,883,020 downwards.
CGAAGATGGCACCGAAGATGTGGTTGGAAGAATGAAGCCCTTGCCATTTGGGTGCAGTGTGCCTCCTACCCAATCCTCAAACTTGGCGATAGTAGCATGAGTGTTGTCTTGATTGGGATACTTCATTTGTTCATTGGCCCAAGTGACTCCCACTCGTACACATAGGTGGGATACAACTGATGTGTGTGGGATGCTTCCTATGGTGCTCCCCCTCATGTAGCGTCGCATATTTTGGTTGAGGAGGTGTCCCACGTCCATATATTTGCCTCTGATGATTCCCCACAAAATTATTGCTCGCTCGGATGGGATGTCATACTGATGGGATGAAGGCAATAACTTAGCATAGATAAATAGGTTCCTAGCCTTGGCGTAGCGGTTAAGGGATGAACTTGGAAATTTTTTAGGTTGGTTTGTGCCCAGTTTGTAATTCCACTGCGTACCCGGTTTGCACAAGTCATCAATGACCATGTCTAAGTCGGTCTCAAACCTTGTAGCATTTACCTAGTTGGCACATCCAGTCGGTGGCGTAGGTATGTTGAACACTCCTCTAATCGTTTGTGGGCGATAATCCACTTGAATACCCCTAACGTATGACAACCCACTCATAGTCTCCTTCGCGTTGGCATAAAATTCACATATAATACTCATGGGTACAGGCATAGGGGTAGAAACCACTCCAACCCAGTACCTTTCCCTAATCATGGTCCACAACTCTCTATCTTGTTTCCCATGATTGAACCCTCGTTCCTTCACAAAGGTCTTAGCCACAATCCTGTAGTATTCCATCTGAGCATTTAGGCTGACGAATTTGGTGAGGTCGACTATATCCTAGCTTTGGCTGCTTGAAGATGATGACTTTGGAGTGCGGGAACGTGCTCTCTTTGGTGCCATATCAAATGATGAAGAAAACCCTAACTAAAGAGAGAACCTAACTGAAGAAGATATGCTCTGTATACTACCACCCCCAAACTTATTACTTTGATAAACTCTAACAAACCCTAGTTATTTTAATGAGGATAAGTAGAAGAGATTGAGTGTGGGAAGAAAACTGAATTCGTAGGAATTGGTAGGGTGAGGAGTTAATATTTTGAAAAGAAACCGTTTGGAAGATGTGAAGAGATAGAAGCTTCTGTTTTGAAACTGAAATGGGGAGGCGCACATTTGAAAGAATGATAACTAATAAAAGAAGTGGAGTGGGGCACGTTTTTAAAATGTTTAAAATTTTCTTCAATCGTATTTCAAGGCGGCGGTAGCACCGAAGTTTAAGTTCGTCTGATGGCATAGCGCAGAGCGTCTTCATATTATATGCTACTGTGGATAAGCATGTAAAGGGCGCGGGCGTGATGTGTGCCAGAATGCATAGAAGCCCAGTGCGGGCGCGCCTTATTTGTACTATAAAATCGTGCGGTTGCGTTGCCCTGTACCCTGAAGTGAACTTATCTGCACTTGAAGTAGAAATAAGTAGCCAATGACACTCTTCAACTAACCTGCATATAAAGCATTTATAATTATGAGATATACCAATTCCCCAAATCAAAATATGTACTAAATAACATGTATGGATAAATGTATATCCAAAAATGCTTTATATGCTATTCCTATCAAAAATGATATATGCATTCAGCTATAACATAACTTTTGTCAAAAATTTTATACTCTCAAGAATTAAACATGAAGATGGGAAATAGATATGAGTCACAGAGAATTAAACAAGAGGGGAGATGTCACAGAGAATTAAACAAGTGTGGTATACGATTCTTGACTTGGCTTTGGCAGATGCTCAGTCGGCTCTTAGATATGATGTCTCTACTATTCTGATCATGACTTCCTCAGTAGACTACGGCTCTGAGGAAGTTGTTCTCGACACACTATGATCCTTCCTCGTCTCTCCTGGCAGTCTACGAACTCTGAGATCTACTATCCTACAGACTGTGATTCCGCCTTGATAGCTCTCGAGTTTTCCTTGACTCTCCTGGCAGACTATGATTTTTGGTGCAGTGCTCGACGATCAGACAAGCCTATCTATTACATTATAAGATCAACCTAAGAAGCTTAATCTTTCTATATTTATAGTCATTGTATATCTTTTCTTTTCAATGACTTTTCAAAGTTATTTTGCTTATGTAAGATCAACCTAACATATTTGATTAATTCATTCGAAGTCCTTGTACATATGTTACTATTATCTATCAAAGGACTTTACAGTTTTTCTTAATGCAAGCATACTTGCATATTCATTCATATATATCATAATCAAATCATATATAAATAGGAATATCATTCACATGTTTATTCCTGACAATCTCCCCCTATTTGATTATGATAAAAATAACTATAGCATATGCATGAGATGAATGAATCTTATATACAATGAGCAGCTATATTTCTAAAACAGATAATCATGAACATCATTGGTAATAATATAGAATTACATGAACTACGACACTTTACATCCTGGATCAAGAACATACTTAACTAGATAGAGATGTACCTTTTTGGCTCCATGTGTGTCTCCAGGATGTCTGTTGATCAGCTACTTATCTGCTTAATTTCTTTACTCCTGCTCCCCCTGGGATTCATGTTCTTCTTCTTCTTTTTCTGGCTCCCCCTCAAACTCTGCATTCATAGGATCGTCATCCTTTGACTCCCTCTCAGATGATGATTTAGCTTCTGCTGCTGCTATCTTCTTCTTTGCCTTTCTCTTGGCCTTCTTGTCTTCTTTGCTTCTTTTCTCTTTCCTCCTCCTTGAGTGCTTCTTTCTATGTCTCTTTTTCCCCCTTTTTTGTCATTAATCACTTGTGAAAGTTACTCCACCTTTGACTTAACTTACTCCATTAGGTAAGATGAGTTTCCAACCTCAATCTTGAGTTCTTGTTGGCCCAACTCAAGTTATAGAGAGAGGGACTGATTTAGATTGTCAATCTTGTCAGAGAGGGATATGATTTGCTCTTAATTTGCCTTCTGTGCTCGTAGAGCTTCTGCCTTCTGATCATTTATAGCCTTCAAATAGATTTGATCTCTCTCTTTAATTTTGAGAGATATATCAGACACAGTGGCTTGAAGTTTGTCTTAAACTGCATTGTTTCATGTTTCTGTCAATATCTTTAGCTCTTCAGTTGTAACGACCCCAAAATTCATACAATTTAATTATCGACTTCGGTCGTTAACAATACATTCAACTTCTAGTTTTACATCATTAAGTGATAATACAACCATTGAAATTTGCAAAATAATTAAAATTTTCCATTACAAACTATTCTCATTCCCAAAACCTTCAACCTTTACATCTAAATATCTCAGAATCATTTTAATACTACAATAGTTTACATCGCAAAACGATATTATAATTCAACATTAATACATTATTCAGAACCCTAAACATGGTTCAAATAATAATAACACAACCAAAGTGTGTAAATCTTCAAGTATCACATAACTTTACCTTTAATCTTGAACCTAAAATGGTTATTTGCAAGGTTGAGCTCGACAGCCCAACAAAATCTAACAGTTTTCATGCATCACGTAACACATAATAACATGCTCAACATATATCTTATAAACATCGGACGAACATAACATACATGCTACAATTCATATAACAAGTATAAAGACTGAGTTCCTTACTCAATTAGCATGCTTTAGTCAAACAACATAGTCATAAATTGACTTTAACATTTCATACATTCAACATATATATAACACATCATGCCCTTTGCAATAAAGATTTAAAACAATCAAATTCACATAGCAAATAGGAACTGAAAGACTTGCCTTGATCGTTGTTTACCAATAACAGTTTAACAGCTTACAGATATCTGCACTTCATGTGCCCTACACAATTATATAATCATTCACATTAACTATTAGTCACATAGCAACGCATAGTAGTTGTAATGTAAACTTTACTCTATGTCTCATAACCCTTCCTATCATAAATACACAATGTTCAATTTGATTGTGTTAACTTTCAACTTATATCTCACTATATTTCATATTTGAAGTTCATTCAAATGTTTAAGTCTTGCTAGGACTACTTACTGGTTTTATATTAACACTATTCAATACCTTATAATATTCATTTTATTTGATTAAAACACTTTTTACGTTCATTATCACTTATCACGGCGTTTCGACGTTTCTTCATCACACGCTCAATTTGTCTCTCTTGTGTGTGTGTGCTTAGTATGCGTATACAACTTATCTAATACATCATTTATTAATATCAAGCATCATTATACTTCATAATATTCATGTTCTCTAACTTAGAACAACATCTTTTATCGTCAAGAGCGCTACACTTGCATAGGTGCATGCCTGACGCCCTCCGATTGTCCCCGAAAACACAACAGTCCTACAAATGATCATTTTGATTCCTGTTCCCGACCTCAAATTGAACAACTTAAAGAATTAAAGTTGTAGGTCTATTCGTCCTCGTTCCGAATCATTTTGAATCACCTCAATCGGAGTTCGTATGAAAATGTTATGACCGTTTTACCAAAACAGGTCAAAGCAGTCACAGTCAGCACAAATGGGGCGATTTCTGACCCTTTTCTCCTACTAATCTTCATAACTTGAGTTATACACATCCAAATTAGTCCGTTTTTGATTCTATGGATTCGTAATTCATAGAAATACAACATACTAGAATTTTAACAATTTATAAAAACATTAACCAACCTAAAATTTGACCCAAAACACATGTTCATACTCTATTTTCATGTTTTAAACACATTTAGCGAATTTGATCGCCACGACTTCGTTACTTAATCGATTAACATGATTTAAACTACGCCGCTTTCGTTTCTTCACATATTAACATAATCCAACCTCAATTTACAGATTATAACACATATAGGGCATAAAATTTGTACTTTCTAAACCCAATTTTCATGTATAAACACAGTTATATACTTTTCTTCCTACAAACCAATTTACATGGATTTTTATCATCAAACAACAGTCATATGTGATGATTAACATAGTATAAACCCTACTTGCAAGTATATATATGAATCCAACACAACTATCAATTTACAATGGATAATCACTAAGAAATCAAAATATACAACTTAGAATCAATTTACCTTGATTTAGCAAAGTGTTAGAAACCCTTCTTGTTCTCTTCTCACCAAGCTATCCCTCTTTCTAAACCTTCTGTGTTTCTTCTTCTCTCTCAACTCTCTGCTCTTAGGCCTTAGGAGAGAAATAAGACGCGAAAGAAAAAATAACCTGATATGGCTTAATTCCCACTTACTCTATCAGTTAAAAAAATAAAAAAAATGTCAGTTACATAAACCAAAGGCCACAAGGCCTTGTTTGGCCACACAGCAATTCCCCCAAATTGGATTATTTTAATAATATTATATTATATAGTTTCATGTGTCACACCTTTAGTTAATTTAAATAACTTATAATAGTAATATTTAATAATAATTATAATCTTATTATAATTATACTTATAATTAATAAATAATTAAATATATCTAATTTAATTAATAAATTAGATTTAAACATTACTTTATTTAATATACTTATTTTCTTTCATATTAAAACAACTCATTTAATTTAATTAAATCATTAAATTAAATCTTCAAAGAATAAAATTTACCTTTGCTTTAATTTAATTATCATACAAACGTAACTAAATTATTATACCACAATTTAATAAATTATTTATTTTTCTCAATAAATAAATTGTTTAAAATATTTATTTAATTCAATAAATATTTAAAATAATTACCAAATTCATTTAATTTCTTCAATAGTTAACTTAACTATTAAACCTCACTTTCTCAATATATGAATATATATATATATATATATATATATATATATATATATATATATATATATATCTTCACACTAGATCACATATTTCAAAATATATAGCACGTATATATACATACTCAAACTCAAAACATCTCATAATAAATTTTAATTATTAAATTCTTTTTTTAATAACTTATAAAAATTCGGATTGTTACACCCTTCCCTCCTTATAAGGATTTCGTCCTCGGAATCACCAAAACCCTACCTTACTAAGGTTTTTACAAAATCTCTTTCACAATTATCGTTGAATAACTTCAACACGTTAACTTAGCAAAAAGTTTACATATATATATACTTCATTCATTTCTTCAACAACTTTTAGGCTTTATTACAAAACCTTCAATTTAACATAGTCATATATCAAATATAATATATTCTTTAACCTATTCATTTTCTTTTCTAAGGATCGTTATCATAAACACTCGGGATATTACATTCACCCTTTTTTCTAAGAATTTCATCCTCAAAATTTTATTTATTACCCTTTATTCATTCAATCTATCAAAATAGATTTTACGTTAATACTTTATTCATTCATTGGGTTCTACAACCAAATTCTTTCTCTAAGGATCTTTCTAAGATCATCATATTCCTCACCTCTTCCTCTTCTAAGAGTTTCACTTTTCTCTTATTTTCTGGAATTTAATTTCTTTCTTGAATAACAATGATCTTCCACAATTGCTCAATAATTGGGAAGCGATATGTATAACATGAATTTAAAAGATTCCAAATCATGCTGAGGGGTCACAAGATCGTGAACTCTATTCTCGGTTTACTAGTGCTTCAACTCAATCCTTCACACTACAAACCAAAGTGTTAATCAATCACAAAGATTGAAAACACCCTCCTCATGTACACTAGGTGGTCAGCCTATTGTACCACTATGCTGGGCCGCAACGTAGTGTTTTGTAACGAGTATATGCTTTACGCTCGGAACCATTGTCCCCCAAAACATGTCCCCTTATAGGGTTGTTCACCTCAGCTTTTCAACATTTGAATCCGCACAAAAAAAAATTGGTTTGGCATAACTTTTCAATGAACGTTTGAATTTCATGAACATCTTTCAATAATCGTCTAGCTGAATCAAATAACATCGAATTCTATAATAATTCGAACATCAATTGAAATATACATATATATATATATATATTCCCATATCTAAAAAAATCTAAAAAATCTTTTTATGACGTCATGATACCGCACTGTATTTACAATCCGTTTGAGGATTCCATCATTTTGTGACTTTGTCATACTACATCATACCATAGTAGGCAGACGATCCTTAGATCACATCCAACACTAAGAAATTCTGCATTGATAACTCCATCGCTTTTTATCATCTTTGCACCGTGTTCCATGATGTATTAATGATATAAAATATATTTTGATATTTTCAAATCATTTTCGCTTCAGCAAGAAACAATTAGCATAGACTATTCTTTAAAGCAGTTTAAAAATCTTTGAAAATCAATTTTAGTGATATCATATCTCAACAGGTAACGATGTGTCAGTGTCCCGAAGTCCACACATACACATTTGTCACCATGCGTTGAGAGTAAAAAATTCATTTTAAAAAGGCACATAGTGTGAATTTAGCTTGATGTTAAAATTTTTGAAGTCTAGCATAGCTAGAAGATTTGGAAAAACTTATGTCTCCACTTTCTATACTGATCCATTGCCTAATAATTCTATCTATTCCCCTAATCCTCAATTCTTCATTCATAACTTAATTATACCCCAGTTCATCAAACTTACCACACACTGGAAGTTCAGGAACTTGCCACAATAATATGAGTTTAAGAACTTATCCTAGTCAAACCATAGGCGTCCATTCGCTGAGGGGTTCAAAACATACCATATTATTATGAGTCACGAACTTACCATATGCATTGGTTTTAAGAACCGCTTCTAATCCTAATATAATCTTACTAATCTTAATAGTTTTTAACTATCAAACATACCCGTGAGAAAAGAATCACCTTTTCGCCACATATACATTGATAGCGTGTCACCAACATTCTAATGATTATCAATATGATAAACTGAGTGCAAGCACAAAACCCTCGCCCATACAATGATTTCTACAACTCAGCCATCACATGAGTCCTCAATTGAAATCCCACCTAACTCTATCTTACTCTTAACTTGCTCTTTGCTCGATACGAATTCCTCGTATCACATCATCTATAACTCCTCTTGAGTTATCTCGTACCATTTTATAGTACTCCATCTTCATAGCATTAATCTATAATTATTCAAACATTACAGACCATCTTTCTTCTATAACTTAAACAGATCACGTCGTGATCTTATTCTATAATCATCTCCCTTAAAATTCTTTTCTTAACTCGTGATCGTTTTGTTTTACGATCCCCTTTCTTTCCGTTCTTTATCATTTATGACATTATTCGTTATCTTGGCTATTGGAGTTAGGTAACTCCCATTTCTTATCTACATATCTCTTCAAGATTCTTCTTTGAATCTTCTTGTTTATATAACAATTCTTACTTTCAGAATTTCTAACTTCATTTACATTGTTTAACATTTCATTCGAGTTCCACATTTTCATCATACATATCCATTTTCTCCACTTGGTACACATCGAGTCTCTAATAGTTTCAATATGGTACGCTGAGTGGTTTCCCACAAACAACCAATAAACTAGGTTCCAAGTTGCTAGTTCGTATATACCTCCGCTCTATGAAGGAATCGTTTAGCCCAGATACCATACATCAACTACTAAAGAGTACAATTGTACCATACTTAACTATAACTTTCATTCTTAACTTGCTTACCAATCTCTTCTTATAGACATTGTCTATCTATTATCACCTTACATTCTTATTATTGGAGTTGGGTAACTCCATAACTCTGCGAGATTCTTCTTTGAACCCTCTCACGCATGTTTTAATCCCTTCTTTATACGTTTCTTGAATTACTTCTTATTATCCAAACTCTATCTGAGCTTATTCTTTCATTATCTTCACATCTCTTCTCTAAGGTTATAGCCTACGGTACTCCTACCTAAGGCTTATAACCTACAGCTTTGATACCAACTCTAACGACCCCAAAATTCATACAATTTAATTATCGACTTCGGTCGTTAACGATACATTCAACCTCTATTTTTACATCATTAAGTGATAATACAACCATTGAAATTTGTGAAATAATTAAAATTTTCCATTACAAACTATTTTCATTCCCAAAACCTTCAACCTTTACATCTAAATATCTCAGAATCATTTTAATACTACAATAGTTTATATCCCAAAACGATATTATAATTCAACATTAATACATTATTCAGAACCCTAAACATGGTTTAAATAATAATAACACAACCAAAGTGTGTAAATCTTCAAGTATCACATAACTTTACCTTTAATCTTGAACCTAAAATGGTTATTTGCAAGGTTGAGCTCGACAGCCCAGCAAAATCTAACAGTTTTCATGCATCACGTAGCACATAATAACATGCTCAACATATATCTTATAAACATCGGACTAACATAACATACATGCTACAATTCATATAACAAGTATAAAGACTGAGTTCCTTACTTAATCAGCATGCTTTAGTCAAACAATGTAGTCATAAATTGACTTTAACATTTCATACATTCAACATATATATAATACATCATCATGCTCTTTGTAATAAAGATTTAAAACAATCAAATTCACATAGAAAATAGGAACCGAAAGACTTGCCTTGATCGTTGTTTACTAATAACAATTTAACGACTACATGGATATCTGCACTTCACGTGCCCTACACAATTATATAATCATTCACATTAACTATTAGTCACATAGCAACGCATAGTAGTTGTAATGTAAACTTTACTCTATGTCTCATAACCCTTCCTATCATAAATACACAATGTTCAATTTGATTGTGTTAACTTTCAACTTATATCTCACTGTATTTCATATTTGAAGTTCATTCAAATGTTTAAGTCTTGCTATGACTACTTATTGGTTTTATATTAACACTATTCAATACCTTATAATATTCATTTTATTTGATTAAAACACTTTTTACGTTCATTATCACTTATCACGGCGTTTCGACGTTTATTCATCACACGCTCAATTTGTCTCTCTTGTGTGTGTGTGCTTAGTATGCGTATACAACTTATCTAATACATCATTTATTAATATCAAGCATCATTATACTTCATAATATTCATGTTCTCTAACTTAGAACAACATCTTTTATCGTCAAGAGCACTACACTTGCATAGGTGCATGCCTGACGCCCTCCGATTATCCCCGAAAACACAACAGTCCTACAAATGACCATTTTGATTCCTTTTCCCGACCTCAAATTGAAAACCTTAAAGAATTAAAGTTGTGGTCTATTCCTCCTCGTTCCGGATCATCTTGAATCACCTCAATCGGAGTTCGTATGAAAATATTATGACCGTTTTACCAAAACAGGTCAAAGCAATCACAATCAGCACACATGGGGCGCCAAGGCCTCTTTTCCTGTACCTTAGGCCTCAGGCCAGGCCATCTAGCAGCATTACAGTGTTTTGCGATTTTTGACCCTTTTCTCCTACTAATCTTCATAATTTGAGTTATTCACATCCAAATTAGTCCGTTTTCGATTCTATGGACTCGTAATTCATAGAAATACAACATACTAGAATTCTAACAATTTATAAAAACATTAACCAACCTAAAACACATGTTCATACTCTATTTTCATGTTTTAAACACATTTAGCGAATTTGATCGCCACGACTTCGTTACTTAACCGATTAACATGATTTAAACTACGTCGCTTTCGTTTCTTCACATATTTACATAATCCAACCTCAATTTACAGATTATAACACATATAGGGCATAAAATTTTGTACTTTCTAAACCCAATTTTCATGTATAAACACTGTTATATACATTTCTTCCTACAAACCAATTTACATAGATTTTTATCATCAAACAACACTCACATGTGATGATTAACAAAGTATAAACCCTACTTGCAAGTATATATGTCAATCCAACAGAACTATCAATTTACAATGGATAATCACTAAGAAATCAAAATATACAACTTAGAATCAATTTACTTTGATTTAGCAAAGTGTTAGACACCCTTCTTGTTCTCTTAGCAATCTTTGCAATTCTCTCTTCTCACCAAGCTCTCCCTTCTTCTAAACCCTCTGTGTTTCGTCTTCTCTCCCAACTCTATGCTCTTAGGTCTTAGGAGAAAAATAAGACGCGAAAGAAAGAATAACCTGATATGGCTTAATTTTCACTTACTCTATCAGTTAAAAAAATAAAAAGACGTCAGTTACATAAACCAAAGGCCACAAGGCCTTGTTTGGCCACACACCAATTCCCCCAAACAGGATTATTTTAATAATATTATATTATATAGTTTCATGTGTCACACCTTTAGTTAATTTAAATAACTTATAATAATAATTAATAATAATTATAATCTTATTATAATTATACTTATAATTAATAAATAATTAAATATATCTAATTTAATTAATAAATTAGATTTAAACATTACTTTATTTAATATACTTATTTTCTTTCATATTAAACAACTCATTTAATTTAATTAATTCATTAAATTAAATCTTCAAAGAATAAAATTTACATTTGCTTTAATTTAATTATCATACAAACGTAACTAAATTATTATACCACAATTTCATAAATTATTTATTTTTCTCAATATATAAATTATTTAAAATATTTATTTAATTAAATAAATATTTAAAATAATTACCAAATTCATTTAATTTCTTCAATAGTTAACTTAACTATTAAACCTCACTTTCCCAATATATATATATATATATATATATATATATATATATATATATATATATATATATCTCTTCACACTAGATCATATATTTCAAAATATATAGCACGTATATATACATACTCAAACTCAAAACATCTCATAATAAATTTTAATTATTAAATTCTTATTTTAATAACTTATAAAAATTAGGATTGTTACATTCTTTCCTCCTTATAAGGATTCCGTCTCGGAATCACCAAAACCCTACCTTACTAAGGTTTTTACAAAATCTCTTTCACAATTATCATTGAATAACTTCAACACGTTAACTTAGCAAAAAAAGTTTACATATATATATACTTCATTCATTTCTTCAACAACTTTTAGGCTTTATTACAAAACCTTCAATTTAACATAGTCATATATCAAATATAATATATTCTTTAACCTATTCATTTTCTTTTCTAAGGATCGTTATCATAAACACTCGGGATATTACATTCACCCTTTCTTCTAAGAATTTCATCCTCAAAATTTTATTTATTACCCTTTATTCATTCAATCTATCAAAATAGATTTTACGTTAATACTTTATTCATTCATTGGGTTCTACAACCAAATTCTTTCTCTAAGGATCTTTCTAAGATCATCATATTCATCACCTCTTCCTCTTCTAAGAGTTTCACATTTCTCTTCTTTTCTGGAATTTTATTTCTTTCTTGAATAACAATAATCTTCCACAATTGCTCAATAATTGGGAAACGATATGAATAACAGGAATTTAAAAGATTCCAAATCATGCTGAGGGGTCACAAGACCGTGAAGTCTATTCTCAGTTTAATAGTTCTTCAACTCAATCCTTCACACTGCAAACCAAAGTGTTAATTAATCACAAAGATTGAAAACACCCTCCTCACGTACACTAGGTGGCCAACCTATTGTACCACTACGTTGGGCCACAACGTAGTGTTTTGTAACGAGTATATGCTTTATGCTCGTAACCATTGTCCCCGAAAACATGTCCCCTTATAGGGTTGTTCACCTCAGCTTTTCAACATCTGAATCTGCACCAAAAAAAATTTTGTTTGGCATAACTTTTCAATGAACGTTTGAATTTTATAAACATCTTTCAATAATCGTCTAGCTGAATCAAATAGCATAGAATTCTATAATAATTCGGACATCAATCAAAATATACATATACATATATATATATATATATATATTCCCATATCTAAAAAAAATCTCAAAAATCTTTTTATGACGTCATGATACCGCACTGTATTTACAATCCGTTTGAGGATTCCGTCATTTTGTGACTTTGTCATACTACATCATACCATAGTAGGCAGACGATCCTTAGATCACATCCAACACTAAGAAATTCTGCATTGATAACTCAATCGTTTTTATCATCTTTGCACCAGGTTCCATGATGTATTAATGATATAAAATACATTTTGATATTTTCAAATCATTTTCGTCTAGCCAAAACAATTAGCATAGACTATTCTTTAAACAGTTCAAAATCCTTTGAAAACCAGTTTTAGTGATATCATATCTCAACAGGTAACGATGTGTCAATGTCCCGAAGTCCACACATACACATTTGTCACCATGCGTTGAGTGTAAAAAATTCATTTTAAAAAGGCACATAGTGTGAATTTAGCTTGATGTTAAAATTTTTGAAGTCTAGCATAGCTAGAAGATTTGGAAAAACTTATGTCTCCACTTTCTATACTGATCCATTGCCTAATAATTCTATCTATTCCCCTAATCCTCAATTCTTCATTCATAACTTAATTATACCCCAGTTCATCAAACTTACCACACATTGGAAGTTCAGGAACTTGCCACAATAATATGAGTTTAAGAACTTATCCTAGTCAAACCATAGGCGTCCATTCGCTGAGGGGTTCAAAACATACCATATTATTATGAGTTACGAACTTACCATATGCATTCGTTTTAAGAACCGCGCCTAATCCTAATATAATCTTACTAATCTTAATAGTTTATAACTATCAAACATACCCGTGAGAAAAGAATCACCTTTTCGCCACATATACATTGATAGCGCGACACCAACATTCCAATGATTATCAATATGATAAACTAAGTGCAAGCACAAAACCTCGCCCATACAAAGATTTATACAACTCAGCCATCACATGAGTCCTCAATTGAAATCCCACCTAACTCTATCTTACTCTTAACTTGCTCTTTGCTCGATACGAATTCCTCGTATCACATCATATATAACTCCTCGTGAGTTATCTCGTACCATTTTATAGTACTCCATCTTCATAGCATTAATCTATAATTATTCAAACATTACAGACCATCTTTCTTTTATAACTTAAACAGATCACGTCGTGATCTTATTCTATAATCATCTTCCTTAAAATTCTTTTCTTAACTCGTGATCGTTTTATTTTACGATCCCCTTTCTTTCTGTTCTTTATCATTTACGACATTATTCGTTATCTTGGCTATTGGAGTTAGATAACTCCCATTTCTTATCTACATATCTCTTCAAGATTCTTCTTTGAATCTTCTTGTTTATATAACAATTCTTACTTTAAGAATTTCTAACTTCATTTACATTGTTTAACATTTCATTCGAGTTCCACATTTTCATCATACGTATCCATTTTTGTGAAACCCCAGATTTTATGAATAAAAATTAGTTTTCTCGAAATAATTTTTTTTTATATTATGGTGTGAATTTGAGATAATGTTATAGTTGTGGGTAATATTTATAAATTTTGCAAAGTATGCAAGTTGTCATATTATATTCGATTGGTCGAGGAATATTCGTTTTAAACAGGAAATATTCGTACGACGGCACAATCATTGGTGGACCCCACAACAGAATTATTGTCGGATTGAGAAAACGACAAAAATATTTTATTGAAAATAACGGCGGAAGTTTTACCGTTGATACTTTGTTGAACTACCTTTCGGTAGTAAAAAAATACAAGAATACGCGTTGTTGCATAAAGCAGATTACCTGATTGATTATTGATATTTATGTGAGAAGTCACTCCCGGTTTTGTTCAATTATTGCCACAATAGTTGCTACATAATATCTCACATTATTTGATTCAATTATTGTTGATTTAGAAGTTTTGTTTTATTCAGTATTATTAACGTAATAAAATAGAAACATCTTTTATATAAAATGTAATACTTTATTAAAGTTATTCTATAAATAGAATATATTATATTCTCGTATGCATAGTATTTTGCATAGTAAAATCTTTTTATATAAAATAGAATACTTTATTAAAGTTATTATATAAATAGAATATATTATATTTTATTATGCATAGTGTTTGCATAGTGCAGATAGTGTTTGCATAGTAAAATTCTTTTTATATAAATAGAATATATTATATTTTATTTAAAAGATTTTTCTTTAAATATGGACCGTCGATTAAAGTAAATCAACTGGACCGCTCATGGATTAGTTACTTATGCATTCCATTTTTCTATTAATAGAAGATCATTCCTTCATTATTTTCTTACTTAATTCACCGACTCTCTAGAGAGAAACAATAGAGAGAAACTATAGAGAGACTATAAGAGAGATAGAAGAAAAGTTTTCGCTACTTCACTACTCTTATATTAAGTATTATTTTACTAAGAAGGGATATTATTCTTTGTATTCAAGAAGAGAACTTACATTATTCCATTTCTTTATTGTTTCGTTGGAATAACTCAGATACGCTGGCTACCCTATACTTGGTGACATTCTTCTATTATTCGCCTTTTATTCTTCTATCGTAATATCCTCGTATGTGTGCTATCTGTGGGACCGGTTCCATTTTTTTATTATTCCGTCTTTATTATTTTTTTCTGAATATCCTATATGCTATATCTACTTGGGACTGGTTCCATCATTTATTATTCCGCATTTATTATTCTGTTGGAACATCCTGTCGGTGTGAATTTCACCTGACCTGGTTCCGTTATTATTATTCTATTAAAATAACCGTCTATGCGAAGTACCGCATGCATGATGATATCTTTTGTTATTCCATTCGGTATTATACTCAGTTGATTAAAATTTTAACTTCTATACTCCATGAAATTAGTGGAATATCCTTGATATTTGCACTTCATCCAGTATCTTTTCGTGGAAATATTCTTCTGAGCATTCTTGAATTTTACTCTACAAAGCAGTATCATGTTGACAATTTGGACGTTATTGGTTCCTGGACAAATTAATTCTTGAACTTTTTTAATTGAATTCTTATATCATTGTCATCATCCTCATGTTTATGTTATGTTGAAAGTCATCTGTGGCCTATGGTGCATAGATGGACTTGGTATGACTCACAGTTTATCTTTTGTCGTATTGTACACGACAATTGTATTAGTAAGTTGTATTTGAATTCTGTACCATGTATCTGACGACCCAAGATGGGTGATGTATACCTAATTTTGGGGGGCGCCACAACAGTATCAAAGCTTAGGGATATGATCCCTGGCTAAGATGTGAGATAAGAACTAGGAGGGAGAGACGGGGAATTCCTTCGTTAGTATGACCTACCTAAGTTTATTTGGTATTTAATTGGTCCACAAAGTATAGGGATAATATGTGATATGTTAATTAACCCTTGTTTTATATAGAAGTTGTCGAAAATGGCATCCTAGAATGTTGAGATTATCAATGGAGCATGGGAGACCGCTGAGTCTCCACATATCAATAATCGTGGATAATGTGTAACTGAGGACAATACTCCTCATGAAAATAATAACACCGATGAAATGGTGAATGATGGATGGTCAGAGGTTTTATGCAATTCATGCAACAACAGGCGAAGGCAGCTCCTGTCCAAAATGCAGGTAGAAATACTGATAAATCTCGGACGGTCATCGCTAAGCAGTTTAAGGAGCAATTCATGCAACAACGGGCGAAGGCAGCTCCTGTCCATAATGCAGGTGGAAAAAATGGTAACCCACGGTTGGTCACCGCTAAGCAATTAAAGGAGCTGGGACCACCAGAGTTTTGGGGAAAGCCAGAACCACTTAAGGCGGAGACATGGATAAAGCAGATTACCAAGATATTTGATATCTTGGAATGCTCAGAGGAGCAAAAGGTTCCATTCGCCACCTTTATGTTGCGTGAAGAAGGAGATCATTGGTGGGAATCTGTAAAACGTACTCAACTGGACGCACTCAAGATGTCTTGGGAGAAGTTCCAAGAATTATTCAACGACAAGTACTTTCCTGAAAGTATTCGTCACATGAAGGAGGTAGAATTCATCAAGCTGGAGCAAAACAATATGACCATGTCGCAGTATGAGGCTATGTTTGCGGAGTTATCCCGGTTTGCATCCCATTTAGTCGATAATGAGGAGCGAATGACGCGAATGTTTTTGCGAGGTTTGAAACCCGATATACGTCAATACCTCATTTCTCACAAACTTTATTTATATTCAGATGTTGTGAATAGGGCTCAGTTATTGGAGCGCGATAATGAGTCAGCACAACCAAAAGGCAACGACCAACAACACGATAATAATCATACCGGTGGCAACGATCATCAGAACAACGATAACCATCGTGGGGGATATTATCATGCCAAGAATGGTAACCATTTCGGTGGTAATCATGGCCAAGATAATAAGAATGGACATTTTAAGAAGAGAAGGTTCAACAATGACGTGAAGACGCTTTCAAGACCAAAGACCCGCTTCAAAGGAAGAAGAACGCCCATTGGGCGTATGTTTCAAATGCGGACAAGAGGGACACATCCAGTCAAACCTGTACACAACAATCCAAAGCGTGTTTTAATTGCGGAAGAGAAGGTCACCTAGCTCGATTTTTGTCAGTATGGTGAAGTCAAGTCCAACCGGATAGTGATGCCAAAGGATGTCCTGCATAAGCCAAATCCCAGTAGTTTAAGAGAGAGCATTTTTTTTCGTGACGAGGAACCCTAATAAAATTATCACGGGTAAGTTAATCATAAGCTCTTACTTAAGTCTATACCGTGTTAGATATTGGGTTCTACTCACTCTTTTATTTCACCTAGTTGTGTTCAATGTTTGTACTTAACTCCTGAGAAGTTAAACTTTGATTTATCTATTGAAACTCCATTGGGAGAAACCTTCATTACCTCCACTGTTTATAAATCTTGTTTGATTCAAATCGACACTTTCACGTTACCTGTCGATCTTATCTCTTTGAAAATACTTGCCTTTGATGTGGTTTTTTTTGAAACGATTGGTTAACTACTCATCATGTTTTTTGTAAGGTTGTTAGCTTTCATATTCCTAACCTATTATGCGAATTCAAGCAACCAAACCACTAAATTCAATCATTGTCATATCAAGCCATAAGTAAAGAGCCTCGATCCTTTTATTGATGACTTTCTTGTGTGGGATGAACCGAAGCCAGACTTTCTGTAGGCGACGTCGTGAATGACGATGACAAGTTGATAGGTATCATTGTGAGGTGCTATCTAGGTTAAGGGATAGAAGTCACAGTTGGTATCAATGTAACGTACTATCCAAGTCTTGGATGAGAGTAACAGTTTTGAATGATATTTCTATTGTTAATAAATTTCTTGACGTATTCTTGAAGACTTCTTAACCAACCCTAGAGCGTGAAATCGAATTTTGTATTGACCCTAGTACAAAACCCATTTCTAAAACCCTCAAAATATTTCTTCAACTAAAACGAACGTAACATGCGCCAAAGACGTTGACTGAAAGTCGTTGAAGATTACGATCGTACTATTCAATATCATCGTGGAAGAGCGAACGTGGTAGCTGACGTGTTGAGTAGAAGATCGTATGCGTTTATAAGTGCGATGTTGTTAACACAAAAACTCATTTCGTATAACTTTCAAATGATGAAGATAGAGTTAAAGACTCTAGGGACCCACGTGAAGATAACGAGTATACGAGTAAAATTGACTTTAATCGATAAAGTTAAAGATGCTCAAGCTACATACCCGGAGCTGATGAAAGTGAAGAAGAAGATTCAAGAGGGCGTTATTCTAGAAGCAAGAATCGACGAAGAGAGGAAATTTCAACCCTCGATTTAATTGGCCCATTTGAAATCCTCGATTAAGTAGGAGTTGTGGCTTATAGACTCGTTTTACCGCCAAATATGTTGCGTGTTCATAACATTTTAACGTATCAATGTTATGTAAATATGTGGACGACCCGAACCACATTATTAATTTAGAACCTAACGAGATAGCAGAAGATTTAACGTATGAGGAGATACGTGTTAACATCTTGGATAAGAAAGATCATATTGTACACACAAAGGTTATACCTCAAGAGTTAGAATTTGAAGTGAAGTCAATGTATCCTCACCTGTTCGGCATACCAGGTACGTACGTAAATTTCGAGGGCGAAATTCCATAAGGAGGGGAGATTGTTAAACCCCAGATTTTATGAATAAAGAATTAATTTTCTCGAAATAATTATTTTTATATTATGGTGTGAATTTGAAATAATGTTATAGTTGTGGGTAATATTTATAAATTTTGCAAAGTATGCAAGTTGGCATATTATATTCAATTGGTCGGGGAATATTCGTTTTAAATGTAGAAAATATTTTTGACGATTTAATAACAATCAATGGTGGACCCCTATAACGGAATTATTGTCGGATTGAGAAAACGACAAAAATATTTTATTAAAAATAACGGCGAGTAAGTTTTACCGTTGATATTGTTGAACTACTCTCGGTAGTAAATGCACAAAGATGAATACGTTGTTGCATAGTAGCACACGGTATTGATTATTGATATTTATGTGAGAAGTCACTCAGTTTTATTCAATTATTGCCACAATAGTTGCTACATAATATCTCCCATTATTTGATTCAATTATTGTTGATTTAGAAGTTTTGTTTTATTCGTATTATTAACATAATAAAATAGAAAAATCTTTTTATATAAAACAGAATACTTTATTAAAGTTATTCTATAAATAGAATATATTATATTCTATTATGCATAGTATTTTGCATAGTAAAATCTTTTTATATAAAATAGAATACTTTATTAAAGTTATTCTATAAATAGAATATATTATATTTTATTATGCATAGTGTTTGCATAGTGCCCAAGATATAGAGTTTACATAGTAAAAATCTTTTTATATAAATAGAATATATTATATTTTATTTAAAAGATTTTTCTTTAAATATGGACCGTCAGATTAAAGTAAATCAATCTGGACCGTTCATGAATTAGTTACTATGCATTCCATTTTCCTATAAATAGAAGCTCATTCCTTCATTATTTTCTTACTAATTTCTTTGAACTCTAGAGAGAGAAACTATAGAGAGAGACTACAGAGAGATAGAAGAAAAGTTTTCTGCTACTTCACTACTCTTATATCAAGTATTATTTTACGGTAAGGGATATTATTCTTTTTATTCAAGAAGAGAACTTCTGTTATTCCATTTCTTTATTGTTCTATTGGAATAACCTGTATACGCGGGCTACCCTATACTTGGTAACATTCTTCTATTATTCTGTCTTTATTATTCTGTCAGAATATCCTGTATGTGCTATACGCCGGACCTGGTTCCATTTTTATTATTCCGTCTTTATTATTTTGTCGGAATATCCTATATGTGCTATACGCCGGACCTGGTTCCATCATTTATTATTCCGCATTTATTATTCTGTTGGAACATCCTGTCGGTGTGAATTTCACCTGACCTGGTTCCGTTATTATTATTCTGTTGAAATAACCGTCTATGCGAAGTACCGCATGCATGGTGATATCTTTTGTTATTCCATTCGGTATTATACTCAGTTGATTAAAATTTTGACTTCTATACTCCATGAAATTAGTGGAATATCTTTGATATTTGCGCTTCATCCAGTATCTTTTCATGGAAATATTCTTCTGAGCATTCTTGAATTTTACTCTACAAAGCAGTATCATGTTGACAATTTGGACGTTATTGGTTCCTGGACAAATTAATTTTTGAACTTATTTAATTGAATTCTTATATCATTGTCATCATCCTCATGTTTATGTTATGTTGAAAGTCATATGTGGCTTGTGGTGCATAGATGAACTTGGTATGATTATGAACAGGGATTATTCGGTATAATCATGACCGTAATGTTACAAATGATGTGAAAATTAAAAGTCCTCATTGGCCCATAGTGCATTGATGGACAATTTTTGGTATGATTATGGCTATGGATTCTCTTCGACCAAGGGACCAAAGATGAATTGTTTTATGGCATGATCAGGACTGTTGATGAAAACACGATTATCTTTGACTCGTAGTCCATGGATAATTCGTGGTCGTGATATTAAAGAATATCCTTGGCCTGTAGTGCAAGGATGATTTAATGATGTGGATTATTCATTGAGCTGAGTCTCAGTGATAAAAGTGATGAAAAACTTTTTAAATCATAAAAGATAGTAGATTCTATTCTCTACTTGACTCTTTTAATGGATTGCTTGTTCCGCTGTAGTTAAACTTGATGTCTATTGTATTTTATCAGTTTAACATTGTTGGAGGCTAATGATAATTTATTCTGCATTATCTTAGTCATAATATTTCTTCTTGGGCTAGTTGAGCTCACCCTTTCTTTCACTTGTTCTCTGTGAAATGAGAATATAGCTAGGAGAAGTTTCGGGGAAGCGGAGTGATGGTCCAGAGGATAGCATTAGTAGTCCTCACTATTTTGTGAAATAGTGTGATAATAATTGTAATGAGGACTCCTTTTGAGTTTGTATAATCTCTAGTAGACAGTAATTGTATTCAAACTTACAGTTTATGTTTTGTCGTATTGTACACGCCAGTTGTATTAGTAAGTTGTATTTGAATTCTGTACCATGTATCTAGCGACCCATGATGGGTGATGTATACCTAATTTTGGGGGCGTCACAGTTTTCTCCACTTGGTACACATCGAGTTTCTAATAGTTTCAATATGGTACGCTGAGTGGTTTCCCACAAATAACCAACAAACTAGGTTCCGAGTTGCTAGTTCGTATATACCTCCGCTCTATGAAGGAATCGTTTAGCCCAGATACCATACATCAACTATTAAAGAGTACAATTGTACCATACTTAACTATAACTTTCATTCTTAACTTCCTTACCAATCTCTTCTTATAGACATTGTCTATCTATTATCACCTTACATTCTTATTATTGGAGTTGGGTAACTCCATAATTCTGCGAGATTCTTCTTTGAACCCTGTAATAACCCGATATTTTGCATATAAATAAATAAGAAATTTTGCATATAATTTTTTTTTATTTTAATGATGAGAATATGTGTCAAGTAATGTATGATAAATGCAAATATATTTACTACCTATAAATAATTTTAGAATTATTAATCACCACAAATTATATTCCTATAGTAATTAATTTTTGTAAGCAAAAATATTTTTATTAATTATTTTCCATGAAAACATGATTTTATATTATTTAAATAATATATGAAATGATTATTTAAGTATAATAATAAATATTTTATTATATGAATTTGTTCATAATATTTAAGTTAATCATTTTAGCTTAATTATTGATGTTGTATACGAAGAATAAATCAGATATGGAATCCAAACCCTAATTTTGAATTTTGAGCAATGAATGAGAATAATAATATAATATTAATTATATTTTGATTTTTTTAGTGCTATGAATATGTACTGTATATCTGTAGTCTGGTAATGGTGGGCCAAATATGGTAAATTAGGTCATAACCCTCATATCGTATTATTAAACCCTAATTGTTAAACTCGGTTATAAGTTTAAGACTGAGTAGTAATTGTGTTATATGAATTTTACTGTGTATTATATAATTTCTGTAATTAGGAGAAACCATAATTATTTATTTGAAAACCCTAATTGCAAATTTTAGAAACCCTAATTATTATTTTTGTGAATTATAATGATAATTAGGAAACCCTAATTGTTAATTTGGTAACCCTATGGTATTAAGGAACCCTAATTTAAAAACCCTAATTTCTATTAAAACCCTAATTAATTAGTATGTTTTAAATTAAAATTTTATTTCACTTTGATTTTTAATTGTCCAAATCCTAGAAATTATTTGGGAAACTTTAAGATGTAAAATCTAGTGATTAAACCCTGGATTCAAGCACCTTGGACAAGAATACCCTTGAAATTTAAAATAATTACAAAAATGCCCTTTTGTTCTATTAGTTGCATTATTGCTAGCCAACCTACCTACAAGCTACTCAGCAGCACATGATCAGCATTGCCTGCATTCAATACATTGCATCAAGTCATTTGCATTAATCAAGAGAGAGAAATGTAAAAAAAATAAAGCTCATTTGATCAACCACACTTAGCCATTCTCTCTCAAGCTCAAACCCATGAAAATATAGTGCTAGATCAGTCCCCCAATCAAGCCCCGCGATCACACTTATCAAATCAGAAGCATAAAATCAAGAATTTGTTCACAAAGAGGTAAGAACCCTAGAAGAAATCTGACCTTGATCAAGGTGTTAGATGTTAGTTTTTTTGTGTTAAACATGTAGTATGTAGTCTATAGTGATGATCTGGGTTGCTAGATGTTAGATCCATAACATCTGGAGGCTCGAATTTGATGTTTTAAAAATTCTGGGAAAACATTTTTTTTTGATGTCTGACAGTGAATGTCAGGCCGTGTAGTTCTTTGTAGGTCTTTGATTTGTGTGTTTTAAGTGTTGGATCTTGTAGTATATTGTAAGATCTTAAATCTGGAACTGGAATCAGGTTCATATCTGTTGTAGATTAAAAGTTATTTAAGGTCAAAGTGGGTTAACCAAAGACATTGGACCGGGTCAGTTCTTCAAGCCCGTAAATTTCCTGGAAGGTCGGATGTGCATTTTGATGGCCTCTAATCTTGCTCCTTGTAATTTGTTTTGCCATGATTGTTATTTTGTAGTTGTAAAAGGATATGAATACTACATCTTAAAGTCTTTGTATCACATATATACTTAACAGAAATAAATCTAGAGGTGGTCAAACTTGGTAGCCAAAACTGTTCAAGAAACGATTCCGGAGGGTACTTTAATTGGGATTAGATCCGCTTGGTATTGTTTTTTTATGGTGTTTTTATGTAATATATATCTTTATCTACATGTTTACTACAACCCTGGAATTCTTAGATCAGAAAAATATTGCATTTTTACATTATCCTACTTTTGCATTTACTTTATGCAATGGACATGAGTAAGAAAGTTTCAGAATTATATTATTATTGTGCCAGATTATTAACTCTATTATTATTGATTATGTATCCAATCTTTGTATTCATACAAGTTCTTACATTATCCGATCACTATATTATTGTATAATTCAGATATTAATTCTGTTCGTTAATTCGTATATAGGGTTAGACAAGTGTCCCCACTTGGATAACCATTGTTTTTAATCATATGTTGATACATACTTATTGATTTCAAGTATGTATACGTTGACTTAAAAGTCGTCTAAGCTATTTGATTCAAATTTAGACATAAAAATATTGTTGAACAAGATAGAAGCGTTATTGTATCCAACAGCATTGTTTTGGTTTGGATTCCCGACTAAGTATGAACATCCCGAATATGGGAAAACTTTTATGCACCTAAGGTGGATAGAGTGAACGATAATATCGTTCTTGCATGTAGTATTGATCAATACAGGGCATAACGGGCTGATCACCCCCCGTGCCCGTAAGTTATGACGGTTTACAGATGAATTTCTGTTTAACCTTTCCGAAAATAGAAAACAATGTTCATAGTATGTTGACTGATCTCCAGATATAGTTTGTACGTAGTTTCAAAGATTTGATATGGAAGTGATATGTTGTTATTATTGGTTCAGCTTACTTCACAACTATTGATTCGTTGTAGAAGTGTCTTTCAAAGAAAACATTTAATTCTTTCAGCTAATATATATTGTTGTTATTATTTGCTGGGTAATCCAATGTTCATTCTTGCTTTAAATTTAAATGTTTTCAGTTAAGTATGATCAACCTGAAGGCTCAGGCAAGAACAAGGGGAAAGGAAAGCTGTACGAATGAGATTTATAATATGTTGTGTAATAGTTATAGTTTATTATGACAATGATACTTATTATATATGATGTAATGAATCTTTAAAGGTCTCGTACCTGGGAGTAAACTTTGATGCATATGTAAATTAATTTTAAACTTTATATTATTGTTATTATTATTAGCATTATTCAGCTTATAGAAATGGTATCGTGAAGCACCGAGTTCTGGTTTCAATTATCCGGATTTGGGGGCGTCACAGGTTGGTATCAAAGCTTTAGGGTTAGAAACCTTAGGTGGGATCGACCTTAGGCTATAACCTTAGAACAAAGGAAAACGTTAAAAATACAGATAACTCATATAGAGTTTAAAAGGAGATGAATTGAATAAGTTCATCGTTGAACAAAATAAAAGATAACTCTTATAAAACTATTGTTTGCTGTGTGTATATATTATTTACTAATCAACATAAGTTGTGTGTAGATGTCAGGTGGAAAAGAATTAGGATACTCTTTGATCGTAAAGAAGGAGCCGTTATCAAAGCCAAAAGCTGAAATAGAGGCTCATAGTGCAGACAACCTTGATGAGGTGGTGGTATTGGAAAACATAGTACCAGATCCAGAAATGGTGGAACTGATAGATAGTGATTCAGACACTAAAGTTGGAGCTGATCAAGCATCAACGGAAGTACAAAATCTGAAGAACAAGGTTTCTTCTCTAGAAAAGCTGTGGGAAATAGAAAAGCTACTAAATAACCAATTGCGAAAGGCGTTAATAGAAACTATGGAAGAACAAGATAAGCTTAAAATCCAAATTGATCAAATGGGAGACAAAATCAACAAATCGTGTAATGCATTTCGAGAGCAAGAAAGGGAAAAGAAAGAGGAAATACCATGACTTAGGAAATTAGTAGGATTAGTAGTTGATTATGTATGTTGATAATATATGGGTGTAATGTAATATTCTCAAACTTTTGTATAAGTTATTACAAAGTAATTCCCAACTTTTGTGGTCACGAAGGATAAGAGTATGTGTTATGTTATGTAAAAGTACTTTGAATTGATGAATATGAATCAATGTTTCATTAATGGAATAAGTTTTAGATAAAACTTTGTGTTATATGTTAAACTTATACAATAAGGTTTAGAATGTAAGTTAAATTTATGATTTTATGTAATCGAGATAATGCCACCAAGACGTTAAACACGAAATCAAAAGGCGGAAGAATCATCAACAACACCGAGGACAACAAAGAAGACCCAATGCAAAACTTTGCGAACATGGTAGCTCAGGCTATGCGGTGAGGAATACCGGTAGTTGAGGAACCCACTGCATAATCGCAGAAAACTTTAAAGACTTCAAGGCGGCAGGACCACGAATTGAGGGAACAACCTGACCTATAGAAGCCCAGACACGGGTTAACGAGATAGAAAAGGCGTTCGTAGTTGCTAGGGTATATGAGGGGCAAAAGACCTCTTTGCCACTTATATGTTGAAAGGAGAGGCCAACTTTTGGTGGGAAGCAAATCAAACTAGGGCAGGAGAGGGAGTAGTTACTTGGGCTAGGTTTAAAACTTTGTTTTTCGAAAACTACCTCTTAGCTAGCATGCAGGCTAGGATGGAGGTAAAATTTCTTGAGTTAAAGAAGGATAACATGACTGTTGCGGAGTATGCCGCAAAGTTTAATGAGTTGGCTAGGTTCGCTCCGCATCAAGTTGATACGGAAGCTAGGAAGGCAAGAAGGTTCGAGCTGGGATTAAAACCCTGGCTCTACAACAAGGTGGCAATGTTGCAAATCAATACTTTTGTAGCACTCATGGAAAAGGCTATCATAGCTGAGGAGGGGAGTGAGGCCATAAGCCTCTACAACAAGGAGAAGAGGAACAAAAGCAAGTCTGTAGGAGTTGTGAGGGTGAAAACTAATAGTGGGAATAGGGGTGAGAAAAGAAGGGGGAATTATTTTGGGAATGTTCAGGTGAAGTAGGAAGGTGTGAAGAAGCAGATAGTTCAGTGTGGGAAATGTGGGAAAAATCACTCTGGTAAGTGTCTGAAGGGTAAGTTTGTATGTTATAAGTGTTGAGGGGAGGGTCATATCTCTGCCCGCTGACAAGGATGAACAATGGATGTTTTCTATGTGGATCGACTGAACATAAGGTGAGGGATTGTCCAAAGAGGAAAATGGAGGCAGGGAGTGTAACCACGGGAAAAGGAAGCGGGACTATGGCAATCACGAGGACCGACTTCAACCAACAAACCAACCGCACGAGTCTTGATATGACGGTCCGAGATATTTGTGGAGGTTGGAATGGAACTCAAGTGTATTATTCGAATAACTTTTATTTTTGTGTATATATTTGATTTTCCTTTATATAACAAATTATTTTATAAATAAATTTTGAGGGAGGAATTTGAGTTCTTTTAGAAATCAAATTTTCGTTTAATCAGAAAGATAAGCTTTATATAAATAGTTAAAGATCAGTTCGATCAAATATGATCGAGATCTACTTGCAATGATTGTGTATGTATGTACCCCTGTATGTACGTATGAGTTTTTAAAACGGTGATTCCGGGGACGGAATCCTTATAAGGGAGGGTGAATGTAATAACCCGATATTTTGCATATAAATAAATAAGAAATTTTGCATATAATTTTTTATTATTATTATTTTAATGATGAGAATATGTGTCAAGTAATGTATGATAAATGCAAATATATTTATTACCTATAAATAATTTTAGAATTATTAATCACCACAAATTATATTCCTATAGTAATTAATTTTTGTAAGCAAAAAATTTTTATTAATTATTTTCCATGAAAACATGATTTTATATTATTTAAATAATATATAAAATAATTATTAGAAGTATAATAATAA
The DNA here is from genome assembly GCA_020205605.1 of Panax ginseng. NCBI lineage: Eukaryota > Viridiplantae > Streptophyta > Magnoliopsida > Apiales > Araliaceae > Panax > Panax ginseng. Next base: position 83,855,536 of record CM035142.1, on the reverse strand, counting down.
ATATTTTATTATATGACTTTGTTCAGAATATTTAAGTTAATCATTTTAGCTTAATTATTGATGTTGTATACGAAGAATAAATCAGATATGGAATCCAAACCCTAATTTTGGATTTTGAGCAATGAATGAGAATAATAATATAATATTAATTATATTTTGATTTTTCAGTGCTATGAATATGTATTGTATATCTGTAGTCTGATAATGGTGGGCCAAATATGGTAAATTAGGTTATAACCCTCATATCGTATTATTAAACCCTAATTGTTAAACTCGGTTATGAGTTTAAGACTGAGCAGTAATTGTGTTGTATGAATTTTACTGTGTATTATATAATTTCTATAATTAGGAGAAACCCTAATTATTTATTTGAAAACCCTAATTACAAATTTTAGAAACCCTAATTATTATTTTTGTGAATTATAATGATAATTAGGAAACCCTAATTGTTAATTTAGTAACCCTATGGTATTAAGGAACCCTAATTTAAAAACCCTAATTTCTATTAAAAACCCTAATTAATTAGTATGTTTTACATTAAAATTTTATTTCACTTTGATTTTTAATTGTCCAAATCCTAGAAATTATTTGGGAAACTTTAAGATGTAAAATCTAGTTATTAAACCCTAGATTCAATCACCTTGGACAAGAATACCCTTGAAATTTAAAATAATTACGAAAATGCCCTTTTGTACTATTAGTTAGATTATTGCTAGCCAAATCTTATCCAAGATCCGGCCACCACCCTAGACCTACCTAGCAAGCTACTCAAAGAAGACATGATCAAGATTGCACAAAGATTCTATACATCAGATCAAGTCATTTGCATAATTCAAGAGAGAGAAATGTAAAAAAATAAAGCTCATTTGATCAACCACACTTAGCCATTCTCTCTTCAAGCTCAAACCCACGAAAAATATAGTGCTAGATCGGTCCCCAATCAAGCCCCCACGATCACACTTATCAAATCAGAAGCACAGAATCAAGAATTTGTTCACAAAAAGGTAAGAACCCTAGAAGAAATCTGACCTTGATCAAGGTGTTAGATGTTAGTTTTTTGTGTTAAACATGTAGTATGTAGTCTATAATGATGATCTGGGTTGCTAGATGTTAGATCCATAATATCTAGAGCCTCGGATTTGATGTTTTAAAAATTCTGGGAAAATAATTTTTTTTTGATGTCTGACAGTGAATTTCAGGCCGTGTAGTTCTCTGTAGGTTTTTGATTTGTGTGTTTGAAGTGTTGGATCTTGTAGTATGTTGTAAGATCTTAAACCTGAAACTGGAATCAGGTTCATATCTGTTGTAGATTAAAAGTTATTTAAGGTCAAAGTGGGTCAATTTGGCATTGATCGGCCGTTATTCTTGAAGCCTAGAAATTTTCGAAGGTCGCAGTGCATTTTGATGGCCTCTGATCTTGCTCCTTGTAATTTGTTTTGCTATGATTGTTGTTTTGTAGTTGTAAAAGGACATGAATACTACATCTTAAAGTATTTGTATCACATATATACTTAACAGAAATAAATCTAGAGGTGGTCAAACTTGGTAGCCAAAACGCGCCAAGAACAACTGGGTTTCGAAATGTTCAAGAACAGCCCGGGAGTACTTTAACCGGATTAGATCTGCTTGATTTGTTGTTTTTATGGTGTTTTTATGTAATATATATCTTTATCTACATGTTTACTACAACCCCGAATTCTTAGATCGAAAAATATTGCACGATCATCAAGTTGTGGAAGCCCAAACATGCACTTTCGATTCGTTTCTTCATTTCTGAAAAACCCAGAAATGAAGAACAGTCTCTGACACGATTTTTTGAGCCTTAACCCGGTTTCATTAATAATTGTTAGACCCTACGATTGCTTGTAACATGTTCTCGATAGTTTGTCTACATGTCCCACGAAAGCGTAAAACTTGTAACATGAACATATTGACAGATTTAAGGCCACGAAGGGCGTTGACCGGCCATGACTATAGTTTTCTGGGTAGCCCAGAATATGATGAACACGCCTGATAGGCAGTTTGAATGGCTAGATTTTCATGATGTTGTATGTTATGACCTGGATTTTTATTTTTAATTGTAGTGTTACATTAACATTATAAGATCTGACCATTAGGTAGCCCAGAAACATTTCGAGATGAGAATTAGGCTCGGTCAAACAGGGTACCTTGTGCACTGACTTGTCAGTGTTCTTGAGGCCAAGAACACCTAACATGATAGATAAGTGTCGCTATAGCCTATAGCGACGGTTATTAATAATTTTATTTTATAATTTCCGGAAAATGATTAAAAATAGAAAAAAATCAGTTTTAATTATTAAATAAATACTAATATTAAAAATTATTTTAAAGTCTCGAAAATTAGTTTTTAATTATTTTAAGTATATTTCATAAATATTTAATATTTTTGGGATATAAAAAGTATTTAATTTATTTAAGTATAATATTAAATAAATTATTTAAAAATAATTTTTATACATGAAAAATCATTTAAAAATAGGTTATGATATAAAAGATATTCTAAGTTATTTTCTATAATTTTTAATATTTTGTGATGATTTTCATTATTAATTAGATATTAATGACGATTAATTTATTTAATAAAGATATTAAATAAATGATGAAAAATATAATTAATTATTTAAAATTTATATGAAAATGATTTAGAGATTATAAAAAATATTTTAAGTTATAAAATATAACTTTTGATATTTTGTCATGGAAAATATTAATATTTTAATATTAAGGATATTAGATTCATTTAATAATTATATTAGATAAAGTAATGTAAAATGATTTTAATTTAGAAAAATCATTTTAAAGGAAAATAAAGTGTTTAAAGATATTTTAAGTTATAAAACATAACTTTTAATATTTAAATGATAATTTCATTAATAAATCAATATTAATGATAATAATTTAATATTAATGATATTAAGTTTATTTAATAATTATATTAAATAAATAGTTTTAAAATGGTTTTATTGATTTAAAAATCATTTAAAGGTAATATTAATACTTTAAAAATATTTTGAGTTATTATAAATAACTTTAATATTTTGAAAATAGTTTCATTAATAGTTTAATATTAATTAAATATTAATGATAATAGAATTAGTTAATATTTAAATCAATTAATAATGATTTCAATGTTTGAAAATTTATGATAAAGTATAATAATTATTTAAAAATTATTATAAGGCTATGAAAAATAATATGACCGATATTTAAAATATCTAAATGAATATTGAACTAAGATTAGAGTTTTAGACTCGATAATTACCGATAAAGCCGTCAGTATATAGAAATATTTGAGAAATTGATACGGACTTAGATAAATTGATTAGATATGTGATTATTTATGATCTTAATGGTTGTTAAACATATGTGATAATGTGATTAGGTTATGGTCAATTGCAATTATGCGATACTATGTGTTACGATATATTATTCTAATTGCAGCGAATGATCTTATTACTCGATAGGTCGTTGTATAAAAGATTAATCTAAGTTGCGTTATTGTAGCAAGTACTTCGAAAAAGTATCCTACTTTTGCATTTACTTTATGCAATGGACATGAGTAAGAAAGTTTCGTAATTATATTATTATTGTGCGGATTATTAACTCTATTATTTATTGATTATGTATCCAATCTTTGTATTCATACAAGTTCTTACATTATCTGATCACTATATTATTGTATAATTCAGATATTTATTCTGTTCGTTAATTCGTATATAGGGTTAGACAAGTGTCCCCACTTGGATAACCATTGATTTTAATCATATATTGATACATACTTATTGATTTCAAGTATGTATACGTTGACTTAAAAGTCGTCTAAGCTATTTGATTTAGCTAGACATAAAAATATTGTTGAACAAGATAGAACGTTATTGTATCCAACCAGATTGTTTTGGTTTGGATTCCCGACTAAGTATGAACATCCCGAATATGGGAAAACTTTTGTGCACCTAAGGTGGATAGAGTGAACGATAATATCGTTCTTGCATGTAGTATTGATCAATACAGGCATAACTGGGTGATCACCCCCGTGTCGTAAGTTATGACGGTTTACAGATGAATTTCTGTTTAACCTTTTCGAAAATAGAAAACAATGTTCATAGTATGTTGATCGATCTCCTAGATATAGTTTGCACGTAGTTTCAAAGATTTGATATGGAAGTGATATGTTGTTATTATTGGTTCAAATTTTACTTCACAAATTGTTGATTCGTTGTAGAAAGTGTCTTTCAAAGAAAACATTTAATTCTTTTTCACTAATATATATTGTTGTTATTATTTATTTTGGGTAATCCAATGCTCATTCTTGCTTTAAATTTAAATGTTTTCGATTATATGATCAACTGAAAAGAACAAGGGGAAAAGAAATCATTTAAAGATTTATAAAGGTAAAATAGTTTGTTAAGACAATGATACTTATTATCTATGATGTAATGAGATTTATAATAAACTTTGATGCATATGTAATAGTTTAAACTTTTATATTGTTATTATTATTAAGCATTATTCACTTTTATGAAATACTTATTAGTTCGGGTTTCTATTGATGTAATGAATGTTTTAAAGGTCGCTTTCTTAAATTACTTCTTATTATTCAGGAGTAAATTCTTTCATTATGATCTCTTGCATATATAAATTAAGTTTATAACCTACAACTTTATATTATTGTTACGACCCCAAAATTCATTAATTTAATTATCGACCGGTGGTTAAAAATACATTCAACCTCTAATACGAGAGTCATAAGTTGACTTTAACATTTCATACATTCATATATATATATATATATATATATATATATATATATATATATAACACATCATGCTCTTTGCAATAAAGATTTAAAACAATCAAATTCACATAGCAAATAGGAACTGAAAGACTTTTCTTGATCATTATTTACCAATAACAGTTTAACAACTTACAGATATCTGCACTTCATGTGCCCTACACAATTATATAATCATTCACATTAACTATTAGTCACATAGCAACGCATAGTAGTTGTAATGTAAATTTTACTCTACGTCTCATAACCCATCCTATCATAAATACACAATGTTCAATTTGATTGTGTTAACTTTCAACTTATATCACACTATATTTCATATTTGAAGTTCATTTAAATGTTTAAGTCTTCCTAGGACTACTTATTGGTTTTATATTAACACTATTCAATACCTTATAATATTCATTTTATTTGATTAAAACACTTTTTACATTCATTATCACTTATCACGGCGTTTCGACGTTTATTCGTCACACGCTCAATTTGTCTCTCTTGTGTGTGTGCTTAGTATGCGTATACAACTTATCTAATACATCATTTATTAATATTAAGCATCATTATACTTCATAATATTCATGTTCTCTAACTTATAACAACATTTTTTATCGTCAAGAGCACTACACTTGCATAGGTGCATGCCTGACGCCCTCCGATTGTCCCCGAAAACACAATAGTCCTACAAATGACTATTTTGATTCATGTTCTCGACCTCAAATTGAAAAACTTAAAGAATTAAAGTTGTAGGTCTATTCCTCCTCATTCCTGATCATCTTGAATCACCTCAATCGGAGTTCGTATGAAAATATTATGACCGTTTTACCAAAATAGGTCAAAGTAATCACAGTTAGCACACATGGGGCGCCCATGCTCCTGGGCAGCGCGCCCGCGCTAGGCTTCACCCAGATTACAGTGTTTTACGATTTTTGACCCTTTTCTCCTACTAATCTTCATAACTTGAGTTATACACATCCAAATTAGTCCATTTTCGATTCTATGGATTCGTAATTCATAGAAATACAACATACTAGAATTCTAACAATTTATAAAAACATTAACCAACCTAAAATTTGACCCAAAACACATGTTCATACTCTATTTTCATGTTTTAAACACATTTAGCGAATTTGATCGCCACAACTTCGTTACTTAACCGATTAACATGATTTAAACTACTCCACTTTCATTTCTTCACATATTAACATAATCCAACCTCAATTTACAGATTATAACACATATAGGGCATAAAATATTTTACTTTCTAAACCCAATTTTCATGTATTAACACTGTTATATACATTTCTTCCTACAAACCAATTTACATGGATTTTTATCATCAAACAACACTCACATGTGATGATTAACAAAGTATAAACCCTACTTGCAAGTATATATGTCAATCCAATAGAACTATCAATTTACAATGGATAATCACTAAGAAATCAAAATATACAACTTAGAATCAATTTACCTTGATTTAGCAAAGTGTTAGACACCCTTCTTGTTCTCTTAGCAATCTCTGCAATTCTCTCTTCTCACCAAGCTCTCCCTTCTTCTAAACCCTTTGTGTTTCGTCTTCTCTCCCAACTCTATGCTCTTAGGTCTTAGGAGAGAAATAAGACGCGAAAGAAAAAATAACCTGATATGGCTTAATTCCCACTTACTCTATCAGTTAAAAAAATAAAAGGACGTCAGTTACATAAACCAAAGGCCACAAGGCCTTGTTTAGCCACACACCAATTCCCCCAAACTGGATTATTTTAATAATATTATATTATATAGTTTCATGTGTCACACCTTTAGTTAATTTAAATAACTTATAATAATAATAATTAATAATAATTATAATCTTATTATAATTATATTTATAATTAATAAATAATTACATATATCTAATTTAATTAATAAATTAGATTTAAACATTACTTTATTTAATATACTTATTTTCTTTCATATTAAACAACTCATTTAATTTAATTAATTAATTAAATTAAATCTTCAAGAATAAAATTTACCTTTGCTTTTAATTTAATTATCATACACACGTAAATAAATTATTATACCATAATTTCATAAATTATTTATTTTTTTCAATAAATAAATTATTTAAAATATTTATTTAATTTAATAAATATTTAAAATAATTTCCAAATTCATTTAATTTCTTCAATAGTTAACTTAACTATTAAACCTCACTTTCCCAATATATATATATATATATATATATATATATATATATATATATATATACACACGAGAGGCTCTAATGCGAACCTTAAAAGTGAATTCAAAGATTTAACTGCGTCTTTTTGGTGTACATGGCGACTGCCTCGACTTGCCATGTAAAGACTACATGGCTATGGTGATGGATCGATCGAAATCGCCATGTATAGACACTCAAAGACGCATTTTCGCTTTAGAGAGAGACCAGTAAATATATATATATATATATATATATATATATATATATATATATATATATATATATATATACGGAGAGGTTTCTAAAGTTTAACCAAAGACTTAATCGTCTTTGGTGTGTCTATGGCGATTTGTTCGATCCGTCGCCATAGCCATGTAGTCTTTGGCGACGGGTCGAACCGTCACCATAGACACCAACGTCTTTGGTTCGCTCTTTAAGGTTCACTTTAGAGACGGACAATATATATATATATATATATATATATATATATATATATATATATCTCCACACCAGATCACATATTTCAAAATATATAGCACGTATATATACATACTCAAACTCAAAACATCTCATAATAAGAATCTTAATTATTAAATTCTTATTTTAATAACTTATAAAAATTCGAATTGTCACATCAGTGATGATAGACATTTGTTCAATCAGCTCATCAGAATTCTTCAATAACTCCTGCTCCATAAGAATTTGGTCATTTGTTTTCGCAGCCTCTTGTTGAGCATTAGACTGGACTCCACGATTTTCATTATTGAACAGATTTTCGAAAGCAGTGAGAATCTGATAAATCATTGAGTGCCAATCACTGGTGGAGGATAAAGGAATATCAGATAATTGTGCTTGGACAGAGGGAAGCTTTTCAACCTGAACTTGATCATTTTCAGTGGTAGAGTGAAGGGACTCTACGATCATGTACTTGGGTATTACCCTTCTGCCATTTGAACCCACTCTACTATCATAGGGGATATAGTGGTTACCAGTATGTCGGTTGACTTTGAAGTTAGGTTGGTCCTTGATCATCCTAGTTGCAAACTTCTTTACCCTTGGGAAGTTCTGTGACACCAGCTCCAGGTTAGGAAACTGAGAGTAACTCCAACTGAAGTAACTCCTATCTTTTTCAGTATATGCCTTTAACCAGGGCATCCATGGGTAGAACCATCTCATCAGAAGATCCTCAGGATTATACAGTATTGTTGTGCAGTCTAACTCTATGTTGTTCCAGTTGTTGAACACCTCGTCTGTAGTCATCCTTGCAACTTTGAGTTGTTCGTTTCCATAGCTTATCCAGCTTTCTAGTGGTGCATCTTGTGGTTCATCAAGGACTTCCACCACTATTCTTCTGCGAACTCTCACTGGAGAGAGAACAGGATAGTCTGCTGGTTCCTTTGATTCCTAATTTGCAGAACCAGAGTCTTTCTCCATTTCTTCACCTTCTGAGCTTGAATCATGCTGACTTCTTTCATCAAATTCCTCAGTGAATTCTTCTTGCTGATTTTCATCACTAGTACCTTCTTCAGCATCTTTTTCCTTGGATTCAGATTCATCATAACTCACTTCAATGATTGCAGTAGAGTGTTCACCTTGCTTCTTTGGGATATATTTAGCAAGTAGTCTGTTGCTCTTTCTTCTCCTTGGAGGTTCAACTATAAGAGAGTCAAACTTTTCTTTTTCTTCAGAATCTGAAGCCTCTGAATTATCAGACAACCTTTCTTGATGCACAGCAACACTAGGGGCAGGTCCTTATTCTTTGGACTCAAAATCATCACATGAGCTTGTTGGAGCATTTGCAGTAGGAGATGCAGTTATGTCAACTTGCAACCTTTCTTCATCATCAAAGTGCATGCTCTGAGAGTTAGCCATAGGGCTTCCATATTCTTCTTCACCATCAGAGTTAGCAATTTCTTTCATGGATTTAGTTTCTCCTTCACTGCTGGACTTGCTCTTTGAAGGTTCATTCTTGAAACTTTGAGTTCCTTTCTATTCTTCAAACTCTACATTTTCTTCCTTAGAAGAAAGACTTTCTTGGGGAACTGGGGCTGATTCCTTCATCACCTTTTCTTTTTCTTTGGATGGCCCTAGGAGTAATATGTTACTCCTTCTTCTTTTTGAAGTTTCTGTAGTTGATACTTTTTGTTCTTTTGTTCCATGCCTCTTCTTGTCAATGGAGAGATGATTTGGTGGAACCTCTGTATTCTTCACACCTTTAGACTTCTTCTTTGCTGGTGTGGCTGCTATTGGTACAGAGTCATCAAATTGAGAGCTTTCCACCTCTTGGACCTTCATTTTCTTTGCAAAGACTTTGCTGTCGCTCCCAGTTGTTATTAGCCTCTTGTTTTCTTTAAGATTTTTCTTCCAGTTTATAAACAGCTATGGAGACATCACTTTATGGACATTCAGTGGTTCTCCTTCCTCATCCTTTATCTTACTTCCCTGTTTCTTCTTTAGCACAATACTCAAGATTCTTCCATGAAAAACCTTTGTAAGGGGTTTATCTGTAGACTTCTTCTTCTCAGCCTTTTCCAGCCATTTGGATATTTGATCGAGTAGGATAACTCCAAAGTTGATACGCTTCTTCAGAACTATTGCAGACATAATCTTTAGTTATTGATCAATCACAGTGTCATGTGCAATATCCTTATATAGTATACATTTGCCCACTATCTCAGCTAGAAATTCAAATTCTTTAGGAAACTCCTTCTTCTTCATATCATTCAGATTTATGTTCCTTTTGTAACGCATTAACCTCTTGCCTTCTTCAATATCAACTTCATCGAGGTTTATAAGACCTTGGTTGGGAAACACTAGGCATTGGTTGATGTCTGATGCCCTTATCTTAAGACTTGCTTCTTTGACCTTTGTGGACAGAAGCCCAGAATCTATCAATGCATTGGAGTAGAACTGCTTCACTAGATCTATATAGACTGGAGTGTCAACTTCCAAGCATTCAGAAAACCCAGCATTCTTTACAAGCTAAAGTATGTCCTTGAACTTATTTTCTGATCTTTCGAACTTCTTGAAGTCGAGTTGGATTCCGGTTATAACACGTCATTCTTCCATTTTGAGGGTTCGAAATATATGAGTATTTGGTTTCAGACCTCTTATGATAGATATTTGAATGTGATTTGGGCGAATCTAGAGGTTTGATGGATTTAGGCTTTGAAGCGGATTCTAGGGTTTGAAAAAGGGAGGGAGAGAGGTTCGATGGTTTCTGATAACTGGTTTGAGATTTTGAATTTGTCTTTATGACATTTTTTTCTGACTCTGCATAAGCTGTGATGTGTTAACCATTCATTAGTTGCACGATGCCCAGTAAAAAACTGTAACTCCACATAAACGTTTCAGTTTGATGTTCTTTTTAATAGAATAGGCGTTTGACTGACGTGGATTGACTGTTGACCTTTTTTAGTACGCAGAGTAGCTTGGTGAGGTAGCTATAGACTCTACATTTTTCTTTGTCGACTCAATGATCATCTTCTAAGAGATGCTTCAGTGGATGTTTTGACACTAATCCTCAGTTTTAAGCTGCATAGCTTAATCACTAATGTACTTTATAAAAGTTTGAGCACTTAACTTCTGAGGTGAGTCTGTAGGACATCTTTCCAACCGGTATTCGAACTTATCTCCTCATGATCTAAATAGTTGGGCATTTATCTAGTTCTTCCGAGCTCCTCATGAGCTAGTGTATCCTCTAGGAAGACTGCGATCGTCGAGTCTACTCTATGATCGTTGAGGTTGTACTACGATTGTTAAGTTTACTCTAGTATCTACTCTATGATTTTTGTCTGTCCTGGTCCTTGAGATGAACTTGACTAAACATTCCTTCTGGTTTAAGGTAGCTCAGGAAGGGTCAACCTCTTAGAGTGAGCTAAGGGTCAGGTTTGTCCCTGAGGCGCTTTCCAGATGAAAAACTTTAGAAGTGGTTAGCACTGATATCTCATTTGACCTTTTCTGCTAGAGAGTTCATCAATCAACTCTAGACATTTGCATTGGTTGTAATCGTGGTGTCCTCCTGCTCTTATACTATGATCGGGTGTTTGATTGTAGGCGCTTCACGATTTTGAGTTTGGGTGGCTTACAAGGTTATCGGTAGTACATTTTGAGACGTTCCTACTAACTATGGATCTTCATTTGGTTCATCAGCCATAAAGTTTTGAGACTATGTAACTGGTACATTACTTCATAGTATATTTCTGATATTTTTAGCGTTGATGTTTTGTTAGCAGATCACTGTTCCCCCATGGTTAATACTTTCTTCTTAGAGAGGTGTGAGTTCTTCTTCTTCATGTGTATCAGAATGCAGCCTTGCATATCTCCTTCTTATATCATAGACATGGATATCTTTAGGACTGATCACTCTACAATCATTTGACATCACTACGAACGTAGTCTTCCTTATTAGTTTGTGCTTGCAAAGTTCTGCTTCTATGATGAGTTCCTTGAGGGTTCTTCTTAGCTAATATTCTTTGGATGATAAAGCATATATGTCCCTTTTTATCTTAGGGTGAATGGTCTGATTTCATATGGAGATCAACAACCATCTGAGCTTCATTCATGTTAGCTCAGCAAGTCTTCAAGGACAGGCTTTGACAAATAAGGATTTTGTCAGAGACATTTCTGAAATGTCTTAAGCCTTCTTCTGGTTGAATCTTCTTGACTGAAGTTATCTGCTTCATCATTCCTTAGTGTGGTCAGATAGACCAAGCACCTACAGGTTAGATAAATTTTCTATTTTTGATACCCATGGTCAAATAGGTCCTGCCAGGTTAGCTTTTAAAATCAATGTTCCTCATATATTTGAATTTTCATCATATTGATCACCATCAATCATATTCATGTATATATCCAAGTTAGATATTACATTTTAAGAAGAATGATGATAAGTGTGTGTAAGATTAACCATTTTAATAAAAACACTCTTTTTCTTTGATGGTTTCATCATTTGCTTAGTTATGTTCACAGAGTTTAAATGTTCACAGAGTGAGAATCAACTCTAACACTTATTTGTATCTGGTTGATTCATGGAGGTGATCAGTTTCTACGAATCTTCAAGATACTTTTGTAGAACTGATCATACTCTATGTGTTATCAAAAACTTAGAACATAGGTTTATACATACATACTAACCCATCAGTGAAGATTACTTCACTTAGGATAAATTAAATCTTGATGTGCTTATGACCTATTTCCGACTTCTTTCAAGATATACTCTTCAACTTAAAACTTGGATGGAGAGAAAGTTTATTAGCATTTGATTTTCCACCCTCAGTGTACTTTCTCTCCTCCCCTTTTTAGGTATAGTATGGTCTCTTGAAAGAATATTGTTATAGTGCATAAGGTGATGCAATATGATGTACACACTTATTTTGATGAGGAACCGTACCTTTCCACTGTCAATTTCTTAACAGTTATTTATCTTTGGTATACTGAGATTAGGCATTGATGTGCATAATTTTTCATTCACTCCTGATAGCTTGTTACTCCAGTTGTCCCTCGATCAATCAATCATAGTCTTGAAGATGTAAGCTAAGAGAATCTTGGCATCTTTAGTTCTTTGACAACTTTTGTGACGCCCCCAGAATAGGTATACATCACCCATCTTGAGTCGCCAAATATATGGTATATAATACAACTATAACTTAATTATACAACTGTCGTGTAAAATACGACAAAACATAAGCTGAGAGTTTTAATACGAATATTGTCTCCTAGACAGTATTCAAACTCAAATGGAGTCATCATTACATTTATTATCACACTATTTCATAGAATAGTCCCAGCTATATTCTCATTTCCTGAAAAGAACAATGAAAACAAAGGGTGAGCTCAATTACCCAGTAAGAAATATTATGACTAAGATAATGTAGAATAAATTAGCGTTAGCCTTCAACAGTATAACAACTGATAATATACAATAGACAACAAGTTTTAGATCAACAACTACAGCGGAATGAGCTAAGGATATTCGTTAGTATCACCAGTGGTCATGATCATATCATACACCTGTCCATTTTTGCACTACAGGCCAAAGCTATCAATCAACAGTTCATCTTTGCACTACAACCAAAGATATCAATCAACTGTTCTTCTTTGCAATACGGGACAAAGATATACAACTGTAAAACCAATAACCAACAGTTCGTCTATGCACGTAAGCCAAAGATGACTTTCATCACAATATAGGCATGAGGATGATGACAATGATATAAACATTAATCAAACGAAATCAAGGATAAATATTAAAGACTTTAAATTTATCCATAGTTTAAAAATATCCAAATTGTCAACATGGTACAACTTTATGGAGTAAAATTCAAGAATAATATTCATGTATCAAAAATAATTTGGAGAGAAAAGAAATATATTTTTCGGGTGAATAGTACCCCGTGAATAGTAATTTGGGAATAGTACCTCGTGAATAGTACTCCACCATGAAAAGTGCCCCAAATACCCGAGTGAATAATATTCGTGTGAATAGTAACTGGGTGGATAGTAACCCATGAATAGTAACTCATGAATAGTACTCCGACATGAAAAGTACCCCGAATACCCAAGTGAATATTATTTGGGTGAATAGTAACACGTGAATAGTAACTCGTGAATAGTATTTTAGCATGAAAAGATCAATAATTATCAAGAATGCTCAGAATAATATTTCCATGAAAAGATACTAGATGAAGCGCAAATATCAAGGATATTCTACTAATTTCATGGAATATAGAAGTAATACTTCAACAAAATGAGTGTAGAACTAGGGATACGAAACGAAATAATATTACTTATATACTACAAAGTATGGAAGAAAATAATATTTCATACGAATATTGAACAAAAATAATATCCCTTACGAATACGAAAGAAATAATACCCCTTACGAATACAACAAATAATATCTTTTACATCAGAAGAAGACTGGATACTGGAATAGTGAAGTAGCAGACTTCTCTTCTTCTATATCTCTATAGCTTCTCTCTCTATAATTGCTCTTGTGATTCTTAGTGAATTGGTGAGAATGAAGGAAGAATGAGCTTCTATTTATAGGAAAATATAGTTTCGACAATTGCACGTTTTAGGACTCGAAATATTGCAAATAATAATATGAATAACTTTGTCATCTCAATTATTGATTTAAAAATATAAAATATTATGTAGATGATACTATGACAATAATTGAATCAATAATATGAGAGATATTATGCAACAATTACTGTAGTAATAATTCAGTATAACTGAGTGGCTTCTCACGTAAGCATTATAATCAATACCGTGTGCTACTATGCAACCATGCGTATTATTGTTCTTTTACCACTGGGTAGTTCAACAGTTTAACGGTAAAACTTTTGCCGTTATTTTAAAAATATTTTAGTAATTTTCTAACAACGACAGTACTTCCGTTGTGGGGTCCACTAATAATTGTGTTGTCGTACGAATATTCCCCGACATACTAACCCATCATTCCTTAGTGTGGTCAGATAGACCAAGCACCTACAGGTTAGATAAATTTTCTATTTTTGATACCCATGGCCAAATAGGTCCTGCCAGGTTAGCTTTTAAAATCAATGTTCCTCATATATTTAAATTTTCATCATATTGATCACCATCAATCATATTCATGTATATATCCAAGTTAGATATTACATTTTAAGAAGAATGATGATAAGTGTGTGTAAGATTAACCATTTTAATAAAAACACTCTTTTTCTTTGATGGTTTCATCATTTGCTTAGTTATGTTCACAGAGTTTAAATGTTCACAGAGTGAGAATCAACTCTAACACTTATTTGTATCTGGTTGATTCATGGAGGTGATCAGTTTCTACGAATCTTCAAGATACTTTTGTAGAACTGATCATACTCTATGTGTTATCAAAAACTTAGAACATAGGTTTATACATACATACTAACCCATCAGTGAAGATTACTTCACTTACGATAAATTAAATCTTGATGTGCTTATGACCTATTTCAGACTTCTTTCAAGATATACTCTTTAACTTAAAACTTGGATGGAGAGAAAGTTTATTAGCATTTGATTTTCCACCCTCGTATGTTTCTCTCCTCCCTTTTTAGGTATAGTATGGTCTCTTGAAAGAATATTGTTATAGTGCATAAGGTGATGCAATATGATGTACACACTTATTTTGATGAGGAACCGTACCTTTCCACTGTCAATTTCTTAACAGTTATTTATCTTTGGTATACTGAGATTAGGCATTGATGTGCATAATTTTCATTCACTCCTGATAGCTTGTTACTCCAGTTGTCCCTCGATCAATCAATCATAATCTTGAAGATGTAAGCTAAGAGAATCCTGGCATCTTTAGTTCTTTGACAACTTTTGTGAGACCCCCAGAATAGGTATACATCACTCATCCTGAGTCGCCAAATACATGGTATATAATACAACTACAACTTAATTATACAACTGTCGTGTAAAATACGACAAAACATAAGCTGAGAGTTTTAATACGAATATTGTCTCCTAGACAGTATTCAAACTCAAATGGAGTCATCATTACATTTATTATCACACTATTTCATAGAATAGTCCCAGCTATATTTTCATTTCCTGAAGAGAACAATGAAAACAAAGGGTGAGCTCAACTACCCAGTAAGAAATATTATGACTAAGATAATGCAGAATAAATTAGCGTTAGCCTTCAACAGTATAACAACTGATATAATACAATAGACAACAAGTTTTAGATCAACAACTACAGCGGAATGAGCTAAGGATATTCGTTAGTATCACCAGTGGTCATGATCATGTCATACACCTGTCCATTTTTGCACTACAGGCCAAAGCTATCAACAGTTCATCTTTGCACTACAACCAAAGATATCAATCAACTGTTCTTCTTTGCACTACGGGCCAAAGATATACAACTGTAAAACTAATAACCAACAGTTCGTCTATGCACGTAAGCCAAAGATGACTTTCATCACAATATAGGCATGAGGATGATGACAATGATATAAACATTAATCAAACGAAATCAAGGATAAATATTAAAGACTTTAAATTTATCCATAGTTTAAAAATATCCAAATTGTTAACATGGTACAGCTTTATGGAGTAAAATTCAAGAATAATATTCATGTATCAAAAATAATTTGGAGAGAAAAGAAATATATTTTTTGGGTGAATAGTACCTCGTGAATAGTAATTTGGGAATAGTACCTCGTGAATAGTACTCCACCATGAAAAGTGCCCCAAATACCCGAGTGAATAATATTCGTGTGAATAGTAACTGGGTGGATAGTAACCCGTGAATAGTAACTCGTGAATAGTACTTCGGAACATGAAAAGTACCCTAATACCCAAGTGAATATTATTTGGGTGAATAGTAACACGTGAATAGTAACTCGTGAATAGTATTTTAGCATGAAAAGATCAATAATTATCAAGAATGCTCAGAATAATATTTTCATGAAAAGATACTAGATGAAGCACAAATATCAAGGATATTCTACTAATTTCATGGAATATAGAAGTAATACTTCAACAAAATGAGTGTAGAACTAGGGATACGAAACGAAATAATATTACTTATATACTACAAAGTATGGAAGAAAATAATATTTCATACGAATATTGAACAAAAATAATATCCCTTACGAATACGAAAGAAATAATACCCCTTACGAATACAACAAATAATATCTCTTACATCGGAAGAAGACTGGATATTGGAATAGTGAAGTAGCAGACTTCTCTTCTCCTATATCTCTATAGCTTCTCTCTCTATAATTGCTCTTGTGATTCTTAGTGAATTGGTGAGAATGAAGGAAGAATGAGCTTCTATTTATAGGAAAATATAGTTTTGACAATTGCACGTTTTATGGCTCAAAATATTGCAAATAATAATATGAATAACTTTGTCATCTCAATTATTGATTTAAAAATATAAAATATTATGTAGATGATACTGTGACAATAATTGAATCAATAATATGAGAGATATTATGCGTTAATTATCATCGAGCAATAATTCAAGATAATCGTGAGTGACTTCTCACGTAAGCATTATAATTAATACCGTGTGCTACTATGCAACCATGCGTATTATTGTTCTTTTACCACTGGGTAGTTCAACAGTTTAATGGTAAAACTTTTGCCGTTATTTTAAAAATATTTTAGTAATTTTCTAACTACGACAGTACCTCCGTTATGGGGTCCACTAATAATTATGTCGTCGTACGAATATTCCCCGACCAATCGAATATTCCTCGATACAACGAATATTTTATATCAACTTGTTTACTTTGTAAAATTTTCAAATGTCACCCTTAACTTTAACCTTTTATCAATTTAACCATTTACTAAATAGAATAACAATTATCAGAAAATTGAATACTTTCATTTTGTAAAATTTGAGGTCTTACAACTTTGAACCTCAAGGTTCACATCCAGCTGCTTGTTAGCCAAATACATATTTGAGAAATTCTACTTTCTTCTTTGGATAAGTGCTTCTTAGCATGTATGGCCATCTCATCTTTCAGACTGGTGGATGCTTTACTCTTTGTTGTTGATGTTTCTTGAGCTTCTTTGTCTAGTCTTCAGACTTCAGGATTGAGTGTGACCAAGGATTTGTCTTATTGATATATCATTTAAGAACATTGACCAATCGGAGTAGCTTCAGGTGTATATATACATTTACCTGTACACAATATTTCCAACGTGTGAGCTCATCTGCATATACAAGTGACTTACTACTAAACTAAGTTTAAAACAATGTTTATGCCTAGGATCAGACTCAAAGCGATTAGCTTTTAATTATAGCATGAGAACCTGCTTTGATACCAATTGTTAGTTCTAGTAGGCACACAATAGATCTAGAAGGGGGGGTTGAATAGATCCTTTTTAATTAAAAATACTTTTCTGGTTTATTTTGTATTGCTAATGAATTAGCATATGACAACATAAGAATCTTTTTAGGCACATCAGATTAAGTAAAAGATCCCCTTCATTGATATATTCATAATCATACATATATTGTTCTTATAGTTAGTTAAGTTATAAGCAGTTAATACATACATAGCAGTTATAGCAGTTAGGTACATAATGTAAATGACTGAATGTAAAAGACACAGGGGATTTTAAGTGGTTCAGAGACTCAAGCTCCTAATCCACTCTTTTGCTTTTAACTAGCAGGATTTCCACTAAGAAAGGGTAGCACCCTGAATCACTAAGATTCCTTCAAGGCCAGCAGCCTTGGAACTTCAGTTCACTAAGAACTCTTCAAGGCCAGCAGCCTTGGAACTCCTCTAGTTCCCTAGGAATTCTTCAAGCCCAGCAGGCTTTGAACTTCATTTAGTCCCTCCGAACAAGGACCCCTCAGGCCCTGGCTACTTGTTGTTGTTGTTGTCGTTATTGTTGTTGGTGCCTTGCTGCTAAGATGTCTTTAAGCTTGACCATCTTCTGTACTTAGCATCTTGGCGTGGTCCTCTCTGTATTCAGCTTCGAGTCTGGACCACATCTTCTCTGGTGCAACTGATCTTCATTCTGTTCTGCTTATCTTCCTCTGATGTTAGCTTTGTACCATCACCATTTAGGTTTGCTAAGCGTTTGAGCTTTTGGTAGAATTCATATGGTGCTTTGTGTGACACCCCCAAAATAGGTATACATCACCCATTCTGAGTCGCCAAATACATGGTACAAAAATCAAATACAAACTTCTTTTATACAATACGACAACAGCGTAGCTTAGAGTTTTTACATGAATATTGTCTCACAGATAGTATTCAAACTCAAATGAAGTCCTCATTACATTTATTATCACACTATTTCATAAAATAGTGAGGACTACTATAGCCACCATCTCTGTAACGACCCCAAAATTCATACAATTTAATTATCGACTTTGGTCGTTAATAATACGTCTAACTTCTGATTTTACATCATTATTCAATGTTAAACTTAATAAAATGCGGAATAATTTAAACTTTTATGTCATCTTACTTTAATTCCCTGAATCAAAACCTTTATCATTTACATATCTCTAAATCAAGTTTAACTTATGATTCGCTTCATCAGAGTTAATATATACTTACATATCAAATCGATATCCCTTATACAGCGGACGGTTCAAACTTTAACTTTACAACTCAACATAAAATATACATACATAAAACATTGAGTACATCTTATGAACCTTAATCATAGTTTAAAGAAATAAAACTTTAGCTAAAATAATAATCTTTTTGTATTACATCTGATTCATGTCTTTCAAGTACCACATAGTGTTACCTTCAATCCTTTACCTGCAAAAATGGTTATTTGCAAGGTTGAGCTCGACAACCCAGCAAATCTAACAATTTTCATGCATCATGTAGCACATAATAACATCCTTATCATACATCTCATAAACATTGAATTAACATAACATACATGCTTTAGTTCATATAACAAATAAAGAGCTTGAGTTCCTTACTCAATCAGCATTCAATACTCAATCAACGTAGTCATAAATTGACTTTAACATTTCATACTTTCAACATATATACAACACATCATGCTCTTTGCAATAAAGATTTAAAACAATTAATCATCAAGTTCACATAGCAAATAGGAACGAACTGAAAGACTTGCCTTGATTATTGTTTACCAATAACAGATTTAACGACTTACGCTTATCTCGCAGACTTCACGTGTTTCTACATGCGATTATATAATCATACATATTAACTATTAGTCACATAACAACACATAGAAATTGTAATGTAAACTCCACTCGACATCTCATAATCCTTCCTGCTAATTAGCACACAATGTTCAATTAGATTGTGTTAACTTTTCGACTTATGTAATATTCAAAATTCATTAAAGTGTTTAAGTCTTGCTAAGATTACTTATTGGTTTTATATTAACACTATTCAATAACTTATGATATTCATTTCCTTTGATTTAAAACACTTTTTACGTTCATTATCACTTATCACGGCGTTTTGACGTTTATTCGTCACACGCCCAATTTGTCTCTCTTGTGTGTGCTTACATAACTTATCTAATACATCATTTATTAATGTTAATCATCATTATATTTACTAACATTCATGTTTTATAACTTAGAACAACATCTTTTATCGTCAGAAGCACTACACTTACATATGTGCATGCCCGACGCCCTCCGATTGCCTCCTAATTCATATCAGTCCCCCAAATGGCCATTTTGACTCCTTTTCCAGACCTCAAATTGAAAAACTTATTGAATAAAAGTTGTAGGTCTATTCGTCCTCGTTCCGGATCATCTTGAATCACCTCAATCGGAGTTCTTATGAAAATGTTATGATCGTTTTACCAAAACAGGTCAAAGCAGTCATATAACAAGACACATGGGCGCGCACCGAGCCCCTTTTCCTCTCACCATGCCGGTAAGCGTCCATTAATAACCCTCAAAGATAAACAAGGCTACTACCACCGTGGCCCGCACGTAACGCTTTTTGACATAACTTTCTCATTTTAAGTCCGAATTAGTTGATTTTCGATTCGTTGGACTCGTTAAACTCTTAGCTACTCATCTAGAGAATAATTATAACACTTTAAACATATTAAAAAATCATTTTAAGGGTTCCAATTCAATGTTCATGCTATATTTTCATGTTTTAAACACATTTAGCGAATTCGATCGCCACGGCTTCGTTTCTTAACCAATTAACACGATTTAAACTACGTAGTTTTTGTTTCTTCACATACTAACATAATCCAATACTAATTTATAGATTATAACACATATTAGACATAAAATTTTGTACTTTCTAAAGCCAATTTTTATGTATAAACATTGTTATATACTTTTCTTCCTACAAACCAATTTACATGGATTTTTATCATCAAACAACACTCGCATGGGATTATTAACAAAGTATAAACCCTACTTGCAAGTATATATATCAATCCAATACAACTATAAATTTACAATGGATAATCACTAAGAAATCAAAATATACAACTTAGAAGCAATTTACCTTGATTTAGCAAAGTATTAGAAACCCTTCTTGTTCTCTTAGCAATATCTGCAATTCTCTCTTCTCACCAAGCTCTCCCTCTTTCTAAACCCTCTATGTTTCTTCTTCTCTCCCAACTCTCTGCTCTTAGGCCTTAGGAGAGAAATAAGACGCGAAAGAAAAAATAACCTGATATGGCTTATTTCCCATGTACTCTATCAGTTAAAAAAATAAAAAACGTCAGTTACATAAACCAAAGGCCACAAGGCCTTGTTTGGCTACCACCTATTCCCCCAAACTAGATTATTTTTATATTATTTTTATTATATAGTTTCACGTGTCACACCTTTAGTTAATTTAAATAACACATAATAATAGTAATTAATAATAATTACAATCTCATTATAATTATACTTATAATTAATAAATAATTACATATATCTAATTTAATTAATAAATTAGATTTAAACATTACTTTATTTAATTTATGTATTCCTTTTAATATTTAACAATTCATTTAATTTAATTAATTCATTAAATTAAATCTTCAAAGAATAAAATTTACATTTGCTTTAATTTAATTATCATACACACATAACTAAATTATTATACCACAATTTCATAAATTATTTATATTTTCTCAATAAATAAATTATTTAAAATATTTATTTAATTCAATAAATATTTAAAATAATTACCAAATTCATTTAATTTCTTCAATAGTTAACTTAACTATTGAACCTCACTTTTCCAATATATGAATATATATTTCTCTTCACACCAGATCACATATTTAAAAATATAGAGCATGCATATATACATACTCAAACTCAAAACATCTCATAATAAGAATTTTAATTATTAAATTTCTATTTTAATAACTTATAAAAATTTGGGTTGTCAAAATCTCGGACCGTCACTCTGTTCCCCGACTAGTCCCATCTACGTTCTCATTTCCTGAAGAGAACAATGAAAGCAAAAGGGTGAGCTCAACTAGCCCAGTAAGAAATATTATGACTAAGATAATGCAGAATAAATTATCGTTAGCCTTCAACAATGTTAAACTGATAAATACAATAAACATCAGGTTTAACTGCAGCGGACAAGAAATCCATTAGAAGAGTCAAGTAGAGCATGATATCTACTATCTTCTATGATTTAAAAAGTTTTTCATCAACTTTATCGCTGAGACTCAGCTTAATAAATAAAACACATCACCGTATCATCCCTGCACTACAGGCCAAAGATATTCATGTAATCATCAATGGTCATGATCATACCAACAACTGTCCATCAATGCATTACGCGCTAATGTAGACTTTTACCACATCATTTGTAACATTACGATCATGATTATACCGAATAATCCCTATTCATAGACATACCAATCAATAGTACATCTATGCACGTAAGCCACAGATGACTTTTATCACAATATAAGCATGAGGATGACGACAATGATATAAGAATTCAATTAAAAGAAAGTAAATGATAATTTTTTAAAGATTTATAACTTAATTTATCCAGAATTCAATAATGTCCAAATTGTCAACATGATACTGCTTTGTGGAGTAAAATTCAAGAATAATATTGTATCAAAAATGATTTGGACAGCAAAGATATTAATTTTGGTCATGAATAATTCCTCGGGTGAATAGTACCTGAGTGAATAGTACCCCGTGAATAGTACTTCAAGAATAGTACTTTGTAAATAGTACTCATGAATAGTACTTTGTGAATACTACTCATGAACAGTACTCCGGCATTCAAAACTTAAAATTTAACAAGACTGTGCATAAAATATCCTTGTGAAACGATTGTAGACACTCAAAATTTTCTGCACACTTGTCACTAACGTTGTAGGAGGACAGATTCATCTTTCAAGAGGGAACCCTGGAAGATAGTCCATATCCATTCTGGATACTACCGGAAGTTCAGCATCAACCCCAGAACACACACTAGGAGTAACAACTCCAACCTCAGAGATAACCCCGAGGCGTGCGGATACAATATTGGAACACACACCGGAGAAGACCGATTAATCTCAGAGATAACCCCAAGGTATCCAGTCTCAGACCCAATCATGGGAATAGCTACCAACCTTGGTGATCAGCCCAATGAATGTAGTTTCGGCGATAACCCCGAAAATGTTTGTTTCAAATACAACCAGCTTCAATCTCGGCGCTCACAACGAGACACCCAGTACCAACCCGGAGATAACACCGGGAGGACAGGCACACCTCAGAGTTGACACTGAGGACTTTCAACACTTGCAACAGTCCAATCTTAGCGAAGCCCTGAACAATGTCTGCTTTATCAGCCCAAACCGGTGATAACACCGGTGAGGGGAAACCTCGTCATCTTGCCAACGCGATGCCACATCACGTCGTCTCAACATTTTATACATACATCTCTACACAACGATGTCCCACAAGAATCAAGGAAAACCAATCCCGAGTGACTATTGTGCGGGGTAATGGATAAAATTTGAAGCTTGAAGACCGAAGGGCATCGTCCCATCTTCAATGACTTCATACAAACTCTAATCTCATGCCATTGTACAACTCTCGACAACAGCGGTCCGAAATAGGTATTGTATACCTCAACCGGATGCCCAGATTGCAATTCTGAAAGTTCGAGCGGACATTATAATTGTTTCGAGTGCACGTCATTTACGAGACAACCCGACCGAGAAACCCAGGTAACCCGGCAAGGCCTCTAGTACACTGCGGTGGCATAGGTATACTCACTCCCCCCTCTATAAATAGAGGGCTTGGGGTGGCCATTTTAACAGAAAATAGAGCGAGGAAGCCCTGTCAAATTTGCTCCATACTTGCAATATACTGAGTGCTTTCTCATTTTAAACACTTGTGAGCTCACATATAGCTATTTTTAGACTTGCATGGAGCCGAAGTTTCATCCACTTTAAAGATATCAAGTCTTCTTTGGCAACCCACCGTAAGCCTTCTCACACACTTTAAAGCCTTTCTCTTCATCTTTGCACACACCCTTCTTCACGTTGAGAGTCGTGGTTATACAAGGTGCGTTTGCCGGACTTGATCCGTGGTTTTATTTTCGATATATATATATATATATATATATATGGACTAATATTATCGAGTTAAGCCTCGATTGAGCCTAGACTTGATCAAGAGCATTTATTTGCTTATATATATATATATATATATATATATATATATATATATATATATATATATATATACTTAAATATATTAATCGTGTGTTTAACTTTGTTCGATGAGCCTAGACTTGGATGCAGTGCGTTTACTCGCTTTTTATATATATATATATATATATATATATATATATGAACTGTTGTTTAACTCATTCGATGAGCACAATTTTATATCCGGTGCGTTTACTTGCTTTTATATATATACTTATATATATATATATAAATTGTTGTCGAACTCTGTTCGATGAGCCTGGATTTTACATCCGGTGCATTTATTGCATATATATATATATATATATATATATATATTTAAATCCCACCACGAGTTTACTTGCGTGGTGGTTGATCGCTTTACGCCTTTCTTTACGTTTCGTCCTACCTGGAGTTCACTTCGTGACAGTTGATTGCTTTGTACAGCTTTATTTATATTTTGTCCCGCCTGGAGTTTCCTCCGTGGTAGTTAATAGCTTTACAACTTTATTTACATTTTGTCCCACCTGGAGTTTCCTCCGTGGTGGTTGATAGCTTTTTATAGCTTTATTTACATTTCTGATCCCCCATAAAGGTGCTTCGTGGTTGGTGATCATGTCTATATATATATACTTACAGCTTTTATATATATACATGTTTACTGCTTTTATATAAATTGTGATATCATGTCCGCCTAGGAATCATGTGATCACAGATTCAGCCTATTGGATCTAGATTCGGTTCCCGTGATGGACATTTTCAAATTGTAAGGCGTTTTGTAAATTATTCTCATGGTTCTGAATTTCCTCAGATGGTTTTCATACCCACGAAGAAGTCGATATTATTTTATACATTATTTTTTTATAGATGTTTTGCATCTCCGAAATAAAATCAATCAAGCCGAACACTTAATAAAATGGAAGTGTAAAAGGTCTCAATTACTATTGAGTATCAGGGTTTGAAAAACCTCTTTTACAAAACATCATTGCCATATCTTGCTAAAAATTGAATTTTTACATAAATTCAAACCCTGTGTATATAGGTGAGAATGAGGCCTCGCACTACTTCCAAATAACGAAGACATTGATTGACACACACACACACATTAGGATAATAGTTTCTTGAAAGAGGAAGTTTGGGGTGCCTAACACCTTCCTCCGCATAATCAAGTCCCAGACTTAATGAATCTCGGTTTCTCAGATTCGTTTAGCAAATGTCACATAACTGGGTCAATGTGCAAACCTTTTCTCAGTTGTGTTGGTACAACCATTTAAAAAAAACCAACTGGCGACTCTTAACAGTCCATCGTCGACATTATACATGTCGGACCTTTTTCACTTGTTTTTTTCAAACAAATCTCACATAAAATGAGAACACCAAAGAATAAGTAACGGAAAGGGACAATTAAAAATCCCGACGTCGACAGGTGGCGACTCTGCTGGGGACTCCAAAAAGAGGACTTAAGCTTCTATTACAATCTTTTCTAAACTGTTATCTGCTTGTGTGTGGATGTTGCATTTACATTTATGATGAATGTGTATTGCACTTAGTGCCTCACACCATATCTGCTTGTGATATCAGTGCTTCACACATGTCATCATTTTCATACGGTGAGACGCGATGTATGTGAATGTATGTTGTGTGGTTCCTCTACCAGGAGGCTATCCCGTCAGTGTTTGATTACTGGACTCGTGGGAAGACTAATTCCCCGAGGCTCAGGAAAGGCACCACCCAAATTCGCTCCAGTTGAAAGACCGTATTAATTTCCCGTTGAGTAAATTGTGATGATTTGGGAACCTTCATGCCAAAAAGCTGCGAGAGTAACCTAAGATAGGTCAGCCTCTGATAAACCAAAAATAGAGGAAAGTCTCTTCATGCTTTCTCATTTTAATTACTTGTAAACACAATTACTTGTAAATTCATTCCATATCTATCTCCATGTAATGAGAAATATGAAGAAATATGTACACATACATATTTAATTTGGCATGCTATAAACAGCTGACATCCGGTGTTGCAGGATAAAATTCCTAAAATGAACGCATCACATAGCATGTTAATTTACATTCCCTAAAGACTAAACTATGCAAGTTTTTCGCAGGGAACCAATTGGACCTACTACCCGGTCAAAATCCAAAAAGGCTGTAGGCCTACATTCAATCATGTCATCATCTGACCAGACTGGCCTTAATCCAGTTTTTCGCAAAGAATTTAACGGATTAAGCAAACAAATTATAGATTTGGCTGTTTTACTCAAAGAACTACACCAGTCTACTCAGGGTCAAAAAAATACCCATACATGCTGAAATCTCTACACAAGGGGGAAACCAGGTCATTATAATACCTGAACTGCAGTTTATACGACCAATAAAACTCATGATGCTGCCCATCTCACAAGAGATCAAGACACCGGTGACATAAAAAAAAAGTCCTCCAAATGGAAGAGACCCTTCGTGCTATCAAAGGAATTGGAACACACGGGAGTGTTTCATATGCTGATCTTTGCATTTTCCCTGGTGTTCATTATCCAGAAAAGTTTAAAACTCCTGACTTTAAAAAATATGATGGGTTAGGAGATCCTTACACACATTTGAAGGTGTTTATTGGAGAACTTGGATCTTATGCAGAGTAAGAAAAACTCAGAAGGCAATTGTTCCAGAAGAGTCTAACTGGAGAAGTCCGTTCATGGTACACAAGATTAGACAATTCAAAGATCCATAGCTGGGAAGAGCTAGCACATGCTTTCCTCACTCAATACAAATTTTTCTGGGCCTCGGGATGGCTTCGATCCAGATCAAATTACCAAGATCAAGAAACAGTCTAACGAGTCTTTCAGAGAGTATGCTCAAAGGTGGAGACGCCTGGCTGCCCAAGTTATTCCTTCCATGATAGAATCAGAGATGGTCATGACTTTTATAGACATACAAGAAGCTCCTTTCTATGAAAGAGTTTTAGCCGGCATCGGCAAACCATTTTCTGAAATAGTCAAACACGGGGAGATGGCTGAGATGGGATTGAAGTCCGGAAAGATTCAAGACCTAGCTGCCCTTAAAGATGTTGCTGATCACATTCAATCCGAAAATTATGGGAACAACCCCCGGAGGGTCCATAAAAAGAAAGAGGAAGATGTTTCCCTGATACTACAGGGTCAAAAAGGCAATCAGAACATGCATATTCAAAGGAGAAACTACACTCCTTTCAAGCACGATCTTGAACCCTCCAATACCAAAAGGTGGAGAAGTCAAACGCCTCGAGTGTTCACACCCTTAGGGGACACCCTCGAGAACATTCTCACTCTTCGACAACACGGAAGAAAATTACGATCTTCTTCCACCACCAAATTTCTAATGGACGGGGTTTCAATGCTGCTCGAAAATGTGCTTATCATGCCGGGGCACCTAGACATGATTCTCAGGATTGTTGGGTCTTGAAACACAAGATCCAAGACTTGATAGACAACGGTGAGATCGTGGTCACCAAACCAGATCAGCCTCACGTTCAGGACAACCCTCTTCCTCAACACAAAGAAGAAGATGTCAACATGATCAATTGAAGCAATGGACAGAGTTCCAATTTCAACTGTGAATCCTCCCAGAACCTCAAATACGGTGTTGACAAATGGGATTATGCCAAGTTCCAGTTCACAATAGAACGAAAGATGAAAGCTCTATTCAAGCAAATTGAACAATTAGCAGAATTGGTGACTTATCAGCATCAAGTGACACGTCAATTAATCAGCCAGGAGCATGCCAGTCTCCTACCTCTTGTCATGAATATTCCCTCGTCACTCTCAGAAATTTAAATGCTGGAAGACAAAGTGACAAAGAGAGCAAATGCCAAAGCCCGTCGGGATTTTGCCAACAAAAGAGAATTCACATATCTGGGCCAACCTATGGAGGAAATCCTTCAGATGATAATCAATGAAGGAAGAATCACTTCCCTTCTACCTCCAATCTATCCCCGTTCAGGACGGTATAATTCTGATAGAGTATGTCAATATCACTCACATTCTCGCGGTCACAGTACAGAAGAATGCTGGGCACTCCGCCACCTCATCCAAAATCTAATTTACAGTAGTGTCCTGCACCTAGCGGACGATGATACTGTGTTACGTGTAAGTGAGAATGCATGTCCTACTAAGTGGAAGAGTTTGGTAGCAGTCATATCCACTGAAACTGATGGGGCTAACAAATCACTCATAATGCCAACAATTCAACTCAAGGGAAGTAATAATCCTTTGAATGTGGCCGCTCCTGAGCCAATCTACATGCCGTGCAGAGCATAATATCCTATTGTTAGCTTACGTAAGGTTCCGTGGAATTATGGAAAAGGTGAAGGATCCACCTCACATACAACTGCTATAGTGTCGAAGGAAAATCCACTATATCTTCCCCAACGGGTGATGAAGTCTACCATCAAATCAAAGGGGAAAATACCCATGGAGATGATTTAAAAATTCCTACGCACTATGGGTCATAACAAAGCCAAGGTGGTTCTAAGCTTAAAAGAAGCTCCACAACAAATATCAATTTTGGACTTGGTCCTAACTTCCGAGGATCACCGGAAGATCTTGCTAAAGGTTTTAGAAGAAGCATATCTACCAACATTAGTAGATACAGAAAAATTTCAACATCTGGTTGATCACATTTTCAACAACAATATGATATCCTTCACTGATGATGACATACCGCCAGATCCGGATACATGCTAGCTGGAGTCTTGATAGATGGAGGTTCATCTCTAAATATCTGTCCATACGCTACCTTGGTGAAGATTAATATCAATCTTAACCAACTCTGGAGTAGCCATACTATCATCAAAGCTTTTGATGGAGCCCGCCAAAATTCGGTCTGAGTAATTGAACTGCCAATCGAAATTGGTCCCCATACATTCTCGCAGATCTTTCCAACGCACTCAAGATAGATTCGGATATAACTCGCTCTTAGGGACGACCTTGGATTCATATGGCGTGGGTAGTCCCTCCACCCTTCATCAACAGCTTGAAATATATTATCAACAATAGCCTAGTCACGGTCACTAACGCCTGAACCGAGTGTCCTCAACACGGGACATGCCATTCATCAACGCCAATGCAGATGTTGAACCGGTCAGTTTTCATGCCTTAGAAGTAAGCAATACCCAATACCATGCTATTGGAACGCCATTTCCCAAGCCCAAGATTTCTATCGAGGTCATGTCGGCTACTCAAGAAATGATGTCATTAGGTCATAAGCCGGGATAAGGGGTTGGTAAAGATCGCCAGGGTATCAAGTACCCAATTCAATTAACCAAGCAAACTGGAACAGCTGGACTAGGCTATGCTGGCAGTTCTAGTCATAGGAATCCTCATAAGCATCAGCAGATTCCTTCAGCTTCAACCATGCGGTGTTTATCTTCGCCTGCAAACTCTGAGTCCGCACAACCTCTTGTAAAGGTGCCAGCTAGTATCATGGTTATGTTATTTCCCAAGCCAGTACCGGTAAAGGAGAAAGAATTCTTTTTTCCAAATCCCGCAGTGGAAGAGGAGGAACGAAGAATCAACCAAGATATCATCCGAATGATGTCAGGAATACGCATCATCGTTCATGATGAACATACCAATAGATACACCCCAGACAATGATTTCCCAGACATAATGGCCATCATTCGGGACATAGAGGATGATGACAACCCCTCCATCACTACATTCCACCTGGACTTTGCCCTTACTAATTGGAACAACACTCCTTGCATTGGTCGACAAGGGTAAAACGGGCAGAACTCTTTCTGCCCTGTAGATACCATAACTGCTTACTTTTCTGTACAATATTAGTAGTTTATTTTTCCAGTATATGCTAACACTGTGTATGATCAAAACTCTTCATATATACTAAGTGAAAGAATATTTTGTTTAAGGACCCTGAATTTATATGTGCCTGTACTTGCTGATATGGTGCCTCTTCTCCACAATGATTGTACCTTTGATGTAGAGATGAATTCAGCCTTGATAGAAAATACAGGATGACATTGAGGTGCCTCTAGAAATTCAAGAATGGGTCAAAGACAAACCTAAACCCAACCTTGACCAAACCACTTCTTTCAATCTCGGAACCTTAGAAAGCCCTAAGTTAATCTAGATTGGTTCAGACCTTACCCCAAACCAAAGGAATGACATGGTTACGCTATTAACCCAATTCTAGGATGTGTTTGCATGGTCTCATGAAGACATGGTGGGTTTGTCCACTGACATTGTTCTTCATCGTCTTCCCATTAAAGATGGATTTAAGCCAGTCAAGCAAAAGCTCAGGCGATTGAAACCTGAGTGGAGTTTAAAGGTAAAAGATGAAATTGTAAAACAATTTCAAGCTGGCATCATCATGGTGTCCACATATCTTGAGTGGATATCCAATATTGTTCCCATGCCTAAGCCCGGAGGGAAGGTGCGCGTTTGCGTAGATTACTGGGACTTGAACAAAGCTTGCTTAAAAGATAGCTTTCCCATGCCATTTATCCACATTCTCATTGACAATACTGCTCAATACGACATGTACTCCTTTGCTGATTACTTTGCGGGGTACCATCAGATCATGGTTGCTGAGGAAGATCATGAAAAAACTGCTTTCATCATGCCTTGGGGAACATTTTGCTATAGACAGTTGTCATTCGGCCTCATCAATGCCGGAGCCACCTATCAGCAAGCTATGATAGCTCTCTTCCACGACTTAATGTATAAAGAGATCGAGATCTACGTGGATGACATCATTGTCAAATCCCGGAAGGAGAAATACCACTTAGACCATCTCAGAAAGTTGTTCAACAGGTTGCGTAAATACAACTTGAAGTTGTATCCAGCCAAGTGTGCCTTTGGCGTTAAATCAGGCAAGTTGCTAGGATTTCTAGTCAACCACAAAGGGATTGAGCTGGATCCTACCAAAATCCAGGCCATCACGAAAATGCCCATTCCTCAGACAGAGAAGGAAATACATGGATTGTTGGGAAGAATCAACTTCATTAGCAGGTTTATCTCTCAACTCACAGCAACCTATGAGCCAATCTTCAAGCTGTTAAGGAAGAACTCCTCCATGAAATAGAATGATGAGTGCGAATGCCTTCCTCACAATTAAAGAACAAACTAGTCAAAACTCCCGCTTTGGTACCACCCAAGGATGATGTCCCCTGCTCATGTACCGTCCATAAGTGACAATGCCATGGAATTTGCATCTTTGGGACGTAAGGACGATAGAGGCCAAGAAGCAGCTATCTATTACCTCAAAGAAAAGATTCAAAGAAGGTGAACATAAGTACACTCTGATCGAAAAGACGTGTTGTGCTTTAGCATGGGCTTCCATGAGGTTACAACATTACCTCCATGGTCACACAACCCATCTCATATCCCGCGTGGATCCTCTCAAGTACGTGTTCAATAAACCCATGTTAAATTGTTGCCTGTCCAGATGACAGTTGATCCTACTACAATTTGACATCGTATATGTGACTTAAAAGTCCATCAAAGGTCAAGGAATTGCGGATCAACTGGCCGCCGCACCCTCAGGGGATTTCAAACCCTTGGAGACATACTTCCTCGATGAAGGAGTAATGATAGTTCAGCAACACCATCAGTACGATACGCGCCAATCATGAAAGATGTATTTTGATGGAACCGTTAATATGGAAGGTTCTGGAGCTGAAGCAGTTCTCGTATCTGGTACGGGGGAGCAGTATTCCCATCGCCGTTAAATTGCAATTTGTCAGCACCAACAACACAACTGAGTATGAAGGTTGTCTCATGGGGCTAAAACTTGCCCGTTCAATGGGCATCAGGCGGTTAACTGTCTTTGGAGATTCAGAGTTAGTAATCAGACAGTCCACCAGAATCTATCAAACCAAGGAACTACATTTGCTTCCTTACCATTGGCAAGTTTTACATATGGTTTTGGAGTTCAAAGAAATCTCCTTTCTACACATTCCTCGTAATAGGAATGACTTTGCAGATGCGTTAGCAACTTTAGCCTCCTTAATTCGCATATCAGACAAGGAACACTTGCCAAGCGTCACAATTTCCCTGCACAAGGCCCCAGCCTATGGGAATTATGTTGGAGAAGTATCAGATGAGTTACCTCCCATCTAGCATCCTTGGTATCAGTATATCAAGGAATATCTACGAGATAGATCTACACCCGCTGAGGCGAGCCCGACTGAGAAAAGGCGGATCCATCGACTTGCTATGAAATTCTACCTGAGTGGAGATGCGCTCTACAGAAGAGATGTAGGACAAGGTCTCCTCAGGTGTTTAGACAAAGATCAAGCCCAAAGGCTTATGGATGAAATCCATGGTGGAGTCTATGGCCCCCACATGAGTGGCCCCCTCCTTGTCAAGAAAGTCTTCCGGACAGGATATTATTGGCTATCTCTCAAAGCTGACTGCAATGACCACGTCAGGAGATGGTATCCGTGCCAGATTCATGGGAATTCTATACACGCCCCTCCACCAGAACTCCACAACATGAGTACACCTTGGTCCTTCTTAATGTAAGGAATTGACATTATTGGACCCATTGAGCCTAAAGCCAGTAATGGACATCGATTTATCTTCACCATGATTGACTACTTCACCAAGTGGGTAGAAGCAGCCTCCTTCCCCATGGTTACCAAAGAAGTCATCATTACTTTCATCAGAAACAATGTCATTTGTTGATATGGACAACCAAAGGTGATTGTGTCAAACAATGCTAAGAACCTCAACAACAAAAGGATGGAGGAATTATGCAGTAAATTCCACATCAAACATCTTAACTCTGTCATCTATCGTTCGAAGATGAATGGTGTTGTTGAAGCGGCTAACAAAAACATCAAGAAGATTATGCAAAAGATGTCCGCCAACCACAAAGATTGGCTTGACCTATTGCCTCTTACTCTGTTAGCCTACAGAACCTCAATGCGTACTTCCACTAGGGAAACCCCCTACGCATTAACCTATGGGATGGAAGCAGTTCTCCACATAGAAGTTGAAATAGAATCCCTCAGAGTGTTAATAGACGTTCAGCTGGATGAAGACCAATGGATACTGCACAAGGCCCCAACCTATGGGAATTACGTTGGAGAAGTATCAGATGAGCTACCTTTCATCCAGCATCCTTGGTATCAGTATATCAAGGAATATCTACGAGATGGATCTACACCCGCTGAGGCGAGCCCGACTGAGAAAAGGCGGATCCATCGACTTGCTATGAAATTCTACCTGAGTGGAGATGCGCTCTACAAAAGAGATGTAAGACAAGGTCTCCTCAGGTGTTTAGACAAAGATCAAGCCCAAAGGCTTATGGATGAAATCCATGGTGGAGTCTATGGCCCCCACATGAGTGGCCCCCTCCTTGTCAAGAAAGTCCTCAGGACAGGATATTATTGGTTATCTCTCAAAGATGACTGCAATGACCACGTCAGGAGATGCTATCAGTGCCAGATTCATGGGAATTCTATACACGCCCTTCCACCGGAACTCCACAACATGAGTTCACTTTGGCCCTTCTCAATGTGGGGAATTGACATTATTGGACCCATTGAACGTAAAGCCAGTAATGGACATCGATTTATCTTCACCATGATTGACTAATTCACCAAGTGGGTAGAACCAGCCTCCTTCCCCATGGTTACCAAAGAAGTCATCATTACTTTCATCAGAAACAATGTCATTTGTCGATATGGACAACTAAAGGTGATTGTGTCAAACAATGCTAAGAACCTCAACAACAAAATGATGGAGGAATTATGCAGTAAATTCCACATCAAACATCTTAACTCTGTCATCTATCGTTTGAAGATGAATGGTGTTATTGAAGCGGCTAACAAAAACATTAAGAAGATCATGGAAAAGATGTCCGCCAACCACAAAGATTGGCCTGACCTATTGCCTCTTACTCTGTTAGCCTACAAAACCTCAATGCGCATTTCCACCGGGAAACCCCCACGATTAACCTATGGGATGGAAGCGGTGCTCCCCATAGAAGTTGAAATGGAATCCTCGAGTGTTAATAGGCGTTCAATTTGGATGAAGACCAATGGATACAAGACAGGTATCACCAATTGTCTCTAATAGACGAAAGGCGAACCGCGGCTATCTTCCATGGTCAGTTATATCAGCAAAGGATCGCCATATCCTACAACAAAAAAGTCCGGCTACGGCAGTTTAAACAACATGACTTGGTTTTGAAGAAGATCATTGACAACCAAGATCAATCCAAGGGAAAATTCGCTCCTAACTAGGAAGGCCCGTTTGTTGTCAATGAAATATTGATAGGAGGTGCTCTCAGATTGCATGTAATGGACGGCGATGAATTTCCACAACTCATCAACTCAGACGCCGTGAAATGATACTATGTCTGAAGTTGCCATCAAGCAAACATCCTGCTGTTAGATCATCAGATCACCAGTCATTTCGGTTCTTTAACCCTTTACCACATACAACTTTTTCACACTTTGCCCCTCAAGGAAATATACTTTTCAAGCTAGTAGCCTGGCTTCTCTGCGTTCCTACGATTTAGGTCATCCCACTACGGATTGAACCTCTCACGTTTGCAGTTTGGCTACCCATACATGGGATCAAACTTCTCATACCTGCAGTTTATCCTCAACCTAGGATTAAACTTTCTTCTCCCTGCAATCTGACCTGCACATGGGATCACACTGTTCCACTCACCCTGAGGGGCGAACTACGTCGACCTGATCTCCTCTTCAATAGGAGTACATAGGCAACCATGTTATATGGTCTGGTCGCAATAAAACAAAAACAAAAAACACATTTCTACCCTCTTCTCCTCACAAAAACAAAAACAAATGCCTACAAAGATTTTACGCTTATATATCACGTTGAACCTCTTACACCGAGTTCGAACTACATGAGACTGATCTCCTCTTCAATAGAGTACGATGCATACCATTCATGAAAGTGCGGTCTCACCCCTACCAAAACACAAACCATTGTCAACTGGTACTGGGATCATCTTTCAATCCACTACATTTCATTGACTTCAGACCAAAGGGATGGAATTACCTGAAGTCCTCCCAAATAGGAGATTCGGCGACCATCTAAGTTGCGGTCATACCTTGAAGAGCAACACCAATCCATAAGAGATGGAATTAACTAGGCTTCTCCTAAATAGAAATCATTGGTGACCATCACGTAGTGTGGTTAATCTCGAGAGAGGAAAGCAAAATTCCTCTCCACATTTCCATACAAAAACCAGTCCCAAGACACCAAAGATGGTACGGATACACACAGATCAATGATCCATTCTGAACTGTCCAGAGACATCTCAATGTCCATCCCTCAAGGAGGAATTCAGAATACATCAAGATCGCAAGCCCTGAAGCAGCAGGCAAAATATCAAGCTAGTAGCAAAGCATATCTAAAAGGGAATTGATCAAAAATATATTTCCCTGCCATATATATAATGATGTTTGATATACACAATGTAAACTATACATGACAAAATGGCTAAGCTAGTCTGTGCAGGAGAATACAAGCTCGTCTACAAGTCAGGGTATATGCGAACTAACAGGCCCAACATGGCATCCCTCTCAGAAGAAGGAGGCGAAGCTGTGGTCTCCTGTACAAGAATATCCACACGACCCAACAAATCTGCAGCCATCTGCATGGTGACCATATGCTCATCAATGTAAGCGCTCATCTCTGCGATCATGCCAGTGGTAAGGGACCTCACTGTAGTACTATTTGTAATGGCTACATCCCGGGCAGATATGACACTATCCCGCTCAACTATTATTGTATCTCTGGATGATTTGGTCTCGTCATGCTCAATAACAGCGACATCTCTGCGAGCTAATGCCTCGTCTCTCTCTAAAAGAGTTGCGTCTCTCCCATCAAGGATCGAGCCTGATCTCTCTCGAAGGTCATCAGATGAAGACTCTGCTTAAAGTACTATGCTGAGTACTAAATCACAACAGTACTGGTACTAGGAGAATCTAAAGGAACTGTTGGCAACCTGACAACTAGCTCCTCCTCGAAGTGGGAATCAACGTCTTCCCTGGGCTCTACATCATCTGACTCACTATCCGGTACTGTGGATACTACCGCAGCTGATAAAATCTATGTCTCCATCCATACGGAATACTCTGCAGAACAACCTGGATGACTAACAGAAAAATTAGCTATCTCACGCTGATCCCAACATGTATACACACAGGATCGGTCCTCTGCTGAAAGATAGCGAGAAGCTGAATGCTGACCTATCGCTCCCTCGAAAGGATGAAAGTCCTGAAACTGGTCAAACTGCGACATCATGACCAGCGGGTGATAAGTAGTCACGCCCCTCAAACTAGCCAGAGGGAGATAGTCCATGCCTGGAGAATGAGTAATAAACCAGTAGGGTGAGCTGAGCCCCGAGCACGGCAATATGACAAATGGATCTCTGATATCCGCCAAGAATATGGACCAAGACATAGCATCTATACACTCTGATGGCTGAAAGGAGTATGACATAGCTATATCATGGGTGAACCAATACCCATGCCGTCTAAGAGTGTCAATCGGTCTCAAGTGGGACATAAACCACACATATAGCATGACCGAGCTACCCGTGAATACTCCTGTCGGATAAGTGCAGCAGTATGTGGCTGACCTCAGAGTCTCTGCTATAATCATCGGTATAATGGTACGACCCTCCCTGAGAGCTCTCACCGCCATGATGACTCCAATGTCTATCTCATCTATGTATCGTGGCATATAGACATACGACAGTATGCACAATAGCAGTACATCAACCCTGGCTAGACGCCAATGATCCTCCGGTGTGGTAAAATCCTCGGCATATCGTGTATAACTATCCTCAGAGCCAAATCTGTCAAACAAAAAATGCTGGGATATAACGTGCCTCGATGTAAGCTCATCCTGTACCACCCTACGCCTCAATCTAGTGAGGGTCATGAACCGTCGACTCATGTCCCCCAAAGCCATATGCACGCAAGGTCTGTCCAGCGGCAACATCGTCAACCGTGCATACACCTCCAGAGTAGGAGTCAACTCATGGGCCCAAATCGAAAAACTTGCCTATCCGATACCCAATGCTCTAGCATGCCATCCACAAATCCTGTGGGAACCTGAAACATCAACAAGGTCATAGTATGCTGCAAAAAATGATCTACGGTCACCCTGTCTGATGGTGACATGTTATTATACCACGATCGCATACTCGATGCCACCAATGATGGTGGGGTATGATCAATACTACTTAATCGCCAAAGAAGACATCCAGACGGATATGTCATAAGACCATCCAGGGGTCAATGCTGAATATCTCTGGACATAAATACATATGAATAACATGATACATACATTGCAGATAATAGATGGCAATATGATATAGGGAATGAAAAAACTATGCATACATTCCTAAGTATATTAACATCTAATACATCATCTCTGTACAACTACAAATACAGGAAAATGGGGCACATACGCCCTACTACTAACAGAGGCCTATCAAAAGATATAGCGAGAATGGGGCACAGCCACCCAATAGCTAACAGATGCCTATCAAAAGATATAACGAGAATACACATCAGAAGAAAGCAATGGTGTCACTATCTACATCATCAATCCTGTCCACCTGATGTAACTCCTCTTGAGTCACTGGATCTCTATCAACAGGGATGTCAGACCTATATAGAGGAGGATACGCTACCAAGCAAAATCGAATGGGTCATCCGAGGGGCACCTCGCCGAATTTGGAAGGATCAAATGAATCTACCTCTGCCGGATCTCTGCCCAAATACCGGATAAAGAAATATGCCTGGTCTAGTCGCCGGGTCAAACTATCAATCTATGTCACATGATTCGAATCTCGGACACAGGCTATCCAATCCGTCATCATCACGGATCCTGGAACCATATCCCCCATAACCAATAATATCGGTCTCACAATTAGCATAATAATTTCATAACACGTAACACTGTATTCTATAGTCAAACTTCTCCTAGGCACATTACCACATAGCCACATTACTGTTTATAACCTATATAAACACTTAACAAGTCTAACTAGTTCGGTCTTGTTGGACTTTAGTCTCATCTCGGTGTTCTGGTCACCATATCCAACAATTAACACATTGATTGTCAATTAAACTTGGTCTCTAAGCTTCAATATTATTTTAGATAAGTCAAATATCATTTGTAATATTTTCCGGAAGCTTTTAATAATTTATAAACAATTATTATTATTATTTATAATAATTTTTCAACACTTAAATCATTTTAAATGATTTAATTATCAAATAATCTTATCATTATTAATATTTAATAATATAAAATATTAATAACATACTTGTCAAAATATTAGAGTTATTTTAATAACTTAAAATATTTTTAAATCATTGATATTCTACTTAAATGATTTTTAAAATAATTAAAATCATTTTAAAATCATTACCATTAATATTTAAATATTAATGAAATTATCATCTAAATATTAAAAGTAATTAATTATCACTTAAAATATTTTTAATTCATTTTTCTCATTTTTAAATGATTTTTAAATCAATAAAATCATTTTTAACTCATTTATTTAATATAATAATTAAATAAATCTAATATCATTAATATTAATTTATTAATGAAAATTCTCCAAAAATATTGAAAATTATATTTTTAATTCAAAATATTTTCTAACATTTTATTCTTATTTAAAATGATTTTTAAATCAATAAAATCATTTTTATCTTATTTATTTAATTTAATAATTAAATAAATTTAATATCATTAATATTAATTTATTAATAAAATTCTTCAAAAATATTAAAAGTTACATTTTATAACTCAAAATATTTTTAAATACATTATTCTTATTTAAAATGATTTTTATATAATTAAAATCATTTTTCTCTAATTTATTTAATACACTAATTAAATAAATTAAATAGCATTAATATTCAAATAATTATAATTATTAATGAAAAATATTCTAAATAGTCATAAAGTATTTTTCATAATTTAAAATAATTTTAAAACCATTTTGGTAATTTTATAATTTATTTCTATTTTAAGTATTTTCCTAATATTCGTAAAATAAAATAAATAAAACCGTCATTATAGCCTTTTAGCGTATTAATAAAGCGTCGTTGTTGGTGTTCTTGAGCTCAAGAAACATCGATACCTCGTTATCAACTCTGTCATGTTTGACCAACTTTAAATGCCTCGGTTTAAAATCGCGTTTCTGGGCTAACTTAAGGTTCAATATCGTAGTACATATATATACTACAACTATAAATAATTAATGTAATCACAACGTAACATCACAAAGAAGATCCGGCCCTTCAAAATGATCGAATGACTTTCCTAGGCTTTTAGGTAACCCGAGAAACCTAAGCGGTGTTCAAGGTATTACTTTGGGCCTCACTTAATTCGTAGTTCTGATCTTGGTTCATGCTGGTTAATGGTTCAAGGTTATAGTTCTTGTGTCATAGAACATAAAAAAACAACAACACAGTTTAACAACAACAGAATCACGATTTATGTTTGGCCAACGCCCCGTCGTAAAACTTGTTCTTACTTTTTTTGGGTTTTTCAAAACTGTAAAATCAGTTCGGGTCACCTAGTTTGACCTCTTAGCCTGATCAATCTGATGATTATATAAACGATCTAATACCATAAATGTAACGTACATATGTCAAGCTACAAGCTCGTTACCACACATCATTAAAACAATATAATATATGTCAGATCCGGACCTTTAAAACTCATGTCAGACGCTGTTACTAACTTTCTAGGTTACCCAAATTTCAGCCGGTCAAGCTTGGTCAACGGTGTTTGACCATTAATAACTCATAATCTAGACATCCAATGACCCTGATTCTACTTGCAGATTAAAGACCACATACCAGGCTACATGTAAAACATCATTTTAAGGCAGTTTGATGCTATGGATTCATGATAGATCATCATAGATCTTCATAAAGCATCCATTAGCAAGATTCTAAACACTTGAACAAAAAAAAAATTCTTAGCATACAAGATCAAATTAGATTTTAGGGTTTATACCTTCTTGCTAGATCTTTGATCTTAGATCTCCTTAGTTGTTCTTGGTGATCTAGGGACTGATTAAAGGACTAATCTACTTGCTATTTTCGGATATGAAGAGAAAGAGAGTTGGTGAGAGCTAGGTTGGAAAATAATGCAAATGTAGTAACTTTCTCTCTCCCAAATCTATATATATGTTGAGATGTTGTTTGGATCTGATTAATTTCAGCTGGAGGCTGATATTTTGTGCTCATAAAGTCAAATGAGTTGTTGAACTACTAAAGTTGATGGCCATTTTATAAGTTAACTAAATAAATATGAAAAAGGTCATTTTGGTCTTTAGCAAATTGATTTTAATGGCAATCTTGAAAAATGCACAAACCCTTAGGGTTTAGCCCTTAGGTTTTAACCCTAAGGTTCTAACCCTTAGGTTTTAAAACATCAAATTCTAGAAATTTCTAATTAGGGTTTAAGAATAGAAAATTAAGAATTTAAAACTAAAATTAGGGTTTCCTAATCATATCAACGTTTAAAAAATATATTAGGCCTTCCAATTAGGATTAGGGTTGACTAATTAGGGTTTAGAAATCCCGAATATGAAATTAGGGTTTTAATTAGAAAAATTAAAATTTCTAAATTACAATTAGGATTTGAAAAATAAAAATTAAGATAACTAAAATATAATTAGGGTTTTCTAATCATATTAAAGTTTAATACACACATTAGGCTTCCCAATTAGGATTAGGGTTTCCTAATTAGGGTTTTAGGATTCTCGAATATGAAATTAGAGTTTCCCGGCTTTCGATTAGGGTTTCTAACGGTACGTTAGGGTTTCTAATCCTGAGATTAGGGTTTCTAATCTCTTATTAGGGTTTATAATTTTAAACCTTATCCGATCAATCATTGATCAAAATCTCTATACAGTATAAACACGAACTTATCAAAATAATTATTTTAATTATATTTGCTATCGAATCCCTATCCGGACTTAGGGTTAGGGTTTCCAATTTTGTTAAGCACAACTCTACTCTAATTTTTTTTAGTCAATACACAAATTGGCTACTACTCGAGACTTGTATCACAGATAGTCAGTACAATATTTACAGTCAATGTCAACATTAAAAAAAAATATTATTCGTAAAATTTTGATTATTCAAAATCCCGGGTTATCACATTCACCCCTCCTTAAAAGGATTCTGTCCTCGAAATCACCGCTTTCTTATTCTCTATAATCTTTTAAAGTTGAATCATCAATTCATTTTTATCAACACAATATTCATTTATGTCTCAAATTCTAACCTGTGACTTGAATTTTTAAAAGATAACAGTTCATAGAAATATCTAACTCATATTACTCGCATAATTAAATTTCTAAATGAAATCATTACCTGCTGCCACATCTTGAGCAGCCACTGCATCCTGCGCCGTCATATTGAATGTACGGGCTGTTGGTCTTCCTGGTTGTGCAGGTCCTCGAGTTGCCAAGGTTCCGCCACTAGGTCCCTTGTTGACACTTTCCTTCTCCGCATTCTTCTTTGGACAGTTCCGAACCAAATGATCAGTCGATCCGACTGCAAAGCAACCTTGTATCTTCTTTGGACTGGGACAATTGGGCGATATGTGCCCCTCTTGCTCGCAGTTATAGCAAACTCCCTTCTTCTTTAGGCAAACTTCAGCATGGTTCTTCCCACAATTCGAATATGGCTCCTTTCTTTTCCTATTATCTTCTGTCTTATTACCCGACTGGGTATTCTCATTCCATTTCCTTTTGTTAGGGTTATTTCCACCACTGCTTCCACCATCATTTGTCTTCTTCTTCTTCTCCTGATGAAATCGAGATGCAGCTTCGCTCCCTCCTTGAGCAATTAACGCCTTCTCCATCAAAGCCGCGAAAGTATTGATCTGTAATACCGCTACCTTGTTGAATATCCCCTGCTTCAGCCCATTCTCAAATCTTGTCGCTTTTCTTGCTTCTGTGTCCACCTGATGAGGTGCAAATCTTGTTAACTCGTTGAATTTGGCAGCGTATTCTGTTACCGACATGTTCTCCTGCTTCAATTCTAGAAATTTAACATCCATCCTGGATTGCATACTCGGTGAGAAGTAGTTCTCAAAGAACAACTCCTTGAATCTTGTCCACAACACCACCGTTGTACCAGCTCTGGCCTGATTAGTCTCCCACCAGTAATTAGTTTCTCCCTCCATCAGATAAGTTACAAAAGCTGTCTTTTGCTCTTCCGCCACTCGCACAATGACGAATGCTTTTTCCATCTCCTTCGTCCAAGTTTGGGCTTCAATCGGATCTGTGGTTCCCTTGAATTCCAGCGGTCCTACCGCTTTAAATTAAGTCCTTGAAGTTAGCCAATCTATCAGCTGGCTGATTTCTCGCTCTTCCTCTTGCTAGAGCCCTATTTTCCATAGCTTCGGCTATCATATCTACAAAGTTTTGCATCGGGTCAGCTTGACCTCCTTCATTATTCACCGACTGCTCTTCCCGCTGGTTTCGATTTTTTCGTCTAGGTGGCATGATCTGATTTAAATAAAAATC
This sequence comes from Panax ginseng, assembly GCA_020205605.1. Lineage (NCBI taxonomy): Eukaryota > Viridiplantae > Streptophyta > Magnoliopsida > Apiales > Araliaceae > Panax > Panax ginseng. The sequence continues at coordinate 83,812,848 of CM035142.1, read as the reverse complement.
TTACATTAATTCTCTTTCTTTACACAAATTCTTAACACAATAAGAATTCAATACAAAATTCTCATATAATTGCATATTTATTCAAATAGCACATAGTACTTAACACATATTACTATTCCTTTTTAAATCACAACAAGATTAACAACACAACTTTACACAAAAAGTTGTTATTCTCCATTAACACATAGTTATTACCAATTCGTCAAACTTACCACACGTATGAGTTCAGGAACTTGCCATAATTATATGAGTGTATGAACTTATCCTAGTCGGATTTTTTAGCGCCCATTCATTTGAGGGGTTCGTAACATTTCATATAATTATGAGTCATTAACTTACCATAAGTATGAGTTTTAAGAACACACAAATTTAATCTTAATCTTATATTCATATAGAAAATAAAGATTCATTCATACAAACATATTTATATTTACATATGCTTACACACTGTTCTCGATATTACAGCACTTAATATCATAATCTTCTACCAAAAGATACTAACGCTCAAACTTAAGCTATCTACCATCCACTCCCTTCACCAGTCTTCTTCTTGTTGGGACACTTATTGAATCCGTGACCCGTTCTTCCACATGAGAAACACTTCCTCATATTTGGCTTAGGACAATGTAGAGAAATATGTCCTTCTTGCTTGCAGTTGAAGAACACATTCTTCCACATCATGCATTATCCCGCGTAAGTCTTCCCACACTTGCTACAGGCTTGCTTCTTCTTTGGATTTGACTTTTCAGAATTAGGGTTGTCGTTGTCCATCTTTCTCTTTTTCTTGTCTTTCTGCTGCTTGATTGTTCCTTCAGACGATCCACCACCTTCGGTCTTCATCCTCTCCACCTGTGCCTTGAGCTCGTTCCGTTCTTCAGTCATTTCATGTAACGACCGCTCCATCTTCCACAACTCCTCCAAGAGAAACACTTTACTCCGGAGTTCCTGAACTTCTACAGATAGCTGATATCTTGTTCTCCAACTTTGATCTTATTCTTTAGCTCTACCTTAGCTTGCTCAGACTCTTCCTCCTCATCTCCACTCAGATACATCTCGGGATAATCGTCATGATCGCTCCCTAGATTAACCATAGGTTCTTCTTCTCCCACCTTCTCAACTGATTCGCTTTGTGCTGGCACCTCAGCTTCTGGCACTGGTGCAACAGCTGCTAGCATCTTTGCACTCGTTTCATCTTCTCCAGACATCCTACAAACAGTTTAAATAACTTTATTAGTACTTCACCAGTACAACATTCTCACACTAAGTGTTCCCATATCTCATTATCGATATATTTTGGCAATCCCTCACTTAGTACTCTAAATGAGTATTCTAGATTTCGCTTATGGTTATAATCCTAGGGTTTTCCCCACCCCACTTAAGGTTTATAACCTACAGCTCGGCTACCAACTTGTGACTCCTTGGTCACTACAGCTTTGATACCAACCTGTGACGACCCCAAATCTAGGTTACCTGACCCCCGAGTTTGGTGTTCACGATCCATAATATAATAACATCTAACTACCCATTTAAATATAAATAGGAATACATAACTCCTTAACATAAGTTGTTAATACATAAGTCCCAGGTTTGCTAACCTAAAAATTACAAACATACCCCTTAGATAAACAAAAAGGGTTTACAAATACAACATAATAATAAGTTCTTTATAACTACTCCAAAGATCTTGCCTTTGCCTTTGTTCTTCTTCTTTGACCCATGGCCTCTTCGTTCGCTCCTATTTGAAATGTTTTATTTAAACAAGGGTGAGCAACTAGTTTGCCCCCATGAAGTTAAAACATACAATAAATGTATACTGAATCAATAAAAATGAGACTATCTATTTTGATAGAATGAAACCAAAGTTCGGTGAACTTTGAAATAGCTGAATAAATCGTTAATCAATAACAAGTCTTCTCGTATTCTAGGCAACGCAATAATTTGATAATGAAAGAGTACAACGCTTTCAAAGTTTCTACGATATTCTATTGAATAATCAAGAATCAATTCTACACAATAACAAAGTGGAATGTTTTCCAAATTTATGCTGAGTGATCACACTAGATCTTAGAACTTCTTTTTCTCGGGTATCTATCAAAGATTTACTTTGATACATACGCAGGAGTATCAGATAACCATAAAGATTAAACCATACCCCTCTGCAAGTACTTAGAGCCGGCCAACTCCTTGTACCATATATTATGCATAATACTTAACAGTGCGCAATGGTCGAATATACGACCTAAAATGTTCCCTTTATATAAAAGGTTGTTCTTCTCATTCTTTGAATCAAGATTTGATTTAACAACGAAATTCAATGATTTCAATTTCTATTTACTTATCGATCTAGCCGAAATAATTGGCAACGATCTATCAATAACAATTGAATTCTCTTCTCGAATTTATCAAGTTCTAACAAATGTTCATCTATCCAGAATAATTAGCTACGACATATCTCAACCTAATTTGACAATAAACAGGAATTATCTGTACTGTCAATTCTATCTTCTACGAATATGAATATCCAAGAACAGTTATTCTACGAATATATATTTTCTGAATCAGTAATTCAATTTGAATTATTAAACATGCATTGTAAGACCCCAACATTTATGAATAAAGAATATTTTTCTTGAAATATATTTTTGAATATTATGGTGTGGATTTGATATAATGTTATAGTTGTTGGTAATATTTACAAATTTTGCAAAGTAAGTAAGTGGTTATATAATATTCGATTGGTCGTGGAATATTCATTTTAACAGGGAATATTCGCATAACCAAGACAATCATTGGTGGACCCTAACGGAAGTATTGTCGTAGTTAGAAAACCATGTAATTATCTTTTATATAAAAATAACTACGAAAGTGTTACCGTTAAAACTGTTGAACTACCCGGTAGTAAAGGTACAGTAATATGCGTGGTTGCATAGTAGCACACGGTATTGATTATTGATGCATACGTGAGAAGTCACTAAGTTATACTTAATTATTGCTATAGTAATTGCTGCATCATATCTCTCATATTGTTGATTCAATTATTGTTACAGTATCATCTGGATAATATTTATTATTATTAAATCAATAATTGAGACGACAAAGTTATTCATATTATTATTTGAAATATTAACAATGTCTAGAAGTTCATCAAGGAGAGGTTTGGTCACCTAATTACGCCTAATAAGGAGAAATCCTTATCTAAAGCCCTCTTTCCAGGAACGACGACTGGTTGTTAAATATTATGAGTTATAATATTAATGATGAATAAGTTGTGTTGATTAAAGATGAATTTTATAGTTCCATTGTGTTGGGATTATTAGTGTTAGTGGAAATCGACATCTATTCCGATGATAATATATGTTTGGGGGTTATAATGATAAATCGGGTAATTTATCGGATAAATGAGGAATTAATTGCTACTAATTCACATGCTTATATAACTATTTGTTCACATGTGTGTACTATTGAATCATATTCTTGTACTATTAGGGGAGTTGGTGCAAGATTGATAATACTTGCATGACTAAGTTAAAAATAGAGATATAATTGAAGGTACTATATTGTAATTAGTTTTTTCACATGATTTTACTATTGAGTCACATGAATGAACTATTAATTCACATTATTTACTATTAGGGGAGGTGGTGCAAGTTTGTTAATACTTGCAAGACTAAATTAAAAATGAAGAAAAAGAGGAAGGTATTATACTGTAATATTTTGAGCCCCAAAACGTGCAATTATCGAAACTATATTTTCCTATAAATAGAAGCTCATTCTTCCATCATTTCTCACCAATTCACAAAAGCTTTAGAGCAATTATTATAGAGAGAAATTATAGAGAAAGAAGAGAGAAGTCTACTACCTCACTATTCCAAAGATCAGCTTTTTCTAAGGTAAAGGGTATTATTTCTTTTCGTGTTCTTGAAGAGAGCTATTGTTATTCCATCCCTTATTATTCTATTGGAACATCTTGTTTGTGCTTTTACGCATGATTCGGGTTCTATTATTTATCATTTTTTTTGGAACATCTTGTTCGTGGCTTTTACGCATTTGATTCGGTTCCATTATTTATCATTCTCGTTGGAACATCCACATCTGTGCTTTATGCATATTTCGGTTCCATTATTTATCATTCTATTGGAACACCGTGTCTGTGCTTTACGCATGACGTATCCGTTATTTATTATTGTATTGGAATAACCTGTCTGTGCGGTCTATCGCATGCATGGTGATTTCTTTTGTTATTCTATTCTTTATTATACTCCGTTGGTTAAAGTTTTGACTTCTATACTCCATGAAATTAGTGGAATATCCTTGATATTTGCGCTTCATCCAGTATCTTTTCATGGAAATATTCTTCTGAGCATTCTTGAATTTTACTCCACAAAGTAGTATCATGTTGACAATTTGGACATTATCGGTTCCTGGAAAAACTAATTCTTGAACTTGTTTTATTGAATTTTTATATCATTGTCATCATCCTCATGTTTATATTATGTTGAAAGTCATATGTGGCTTGTAGTGCATAGATGGACTTGGTATGATTATGACCAGGGATTAATCGGTATAATCATGACCGTAATGTTACAAATGATGTGGTAAAAGTCATGATTGGCCCGTAGTGCATTGATGGACAGTTGTTGGCATGATCATGACCATTGATGAATACACGAATATCCTTGGCCCGTAGTGCATGGATAATTTGTGGTCGTGATACTAATGAATATCCTTGGTCGTAGTGCAGGGATGATGTGGTTTATTTATTAAGTTGAGTCTCGGCGATAAAAGTGATGAAAAATCTCTTAAATCATAGAAGATGGTAGATTTTATTCTCTACGTGACTCTTCTAATGGATTGCTTGTTCTGCTGCAGTTAAACTTGATGTTTATTATATTTTATCAATTTAACGTTGTTGAAGGCTAATGATAATTTATTCTGCATTATCTTAGTCATAATATTTCTTACTGGGCTAGTTGAGCTCACCCTTTATTTCACTGTTCTCTTGAGAAATGAGAACGTAATCGGGACTAGCTCTGGGGAGCCAGTGACGTCCAGGATGATAGCATTAGTAGTCCTCACTATTCATTAAATAGTGTGACAATAAATGTAATGAGGACTCCATTGAGTTTGTATATTGTCTAGATGACAATATTCTTATTAAAAACTCTTAGATTATGTTTTATCGTATTTTACATGACTGTTGTATAATTAAGTTGTATTTGAATTTTGTACCATATATTTGGCGACTCAAGATGGGTTTTGTATACCTATTTTGGGGGCGTCACATGCACTAACTGCAAATAATCAACAATAAATCCCTGGACGTGGTATAATTAGCAATAATTAACCACTATAATAATTGAATGAATATAACTCAAGTTTAAGTTAGAAAACTTGCCTTCCGCGTTGATTACAGCTACACAATAAACTTATCTGCGTTCGTAAGACCTATAACAAATAATATCGGTCTCATAATTAGCACAATAATTTCATAACACATAACACTGTATTCTAAAGTCAAACTTCTCCTAGGCTCATTACCGCATAGCAACATTAGTGTTTATAACCTATATAAACACTTAACAAGTCTAACTAGTTGATGCAGTTGGACTTTAGTCTCATCACTTGTTACGGTCACCATATCAAGCATAATTAAAACATTGATTGTCAATTAAACTTGGTCTCTAAGCTTCAATATTATTTTAGATAAGTCAAATATCATTTATAATATTTTTCGTAAGCTTTTAATAGTTTATAAACAATTATTATTATTGTTTATAATAATTTTTTCAACACTTAAATCATTTTTAAATGATTTAATTATCAAATAATCTTATCATTATTAATATTTAATAATATAAAATATTAATAACATACTTGTCAAAATATTAGAGTTATTTTTAATAACTTAAAATATTTTAAATCATTAATATTCTACTTAAATGATTTTTAAAATAATTAAAATCATTTTTAAATCATTACCATTAATATTTAAATATTAATGAAATTATCATCCAAATATTAAAAGTAATTAATTATCTCTTAAAATATTTTTAATTCATTTTCTCATTTTAAATGATTTTTAAATCAATAAAATCATTTTTAACTCATTTATTTAATATAATAATTAAATAAATCTAATATCATTAATATTAATTTATTAATGAGAATTCTCCAAAAATATTGAAAATTATATTTTATAATTCAAAATATTTTCTAACATTTTATTCTTATTTAAAATGATTTTTAAATCAATAAAATCATTTTTATCTTATTTATTTAATTTAATAATTAAATAAATCTAATATCATTAATATTAATTTATTAATGAAAATTCTCCAAAAATATTAAAAGTTACATTTTATAACTCAAAATATTTTTAAATACATTATTCTTATTTAAAATGATTTTTATATAATTAAAATCATTTTTTTCTAATTTATTTAATACACTAATTAAATAAATTAAATAGCATTAATATTCAAATAATTATAATTATTAATGAAAAATATTCTAAATAGTCAGAAAGTATTTTTCATAATTTAAAATAATATTTAAAACCATTTTTGGTAATTTTTATAATTTATTTCTATTTTAAGCATTTTTTGTAATATTCAGAAAATAAAATAAATAAAACCGTCGCTATAGCCTTTTAGCGACACAAAGCGTCGTTGTTGGTGTTCTTGAGCTCAAGAACACTGACAGCTTCGTTATCAACCTGTCATGTTTGACCAGCTTAAATGCTCGGTTTAAAATCGTTTCTGGGCTAACTTAAGGTTCAATATTGTAGTACACATATAATACTACAACTATAAATAATTAACAGAATCACAACGTAACATCACAGCAAGATCCGGCCCTTCAAAATGACTGTCAGACAACTCCTGGGCTTTCTGGGTAACCCAGAAACCCAGGCAGCTTCAAGGTACTACTTTGGGGCTCACTTAATTCGTAGTTCTGATCTTGGTTCATGCTGGTTAATGGTTCAAGGTTATAGTTCTTGTTTCATAGAACATAAAAAAAAACAACAACACATTTTAACAACAACAGAATCACGATTTATAAGCCGGTCAACGTCTGTCAGAAAACTTGTTCTTACTTTTTCTAGGTTTTCCAGAACTGTAAAATCAGTTCGGGTCACCTAGTTTGACCTCTTAGCTTGATCAATCTGATGATTATATAAACGATCTAATACCATAAATGTAACGTACATATGTCAAGCTACAAGCTTGTTACCACACATCATTAAAACAATATAATATATGTCAGATCCGGACCTTTAAAACTCATGTCAGACGCTGTTACTTACTTTCTGGGTTACCCAAATTTCAGCCGGTCAAGCTCGGTCAACGGTGTTTGACCAATAATAACTCATAATCTAGACATCCAATGACCCTGATTCTACTTGCAGATTAAAGACCACATACCAAGCTACATGTAACAACTTTAAAATAACAAAAATAGTAAACGAGCAATGATCTGTGGGCACTGGCATTACTTGTCAGACCACAAAAATTGCTCAAGAACAGATTTTGTAAAACATCATTTTAAGGCACTTTGATGCTATGGATTCATGATAGATCATCATAGATCTTCATAAAACATCCATTAGCAAGATTCTAAACACTTAAACAAAAAAAAATTCTTTGCATACAAGATCAAATTAGATTTTAGGGTTTATACCTTCTTGCTAGATCTTTGATCTTAGATCTCCTTAGTTGTTCTTGGTGATCTAGGGACTGATTAAAGGACTGATCTACTTGCTATTTTCGGATATGAAGAGAGAGAGAGAGAGAGAGAGAGAGAGAGAGTTGGTGAGAGCTAGGTTGGAAAATAATGCAAATGTAGTAACTTTCTCTCTCCCAAATCTATATATATGTTGAGATGTTCCTTGGATCTGATTAATTTCGGCTGGAGGCTGATATTTTGTGCTCACAAAGTCAAATGAGTTGTTGAACTACTAAATTTGATGGCCATTTTACAAGTTAACTAAATAAAAATGAAAAAGGGCATTTTGGTCTTTAGCAAATTGATTTTAATGGCAATCTTGACAAATGCATAAACCCTTAGGGTTTAACCCTAAGATTCTAACCCTTAGGTTTTAAAACATCAAATTCTATAATTTTCTAATTAGGGTTTAAGAATAGAAAATTAAGAATTTAAAACTAAAATTAGGGTTTCCTAATTAAATTAGGTTTTCCTAATCATATCAACGTTTAAAAAATATATTAGGCCTTCCAATTAGGATTAGGGTTGCCTAATTAGGGTTTAGAAATCCCGAGTATGAAATTAGCGTTTTAATTAGAAAAATAAAAATTTCTAAATTACAATTAGGGTTTGAAAAATAGAAATTAAGATAACTAAAATATAATTAGGGATTTCTAATCATATTAAAGTTTAATACACACATTAGGCTTCCCAATTAGGATTAGGGTTTCCTAATAAGGGTTTTAGGATTCCCGAATATGAAATTAGAGTTTCTCGACTTTCGATTAGGGTTTCTAACGGTACGTTAGGGTTTCTAATCCTGAGATTATGGTTTCTAATCTCTTATTAGGGTTTATAATTTTAAACCTTATCCGATCAATCATTGATCAAAATCTCTATACAGTACAAACATGGACTTATCATAATAATTATTTTAATTATATTTGCTATCGAATCCCTATCCGGACTTAGGGTTAGGGTTTCCAATTTTGTTAAGCACAACTCTACTCTAATTCTTTTTAGTCAATACACAAATTGACTACTACTCGAGACTTGTATCACAGATACTCAGTACAATATTAACAGTCAATGTCAACATTAAAAAAAATTATTCGTAAAATTTTGATTATTCGAAATCTCGGGTTATCACAGCTGTCGGGGAATATTCGTATGACGGCACAACTATTTGTGGGCCCCATAACGGAAAAATGTCGGATAAAGAAAACGACAAGTATGAGTTTTTTTAAATAATGACATAGTTGTTACCGTTAAAATTGTTGGAATACCTGGTGGTTAAAGTAAAGTAACGCGTTGTTTCACAGTAGCACACAGGATTGCACAATAATTCTAATTATTGATTCTTACGTAAGAAGTCACTACTCAATAATTGTTACAGTAATTATTGTTCAATATTTTATGTTATTGATTCAATAATTGTCATTGCATAGTATTTCAAATTATCAGATCAATAATTTATATTATTTGAATAATATTATTAGATAACATTATTGGCAATGTCTAAGGAAGTTCTGTTTAGGAGAGGTTGTAAGACCCCAAATTTTATGAAATGAAAGTATTCAATTTTCTTATAATTATTATGTTATTTAGTAAATGGTTAAATTGATAAAGGTTAAAGTTAAGGGTGACATTTGAAAATTTTACAAAGTAAGCAAGTGGTTAAATAATATTCGATTGGTCGGGGAATATTCGTTTTAACAGGAAATATTCGTACGACGGCATAATCATTGGTGGACCCCACAACGGAAGTATTGTCATAGTTAGAAAACGACAGAATTATATTTTTATAAATATAACGGCGGAAGTTTTACCGTTGAACTACCTGGTAGTAAAAGTATAGTAATACACGTGGTTGCATAGTAGCACAAGGTATTAATTATTGATGCTTACGTGAGAAGTCACTCAGTTATACTCAATTATTTCTACAATAATTGATGCATCATATCTCTCATATTATTGATTCAATTATTGTCACAATATCATCTGCATAATATTTTATATTATTAAATCAATAATTGAGACGATAAAGTTATTCATATTATTATTTGCAATATTGACGATGTCTAGAAAATTCTGTCGAGGAGAGGTTTGGTCACCTAATTGCGCGCCAATAGGAAGAAATCCTTATCGAAAAACCCCCTATTTCCTGGGAATTATCTGGTTGTTAAATATTATGAGTTATAATATTAATGATGAATAAGTTTGTGTCGATTAAAGATGAAATTTATATTTCCATTGTGTTGGGATTATTAGTGTTAGTGGAAATCGACATCTATTTCGATAATAATTGATTTCTGGAGGTTATATTGACCAATCAGGTAATTGATCGGATAAATGAGCAATTAATTGCTATTAATTCACATGCTTATAACTATTTATTCACATGTGTGTACTATTGATTCACATGGATGTACTATTAGGGGAAGTGGTGCAAGATTGATAATACTTGCATGACTAAATTAAAAATGGAGGTATAGATGAAGGTACTATACTGTAATTATTTTTTTCACATGTATAGAACTATTGAGTCACATGATTGTACTATTAATTCACATGATATACTATTAGGGGAGGTGGTGCAAGTTTGATAATACTTGCATGACTAAATTAAAAATGGAGGAAAAGATGAACGTATTATACTGTAATATTTCGAGCCCCAAAACATGCAATTATCGAAACTTTGTTTTCCTATAAATAGAAACTCATTCTTCCTTCATTCTCACCAATTCACTAAGACTCACAAGAGCAATTATAAAGAGAGAAGCTGTGAGACCCCAACTTTTATGAATAAACATGTATTTTCTATAAATATCATTTTTGAATATTATGGAATAAATTTGATATAATGTTATAGTTGTGGCTAATATTTATAAATTTTGCAAAGTACGCAAGTTGTTATATAATATTTGATTGGTCGGGGAATATTCGTTTCAACAGGGAATATTCGTACAATGACATAATCATTGGTGGACCCCACAATGGAATTATTGTCGGATTAAGAAAACGATAAAAATACTTTATGAAAATAACGGCGGAAGTTTTACCGTTAAGCTGTTGAAACACCTAGTGTTAAAAAATGCGAATGTCGCGTGGTTGGATAGTAGCACACCAGATTGATTATTGATGCTTACGTGAGAAGTCACTCGGTTTTGTTCAATTATTGTTACAAAGAATTCTTTGATAGTATCTCACGTTATTTGATTCAATTATTGTCAATATTTTATAATCAATAATTGAGATGACAAAGTTATTAATTTTATTATTTGCAATATTAACGATATCTATAAGTTCTATCAAGGAGAGGTTTGGTCACCTAATTGCGCGCCAATGGGGAGAAATCCTTATTGGAAAGCCCCCTCTTTCCTGGGAACGACCTAGTCGATTAATATTGTGAATTATAATAATGATGATAAGTTTTGTTTTATTAGTATTATTAATGTAATAAAATAGAAAAGTTTTTTATATAAAATAGAATACTTTTATAAAGTTATCTGTTTTATTGGACTATAAATAGAATATATTATATTCTATTATGTATAGTGTTTTGTATAGTAAGATCTTTTTATATAAAATAGAATACTTTTATAAAGTTATTTGTTTTATTAGACTATAAATAGAATATATTATATTTTATTATGCATAGTGTTGCATAAGTGTTCTAGATAGTGTTTGCATAGTAAAAACTTTTTATATAAAATGAATACTTTTTATAAAGTTTTATTTTATTTGATTATAAATAGAATATATTATATTTTATTGCATAGTGCAGCATAGTATCCTTTCCATTCTTCTATAAATAGGATGCTTAGTGCATAGATGGACTTGGTATGATTATGACCAGGGATTATTCGATATAATCATGACCGTAATGTTACAAATGATGTGGTAAAAAAATCCTCATTGGCCGTAGTGCATTGATGAACAGTTGTTGGCAAGATCATGACCATTGATGAATACACGAATATCCTTGGCCCGTAGTGCATAGATAATTTGTGGTCGTGATACTAATGAATATCATTGGTCAGAAAAGCGAGGGGATGATGTGGATTATTTATTGTCGTGAGTCTCAATGATTAAACTAATGAAAACCTTTTAAATCATAGAAGATAGTAGATTTTATTCTCTACTTGACTCTTCTAATGGATTGCTTGTTCACCGCAGCTTAAACTTGATGTTTGTTATATTTTATCGGTTTAACATCATTTGAAGGCTAACGATAAATTATTCTGCATTATCTTAGTCATAATCTTTCTTATTGGGCTAGTTGAGCTCACCCTTTCTTTCACTGTTCTCTTCAGGAAATGAGAACGTAGATGGGACTAGTCGGGAAACGGAGTGACGATCCAGATGATAGCATTAGTAGTCCTCACTATTCTATTAAATAGTGTGACAATAAATGTAATGAGGACTCCATTGAGTGTGGATATTGTCTAGATGATAATATTCTTATTAAAACTCTCAGTTATGTCTTGTCGTATTCTTCACGACAGTTGTATTATTAAGTTGTATTTGAATTTTGTACCATGTATTTGGCGACTCAGGATGGGTGATGTATACCTATTTTGGGGGCGTCACAGTTGGTATCAAAGCTTAGGGATATGATCCCTGGCTGAGATGTGAGACAAGAACTAGAAGGGGAGAGATGGGGAATGTAAGACCCCAACTTTTTGAATAAAGATTAAATTTTCTCGAAATATATTTTTGAATATTATGGCGTGGATTTGATATAATGTTATAGTTGTGGGTAATATTTACAAATTTTGCAAAGTACGCAAGTTGTTTTATAATATTCTATTGGTCGGGGAATATTCATTTTAACAGGGAATATTCGTACAATGGCACAATCATTGGTGGACCCCTCACAACGGAATTATTGTCGGATTGAGAAAACGACAAAAATACTTTATGAAAATAACAGCGGAAGGTTTATCGTTAACTGTTGAACTACCATTAGTAGTAAAGTACGATGAATACGCGTGGTTGCATAAGAGTAGCACACGGTATTAATTATTGATGCTTACGTGAGAAGTCACTCGGTTATACTCAATTATTGCTCTGAAGAATTCTACGCATCATATCTCTCTATATTATTGATTCGATTATTGTCATAGTATCATCTGCATAATATGTTATTTTATTAAATCAATAATAGAGACGACAAAGTTATTCATATTATTTAATTGTAATATTTACAATGTCTAGAATTTCTGTCAAGGAGAGGTTTGGTCACCTAATTGCGCGCCAATAGGGAGAAATCCTTATTAGAAAGCCCCCTCTTTCCTGGGAACGACCTCGTTGATAAATATTGTGAGTTATATTATTAATGATGAATTTTATTAAAATTGAAGTTGTGTTCGGAGTTGAATTTGGAGACGCGAACGTGATATTTGAGTCCGGAATGATGAAATTAGTAAAAATAGTCTATAAACATAAAAATTTTCAAAATTCACTATTTGGTCAAAAAGTCAACAGTTGACTTTTTTGGGAAAAGTCAAACTTCAAAATTTTAAATTTTATATTTTTGATAAAAATGGTTTCATTGTGTTGGAATTATTTGTGTTAGTGAAAATAGACAATTATTTCGATAATAATTAATGTCTGGAGGTTATATTGACCAATCAGGTATTTAACCGGATAAATGAGCAATTGATTGCTATTATTTCACATGATTATAACTATTTGTTCACATGTGTATACTATTGTTTCACATTCTTGTTACTATTAGGGGAGTTGGTGCAAGATTGATAATACTTGCATGACTAAGTTAAAAATGGAGGTATAGATGGAAGTACTATACTGTAATTCGTATTTTCACATGTCTAGAACTATTGATTCACATAATTTACTATTGAATCACATTATTTACTATTAGGGGAGGTGGTGCAAGTTTGATAATACTTTCATGACTAAATTAAAAATAAAGGAAAAGTTGGAGGTATTGTACTAAAATTTTTCGAGCCCCAAAACGTGCAATTATCGAAACTATATTTTTCTATAAATAGAAGCTCATTCTTCCTTCATTTCTCACCAATTCACAAAAGCTTTAGAGCGATTATTATAGAGAGAAATTATAGAAAGAAGAAGAGAAGTCTCGCTACCTCACTATTCCGAGAGATTCAGCTTTTCTAAAGGTATGGAATATTATTTCTTTCTTATCCATGAAGAGAACTTATGTTATTCCATTCTTTATTATTCTGTTGGAATTACCTATATACGCGGGCTACCCTATACTTGGTGAAATTCTTATGTTGTTCCATTCTTTATCATTCTGTTGGAACATCCTGCTCAGACGTTCTCTACGGACCGGTTCCGTCGTTATTATTATTCATTGGAATATCACATCGTGCGTTTTACACCGGATTGATTCCGTCTTTATTATTACATTTGGAATATCACATCAGATGCGTTTTGTGGGACTTTATTCCGTCTTTATTATTCATTGGAATATCATGTATGCATGCGTTTTACGCCGGATTGATTAAAATCTTTATTATTCATTTGAATATCCCATGCGTGCTTTTTACGTGGGACTGATTCCGTTATTTATTATTCTGTTGAAATAACCTGCCTGTGCGGTCTATCGCATGCCTGGTGATTTCTTTTGTTATTCCATTCCTTATTATACTCAGTTGGTTAAAGTTTTGAATTCTATACTCCATGAAATTAGTGGAATATCCTTGATATTTGCGCTTCATCCATTATTTTTTCATTGAAATATTCTTCTGAGCATTCTTGAATTTTACTCTACAAAGCAGTATCATGTTGACAATTTGGACGTTATTAGTTCCTGGATAAAATAATTCTTGAACTTGTTTTATTGAATTCTTATATCATTCTCATCATCCTCATGTTTATATTTTGTTGAAAGTCATATGTGGCCTATAGTGCATAGATGGACTTGGTATGATTATGACTAGGGATTATTCGGTGTAATCATGACCGTAATGTTATAAATGATGTGGTAAAAGTCCTCATTGGCCCGTAGTGCACTGATGGACAGTTGTTGGCATGATCATGACCATTATTGAATACACAAATATTCTTGGCCCATAGTGCATTGATAATTGTGGTCGTGATACTAAAGAATATCCTTGGCAGTAGTGTGGGTGATTCGATGATGTGGATTATTTATTGTCGAGTCCCCAATGATAAAAGTGATGAAAAAACCTTTTAAATCATAAAAGATAGTAGATTTTATTCTCTACTTGACTCTTTTAATGGATTGCTTATTCCGCTTGCAGCTTAAACTTGATGGTTGTTATATTGTATCGGTTTTAACTTCGTTGAAAGGCTAACGATAATATATTACGCATTATCTTAGTCATAATATTTCCTCTTGGGCTAGTTGAGCTCACCTTTTACTTTTATTGTTCTCTTCAGGAAATGAGAACGTAGCAGGGACTAGTCGGGGAACGGAGTGACGGACCAAATGATAGCATTAGTAGTCCTCACTATTTAGTGAAATAGTGGAAAATAAATGTAATAATATTGAATTTGAGTTTGAATATTGTCTAGACGTCAATATTTGTATTAAAACTCACAGCTTATGTTTTGTCGTACTTTACACGACAGTTGTATAATTAAGTTGTATTTGTATTCTGTACCATGTATTTGGCGACTCAAAATGGGTGATGTATACCTGTTTTGGGGGCGTCACAGGGAATTCCTTCGCTAGTATGACCTACCTAAGTTTATTTGGTATTTAATTGGTCATCGAGTATAGGGATAATATGTGATATGATAACTAACCCTTGTTTTGTGGCAAGATTCTAAAAATGACATCAAGAGAATGTTGAGAATAGCAATGGAGCACAGGAGACCGTTGAGTCTCCATATATCAATAATCAGGAGAATGTGCATCAGGAAGGTGAGAATCCTCATGCAAACAACAACACTGACCAAATGATGAATGATAGAATGTTCATAGGCTTTATGCAATTCATGCAACATCAGGCAAGAGCGGCTCTTGTCCAAAATGTAGGTGGAAACACAGGAAACTCTCGGATGGTCACCGCTAAACAGTTCAAGGAGCTGGGACCACCAGAGTTTATTGGAGAGCCAAAACCACTTAAGGCGGAGACGTGGATAAAGCAGATCACCAAGATATTTGATGTCTTGGGATGCTCCGAGGAGCAAAAGGTTCCCTTTGCCACCTTTATATTGCAAGGAGAGGCAGATTACTGGTGGGAATCGGTAAAGCATACTCAACCTACCGCATTGAAGATGTCTTGGGAGAAGTTCCAAGAACTATTCAACGATAAGTACTTTCCCGAAAGTATTCGTCACATGAAAGAGGTCAGAGTTCATCAAGTTGGAGCAGAACAATATGACCTTGTCGCAGTACGAAGCTAAGTTTGCCAAGTTGTCCCGGTTTGCGTCTCACTTGGTTGATAATGAGGAAAGAATGACGCGGATGTTTCTAAGAGGTTTGAAACCCGAGATATGTCAATATCTAATTTCTTATAAACTGTGTTTGTATTCAGATGTTGTAAATAGGGCTCAATTATTGGAGCGCGATAACGAGTCAACTCAACCAAGAGAAAGCAGCCGGCAAAATGATAATACAAGTGGTAGCAGTCATCAAAGCTGTGACAACAAACGTGGAGGGAATCAACATGCCAGAAATGGTAACTACTTTGGTGGTAATCATGGCCAAGACAATAAGAATGGACATTTCAAGAAGAGGAGATTCAACAATGATGGAAAGACATCAGCATCAGCACCCGTGGTTAAGGAAGGAGAACGACTACCTATCATATGCTTCAAATACGGAGGGGAGGGACATATCAGTCCAAACTGCGCGATGCCATCCAAAGCATGTTATAATTATGGAAGAGAAGGTCACCTAGCCCAATTTTGTCGTGCACCGAAGATAACTCCAGTTGGAACGGTGACCCAAAATACCGTCCCAGACAAGTCAAAACTAGTAGTTCAAGGGAGAGCTTTTGTTGTGACCTCCCAGAAAGCAAGGAACCCGAATGAGGTCATCACGGGTAAGCTTATCATAAACTCTAGCGAAGTCTATACCTTATTTGATACCGGTTCTACCCATTATTTTATTTCTCCTACTTGCGCTCAATGATTAAATTTGACTCCGAAGAAATTAGACATTAACTTATCTGTGGAAACTCCGTTGGGAGAAACCTTCATTACATCCACTGTTTATAAGTCTTGTTTGGTTCAAATCGGTACCCTCACATTACATGTCGATCTTATTTCATTAAAATTACTTGCATTTGATGTGATTCTAGGGATGGATTGGTTAACTACTCATCATGCAAAAATTAATTGTTTTCGTAAGGTTGTTAGCTTTCATATTCCTAACCAACCTATTATGCGAATTCAAGCAACCAAACCATTAAAATCAATCACTATCATCTCAAACCATAAAGCTATTCATTTATTGAAAAAAGGATGTCAAGCTTTCTTAGCTCATGTCACAAATTTAAACAAAAATACGTCAAATTTGAATGATATTTCTATTGTTAATAAATTTCCTAACGTATTCCCTGAAGAACTTCCTGGCCTACCCCCAGAGCGTGAAATTGAATTTTGTATCGACTTGGAACCCGGTACAAAACCCATTTCCAAAGCCCCATATCGAATGGCTCCTATTGAACTTCAGGAGTTAAAGACCCAATTGCAGGAATTGTTAGACATTGGTTTCATTCATCCTAGTACGTCTCCTTGGGGTGCTCCTGTTCTATTCATGAAGAAGAAAGATGGGAGTATATGACTTTGTATTGACTACCAGGAATTGAACCATGTCACCATCAAGAATAGGTATCTGTTACCTCGCATTGATGACCTGTTTGACCAGTTGCAAGGAGCAGAATTATTTTCAAAGATCGATCTTCATTCTTGATATCATCAGCTGAAGGTTAAAACTGAGGATATTCCAAAGACTGCCTTCAGAACTCAATATGGGCACTATAAATTTTTTGTCATGTCTTTTGGATTGAGTAATGCTCATGCTGCCTTCATGGATATAATGAACCGAATATTCAAGGAATATTTGGATCACTTTGTGGTCGTCTTTATTGATAACATCCTCATATATTCCAAAAGTCGTGAAGATCATGAGCAACACTTGAGGCTGATACTCCAAAAGCTTCGTGAAAATAAGCTTTATGCCAAGTTGAATAAATGTGAGTTGTGGCTTGAGGAAGTAGCATTCCTTGGGCACGTAGTATCAAGTCATGGAATATCTGTTAACCCGGCAAAGATTGAAGCTATTCAAACCTGGGAGCAACCTAAATCCATGATCGAAGTACGTAGCTTTATCGGATTAGTTGGTTATTATCGGAGATTCGTGGAAGGGTTTTCTTGAATCGCTACTCCATTAACTCAGCTGACTCGAAAAGATATAAAATTCGATTAGAGCGTGGAATGTGAGAAGAGTTTTCAAGAACTCAAGAAGAGACTCATTTCAGCACCTGTTCTGATAATACCATCTGGCTCGGAGGGATTTATCATCTACAGTGTTGCATTGGGCAAAGGGTTAGGATGTGTTCTCATACAACATGGGAAAGTAATAGCCTATGCCTCTCGGCAACTCAAAGAATATGAAAGGAATTATCCTACTCATGATCTAGAGTTGGCAGCTGTTGTCTTCGCACTTAAAATTTGGAGGCATTACTTGTATGGGGAGAAAGTGGAGATCTTTACAGATCATAAAATCCTCAAATATTTCTTCACCCAAAAGGAACTCAACATGCGGCAATGACATTGGCTTGAACTATTGAAAGATTATGATCATACCATCCAATACTATCCTGGAAAAACGAACGTGGTAGCTGACGCATTGAGTAGAAGATCATATGTGGGTACGAGTGCAATATTGTCAACGCAAAGGCCCATTTTGTGTGACTTACAAAGGATGGAGATAGAGTTAAAGACTCTGGGGACCCATGTGATGATGGCAAATATATGAGTAGAACCGACTTTAATCGATAAAGTTAAAGTTGCTCAAGCTACAAACCTGGAACTGATGCGTATGAGAAAGAAAGTGCAAGAAGGTGCTATGCCGGAAGAAAGAATCGATGAAGAAGGATTACTTCGAGTCAACTCCAGACTTTGAGTTCCTAACGACCCTAATTTAAAGTATAAAATCATGATGGAGGCGCACAACACACCGTTTGCAATCCATCCTGGGAGTACCAAAATGTATTGTGATCTTCGTCATACATTTTGGTGGAGCAATATAAAAAGTGAGATAGCTCTGTTTATCTCAAGGTGTCTAACTTGTCAACGATTTAAGGCTGAGCATCAAGTACCAAAAGGTCCATTACAACCACTTGAAATTCCAGAATGGAAGTGGGAGCACATTACCATGGATTTCAAGCACGGCCTTCCTAAGGTTTCTCAAGGCATAGATGCGATTTGGGTCATTGTTGATAGATTGACCAAGTCTGCTCATTTTTTACCAATACGAGAAACTTATACACTTGAAAGTCTTGCTCGTATGTACATAAACGAGATTGTAAGACTGCATGGTATACCAGTATCCATAGTTTTTGATCGAGACCCAAGATTCACTTCACGATTTTAGGTTAGTTTGCAGAAAGCTATGGGCACAGATTTACGATTTAGCTCGGCATATCATCCTCAGACGGACGGGCAATCGAAGAGGACTATCCAAACTTTTGAAGATTTATTAAGACTCTATGTCCTTGACTTCAAGGAAAGTTGGGATAAATTCTTACCATTGGTGGAGTTTTCCTACAACAACAGTTATCAAGCAAGTATTGGCATGGCTCCATTTGAGGCATTGTATGGAAGAAAGTGTCGTTCTCCAGTATACTGGGATGAGGTGGATGAAGCAACGTTGTTGGGATCGGAGTTGGTACGTATGACTACAAAAAAGATTCAAACGATCCAGAACGATAAAAAACCTCACAAGATCGACAAAAGAGTTATAGCCGATCTTCATCGAAAGGACGAGAATTCGATATTGGAGATCATGTGTTGTTACGTGTTGCTCCATGGAAAGGAGTTACGAGATTTGGAAAGAGAGGAAAGCTCAATCCTCGATTCATTGGCCCATTTTTAATCCTCGATCGAGTAGGAACTGTGGCCTATAGACTCGCTTTACCGCCAAGTATGTCTCGTGTTCATAACATTTTTCACATATCTATGTTACGTAAATATGTGAAAGACCCGTACCACATTATTATGTTAGAATCGGACGAAATAGCGGAAAATTTAACGTAAGAAGAGGTTCCTGTTAAAATCTTGGATAAGAAGGAACATGTTCTACGCTCCAAGGTTATACCTCAAGTCAAAGTTTTGTGGAGGAACCACGATATTGAGAAAATGACCTGGGAGTTAGAATCTGAAATGAAATCAAGGTATCCTTACCTCTTCGACATACCAGGAACGTACCCTAATTTCGAGAGCGAAATTTCATAAGAAGGGGAGGTTGTAAGACCCCAACTTTTATGAATAAAGATGTATTTTCTATAAATATTATTTTTGAATATTATAGAATAAATTTGATATAATGTTATAGTTGTGGGTAATATTTATAAATTTTGCAAAGTACGCAAGTTGTTATATAATATTCGATTGGTTGGGGAATATTCATTTTAACAGGGAATATTCGTACAACGGCACAATCATTGGTGGACCCCACAACGGAATTATTGTCAGATTGGGAAAACGACAAAAATACTTTATGAAAATAACGGCGGAAGTTTTGCCGTTAACTGTTGAAACATCCGGTGTTAAAAGTACAGTAATACGCGTGGTTGTATAGTAGCACACGGTATTGATTATTGATGCTTACGTGAGAAGTCACTCAGTTTTGTTCAATTATTGTTACAGTAATTGTTGCATAGTATCTCACGTTATTTGATTCAATTATTGTCAATATTTTATAATCAATAATTGAGATGACAAAGTTATTAATATTATTATTTGCAATATTAACGATGTCTAGAAGTTCTATCAAGGAGAGGTTTGGTCACCTAATTGCGCGCCAATGGGGAGAAATCCTTATTGGAAAGCCCCCTCTTTCCTGGAAACGACCTGGTCGATTAATATTTTGAATTATAATAATGATGATAAATTTTGTTTTATTAGTATTATTAATGTAATAAAACAGAAAAGTTTTTTATATAAAACAAAATACTTTTATAAAGTTATCTATTTTATTAGACTATAAATAGAATATATTATATTCTATTATGCATAGTATTTTGCATAGTAAAATCTTTTTATATAAAATAGAATACTTTTATAAAGTTATTTGTTTTATTAGACTATAAATAGAATATATTATATTTTATTATGTATAGTGTTACATAGTGCCTGCATAGTAAAAACTTTTTATATAAAACAGAATACTTTTTTTAATGTTTTGTTTTATTTGATTATAAATAGAATATATTATATTTTATTGCATAGTGTAGCATAGTATCCTTTCTATTCTTCTATAAATAGGGTGCTTAGTTAGAATTGAAAATCACACCAGAAGTTCAGAGAATTCTCCTTCTATAATCTTGAGCGTATTTCTTTAGAGTTTAAGAAAGCTTGAGCATAGAAATTAGTGCAAGTTTTCTTCAAGAATATCCTCGCCCTACCAGTCGGAATACTCTTTTTTTACGGTAAGGGATATTATTTGTTGTACTTGTAAGGGGTATTATTTCTTTCGTCTTCATGAAGAGAACTTCTGTTATTCCATTCTTTATCATTATGTTGGAATAACCTGTCTATGCGAAGTACCGCATACATGGTGAAATTCTTATGTTATTCCATTCTTTGTTATTCTGTTGGAACATCATGTTTGTGCGTTTACGCATGACCTGGTTCTATCCTTTATTATTCTGTTGGAACATCCTGTCTGTGCGATTTACGCATGACACCGCCTGCGTTCTTTATTATTCATTGAACATCCTGCTTTTGTGCGGATTACGCATGACCTGGTTCCATTCTTTATTATTCTATTGGAATAACCTGTCTATGCGAAGTACCGTATACATGGTGAAATTCTTCTGTTATTCCATTCTTTATTATTCTATTGGAACATCATGTCTGTGCGTTTAAGCATAACCTAGTTCCGTCCTTTATTATTCTGTTGGAACATCCTGTCTGTGCGGTTTACGCATGACCTGGTTCCGTTCTTTATTATTCTGTTGGAACATCCTGTCTATGCGGATTACGCATGACCTAGTTCCATTCTTTATTATTCTCGCTGAATAACTCGCATGCGCGCGGCTCTATCGCATGCATGGTGATTTCTTCTGTTATTCGATTCTTTATTATTCTGTTGGAATAACATGTCTATGCGGATTATCACATGCATGGTGAATGAACCTTTGTATTCATTTCTTATTAAATTATGGAAATGATCTGTCTAAGTGGATTACCGCATGGCGGACGAAAATCCATTTGCAGTTTCATATATTCTCTTATACTCAATTAGTTAAAGCTTTGACTTCTATACTCCATGAAATTAGTGGAATATCCTTGATATTTGCGCTTCATCCAGTATCTTTTCATGGACATATTCTTCTGAGCATTCTTGAATTTTACTCCACAAAGCAGTATCGTGTTGACAATTTGGACGTTATTGAGTTCAGGATAAATTAACTTATAAATCTTTAGAATTTATTCTTGAACTTGTTTTATTGAATTGTCATCATCCTCATGTTTATAATATGTTGAAAGTCATATGTATTCGTAGTGCATAGATGGACTTGGTATGATTATGACCTGGGATTATTCGCAAGATAATCAGCTTACAGTAATGTTACAAATGATATGGTAAAAATCCTCATTGGTCGTAGTGCATTGATGGGATGGTTATTGGCATGATCATGAATTATTGATGAATACACAAATATCCTTGGCCCGTAGTGCATGAATAATTTGTGGTCGTGATACTAATGAATATCATCGTCAGAGTAGTGTGGATGATGTGGATTATTTATTGTCGAGTCTCAAATGATAAAAGTAATGAAAACCTTTTAAATCATAGAAGATAGTAGATTTTATTCTTTACTTGACTCTTCTAATGGATTGCTTGTTCCGCTGCAGTTAAACTTGATGTTTGTTATATTTTATCAGTTTAACACTGTTGAAGGCTAACGATAAATTATTCTGCATTATCTTAGTCATAATATTTCTTACTGAGCTAGTTAAGCTCACCCTTTCTTTCACTGTTCTCTTCAGAAAATGAGAACGTAGCTGGGACTAGTCAGAGAACGGAGTGACAATCCAAATGATAGCATTAGTAGTCCTCACTATTCTGTTAAATAGTGTGACAATAAATGTAATGAGGACTCCATTGAGTGTGGATATTGTCTAGATGAGAATATTCTTATTAAAACTCTCAGTTATGTCTTGTCGTATTCTTCACGATAGTTGTATTATTAAGTTGTATTTGAATTTTCTAACCATGTATTTGGTAACTCAGGATTTTGATGTATACCTATTTTGGGGGCGTCACAGAAGCTATATAGAGAGAAGTTATAGAGAGAAAGAAGAAGAGAAGTCTGATACTTTACTATTCCAGTATCCAGTCTTCTTCTAAGGTAAGGGATATTATTTTGTTCAGTATTCATAGGAATAATATTTTCTTCCATACTCTGTAGTATGTGAGTAATATTATTTCGTCTTGTATTCCTGATTATACCCTCATTTTGTTAAAGTATTGCTTCTATACTCCATGAAATTAGTGGAATATCCTTGAGTTTTGCGTTTCATCCAGTATCTTTTCATGGAAATATTATTCTGAGCTTTCTTGATAATTATTGATCTTTTTAAGCCAAAATACTATTCATGAGTTACTATTTATGGGTTATTATTCACCCAATTACTATTCACTCGAATATTATTCACTCGGGTATTCGGGGCACTTTTCGTGCCAGAGTACTATTCACGAGTTACTATTCACAGGTTACTATTCACCCGGTTACTATTCACTTGAATATTATTCATTCGGATATTTGGGGCACTTTTCATGTCAAGATACTATTCACGAGGTATTATTCCCGAAGTATTATTCACATAGTACAATTCACCCGGAAGATATATTTATTTTCTGTCCAAATTATTTTTGATACATGAATATTATTCTTCAATTTTACTCCACAAAGCAGTATCATGTTATTAATTTGTATATTTTTAAACTCTGGATAAATTTAAAGTCTTTAATATTTATCCTTGATTAGGTTTGATTAATGCTTATATCATTGTCATCATCCTCATGTTTATATTGTGATGAAAGTCATATGTGGCTTACGTGCATAGATGGAATATTGATTGGTATAATTATGACCAGAGATTATTCGGTATAATCATAACCGTAATGTTACAAATAATGTGGGTTACTATTCACCCAGTTACTATTCACTCAAATATTATTCACTCGGGTATTCGAGGCTCTTTTCGTGCCAGAGTACTATTCACGAGTTACTATTCATGGGTTACTATTCACCTGGTTACTATTCACTCGAATATTATTCATTCGGGTATTTGGGGCACTTTTCATGTCGGGGTACTATTTCCGAAGTATTATTCACATAATACTATTCACCCGGAAGATATATTTCTTTTCTGTCCAAATTATTTTTGATACATGAATATTATTCTTGAATTTTACTCCAAAAGCGAGATCATGTTGATAATTTGGATATTTTAAACTCTGGATAAATTTAAAGTGTTTAATATTTATCCTTGATTTCGCTTTGATTAATGCTTATATCATTGTCATCATCCTCATGTTTTTATTGTGATGAAAGTCATATGTGGCTTACGTGCATAGATGGACTATTGATTGGTATAATTATGACAGAGATTATTCGCAGATAATCATAAGCGTAATGTTACAAATAATGTGGGTTACTATTCACCCGATTCATTATTCACTCAAATATTATTCACTTTCGGGTATTCGAGGCTCTTTTCGTGTGTGAGTACTATTCACGAGTTACTATTCACAGGTTACTATTCACCTGGTTACTATTCACTCAAATATTATTCATTCGGGTATTTGGGGCACTTTTCATGTCGGGGTACTATTCACGAGGTACTATTTTCAAGTATTATTCACATAATACTATTCACCCTAAGATATATTTCTTTTTCGTCCAAATTATTTTTGATACATGAATATTATTCTTGAATTTTACTCCAAAAAGCAAAGATCATGTTGATAATTTGGATATTTTTAAACTCCGGATAAGTTTAAAGTGTTTAATATTTATCCTTGATTTCGCTTTGATTAATGCTTATATCATTGTCATCATCCTCATGTTTATATTGTGATGAAAGTCATATGTGGCTTTACGTGCATAGATGGACTATTGATTGGTATAATTATGATCAGAGATTATTCAGTATAATCATAACCGTAATGTTACAAATAATGTGGGTTACTATTCACCTTAAGCATTATTCACTCAAATATTATTCACTGTGTATTCGAGGCCCTTTCGCGTCTGTGAGTACTATTCACGAGTTACTATTCACCTGGTTACTATTCACCTGGTTACTATTCACTCGAATATTATTCATTCAGGTAGTTGGGGCATTTTTCATGTCGGGGTACTATTTATTTAGGTAATTATTTCAAGTATTATTCACATAATACTATTCACCCTAAGATATATTTCTTTTTTCGTCCAAATTATTTTTGATACATGAATATTATTCTTGAATTTTACTCCAAAAGCAAAGATCATGTTGATAATTTGGATATTTTTAAACTCTGGATAAATTTAAAGTTTTTAATATTTATCCTTGATTTCGCTTTGATTAATGCTTATATCATTGTCATCATCCTCATGTTTATATTGTGATGAAAGTTATATGTGTATTTACGTGCATAGATGGACTATTGATTGGTATAATTATGACCGAGATTATTAAGTATAATCATAACCGTAATGTTACAAATAATGTGGGTTACTATTCACCCAGTTACTATTCACTCAAATATTATTCACTCGGGTATTCGAGGCTCTTTTCGTGCCAGAGTACTATTCATGAGTTACTATTCACAGGTTACTATTCACCTGGTTACTATTCACTCGAATATTATTCATTCGGGTATTTGGGGCACTTTTCATGTCGGGGTACTATTCACGAGGTACTATTTCCGAAGTATTATTCACATAATACTATTCACCCGGAAGATATATTTCTTTTCTGTCCAAATTATTTTTGATACATGAATATTATTCTTGAATTTTACTCCAAAAAGCAGTATCATGTTGATAATTTGGATATTTTTAAACTCTGGATAAGTTTAAAGTGTTTAATATTTATCCTTGATTTCGTTTGATTAATGCTTATATCATTGTCATCATCCTCATGTTTATATTGTGATGAAAGTTATATGTGGCTTACGTGCATAGATGGACTATTGATTGGTATAATTATGACCAGAGATTATTCGGTATAATCATAACCGTAATGTTACAAATAATGTGGGTTACTATTCACCCGGTTACTATTCACTCAAATATTATTCACTCGGGTATTCGAGGCCCTTTTCGTGCCAGAGTACTATTCACGAGTTACTATTCACCTGGTTACTATTCACTATAATATTATTCATTCGGGTATTTGGGCCACTTTTCATGTCGGGGTACTATTCACGAGGTACTATTTCTGAAGTATTATTCACATAATACTATTCACCCGGAAGATATATTTCTTTTCTGTCCAAATTATTTTTGATACATGAATATTATTATTGAATTTTACTCCAAAAAGCAGTATCATGTTGAAAATTTGGATATTTTTAAACTCTAGATAAATTTAAAGTGTTTAATATTTATCCTTGATTTCGTTTGATTAATGCTTATATCATTGTCATCATCCTCATGTTTATATTGTGATGAAAGTTATATGTGGCTTATGTGCGTAGATGGACTATTGATTGGTATGATTATGACCAGGGATTATTCGGTATAATCATGACCGTAATGTTACAAATGATGTGGATTATTCGGTATAATCATAACCGTAATTCATTTTTTTTCTAATAAAAGGGCTATTTATTGTGGATTATTGAAGTTCCAGAATATTGGGTCTAAATTGATTTTTGGGGTTATAAATATTTTTTAAATAAAAAACGCTTTTGTGAGGTGGGCCCCACTTATGTGGGCTGATGAAATGGTCAAGGAGGTGTGCGGAATTGTTTTATAAATATAATATTTTATTAAATTTTCTGCTTTGGTGTTCTAAGCAGTTTTCTATAAATAGGGTGCTTAGGTTAAAATTGAAAATCACACTAGAATCAGATGTTTCTCTCTCTATAATATCGAGCGTATTTTTGTGAGTATTTAAATACTTTGAGTGTTACTATTCAGTGCAAATTTCCTTCAGTATTATATCCAATATTCTAGCCAGAAGTACTATTCTTTTGAGGTAAGGGATGTTATTTTTTTCATAAATGATGTTATTTCTTTTAATATCATTATACCGAAATATTGACATGAATTTTTTTGTAAATTTTTTACCTTTTCGTGTCGAGGTTACTATTCACGTATATGACATTATTCACGTATACGGGACTATTCACAGAAAAATTAAATTTTCTTTTCTTTGTCCAATTTGTCTATTATGGTTACTATCTTTGATTGTATCTATGTTTTGATCTTCATTCTTGAATTTTGCTCCACAATTGTTTATTATGGAGTATTTTTGAACTTGGATAAACTAAAGTACGAATCCCTAATCTTTGTCCTTTTATCTCACTGGATTCGTTTTCTTTAAAATATTCTCATCATCCTCAGTCCTAAATGGTGATATAACAGAATATCTTTGGCATGTAGTGCAAAGATGAATGATTACCTGATGAATATCTTTGGCCCATAGTCCAAAGATGAACAGGTGTTCAGATGAACATGACCACTGGTGATACTAACGAATACCCTTGGCCGTAGTGCATGGATAATTCGTTGAATTGAAATATTTATTGAATGATGCTACAGGGATAAAATATTGATGATGGACTTTTAAATCGTAGAAGATAGTAGATTTCATATTCTACTTGACTCTTCTAATGGATTGTTGTTTCCGCTGCAGCTGTTGATCTAAAACTTGTTGTCTATTATATTCTATCAGATTTTTTCCTGTTGAAGATCAAGGATAATTTTTTTGACATTATCTTAGTCATAATATTCTTTACTGGACTAGTTGAGCTCACCCTTTTTCTTTTTGTTCCATTTTTCTTCTCAAGAGGCGAGAATATAGCGGAGACTAGTCAGGGTGTGGAGTGATGGTTCAAGACAGTTGTTCTAGCAGTCCTTACTATTTTGTAAAATATTGGATCAATAATTCTAATGAGGACTTTATTTGAGTTTGAATATTGTCTAAAAGACAATATTTTTATTAAAACTCACAGCATATGTATTGTCGTATTTTGCACGACAATTGTAATAATGAAGTTGTATTTATTTTTTGTACCATGTATTTGGTGACTGGAAATGGGTTGAGTGGACCTATTTTGGGGGCGTCACACACTGTGTATGGCTGCTATAATATAGAGCTTTGCACACTGTGTATGGCTGCTATTTTGGGGGCGTCCTCATTTTTCTTCTTAGGAGACGAGAATATAGCAGGGACTAGTAGGGGTGTGGAGTGATGGTTCAAGACAGTTGTTCTAGCAGTCATCACTATTTTGTAAAATAGTGGATCAATAATTGTAATTAGGACTTTATTTAAGTTTGGATATTGTCTAGAAGATAATATTTGTATTAAAACTCACAGCATATGTGTTGTCGTATTTTGCACGACAATTGTAATAATGAAGTTGTAGTTGTTTTCTGTATCATGTATTTGGCGACTCAGAATGGGTTGTGTGGACCTATTTTGGGGGCGTCACACACTATGTATGACTGCTATAATTTAGAGCTTTACAACTTGCAATGGTCATTTGTGATGGGATCAAAAAGGTTGGCCATATATGGCAGAGTTTTTCCTCTACCCCAATCATTTCACTGCTCTCTATCTATTGGCCTCCTTAGCTTCTACTCGACTTTTACCTAGCCTCTAGCATTGCCTCAATGAGGCTCACTTGCTAAATCACACTTTGCAGCCTATTTGACACCTACATTTGCCTTCTTGGTAATCTAATTCAAGTAGTCAGTGGCCCTCTAATACTTCCCCAACATAACTCTACTTGGCATTTGCATTGACTTAGCCCCTTAGCAGTTAACTTATGCACTCTAGGGGTCAACCAACTTGCTAACTATTTGTTAATTGAATTAACTGCTAATTAAAGCTAACTAGCTACTCTATGAAATTTAAACTAAACAACTCCCTTTTCTCTAATATGGATTGCCGGATTGGGTTGAGAAAAGGGCTGAGCATTTCTTTGATTTGGGCCCAAAAACAGTCTCCTTTTGCACATTATTTGGTTTGCTGAATTAGGCTAAAGAAAAGGTTTGACAAGTTTTGATTTGGGCTTAAAATACAAACTCAGCTCCTTATTTCCACCCAATGTGGCTGTCGAATTGAGCATATAGAAGGGGATAGGCATAGTTTTTAAATGGGCCTCGTGCACTATTCTAATCCTAACAAAAGTCAATAACTCTAGCTAGGAAATAATAGAGAAACTTTCAAGCATATCTATAATAAAAGTTAAGTTGGCCCAATTATTATAACTTAGACTCTCATTACATCTTTTTAAGTAAGGCATGGGTTCGTGATATTAAAACCAATGTAGCACATTTGCAAGCACATGATAACTGGATTTTATATACACTTATCCGGTATCTTTTACTTGAATTAGTTACTTATATTTATGTGTCTTAGTTACTTTTCATGTATTTTGTGTTCATTTTGTAGGTTATACGTTTGGGAGCGGTGTGAGCGACTATTGGTAAGGAAAAGCAAGGGAAATGCAAAAAAAAGCAATCCGGATATCATTTGGGCTATCGTGTCATTTCATGTTCTTGGCTTGGAACTTGTACTATGTTGTAGAGCTTCTTTTAAGCTTTCCGGAACATCTTGAATCATTCCAATCGGAGTTCAGATGCAAGAGTTATGATCTTTGTACCAACGGACGTCGAACTTCGCTGTTTTGGTTAGCCAGTTTCATAGTAGTTACTTCCAGACAACTTTCAGCCTACATCCGTCCAGAATTTCTGAATCATCAAAGAATGAAAGTTGTATAGCTCGTCGATAGTTTCGATTTGATAGGTGGCAGGCCCCGTAACTCTTCCCGAATCAAAAGTTATGGCCATTTTACCAGAGCACACTGCAGCAGAAAATCAACATCGCGAACGCGCGATTTCCTGCGCGGCCGCGCGAATTACAGTAACAAAAAGATGCGATTTAATACTTGCGCGTGGCCGCGCCCAACTTTAGGCCAATTCTTGGGCGGCCGCGCGACTTCGGGTGTTGACCAAAGCTGAATTTTCATTTAACAGTGCAATTGAAGCGTAACGAAGAGGGGGATTCAATTAGGGCTTATATATTAGACGTATTTTCATTATGTAAGAGACATTCCACCCCTTGGGGGCTAAAGCTACTATTGTTTTCTTTTCTTCTCTTTCTTTTTAGATTAGATTAGAACCCTAGATTAGATTAGAGTTGAAGATTGAAGCAATTGAAGAGCATAGGAAATTCAGAATTGGAGCAAGAGGAGAATCTCAGATTTGCATTCCTAATTCCCTAACTTCTCTTTACTTCTATCTTTATTTCTCAATGTATAGTCAATTGTGGATTAGAGATTTTGATTCTATGATGAGTTAAACTTTATTTTGGGATTGCAATGGATTCTATTGCTTAGTTTAATCTGATATATTTCATTGTTAACCTTATTGATTGCTATGGGATTGTCTATTAAGATTCATGCTTATTTGCTTAGTTGATTGGCCATCAATTACTGTGATAACCTATATGAACTTGAAAGATGAAGTATGGGTCTAGATTTGATCTTGATAGCTTGTGTTTGTATGTTCTACATGGTGATGGAATGTATGATTCTTGCTTAGGATAGACATATACCGAGGCATCACTCGTAGTCAATTGAGAACTTGGGCTTAAACCCTAATTATTTGTAAATCACATAGACATATAGTGGTTTAGGTAATTTGGGTGTTCATGTGTATTCTTTCAACTGAGGATTATAGTTGATATGGGTATGGTACATCGAGAGATGGCTATATTTCACTTTTGTGTTCTCGACTAGCAATCCAGTGCAAGTAATTTGGCTTAACAGTGAGTGCGTTGATTTAAATTATTCAATAGATGAAATTGTAATCTTAGGTCTGCATTATCTAGTCTCACTCTAGAAATAGTTAGGTTTATTTAATTCCATAGCTTAATTATAAAATATAATATCATTCGTTTAAATAAGACTAAATTGGTTATGGGTTAGTGCTTGGTAAACTTTATTAGATAATTCTGCGTGGCAACGATACTTTACTTACTCTTTATTACTTGTTGACCACGTATACTTGCGTGTTGTGCATAACTAGAATTTACCCAACAAGTTTTTGGCGCCTTTGCCGGGGAATTAGCTTAATAAAATTTTGCCAACATTAATTTCAATCAAATTAGTCTTAATTTAAACATTTTTTTTGTTGTTTTAATTATCTTCTTATATTTCTCTCTTTTCAGGTACCATGGGTGACTTTCTTTATCAATGACCTTATGCAAATATGATTCAACCAAGGGACACAAGCACTGAGGGAGTTAATGTATTTTCTACATTGTCAGCACAAATTGCAACACTTTCGGAGAGGTTGGATATTCTTGCAGCCCAACGCACTCGAGAGATAGTAGTTACATGTGAATACTGTGCTGGCAAGCATCCGAGTTATCAGTGCAATATCAAGGTTGGACAAGTGCAGTTTGGGGGTGATTACTTCAACAACGATGTTTATCCTGATTATCAACAAGGTTGTGGGTATCACCCAGATTATGAATTGAGTTATAACTATCCAAACACATACTGTATCCCAAGTCCAACACATCCATCAGATTTCTCATATCCACCTTTAACGCAACAAAAGGAAAATTCAAGGTTGAAGGAATTCATGTCAAAAAGCATAGCAGACCATGAAGAGATGATGATGAGTCAGGAGTTATCAAACCAAAATCTTAACAAAAAGACGGAACAACTCATTAACTCCTCAATGAATGGTCCTCAATACATGGATTTTGAAACTGAACAAGATAATTCAAGAGTGGAGGATTTGTGGTTCAAGTTTGTAGCATCAACTGAGGAGAAGATGATTGAGCAAGAGAGGTCAATTCGGAATCTACAAAATCAAATGGATCAAATACTCGAAGCCTTGAACAATCGCCCTCAAAACATATGGTGCTATGACATGGACGATGAAACTGATGAAGAGCCAGAGGTGTTCATGCCACTGAATGAACTGAAAGGAGTGGACATTGAGGAGACAACTGGGGGTATGGAAAATGAAGATCATGAGCTGACTTGTATAATACCCCAAGTGCATTCTCAGTTAGAGTTAAAAAAATTCAGTGAAATTTTCACACCCATGTCCCCTTGGTAGTCACATCCAAAACAAGAATTTCTGCGATTATGAGTCCTCTTACAAACCATGGTGGGTTGAGGAAGAGATAATAGAAGAAGAGAATCATGTTGTATCTGTCATGCCTCAATGCAAAAATCTATTCACAGACACAACGGAAGGAGCACCTGGCTATGCAATAGAACCTGGGGCATCATGTACATGTGAAATATGCCAAAGTTGTTTCAATTCACGTACACGCAAGATGGGGAACCTACCTACGCACATTGCAGTTCTAATGGATGGAGGGTTCCTAGCTTATCGTAGAGGAATTGGATAGCGGTGTCAAGAAAAGAGTCCAGCTAACGGACTATAACCCGAGCGCTCAATGGGAGGCACCCCATCCAATCTTTCTCCCTCCTTGTTTAATTTTTTTTTTTTGACATTTCCATATTTAGTAGATGTTAGATAGTGGTAAGTCTTAATAATAGTTTTATTGTTTCTCCTCTCAGGTTCAATCCAATTGGTATAAGTGATGAGTGAGTTTTATACCCATGAATTGGATACATTCGGGCTTAATTTATTGTTATTCTTAAGTCTTTTAGGATGTTTTTATGTGTTTGTATCTATTCATGCATGTTTTATATTATTTTATAGGAATTGGGACAAAAGTTACATGGATCGATGTTTGGGTGGCTAGATTCGCGTTTCTTTCGCTTGCCATTTACACAAGAGCCACTTTGGAGCCAATTTGACTATAACTCCTGACATTATTTCGACAAACTTCAAGAATGAAAGTTGTACATCTACTTCTCCTCTTTCCGGAACATCTTGAATCATCGAAATCGGAGTTTGGCCGAAGAAGTTATGGCCATTTTCCCAAAGGATGTCGGAGTAGAAAATGTCAGATTTTGGGCCAGCGCCGGGGCGCTATTTCTAGTGCATTTTCCAGCGCCGGGGCGCTATAAGGTAGACTCTCATTGCAGAAGTGCCCATTAAATACCAAGGCGCTGGGGAAGGGCTTGGTGATGGCCCGGACGCTGCGTTTTGGGCTTAATTTTAACACCTTTTGACTCCAAATTGGATTGGGTTTGTTCCTAAACTAAAAATTGGACTTGTAACCTATAAATACATGATGTAAGGCATAAAATAAAGGGAGATTACATAGCTTAGCCTAGATTAAACACTCCTTTAGATTAGAAAATAATCCTAGTTCTTATTAGTTTTGGAGATTGAAGCAACTTGGAGACCATTGAAGATCAAGAGCAAGAGCAAAGAGGGAGCATCAGATTTCGACAACAGATTCTATTCTCTTCTCTCATCTTACTTTTATCTTTTGATGTCTATTCAGTTGTGGATTCTTGGTTTTAATTCATTAATTATGAACTAACTATTTTTGAGATTTCAATTGAACTTTTTATGGCTATGAATTAGTTATTCATTATATTCTAATTATTTATGTTAAAGTGAGTTGTTTATCTTGTCTTGTGCTTATTGCTTAATTATTTGATCAAGAATTACTTTGTTACTCTAGAAGGAATTGGAAGAGGAATTCTAGGGTTAGAATCTGGGCATGATATCATGTGACTTAGTTATTTGCATGGTGAAAAAATTAGGTTTGTGAATTGAATGGAAATATTTGTTCGCGCATGTAACACGTAAGGAATTGGGATTGGAAAGAGTTTAATTCCATTGTTTTGCATAGGAATATAGCAAGATTAACTGGATTAAATAGAAGGCAATTGATCACTTGAAAAGGACTTTTGGCATTTGAGAATTTCTCATTAACAATTCAAGAGGCATAATAATTGGGATAATTGGATAATTGATTTATAATTCATAATTGGGGATATTGAAGTCTTAATCTTTATTTATTTGAATTCATTCGTTAAAATCTTAGTTTTAACTAGTTAATTTAGTTTTCTTAATTAGAAAAAACACGATTTGAGATTTTTTAAATAAAATTAGTTTGGTTAAGAATTAGTACTTGGTGATTTTTATTAAATAATTCCTCGTGGAAACGATACTCTACTTTCACTTTATTACTTGTTGACCGTGTATACTTGCACGTATTCATTGATTGTGAAATCGATCAACAAGTTTTTGGCGCCGTTGCCGGGGAATTAATTTAATAATTATTTACCAATATTAATTTCAATCAAATTAGTCTTAATTTAAACATTTTTATTTTTATTTTTAATTCTCTTTCTATATTTCTCTCTTTTCGGTGCCATGGATGAACTTTGTGTATCAATGGCCATACACGAACATGACTCAACCAAGGGGAGTGGAGATTGAAAGACTCGAGAAACTTTTTGCATTGTCAGCACAGATTGAGACACTTTCGAGGATGTTTGAAGCTTTTGAAGCTCAGCGTCGTCAAAGTATGGTGGTTACTTGTGATTATTGTGCTGGAAATCATATGAGTCATCAATGCACCATCGGGTTTGAAATAGATGCAAGATAGTGGTGATTACCCCAATAATTATGTCTATCCCAACAACTATCATCGTGGATTGGGGGTATCACCCGGATTTTCATGGAGTAACAATCAAGATCAATTTTATGCTCCAAGTCCAACATACCCACAGGATTTCTTGTGTCCACCTCCACTACAACAGAAGAACATTCAAATTGGGAGGAAGCCTTGGAAAAATTTATTAAAGCTTTCAAAAAAGGAATGAGGAACAAGACAAGAAAATGAATCAAGTAGAGTGAATTTGCAAAGCCAAGGGGCGTTGATCAAGAATTTGGAAAATCAAGTGGAACAGAGAAAGACATGCGTTGAACAACCAATCCTCAATACACCTAGCCCTATGACATGGATTCCGAGTTCGATGGTGAGCCCGAGCCAAATCTACATTTGGATGAGCCACGAGATGAAAAAGAGGAGACAATCTGGGGATAATGACAACAAGGTCGGTGAAGAACTAATTGTGAGAACCAATGATGATGAGCCAATGTTATTTATGCCTCAAGTGCCTTCTCCTCACAGATTCAAGAGTCCCGGTTAGATTTGTAAAACCTGTCCGATTGGTAGTCATGTCGTCGTGCAATACTCTCTGTGATGTAAAAGCAAGTACACCTTGAAACCATGGTGCGATGAGCTAGAGAAGATAGAAGAAGAAATTGTTGTGTCGACAAGCCTCTATGCGTAATATATTCGCAGACATTAATGGAGAAACCACCTAGATGTCGGACGTTCTTGAATGTGATCTTATCTCAAGAAAGCATTCTAGGTGACTTTAATACAATGGCTATTACAAATGGGAACCTACCAAAAGCTATATTATTTCCGATGGATGGAGGGTTCCTCAACTTTCATAGGGGAATTGGATAGAGAATTGAAGAAGTCAGGTTGAGACTATAAAACAAGCGCTTATTGGGAGGCAACCCAAGTTTAATTTTTATTTTTAGTTTTTATTAAGTTTTATATTAGTAGTTTTGAATTTGCATTTATTTAGGATTTAATAAAATTGCTTCTATCATGGTTTTACAGGTTATTCAAGTCAAATTCAAGTGTGGTGCCCAATTTGTTCCATGTGCTTAGCCTATTCTCTAAACTTAGCAGGCAAGGAGGAAGATTGCTATATTTTCGAGGGAAGTCATCTGCTTTAATTTTTCTATTTGGTCATTGAGGACAATGTCTAGTTTAAGTTTGGGGGCATTTTAGTGTCGTATTACATATAGTTAGTTATTTACATTGTAGTTCGTTATGTTTTCTAAGTTATTTACATTTAGTTGTTGCATTTTTTTTTTTTTTTTGTTTAAAAAAAAAATTTAAAAAATCATAAAAAATAGTAGTTAGTTTACTATGTTTGTCATAGATTAGTTTATATTTGCATGATTCCAACTATTAGATAGTAAAAGTCTATTTTTGGCCAATGATGAGACTGGAGTTAAGTAGATAAGTATAGTATTAAATATTCAGGCTTTGATGTGATTTCTTGTTATGAATTGAATCTTTTCCTGTTTAAAACTGGTATAATCAAGGTTAAGACGTTAATAACAAACTATGTTAATCGATTAAGTTTAAATTGATACATAATGGATTTCTTAAGTATATTACTAGTGTGAAGGAATGAAAGACATGAATAGGCGGAGATGGCTAAATTTTGATAAAACTTAAGTTTGGGGGAAATTTTGGGGTATATAAGCTTTAAAAAAAAAACATGTTGAGTCTTGTGGTGGGTTGAGGAGAAACACTCCCCATAAACACAAGCGTGAGATGGAGCGTAAAACGACTCACCAACCATCTATAAAAAAAGAGAAAAGGAAAAAAATTATCGTGGCTAGTTTTGTTTGGGGGCCTTTGTTACTTGAGTAAGCACGCCTCAAGGGGTATCTTAAAACCTAAGCGCCCTAAGGTCTTATATGGTCCGGGAGTCGTTGGTTCTAAAGCTTCGCTAAGGGTGACACATTAGCCTAATGGAATGAGACATTACTGCTTATGGTTAAAAAAAAACAATAAAACGGAAAAAGAGCAAAAAGCCCCCGTAATGAAAAGTAAAGCATAAGTATCCCAGATTGGACTCTTGAACTTGGTGGATGTTTGACTTTAGTTGGATATAGCTTGTTCGTGAATTTTGTGAATTTGCACTTTGTGATGCCTTCAAAGATATCTATTATGTCTTAAATTTGATTTTATATCAGTTAACATTGTTGTGGAGCACACACGCACTATATTGAGTGATGTGATGCGAGATTTGATGATTGATTGGGAAATTATCGATTTGTTTTAATATGATGTATTATCATGTTTACTTGATTTTCTAAGGCGGTTGAATAGACTTGTTTCGTCATTCTTTGTTGGATTCAGTGAGGCATATAGATTAGTTTCATTACATTGCATTGCATAACATTTTTTGTTTTTGTTTTGAGAGACAAGCAAAGATTTAAGTTTGGGGGTATTTGATGAGTGAGTTTTATACCCATGAATTGGATACATTCGGGCTTAATTTATTGTTGTTCTTAAGTCTTTTAGGATGTTTTTATGTGTTTGTGTCTATTCATGCATGTTTTATGTTATTTTATAGGAATTGGGACAAAAGTTACATGGATCGATGTTTGGGGTGGCTAGATTCGCGTTTTCGGCTTGCCATTTACACAGCAGCCACTTCGGAGCCAATTTGACTATAGCTCCTGACATTATTTCGACAAACTTCAAGAATGAAAGTTGTAGATCTACTTCTCCTCTTTCCGGAACATCTTGAATCATCGAAATCGGATTTCGGACGAAGACGTTATGGCCATTTTCCCAAAGGACGTCGGAGTAGAAAATGTCAGATTTTGGGCCAGCGCCGGGGCGCTATTTCTAGTGCATTTTCCAGCAATGGGGCGCTATATAAGGCACTCAGTTCAGTGTGCCAGTTTTTGGGGCTATTTGGGAAGGGCTTGGTGATGGCCTGGACGCGTTTTGGGCTAATTTTAACACCTTTTTGACTCCAAATTGGATTGGGTTTGTTCCTAAACTAAAAATTGGACTTGTAACCTATAAATACATAATGTAAGGCATAAAATAAAGGGAGATTACATAGCTTAGCCTAGATTAAACACTCCTTTAGATTAGAAAATAACCCTAGTTCTTATTAGTTTTGGAGATTGAAGCAACTTGGAGACCATTGAAGATCAAGAGCAAGAGCAAGAGGGGAGCATCGATTTGGTCGACAATGATTCTATTCTCTTCTCTCATCTTACTTTTATCTTTTGATGTCTATTCAGTTGTGGATTCTTGGTTTTAATTCATTAATTATGAACTAACTATTTTTGAGATTTCAATTGAACTTTTTATGGCTATGAATTAGTTATTCATTATATTCTAATTATTTATGTTAAAGTGAGTTGTTTATCTTGTCTTGTGCTTATTGCTTAATTATTTGATCAGTAATTACTTTGTTACTCTAGAAGGAATTGGAAGAGGAATTCTAGGGTTAGAACTGGGCATGATATCATGTGACTTAGTTATTTGCATGGTGAAAAATTAGGTTTGTGAATTGAATGGAAATATCTGTTCGCCGCATGTAACACGTAAGGAATTGGGATTGGAAAGAGTTTAATTCAATTGTTTTGCATAGGAATATAGCAAGATTAATCTGGATTAAATAGAAGGCAATTGATCACTTGGAAAAGGACTTTTGGCATTTGAGAATTCTTGTTAACAATTCAAAGAGGCATAATAATTGGGATAATTGGATAATTGATTTATAATTCATAATTGGGGATATTGAAGTCTTAATCTTTATTTATTTGAATTCATTCGTTAAAATCTTAGTTTTAATTAGTTAATTTAGTTTTCTTAATTAGAAAAAAACACGATTTGAGATTTTTAAATAAAATTAGTTTGGTTAAGAATTAGTACTTGGTGATTTTTATTAAATAATTCCTCGTGGAAACGATATTTTACTTTCACTTTATTACTTGTTGACGTGTATACTTGCACGTATTCATTGATTGCGAAATCGATCAACAAGTTTTTGGCGCCGTTGCCGGGGAATTAATTTAATAATTATTTACCAATATTAATTTCAATCAAATTAGTCTTAATTTAAACATTTTTATTTTTATTTTTAATTCTCTTCTATATATTTCTCTTTTCAGTACCATGGATGACTTTTGTGTATCAATGGCCATACATCAACATGACTCAACCAAGGGAGTGGAGATTGAAAGACTCGAGAAACTTTTCGCATTGTCAAGATGATTGAGACACTTTCGAGGATGTTTGAAGCTTTTGAAGCTCAAGCCGTCGTCAAAGTATGGTGGTTACTTGTGATTATTGTGTCGAAATCATATGAGTCATCAATGCACCATCGCGGCCGAGCCTAAGATAAAGATAGTGGTGATTACCCCAATAATTATGTCTATCCCAACAACTATCATCGATTGGGGTATCACCCGGATTTTTCATGGAGTAACAATCAAGATCAATTTTATGCTCCAAGTCCAACATACCCATTGGATTTCTTGTGTCCACCTCCACTACAACAGGAAGAACATTCAAATTGGGAGGAAGCCTTGGAAAAATTTATTAAAGCTTTCAAAAAGGAATGAGGAACAAGACAAGAAAATGAATCAAGTAGAGTGAATTTGCAAAGCCAAGGGCGCTGATCAAGAATTTGGAAAATCAAGTGGAACAGATAAGACATGCGTTGAACAACCGCCCTCAATACACCTAGCCCTATGACATGGATTCCGAGCCCGATGGTGAGCCCCGAGCCAAATCTACAACTGGATGAGCCACACGAGATGAAAAAGAGGAGACAATCTGGGATAATGACAACAAGGTGGGTGAAGAACTAATTGTGAGAACCAATGATGATGAGCCAATGTTATTTATGCCTCAAGTGCCTTCTCCTCCACAGTTCAAGAGTCCCAAGTTAGATTTGTAAAACCTTGTCCGATTGGTAGTCATGTCGCTTTGCAATACTTCTCTGTGATGTAAAAGCAAGTACACCTTGAAACCATGGTGCGATGAGCTAGAGAAGATAGAAGAAGAAATTGTCAGGTCTCGACAAGCCTCTATGCCGTAATATATTCGCAGACACAATGGAGAAACCACCTAGATGTCGGACGTTCTTGAATGTGATCTTATCTCAAGAAAGCATTCTAGGTGACTTTAATACAATGGCTATTACAAATGGGAACCTACCAAAAGCTATATTATTTCGATGGATGGAGGGTTCCTCAACTTTCATAGGGGAATTGGATAGAGAATTGAAGAAGTCAGCCGAGACTATAAAACAAGCGCTTATTGGGAGGCAAACCCAAGTTTAATTTTTATTTTAGTTTTATTAAGTTTTATATTAGTAGTTTTGAATTTGCATTTATTTAGGATTTAATAAAATTGCTTCTACCATGGTTTTACAAAGTTATTCAAGTCAAATTCAAGTGTGGTGCCCAATTTGTTCCATGTGCTTAGCCTATATTTTATTCTCTAAACTTGAGGACAATGTCTAGTTTAAGGAGGAAGATTACATATAGTTATTTTTTGTGGAAGTTATTTACATTCAGTTTTAATTTTTTCTATTTAAAATCATTGAGGACAATGTCTAGTTTAAGTTTCCAACTATTAGGGGCATTTTAGTGTTGTATTAAGTATATAGTTAGTTATTTACATTGATAGTTCGTTATGTTTTCTTAAAGTTATTTACATTTAGT
Source organism: Panax ginseng (assembly GCA_020205605.1). Taxonomy (NCBI): domain Eukaryota; kingdom Viridiplantae; phylum Streptophyta; class Magnoliopsida; order Apiales; family Araliaceae; genus Panax; species Panax ginseng. The sequence continues at coordinate 83,772,523 of CM035142.1, read as the reverse complement.
TGTTGCATTAAATTGATACATTTTTTTTTTTTTGTGTGAAGGAAAAAAAATTTAAAAATCGATAAAAAAAATAGTAGTTAGTTTACTATGTTTGTTGCGTGGGTTAGTTTATATTTGCATGATTCCAACTATTAGATAGAAAAAAAAGTCTATTTTGGCCAATGATGAGACCGGAGTTAAGTAGATAAGTATAGTATTAAATATAAAAAAAAAACAATAAAACGGAAAAAGAGCAAAAGCTCGTAATTGATGTGATTTCTTGTTGGATGACTTTATTGATATAATCGTGAATTTTGTGAATTTCCTCGCCTTCAAAAATATCTATTATGTCTTAAATTTGATAATCAAGGTTACTATATCGTTGATAACATATCAAGATTTGATGATTGATTGGAAATCGATTTGTTTTAATATGATGTATTATCATGTTTACTTGATTTCTAAGTAGGAATGAATAGACTTGTTTATAATCGTTGGAATATAGATTAGTTTCATTACATTGCATTGCATAAATGAGGACAAGCAAAGATTTAAGTTTGGGGGTATTTGAGTGAGTTTTATACCCATGAATTGGATACATTCTGCTTAATTTATTGTTGTTCTTAAGTCTTTTAGGATGTTTTTATGTGTTTGTGTCTATTCATGCATGTTTTATGTTATTTTATAGGAATTGGGACAAAAGTTACATGGATCGATGTTTGGGGTGGCTAGATTCGCTTTTGGCTTGCCATTTACACAAGAGTCACTTCGGAGCCAATTTGACTATAGCTCCTGACATTATTTCGACAAACTTCAAGAATGAAAGTTGTAGATCTACTTCTCCTCTTCCGAACATCTTGAATCATCAAAATCGGAGTTCTGGACGAAGAAGTTATGGCCATTTTCCCAAAGGACGCTTGAGTAGAAAATGTCGATTTTGGGGCCGCCGGGCGCTATTTTTAGTGCATTTTCCAGCGCCGGGCGCTATAAGGTGCACTCTCATTGTTGCATGCCCAAATACCAAGGCTGGGAAGGGCTTGGTGATGGCCTGGACGCGTTTTGGGCGAATTTTGACACTTTTTTGACTCCAAATAGGATTGGGTTTGTTCCTAAACTAAAAATTGGACTTGTAACCTATAAATACATGATGTAAGGCATAAAATAAAGGGAGATTACATAGCTTAGCCTAGATTAAACACTCCTTTAGATTAGAAAATAACCCTAGTTCTTATTAGTTTTTGAGATTGAAGCAACTTGGAGACCATTGAAGATCAAGAGCAAGAGCAAAGAGGGGAGCATCGATTTGGTTTCGACAATGTATTCTATTCTCTTCTCTCATCTTACTTTTATCTTTTGATGTCTATTCAGGCCAGGATTCTTGGTTTTAATTCATTAATTATGAACTAACTATTTTTGAGATTTCAATTGAACTTTTTATGGCTATGAATTAGTTATTCATTATATTCTAATTATTTATGTTAAAGTGAGTTGTTTATCTTGTCTTGTGCTTATTGCTTAATTATTTGATCAAGAATTACTTTGTTACTCTAGAAGGAATTGGAAGAGGAATTCTAGGTTAGAATCGGGCATGATATCATGTGACTTAGTTATTTGCATGGTGAAAAATTAGGTTTGTGAATTGAATGGAAATATCTGTTCACCGCATGTAACACGTAAGGAAATGGGATTGAAAGAGTTTAATTCAATTGTTTTGCATAGAATATAGCAAGATTAACTGGATTAAATAGAAGGCAATTGATCACTTGAAAAGGACTTTTGGCATTTGAGAATTCTCGTTAACAATTCAAAGAGGCATAATAATTGGGATAATTGGATAATTGATTTATAATTCATAATTGGGGATATCAAGTCTTAATCTTTATTTATTTGAATTCATTCGTTAAAATCTTAGTTTTAATTAGTTAATTTAGTTTTCTTAATTAGAAAAACACGATTTGAGATTGTTTAAATAAAATTAGTTTGGTTAAGAATTAGTACTTGGTGATTTTATTAAATAATTCCTCGTGGGAACGATATTTACTTTCACTTTATTACTTGTCGATCGTGGTATACTTGCACGTATTCATTGATCATGTAAATCGATCAACAAGTTTTTGGCGCCATCACGGGAATTAATTTAATAATTATTTACCAATATTAATTTCAATCAAATTAGTCTTAATTTAAACATTTTTATTTTTATTTTAATTTTCTTTCTATATTTTCTCTTTTCGTGTACCATGGATGACTTTGTGTATCAATGGCCATACACTAACATGACTCAACCAAGGGGAGTGGAGATTGAAAGACTCGAGAAACTTTTCTCGCATTGTCAAGACATGATCGAGACACTTTCGAGGATGTTTCAAGCTTTGAAGCTCAAAGCGTCGCCAAAGTATGGTGGTTACTTGTGATTATCAGGCCGGAAATCATATGAGTCATCAATGCACCATCGGGCCGAGTTTAATGCAAAGATAGTGGTGATTACCCCAATAATTATGTCTATCCCAACAACTATCATCGTGGATTGGGGTATCACCCTTGATTTTTCATGGAGTAACAATCAAGATCAATTTTATGCTCCAAGTCCAACATACCCACGTGTGATTTCTTGTGTCCACCTCCACTACAACAGAAGAACATTCAAATTGGGAGGAAGCCTTGGAAAAATTTATTAAAGCTTCAAAAAAAAGGAATGAGGAACAAGACAAGAAAATGAATCAAGTAGAAATGAATTTGCAAAGCCAAGGGCGTTGATCAAGAATTTGGAAAATCAAGTGGAACAGATAAAGACACATGCGTTGAACAACCGCCCTCAATACACCGGCCCTATGACATGGATTCCGAGCCCGATGGTGAGCCCGAGCCAAATCTACAACCGGATGAGCCACTTAGATGAAAAAGAGGAGACAAGTGGGGATAATGACAACAAGGTTGTGAAGAACTAATTGTGAGAACCAATGATGATGAGCCAATGTTATTTATGCCTCAAGTGCCTTCTCCTCCACAGCTCAAGAGTCCCAAGTTAGATTTGTAAAACCTTGTCCGATTGGTAGTCATGTCGCTTTTAATACTCTCTCGTGATGTAAAAGCAAGTACACCTTCAAACCATGGTGCGATGAGCTAGAGAAGATAGAAGAAGAAATTGTTGTGTGTCGACAAGCCTCTATGCCGTAATATATTCGCAGACATTAATGGAGAAACCACCTAGATGTCGGACGTTCTTGAATGTGATCTTATCTCAAGAAAGCATTCTAGGTGACTTTAATACAATGGCTATTACAAATGGGAACCTACCAAAAGCTATATTATTTCCGATGGATGGAGGGTTCCTCAACTTTCATAGGGGAATTGGATAGAGAATTGAAGAAGTCAGCCGAGACTATAAAACAAGCGCTTATCGGGAGGCAAACCCAAGTTTAATTTTTATTTTAGTTTTTATTAAGTTTTATATTAGTAGTTTTGAATTTGCATTTATTTAGGATTTAATAAAATTGCTTCTATCATGGTTTTGCTGTGTTATTCAAGTCAAATTCAAGTGTGGTGCCCAATTTGTTCCATGTGCTTAGCCTTCTATTCTCCAAACTTAGCGGCAAGGAGGAAGATTGCTATATTTTCGTGGAAGTCCTCTCGCTTTAATTTTTTCTATTTCACTCATCGAGACAATGTCTAGTTTAAGTTTGGGGGCATTTTAGTGTCGATTGCATATAGTTAGTTATTTACATTGTAGTTCGTTATGTTTTCTAAGTTATTTACATTTAGTTGTTGATTCGTTTTTTTTTTTTTTTTTTGTTTAAAAAAAAATTTAAAAATCGCAAAAATAGTAGTTAGTTTACTATGTTTGTTGCGCTTAGTTTATATTTGCATGATTCCAACTATTAGATAGTAAAAGTCTATTTTGGCCAATGATGAGACCGGAGTTAAGTAGAGATAAGTATAGTATTAAATATTCAAAGCTTTGATGTGATTTCTTGTTATGAATTGAATCTTTTCCTGCTTTAAAACTCGGTATAATCAAGGTTAAGACGTTAATAACAAACTATGTTAATCGATTAAGTTTAAATTGATACATAATGGATTTTTAAGTATATTACTAGTGTGAAGGAATGAAAGACATGAATAAAGTGAGATGGCTAAATTTTGATAAAAACTTAAGTTGGGGGGAAATTTTGGGGTATATAAGCTTTTAAAAAAAAAAAAACATGTGAGTCTTGTGGTGGGTTGAGGAGAAACACTCCCCATAAACACAAGCGTGAGATGGAGCGTAAAACGACTCACCAACCATCTATAAAAAAAGAGAAAAAAAAAAAAAAATTACCGTGGCTAGTTTTGTTTCGGGGCCTTTGTTACTTGAGTAAGTACGCCCGAAGGGGTATCTTAAAACCTAGCGCCCTAAGGTCTTATATGGTCTGGGAGTCGTTGGTCGAAAGCTCGCTAAGGGGTGACACTGTTAGCCTAATGGAATGAGACATTGCACAGTTATGGTTAAAAAAAAACAATAAAACGGGAAAAGAGCAAAAAGCCCCCGTAATGAAAAGTAAAGCATAAGTATCCCAGATTGGACTCTTGAACTTGGTGGATGTTTGACTTTAGTTGGATATAGCTTGTTCGTGAATTTTGTGAATTTGCACTGTATGATGCCTTCAAAGATATCTATTATGTCTTAAATTTGATTTTATATCAGTTAACATTGTTGTGGAGCACACACGCACCATATCGTTGATAATACCTAAGATTTGATGATTGATTGGGAAATTATCGATTTGTTTTAATATGATGTATTATCATGTTTACTTGATTTTCTAAGGCCGGTTGAATAGACTTGTTTTTCGTCATTACTTGTTGGATTCAGAGGCATATAGATTAGTTTCATTACATTACATTGTATTGCATAACATTTTTGTGTTTTTGCTTGAGGACAAGCAAAGATTTAAGTTTGGGGGTATTTGATGAGTGAGTTTTATACCCATGAATTGGATACATTCAGGCTAAATTTATTGTTGTTCTTAAGTCTTTTAGGATGTTTTTATGTGTTTGTGTCTATTCATGCATGTTTTATGTTATTTTATAGGAATTGGGACAAAAGTTACATGGATCGATGTTTGGGGTGGCTAGATTCAAGTTTTTGGCTTGCCATTTACACAAAGAGCCACTTCGGAGCCAATTTGACTATAACTCCTGACATTATTTCGACAAACTTCAAGAATGAAAGTTGTAGATCTACTTCTCCTCTTCCGAACATCTTGAATCATCGAAATCGGATTTGGACGAAGACGTTATGGCCATTTTCCCAAAGGACGTCTGAGTAGAAAATGTCGATTTTGGGGGCCGTCGGGCGCTATTTCTAGTGCATTTTCCAGCCACGGGCGCTATAAAAGACTCTCAATGTTCAGTATTTCAACTAAGCAATGGGAAGGGCTTGGTGATGGCCTGGACGCGTTTTGGGCTAATTTTAACACTTTTTTGACTCCAAATTGGATTGGGTTTGTTCCTAAACTAAAAATTGGACTTGTAACCTATAAATACATAATGTAAGGCATAAAATAAAGGGAGATTACATAGCTTAGCCTAGATTAAACACTCCTTTAGATTAGAAAATAACCCTAGTTCTTATTAGTTTTGGAGATTGAAGCAACTTGGAGACCATTGAAGATCAAGAGCAAGAGCAAGAGGGGAGCATCGAGTTTCGACAATGATTCTATTCTCTTCTCTCATCTTACTTTTATCTTTTGATGTCTATTGGTTTGTGGATTCTTGGTTTTAATTCATTAATTATGAACTAACTATTTTTGAGATTTCAATTGAACTTTTTATGGCTATGAATTAGTTATTCATTATATTCTAATTATTTATGTTAAAGTGAGTTGTTTATCTTGTCTTGTGCTTATTGCTTAATTATTTGATCAAGAATTACTTTGTTACTCTAGAAGGAATTGGAAGAGGAATTCTAGGGTTAGAATCGGGCATGATATCATGTGACTTAGTTATTTGCATGGTGAAAAATTAGGTTTGTGAATTGAATGGAAATATTTGTTCACCGCATGTAACACGTAAGGAATTGGGATTGGAAAGAGTTTAATTCAGTTATTTTGCATAGGAATATAGCAAGATTAATCTGGATTAAATAGAAGGCAATTGATCACTTGGAAAAGGACTTTTGGCATTTGAGAATTCCTGTTAACAATTTAGTAGGCATAATAATTGGAATAATTGGATAATTGATTTATAATTCATAATTGGGGATATTGAAGTCTTAATCTTTATTTATTTGAATTCATTCGTTAAAATCTTAGTTTTAATTAGTTAATTTAGTTTTCTTAATTAGAAAAAACACGATTTGAGATTGTTTAAATAAAATTAGTTTGGTTAGGAATTAGTACTTGGTGATTTTTATTAAATAATTCCTCGTGGGAACGATACTCTACTTTCACTTTATTACTTGTTGACCGTGTATACTTGCACGTTTTCATTGATTGCAAAATCGATCAACAATAAGCATTTAGGATCACACATAAGTCAAAAACTGAAATTTGCCAGAGTATGAGTGGTCAGCAAATGGCGCGCATACTTCTAAAGAAAACGGTGTCAAGTTCTTGCCAGCTCGATCCACGAAAAAAAAATGCTAAAATTTTAGAATTTCTGACTAAAGCATTCGAACAGTTAGAAGACCACACTAAGTCTCCAACTCTAGAATATCTCAAACTTAGCCATCGCCTGATATACCATCGGATCATGAGGAGGTAAACGGAAATGACATTGCCACTAAGGGGAGTATTCTTTCACTTTTAATTACAATGAGGGCATTGTTTATTTTAAGTTTGGGGGTATTGGGTTGTAGTGAGTAGTTGTTTCATATAGTTAGTTGCATATAGTTTGATTGCATGTTTAAGTTGCATAGTAGGGGTATTTTAGTATGATTTTGTTTTTTAGTTTTCTTTTGTCTTGATTACTTAGTATGTGTTTAGTTGCATAACATTGCATAATCCGTTAGTTGAATTCTAATATGGCCAATGATGACATAGAAATTTGATAGATTTTTGAATTTAGTGGATATCTTGAGCTTAGTTATAATTTTATCTGAGGATATAATTCATGTTTCTTTGTTTAGATGTTACCGGATAGTAGCAATGACAATGTTCTATTTGCTTGTTGGTTAAGATTAGCATGCTTTCTCTTTGAGAGAAAAATGTTGTTTTTAATGATAGAATTGTGTAAGAAGTGAGTAATGACTATGAAGACACTTAAACTCAAGTTTTGGGAACGCATGGGTATGCTTGCTTTATATAAAAAAAAAGAGAGAGAAATTTTTTTTGAATAATTACAATGGCTAGTCTTGTTTCGGGGCCTTTGTTACTTGAGTAAGTACGCTTGAGGGGATTGTCTCTACACCTAGCGCCTAAAGGTCTTAATGGTCAGGGAGTCGTTGGTTGAAAGCTCGCTAAGGGGTAGCACTGTTAGCCTAATGGAATGAGACATTGCACAGTCATGGGAAATATATATAAAAAAATAATAAAAAAAATCAATCAATCAATAAACACCGCGGGAAAGTGCGAAAATCGCCCCGTGAGTAAAAATAAAGTAGAATAAACCCTTTGCTAAACCTTAGTTTGCACTAATGTGTTGGAGTAGTTCTTGTTTCATTTGTATGCATAGTTCTTGATTTAAACTTCAATTTTTTGTCTCAAGCAATTTAGCATGTGGTATCTTCATCTTTGTCAAGCTTATCTGTGAACACATCACACACACACAACATCTTTATAGCAGGTTAGGACTATCTGATTGTATGTCATTATGCCTTTTGCTTAGTTTGATGCTTTGTTCTTGAATCTTGATATTTCTCGAGGCATGTCTCTCATTGGAATTCATAACATATTTGAAAAACTGGGAATCATTGTCATAGTAGCGTAGCTTGCATATCATGTAGATTGCATTATATTGTGTTGCTTGTGGACAAGCAACGGTTTAAGTTTGGAGGTATTTGATAAGTGGATTTTATATACACTTATTCGGTATCTTTTACTTAAATTAGTTGCTTATATTTATGTGTCTTAGTTACTTTTTACGCATTTTGTGTTCATTTTATAGGTTATACATTTGGGAGTTGTGTGAGCGACTATTGGTAAGGAAAAGCAAGAGAAATGCAAAGAAAAGCAATCCGGATATCATTTAGGCTATCGTGTCATTTCATGTTCTTGGCTTGGAACTTGGACTATGTTGTAGAACTTCTTTTAAGCTTTCCAGAAGATCTTGAATCATTCCAATCAGAGTTCGGATGCAAGAGTTATGATCTTTGTACCAACGGACGTCAAACTTCGCTGTTTTGGTTAGCCAATTTAATAGCAGTTACTTCCAGACCACTTTCAGACTTCATCCGTCCCTAATTTCTAACTCATCAAAGAATGAAAGTTGTAGACCTCGTCGATAGCTTCGATTTGATAGGTGGAAGGCCGTGTAAATCTTCTCGGATCAAATGTTATGGCCATTTTACCAGAGCACACTGCAGCAGAAAATCAAACTCGCTGGCGCGCAATTTCCTACCCGGCTGCGCGAATAATAGTAGCAAAAAGACGTGATTAAATACTTGCGCGTGGCCGCGCCCAACTTTAGGCCAATTCTTGCGCGGGCGCGCGACTTCGGGTGTTGACCAAAGCTGACTTTTCATTAAACAGTGAAATTGAAGCGTAACGGAGAGGGGGATTCAATTAGGGCTTATATATTAAACGTATTTTCATTATGTAAGAGACATTCCACCCCTTGGGGGCTAAACCTACTATTGTTTTCTTTTCTTCTCTTTCTTTATAGATTAAATTAGAACCCTAGATTAGATTAGAGTTGAAGATTGAAGCAATTGAAGAGCATAGGAAATTTAGAATTGGAGCAAGAGGAGAATCTCAGATTTGCATTCCTATTCCCTAACTTCTCTTTACTTCTATCTTTATTTCTCAATGTATAGGCAATTGTGGATTATAGATTTTGATTCTATGATGAGTTAAACTTTATTTTGGGATTGCAATGGATTCTATTACTTAGTTTAATCTGATATATTTCATTGTTAACCTTATTGATTGCTATGGGATTGTCTATTAAGATTCATGCTTATTTGCTTAGTTGATTGGCCATCAATTACTGTGATAACACATATGAACTTGAAAGATGAAGTATGGGTTTGGATTTGATCTTGATAGCTTGTGTTTGTATGTTCTACATGGTGATGGAATATATGATTCTTGCTTAGGATAGACATATACCGAGGCATCGCTCGTAGTCAATTGAGAACTTGGGCTTAAACCCTAATTATTTGTAAATCACATAGACATATAGTGGTTTAGGTAATTTGGGTGTTCATGTGTATTCTTTCAACTGGGGATTATATTTGATATGGGTATGGTACATCGAGAGATGGCTATATTTCACTTTTGTGTTCTTGACTAGCAATCCAGTGCAAGTAATTTGGCTTAATAGGGAGTGCGTTGATTTAAATTATTCAATAGATGAAATTGTAATCTCAGGTCTTCATTATCTAGTCTCACTCTAGAAATAGTTAGGTTTATTTAATTTCATAGTTTAAATATAAAATATAATATCATTCGTTTAAATAAGATTGAAATGGTTATGGGCTAGTGCTTAGTAAACTTTATTAGATAATTCTCCATGGGAACGATACTTTACTTACTCTTTATTACTTGTTGACCACGTATACTTGCGTGTTGTGCGTAACTAGAATTTACCCAACAACACACTTAGCAAAATTTAATGTTGTCCAATAATTAAATATGGCCTTTCAATACATAATAATATTCATGAATTTAATCTACCACATTAGGTTAGGCTAGCCAAAATAGTTGGCACCTATATCACAAAAGAAATGGTGGTTCTATGTAATTTAAATAATTCATGATAGTACCCCATTTTCTTTATTTGTTAATAAATAACATTATGGAATGATTTTAATCATATTATAATATAATTATTTTCATTGATTACATAGGTAGTTTTCATGTCAATAATCTTTATCGATTAAGTCGTGTTGGCTTTCATTTTCATTCCTGATATTTAAATATCTTTATAATAAAGTAAATTCAATCTACCTTCTTTACCATACTTAGTCTTGAGATACTTGATAAATTATTATGTAGTAAATAATTCTAATGCCACAACAATTAAAAAAAATTATACGCAAAATTTGACATTATAATAACTGAATATTACATAGAATTTTCTGAGTCATTTCATTCTCCCCCTCCCCCATATAAGGATTCCGTCCTCGGAATCACAAATACAAGGTTACTCAAAAAAATGGAGATAACTTTTTTTCATTTTTTCTTTGAGTTCCCACGTAGCTTCATCAGCACTGCAGTTCCTCCATATCACTTTTACAGAAGATATTATTTTATTTCTTAAAGCCTTTTCTTTCCTATCAATTATTTGAACATGAAGTTCTTAGTATGTTAGATCTTTTTCAACCTGAATAGGCTCATATTGATTTACATGCTTGTGATCATGTTTATAATGTCGTAGCACTGATATGTGAAACACATTATGAATGTGCCCTAATTTCGGAGGTAATGTTACTTCATAAGCTACCTCACCTATTCCTGTTAGTACCTTAAAAGGTCATATAAATCTTGGACTCAATTTTCCTTTCTTTTCGAACCTAATTTTTCCCTTCCAGGGAAATACTTGCAAAAACACAAATGACCCTATGTCGAAATCTCTCTTTTGGCGATGCAAATCTGCATACTTCTTCTACCTGTATTGAGCTATTACTAATCTTACTCAAATTCCTCAAACAATTTATACGGTCTGTTAAACCATTTTTCTTCCTAACAGTTTACGTTCTCCCACCTCGTCCCAACACAGTGGTGTTCGGTATTTCTTTTGTATAATGCCTCGTAAGGCGGCATTCCTAAACTTGCATGATAACTATTATTATACGCAAACTCGACCAAAGGTAGATGATCATCCCAATTCCCTTTGAAAACCATGAAGCATGCTCTTAGAATATCTTTCAATGTCTGAATTGTCCTTTCACTTTGACCGTCAATTTGAGGGTGATACGCCATACTCAACTTCAACTATGTCCCCATACGTTCTTGTAGTCTTCTCCAAAAATTAGACTTGAATCGCGGATTTCGATTGGATACGATTGATAATGTAACACCATGTCTTGATACAATCTCCTTAACGTATAGTCTAACCAATTGGTCCAGATTGAATTTGATCTTAATTGGTAAGAAATGAGCTAATTTTGACAATCAATCCACAATAACCCATATAGCGTTGAAACCTTTCTGTGTAGTTGGAAGTCCCACATGAAATCTATAGTTATGTGTTCCCATTTCCACTATGGAATTTCTAGTGGTTGTAGCAATCCACTTGGTCTCTGACGCCCCACTTTCACTCTTTAACAAGTTAGGCATCTACTAACGTATTCTTCCACCTCTCTTTTCAAGTTGGGCCACCAAAAGTGTTGTCGAAGGTCTTGATACATCTTCATGCTTCCCAGAAGAATTGAGAAATTAGAACTGTGTTCTTCTTGAAAGATGTCTCCCTTCAGGTCAGGTACTGCTGGTACCCACACTCTTCCTTCGAATCTCAATAGCCCTTCTTTATTTATTTTGAACTTAGTGACCTCTCCTTCCTCTACTTGTTTCTTTACCTTGTTCCATTCTTCATCTTGATCTTGGGCTTCCTATACTCTGTCCAATAAAACTAGATGAGTCCTCATGTTAAACAAATTTTCTTCTGACTCCCTCGGATATTTCACTTTAATCTCCATTTTCTCTATTTCTTTGATGAGCTCCTCCTGAGCTTTAAAATTTCTAACTTTTCTCGTCCCTTTAGGCTTAAATCTTCAGCGACTATGTTAGCTTTTCCGGCGTGATACAGAATCTTGCAATCGTAATCTTTGAATAATTCTAACCATCTCCTCTACCTGATATTCAATTCTTTCTATATGAAGATATACTTCAGACTTTTATGGTCTGTGTATATCTAACATTTCTCGCCATATAAATAATGTCTCCAAATTTTTAAAGCAAATATTACTGCTTCCAACTCCAAATCGTGCGTAAGATACCCTTTCTCGTAATCCTTTAACTGGTGTGACGCGTACACTATGACCTTGTCGCGCTTCATCAAAATGCAACCAAGCCCTTTGTGTGAGGTATTGTTGTAAATCATGAAACCACCCGTATCGTTAAGCAAAGATAACACTGGTGATTCGCTTAATCTTCTCTTTAGTTCTTAAAAACTCTCTTCACACTTTTCTGACCAAACAAACTTTACAATTTTTCTAGTTAAATTTGTCAAAGGACCTGACAATTTTGAAAAATCATTGATGAATCTACGGTAATAACCTACTAGACCTAAGAAACTTCGTATTTCAGTTGGTATCTTTGGTTGCTCCCACTTAATTACCGCCTCCACTTTTGCCAGATCTACTGATATCCCTTCATAGTTGATCACGTGTCCCTAAAATTGCACTCTTTCCAACCAGAATTTGCATTTTAAAAATTATGCATACAACTTTTCTCTTCTAAAGATCGGCTAAATGCATACAACATTTCAAAATTATGCACTATTTCTAACTTTTCTCGTCCCTTCTAAAGATCGGCTTAAAATCTCCATCCTCAGATATTTTGCATAATCCTCTCACATCTTCGAATAATCAAAATATCATTGATGAATATTACCACGAATTTATCTAAATAAGGTTTAAATACCCAATTCATTAAATCCATGAATGTTACTGTTTCATTAGTTAATTCGAACGACACCACTAAGAACTCACATTAACCGTAATGTGTCCTAAATGTTGTCTTTGGCACGTTTTCATTCCTCACTTTCAATTGGTGATAACCCGTTCGCAAATCTATATTGGAAAAATAATGAGCTCCCTTCACTTGATCAAAAAGATTATCGATTCTTGGCAATGGGTACTTGTTCTTGATCTTGAATTTATTCAATTCTCTATAGTCGATACACAGTCGCAACGATCTATCCGTCTTTTTAACAAATAAAATAGGTGCTCCCTAAGGAGACACACTCGGCTAAATGTACTTTTTTTCTAATAACTCCTGTAATTGAATCATTAGTTCTTTCATCTCTACCGAAGCCATTCGGTACGGGGCTTTTAAAATTGGGGTTGTTCCTAGAACTAAGTCTATCACGAATTTTGATCTCCCGATCTGGTGGCAGTCCTAACAACTCATCTGGAAATACATCCACGAATTCCCTTACTATTGGTATTTATTCTATTTCTGTTCCCGTTCTTTGGGTGTTAACTATATGGGCTAAATAACCAACACACCCATTTCTTAACAACTTCTTGGCTTGCATCATCGTTAGATAACATGACAGTCTTGGCGATTTGCTACCATAAAACATAATTTTTGACTTACTAGGAGTCTAAAGTATGCATTTCTTTTGGCAATCAATCACTACCCAATGGTTATACAACCAATACATTCCTAATATTATGTCAAATTCACCTAATCAGGTAAGAATTAAATCCACCAAAAACTTGTGACCCCTTATAACAATATTACAATTTTTATGAACATGAGTTACGTGAATAACTTTTTTATTTGCAACTTCTATGTTCAAAGGTAATCTAGTCTTTCGTGGGTTAATTATAACCGTTGAGAAAATTCCTCAGATATAAAGGAATAAGTAGCACCCGAATAAAACAGTATAAATGCATTAACGTTATTGATTTGGAATGATACCTGACACCACCTCCTTCGATGCCACTGCATCTTGCACCATCATGTTGAATGTTCTGGAAGTTGGTCAGTTGGATGGGGTTAGTCCTCCGATTGTCAGCTTCCCACTATTTCTTCCTTTATATCCACTTCCTCCATCAGCTCCCTTTTTCGAACAGTTCTTGATCTGGTGATCCGTAGCTCCACATGTAAAACATCATTGAGTTTTCTTTGGGTTGGGGCAGTTTGGAGAGATGTGTCCTTCATGCCTGCATTTATAACAGACCATTTTTCCCTTCATACAAACTCCTAGATGACTTTTTCCAGACTTCTTACATGCTTCTATGTTCCTCATTGGCTCACCTTGCCTACAGCTCGATTTATTACCCTTATTGTTCCACTTTCTTTTATTAAAATTACTTCCTCTGCTACTCCCCTATCTAGGTCCTCCATCTAGCTTCTTAGTCTTTTTCTCTTGATGATATTTGGCCAGTGTGTCAGTTCCTCCTTCAGCGATTATGGCTTTTTCCAGCATATCCGAAAACGTAGTTATTTGAAACATCGAAACTTTATTGTAGAGTACCGGCTTCAATCCTTGTTCAAATCTCCGAGCCTTATGTTCTTCCCTCCTAGTTCTAGCCTCAAATCTCTACTAGAGATCCTATTCCTAAGCTCTGGTATCAACTGTAACACTCCCAAATTTGAGCTTACACAACCCAATTTAAGTCATCAAAATATAAAACACTACATTAACTCACATAATCTTAATTATTACAATAACGTGTATAGCACGATAATACACACATTACGTCCTCACTATAATTATTGGCACAATATTTTATAACTTGGTGAGGACTATTATAGCTACTAACTCGGACCATCACTCAATTCCCATGTTCTCCGCGCTAGCCCTGACTTCATTCTCATTTCCTAAAAGGAATTAGGAAACAAAATAGTGGGCTTGAATAACCCCAGTAAAGGATATCATGACTAAGATAATAGAAAATAAAATTATCTTTAATTATCCTTCAACAGTGATTAAATCAGAAATTTTAAAAATGATAAACATCATAAATATTTAACAAATAACTAGAAGCAGAATAAGTAATCCATTATGAGAGTCAAATAGACAATAATGTCTGATATTTTCTCCAAATTAAAATTTATCATTTGGTTCAATCATCAGTAACACCAATGGTCATGATCATGGCAAACAACTGTTCTTTTTTGCACTCAGGCAAAAAAGAACTTTCATCACGTGTATTTGCCACACAGTTTAAAAACACTCAACAACCATATTATTTTTGCACCCAAGCCAAAGACATTCACAATAACTTGAGTCCTAATTGTGATGCCCCCAAAATAGGTATACAACACTCATTCTGAGTCACCAAATACATGGTACAGAAAGCAAACCACAACTTCAATAATACAATTGTCGTGCAAAATACGACAACACATACTGTGAGTTTAAATACAAATATTGTCTTCTAAACAATATCCACACTCAAATAAGTCCTCATTACAATTATTCAAACACTATTTTACAGAAATAGTGAGGACTGCTAAAATATCTTTCTAGAACCATCACTCCGTACCCCGACTTTAAGACCCCAAATAATTAATAAATGAAATTTAATTTCCTCTAATTATTATTTTGAAATAGTAAGGGTTAATGTGATTAATGTGGATAGTTATGGGTAAAATACGCAAATATTTCAAAATAAGCAAGTGGTAATAAAATATTCATTGTTGTCGGGGAATATTCGTTTGGTCGTGGAATATTAGATCTTTGTCGGGGAATATTAAATTGACTTATGGCAAATGACCCATGTGTGGGCCCCATAACTAAAGCGATTGGAGGAAGAAAGCGACAAATATAAGTTGTTTAAAAATAATGGCGTAGTTGTTACTCATTATTTACCTTTGTTGGAATACCCGTTGGTTAAAAACACGATGTCTGGCGTTGTTGCACAAGAAAGATGGCCTGCAGTATTGCACCAATTATTGACTCTTACGTAAGAAGGCACTACTCAATAATGGTTACAGTAATTACTATTCAGTATTTTATTTTATTGGTTCAATAATTGTTGCGTTGATATTTTATACTGTTGTTGTTTCAATAATTGTCATTACACAGTATTTTTCATTATCGAAGCAATAATTCATATTATCTGAATAATATTATTAGATAACATTATTGGCAATGTCTAGAAAGTTACGCTCTAAGGAGAGGTTTGGTCACCTAATTGCTTGGCGTCGAAGAAAGAGAAATTCTTATTGGAAAGCCCCCTCTTTCCTGGGAACTGCCTGGTTGTCAATATTGTGATTCTATAATATTATTTGTGAATAATTAATTATTGATTCACATGATGAGGAAAATATTGATTTTATGTGGATATAGATGGAGAAAATTTTTAATGTGACAATTGTTGAAAATTGAAATTTTATCTTTTTTGATAAAATAATTCATTTAAATGTATATTATTATATTTTAATAATATAATAATGGTGATATTTTTTACAACGAATGTGGGATATATGAGTATACGAGGAGGAAGAGTATTTTTGTTGCAATAAATGTTTAAAACATGTTAAACATGTCGGTGGACCCCATTTATTGGTTGAAATTTGATTGTAGCCTCTAAAATCGCTTGGTTTGTAGATTTCGGTCAAATTACATTTGGAATTTGGAAAACCTTTCTTCTTCGTAAAGTTGTAGAGAATTGAATTTCCTATAAAAACTCACGAGATTGAATTTTCGATAAAAGGCTATTTATTATAAATTATTGAAGTTCAAGTTCAAATAATTGATTTTGGAAGTTTAAAATATTTTAATTACAAAATGTTTTTTCATTTTGAAACTCATTTAACATGTGGTTAGGAGGTGAATTCAGATGGTAGTGTGCATAGAGATATTTAGAAAAAAATATAATATTAATTTATTAAATTTTTTACTTTGGTGTTCTAAGCATTTTCCTATAAATAGGTGCTTGGGTTAGAATTGAAAATGACTTTTGAGGCTGAGTTTTTCTCTCTATATTATCGAGCGTATTCTTGTGAGTATTTTGAGTATACTTTGAGTATTGCTATCTCGGTGAAAGTTCAAGTTATAGCCTATATCCGAGTATTCAATTTAGAAATACCGATCTTTCGAGGTAAGGGATATTATTTTTTTCGTAATGATATTATTTCTTCAATATCATTATGCTGAAATATTGATCTCTGGCGGAGATCGTGGAATAGAACTAGGAGGAGAGACGAAGTAAATCCTTCGCTAGTGTGTCCTACCTAAGCTTATTTGATAGTTGGTCAATTATATAGGGATATTATGTGATATATTGATTTCCTTAATTAACCCTTGTTTTATAATGATGATTTGAAAATGTCGATCGAGAATATTAACAATGGAAATAAGGCCAGGAGAGCGCTTTGTACTCACCAATGAGGAGAACGTGCATGACAGTGGAAATGTTCCTCTGTGAAGAACACCAACGATCGGGACGATGAACGCACGCAATGTTTAGAAGCTTTTTGCGATTCATGTAAAATCGAGACGAGGGAGACTCGTGTTCAAAACATAGGAGGAAATGATAGAAATTCACGGGTTGTCACTGACCAAGCGATTCAAAGAGTTGGGACCACGAATTTAAGGGAAAGCCAGATCCGATCATGGCGAAACATGGGTCAAGAACAAATTACCAAGATATTCGATGTCTTGGGATGCACTGAGAAGAGAAGAAGGTTCCATTCGCCACCTTTATGTTCCGTGGCGAGGCGGACTCTTGGTGGGAGTCGTGAAGCGTGCACATCCATCCGACCACACTCGGCATGTCTTGGGAGACATTTGAAACTATTTAATGACAAATACTTTCACGAAAGTGTTCGTCTATATGAAGGAAGTGGAGTTTATTAGATCAAGCGAGAACAACATGGCGGTGTCTCAAAGACGAGGTGAAGTTTGCGAGTTATCGAGTTTGCACCTCATTTGGTGGAGAATGAGGAACATATGACGCGGATGTTTCGAGAGGTTTGAAACCGGCATACGTCAAGTATCTCATCTCTCATAAATTTTCTCTCTATTCGGATGTTGTTAATGAGGCTCAATTGTAGAAAGCGAGATAACGAGTATGGTCAACCGAGGTACCACAATCGAGGATCATCTAGGAAATAGCGATCAACAAAACAACAATAACCGGTGGAGAAAGAAAAAGAGCGGACAAAAATGGTAACCACTCGGTGGTAATCATGGCCATAAAATAGAAGAAGTGAGTGGGAGGAGATTTTTAAAAAGAGGAGATTCAACAACGACCATGTGAAGACAGCGGTGCCAAAGAAAGAATCTGGTTCCAAGGGAGGAGAACGACCACCCGGTCATATGCTATAAATGCGGGAAAAGAGGGACATATCGGTCCAAAGCGCCCACAACATTCGGTATGCTATAATTGTGGAAAGGAAGGACATATCGCTTCGTGATCGCATTGCGATGAGCGAAACCTAGTTCAATGGGACGGTGACTCAAAAGATCGTCCCCGAGAAAAGTCAAAGTCAGCGGTTCTCGAAGAGGCGTTTGTTGTGGACTGGTCAAAATGCGAGGAACCCAAACGAGGTGATCACGGGTAAGCTATTTATAAATTCTTGTGAAGTTTATACTTTACTAGAATCTAAGTGCTACCCATTCATTTATCTCTCTCTGCTTGTGCTCAACGTTTAAATCGACTCTAGGAAAAATTAGACTTTGACCTATCTGTGGAAACTCCGTTAGAGAAACTTTCATCACATCCATTTGTTTATAAATCTTGTCTAATCCAAGTTGGCACCCTTTATCTTACCCGTGACCTTATTTCTTTAAAGATACTTGCTTTTGATGTGATTTTAGGGATTGATTGGTTAACTACTCATCATGCCAAAATTGATTGTTTTTGTAAGGTTGTTAGTTTTCATATTCCTAATCAACCTGTTATTCGAATTCATGCAACTAAACCATTAAAATCAATCACTGTCAAATCTAATCATAAAGCGATTCGTTTATTGAAAAACGGATGTCAAGCTTTCTTAGCCCATGTTATGGATTTGAATAAAGACACGTCAAAATTGAATAATATTCTGTTGTTATTAACTTTCCGACGTATTTCTGAAGAACTTCCTGGTCTACCCCAAAGCGTGAAGTTGAATTCTTTATTGACCTTGAACACGGTACAAAGCCCATTTCTAAAATCCCATATCGAATGGCTCTATTGAACTTCGGGGAGTTAAAGGTCCAACTACAGAATTGTTGGACATCGATTTCATTAAATCTAGTACATCTCCTTGGGGTGCTTACATTCATTTGTAAAGAAGAAAGGCGGGAGTATACGACTTTGTATTGACTATCGGAATTGAACCATGTCACCATCAAGAATAGGTATCCTCTACCTCGTATTGATGACTTGTTTGACGATTTGCAAAGGAGCACAATTCTTTTCAAAATCGATCTTCGATTACGGATATCATCGGTCAAGATTAGGCGAGGATATTCCAAAGGCGCCTTTAGAACTGAATGCGGACATTATGAATTCCTAGTCATGTCTTTTGGATTGACTAATCCTCCTGCGGCTTTCATGGATATGATGAACCGAGTATTCAAAGAATATTTGGATCAGTTCGTTGTTGTCTTTATTGATGACATCCTCATATATTCCAAAAGTCGTGAAGATCATGAGCACCATTGGAAAGTCGGGTACTACAAAGGCTTCGTGAAAACAATTTATATGCTAAGTTAAAGAAATGCGAGTTACGGTTTGAGGAAGTAGCATTTCTTGGGCACGTGGTGTCAAAACATGGGAGTATATCATTGACGTGAAGATTGAAGCAATACAAAGTTGGGAGCAATAGAGACGGTGGATCAAGTCACGTAGCTTTTTGGGTTTAAATTTGGTTATTATCGGAGATTCGTGGAAGGGTTTTCTCGAATTGCTACTCCGTTAACTCATCTGACTCGAAAGGATACAAAATTCATATGGAGCGAGGAATGCGAGAAGAGTTTCCAAGAGCTTAAGAGAAGACTCATTTGAGACTTGTTCTAACAATACCATCCGAGTACGGATGGATTTGTTATCTCAAATGATGCTTGAGCAAAGGGTTAGGATGTGTTCTCATGTAACATGGGAAAGTCATAGTCTATGCCTCGCGACAACTTAAAGAATATGAGAGGAATTATCCTACTCATGATCTAGAGTTGGCAGTTGTCGTTTTCGCACTAAAGATCTGGAGGCACTATCTTTATGGGGAGAAAGTGGAGATATATTCAAACCATAAAAGCCTTAAATATTTCTTCACTCAAAAAAGAACTTAACATCTCTGGCAATGACGTTGGCTCGAGCTATTGAAAGACTACGACCACACTATTCAATACCATCCCGGAAAAGCGAACGTGGTAGGCGGCGTTGAAAGAGAAGATCATATGCGAGGAGCGAGTACGATGATGTCAAGTATCGCGATAGAGCCAACTTTAATAGAAAAAGTTAAGGTTGCTCAAGCCACCCAGGAGGTGATGCATATGAAGAAGAAAGTACAAGAAGGTGCTATTAGGAGGCGAGAATTGATGAAGAAGGAATACTTGAGTCCACTCGCACTTTGTGTTCCTAACGATTCTAATTTGAAGTACAAGATCATGATGGAGGCACAATACACCATTTGCAATCCATCACGAAGTACTAAAATGTATCGTGATCTTCGACATACATTTTGGTGGAACAATATGAAGAGAGAGATTGCAAAGTTTATCTCAACATGTTTAACTTGTCAACGTAAAGGCGGAGCATCGGTGCCTAAGGGACCATTGCAACCACTTGAGATTCCAAAATGGAAGTGGGAACACATTACCATGGATTTCGATTTACGGGTCTTCCCACGGTTTCTCAAGGCATAAATGCTATTTGGGTTATTGTTGATAGATTAACCAAGTCTGCGCACATTTCTTGCCGATCACGGAGACTTATTCTCTTGAAGCGTCTTGCTAGTATGTATGTAAATGAGATTGTAAGGTTGCATGGCATGCCGGTATCTATAGTTTGGATCGTGACCCAAGATTCACTTCAAGATTTTGGGTTAGCTTGCAAAAAGCTATGGGAATGCGATTCTGATTGATTCAAAGATACCATCCTCAAACGGACAGACAATCAGAGAGGACTATTCAAACTCTTGAAGATTTATTAAGACTCTGTGTCCTAGACTTCAAGGGCATTTGGGATAAGTATTTACCATTGGTGGAATTCTCCTACAACAACAGTTATCAGGCAAGTATAGGTGTGGCCCCATTCGAAGCATTATATGGACGAAAATGTCATTCTCCAGTATGTTGGGACGAGGTGGGTGAAGCAACATTGTTGGGACCCGAGTTAGTACGTATGACTACCGAAAAGATCCAAATGATTCGACAATGTATACAAATGGCACAAGATCGACAAAAGAGTTATGCGGATCTTCATCGAAAGGACGTGGAATTTAGTATAGGGGATCATGTATTGTTGCGAGTTGCTCCATGGAAGGGAGTTACAAGATTTGGGAAGAGAGGAAAGCTTAATCCACGATTTATTGGTCCCTTTCAAATTCTTGACCGAGTAGGAAATGTAGCCTATAGACTCGCGTTACCTCCAAGTATGTCTCGTGTTCATAATGTGTTTCATATATCTGTACTTCGTAAATATGTGAAAGACCCGAACCACGTTATTGAGTTAGAACCGGACGAGATAGCCGAAGACTTAACGTATGAGGAGGTACCTGTCAAGATCTTGGATAGGAAGGAGCATGTCCTACGCACGAAGGTCATACCACAAGTTAAAGTCTTGTGGAGGAACCATCTTTATAGAGGAAATGACACGGGAGTTGGAAATGGAAATGAAAGCAAGGTATCCTCACCTTTTCGAAACACCAGGTACGTATGTCAATTTCGAGGACGAAATTTCATAAGGAGGGGAGGTTGTAAGACCCCAAATAATTAATAAATGAAATTTAATTTCCTCTAATTATTATTTTGAAATAGTAAGGGTTGATGTGATTAATGTGGATAGTTATGGGTAAAATACATAAATATATCAAAATAAGCAAGTGGTTATAAAATATTCATTGTTGTTAAAGGGAATATTCGTTTGGTCGTGAAATATTCGTCTTTGTCGGGGAATATTAAAGACGAGTAGCGACCATGTGGGCCCCATAACGGAAAGCTATTGGAGGAAGAAAACGACAAATATAAGTTGTTTAAAAATAGCGGCGTAGTTGTTATGAATTTACCTTCGTTGGAATACCCGGTGGTTAAAAACACGATGTCTGGCGTTGTTGCATAAAGTAGAACAACGGTATTGCACCAATTATTGACTCTTACGTGAAGGCACTACTCAATAATGGTTACGATAATTCTTTATTCAATTATTTTATTTTATTGGTTCAATAATTGTTGCGTTGATATTTTATCTTCTTTGTTGTTTTAATAATTGTCATTACGGTATTTTTTCATTATCGAAGAAATAATTCATATTATCCGAATAATATTATTAGATAACATTATTGGCAATGTCTAGAAAGTTTACATCTAAGGAGAGGTTTGGTCACCTAATTGCGCGCCAAGAAGAGGAGAAATTCTTATTGGAAAGCCCCTCTTCCTCTGAAGGCGCTCGGTTGTCAATATTGTGATTCTATAATATTATTTATGAATAATTAATTATTGATTCATATGATGAGAAAAATATTGATTTTATGTGGATATAGATGGAGAAAATTTTTAATGTGACAATTGTTGAAAATTGAAATTTTATCTTTTCGATTAAATTATTCATTTAAATATATATATTATTATATTTTAATAATATAATAATGGTGATATTTTTACAACGAATGTGGGATATATGAGTATACGAGGAGGAATAGTATTTTTGTTGCAATAAATGTTTAAAACATGTTAAACATGTTGGTGGACCCCATTTATTGACTGAAATTTGATTGTAGCCTCTAAAATCGCCCGTTTGTAGATTTCGGTCAAATTCTGTTTGGAATTTGGAAAAACTTTCTTCTGCAAAGTTGTAGAGAATTGAATTTCCTATAAAAACACGCGAGATTCTAATTTTCTGATAAAAGGGCTATTTATTATGAATTATTGAAGTTCCGAAATTCTGAAATAATTGATTTTTGGAAGTTTAAAATATTTTTAATTACAAAAACATTTTTTTTTCATTTTTGAAACTCATTTAACATGTGGTTAGGAGGCTGAATTCAGATGGTAATGTGCATAGAGATATTTAGAAAAAAATATAATATTAATTTATTAAATTTTTTGCTTTGGTGTTCTAAACATTTTCCTATAAATAGGGTGCTTAGGTTAGAATTGAAAATGACACCAGAAACTAAAGTTTTCTCTCTCTATATTATCGAGCGTATTCTTGTGAGTATTTTGAGTATACTTTGAGTATTGCTATATACGGTGAAAGTTCAAGTTATAGCTTTATATCCGAAGATTCAAATTTAAGTCTTCGATCTTTCGAGGTAAGGGATATTATTTTTTTCGTAATGATATTATTTCTTCAATATCATTATTTGAAATATTGATCTGAAGTTTTATCAAATTTGGAACTTTTGGTGTTGAGATTCTATTCACGTATCTGAAGACTATTCAATATACGCTTACTTATTCACGAATACGACCTTTATTATTCATCGAAAATGAAAATTTTTCTTTTCAGTCAAAATATCTATTGTGGATACTAGCTTTGATTGTATCCATGTTTTGATCATTCTTGAATTTCACACCACTATGATTATTTTTGAGGTATTTTTGGACGTGGATAAAACGAAGTACGAATCCTTAATCCTTAATCCTTGTCATTTTGTTTCACTGGATTCGTTTCTTTTAAAAAATATATATATATTTTTCATCATCCTCAGTCTTAAATGATGATATTATTGAATATCTTTTGGCCTGTAGTGCAAAGATGAATGATTTCTGATGAATATCTTTGGCCTGTAGTGCAAAGATGAATGGTTTCTGATGAATATCTTTGGCCCGTAGTGCAAAGATGAATAAGTGTTTAGATGAACATGACCAACTGGTGAATGTCCTTGGCCTGTAGTGCAAGGATGAATATATGATTCCAGATATATATTGATTGATGTTACAGGATAAAATATTGATGATGGATCGTTAAATTCATAGATATTAGTAGATTTCATCCTCACGTAACTCTTCTATGAATTAATATTTTTTCATTATGCAGTATTGATTTAAAACTTGTTGTCTATTGTATTCTATTAAATTTTTCCCTGTTGAAGACTAACGATAATTTGTTTTGTATTATCTTAGTCATAATATTCTTTATTGGGCTAGTTGAGCTCACCCTTTTCCTTTTTGTTCCATTTTTCTTCTCAAGAGGCGAGAATGTAGAGAGTACGAGTTGGGGTATGGAATGATGGTTTTAGAGAGTTGTTTAGTAGTCCTCACCATTTTTGTAAAATAATGTATCAATAATTATGATGAGGATTTATTTGTATGTGGATATTGTTTAGATGGCAATATCTGTATTTAAACTCACAGTTTTACTGTTGTAATAATAAAGTTGTAGTTGTTTTACATCATGAGTGTATTGACAACTCGGAATGGGTGATGTATACCTATTTTGGGGGTGTCCTGCACCGACTAGTTCTGCTATGTTCTCACCTCCCGAGAAAAATGGAACAAAAAGGAAAAGGGTGAGCTTAACTAGCCAAAGAAATAAAGAATATTATGACTAAGATAATATACAATAAATTATCGTTAGTCTTCAACGAGGAAAAATCGATAAAATATAATAGACAACAAGTTTTAGGTCAACAAGCTGCAATGCAGGTGAAGCAAAGAATCCATTAGAAGAGTCAAGTAGAGAATGAGTTATACTATCTTCTAAGATTTAAAAGTCCATCATCAATTTTATCCTGTAACAACAATCAATATACATCTTTAATCAATATTCATCTTTGCACCATGTGCCAAAGATATTCATTGTATCACCGATTGGTCATGTTCATCTCAACACTGCTCATCTTCGCACTACGGGCCAAAGATATTCATCATTAATCATTCATCTTTGCACTACTGGGTGCCAAAGATATTCAATAATATCATCATTTAGGGTGAGGATGATGAAAATATTTTAAAAAAACGAATCCGGTGGAGGCGGAAGGGACGGATAGTAAGGATTCGTATAATGGTTTATCCAAGATCAATAATACTCCATAATAACCAATTTTGAAGCAAAATTCAAGAATAAAGATCAAAACATGGATACAATCAAAGATAGTAACCATAATAGACATCTTGGACAAAAAGAAGAAAATTTTATTTTTCGGTGAATAGTGCCGTATTCGTGAATAGTTCCGTATACGTGAATAGTGCCGTATACGTGAATAGTAACCCCGACACAAAAAGTTCCAAATTTGACAAAAACGTTCACCAATATTTTGGCATAATGATATTGAAGAAAATAATATCATTTAAGAAGAAAATAACATCCCTTACCTCAAAATATCAGTACTTCTGATCGGAATATCGGTATAAGGCTGAAGAAAACTTCTACTGATTAACAGAAACTCACAAAGTATCTAAATACTCACAAAATACACTCGATAATCTAGAGAGAGAAAGAGAGAAAACTTATGTTTCTGGTGTGATTTTCAATTCTAACTTAGCCCTATTTATAGGAAAATGTTAGCGAGACTTGACCGCAACCTCGATGACTTTACCGCTACTATTCCCACCCACCACAATTGAAACAAAATTCAGCACATTTCTTCACCAACCACAAGTGGGGCCCACTCAATTCTAGAATTTTCCACCAAAATGCTAAATTCGGATACTTCAACAATTTCTAAACTAGTTACCTCTTAAAATTCATAACAAATCATACGTTCATTTTAATAGGTTCAAAATTTGTGGACATATACTCAACTTATATATGTATAACATATCCAAAAATTACAACGATCCAACGGTCGGATTAAAAATTATAACTCACATAATATATCTCAAAACACTTTGGTTTAATTTTTAATACATTCATTCCAGAAAAAAAATACCGATAAAACACCTCAACATTAACTCTTTCATTTTAACCACAATAAATATATCCAACATTTATATCCACATAAAATAAATATTTCCTTATCATATGAATCAATAATTAATTATTCACAAATAATATTATGTAATCACATTTATAACAATCGGTAGCCGTTCCTCAGAAAGAGGGCTTTCCAATAAGAATTTCTCTCTTGGTCGGCGCAATTAGGTGACCAAACCTCTCGATGATGAACTTTCTAGACATTGCCAATAATGCTATCTAATAATATTATTCAAATAATATGAATTATTGATCCGATAATGGGAAATATTGTGCGATGACAATTATTGAAACAACAATAATATAAAATATCAACGCAACAATTATTGAATCAATAAAATAAAATATTGAATAAGAATTATGTAAATAATTATTGAGTAGTGCTTTTCACGTAAGGATCAATAATTCATCAAATCTTTGTGCATCTACCCAGTACATCGTATTTTAACCACCGGTATTCCAACAATGTTGTTAATTCGGTAATAAACTCCTTATTTATAAAAACTCAAACTTGTCGCTTTTTTCATCCGAAAATTATTCTCATTATGGGGCCCACAAATGATTATGCGTCGCATTTAATATTCCCGACGGAAAGAATATTCCAAACATAAAATGAATATTTTATAACCACTTGCTTATTTTGCAAAATTTTCACATTTCACCCATAACCAAAATTATTATATCAAATCAATACCTTATTATTCACAATAATAAATAAAGAAAATTTTATTTTATTCATTAAAAAGTTGGGGTCTTACAACCTCCCCTCCTTATGAAATTTCGTCCTCGAAATTGACGTACGTACCTGGTGTTTCGAAAGGTGAGGATACCTCACTTTCATTTCTGATTCCAACTCCCAGATCATCTCTTCAATAGCATGGTTTCTCCACAAAACCTTAACTTGTGGTATAACCTTCGTGCGTAGGACATGCTCTTTCCTATCCAAGATCTTAACAGGTACCTCCTCGTACGTTAAATCTTCAGCTATCTCGTCTGGTTCTAACTCAATAATGCGGTTTGGGTCTTTAACATATTTACGAACCATAGATATGAGAAAAACATTATGAACACGAGACATACTTGGAGGTAATGCGAGTCTATAGGCCACATTTCCTATTCGGTCAAGAATCTCAAATGGACCAACAAATCTTGGATTAAGCTTTCCTCTCTTCCCAAATCTTGTAACTCCCTTCCATGGTGCAACACGTAATAATACATGATCCCCAATATTAAATTCCACGTCCTTCCGATGAAGATCCGCATAACTCTTTTTTCGATCCTGTGCCGTTTGTATACGTTGTCGAATCGTTTGGATCTTCTCTATAGTCATGGGTACCAACTCTGGTCCCAACAATGTTGCTTCACCCACCTCGTCCCAGCATACTGGAGAACGACATTTTCTTCCATACAACGCCTCGAATGGAGCCACACCTATGCTCACCTGATAACTATTGTTGTAGGAGAATTCCACCAATGGTAGGTACTTATCCCAACTCACTTTAAAATCTAGGACACAAAGTCTTAATAGATCTTCAAGGGTTTGAATAGTCCTCTCTGATTGTCCATCCGTTTGAGGATGGTATCTTGCGAATCAATCAGAATCCGTGCCCATAGCTTTCTGTAAGCTAACCCAAAATCGTGAAGTGAATCTTGGGTCACGATCCGAAACTATGGATACTGGCATGCCGTGCAATCTCACAATCTTGTTAACGTATATATTAGCAAGACGTTCAAGGGAATAAGTCTCACGTATGGGCAAGAAATGGGCAGACTTGGTTAATCTATCAACAATAACCCAAATCGCATCTACGCCTTGAGAAACCTTGGGAAGACCCGTAACGAAATCCATAGTAATGTGTTCCCACTTCTATTTCAAAATCTCAAGTGGTTGTAATGGACCCTTTGGCATTTGATGCTCCGCCTTTACACGTTGACAAGTTAAACACCTCGAGATAAACTCCGCGATCTCTCTTTTCATATTGCTCCACCAAAATGTATGTCGAAGATCATGATACATTTTGGTACTCCCATGATGGATTACAAACGGTGTGTTTTGTGCCTCTATCATGATTCTATGCTTCAAGTCAGAATCGTTAGGAACACAAAGTCTGGAGTTGAATCTAAGTATTCCTTCTTCATCGATTCTTGCTTCTGGAATAGCACCTTCTTGCACTTTCTTCTTCATACGCATCAGCTCCATGTCCGTAGCTTGAGCAGCTTTAACTTTATCGATTAAAGTCGATTCTACTCGTATATTCGCCATCATCATGTGGGTCCCTGGAGTCTTTAATTCTACC
Source organism: Panax ginseng (assembly GCA_020205605.1). Taxonomy (NCBI): domain Eukaryota; kingdom Viridiplantae; phylum Streptophyta; class Magnoliopsida; order Apiales; family Araliaceae; genus Panax; species Panax ginseng. Next base: position 83,744,419 of record CM035142.1, on the reverse strand, counting down.
TCCATCCTTTGCAAGTTATACAGAATAGGCCTTTGCATTGACAATATCGCACTCTTACTCGCATATGATCTTATACTCAATGCGTCAGCTACTACGTTCGCTTTTCCAGGATGATATTGAATAGTGTGATCATAATCTTTCAATAGTTCAAGCCAACGTCGTTGCTGCATGTTGAGTTCTTTTTGGGTGAAGAAATATTTGAGGCTTTTATGGTCCGTATAAATCTCCACTTTCTCCCCATACAATTAGTGTCTCCAAATTTTCAACGCGAATACGACTGCTGCCAACTCTAGATCACGAGTAGAATAATTCCTCTCATATTCTTTGAGTTGTCATGAGACATAGGCTATGACTTTCCCATGCTGCATGAGAACACATCTTAACCCTTTGCTCAAGCATCGTCAGATATAACAAATCCATCCGCATCGGATGGTATTGCTGAAACAGTGCCAAAAATGAGTTTCCTCTTGAGCTCTTGGAAACTCTTTTCGCATTCCTCGCTCCATACGAATTTTGTATCTTTCCGAGTCAGCTGAGTTAACGGAGTAGAGAATCGAGAAAATCCTTCCACGAATCTCCGATAATAACCAACTAAGCCCAGAAAGCTACGCACTTCGGTCACCAACTTTTGTTGCTCCCAACTTTGTACTGCTTTAATCTTCGCTGGGTCAACAGATACTCCATGTTTTGACACCACGTGCCCAAGGAATGCTACTTCCTCAAGCCAGAACTCACATTTCTTCAGTTAGGCATAAAGCTTGTTTTCACGAAGCTTTTCAAGTATCAGCTTCAAATGGTGCTCATGATCTTCACGGCTTTTGGAATAGATGAGGATGTCATCAATAAAGACAACAACAAACTGATCCAAATATTCCTTGAATACACGGTTCATCATATCCATGAAAGCAGCAGGAGCATTAGTTAATCCAAAAGACATGACTAAGAATTCATAATGCCCGTACCGAGTTCTGAAGGCAGTCTTTGGAATATCCTCAGTTTTAATCTTCAGCTGATGATATCCAGAACGAAGATCGATCTTTGAAAAGAATTGTGCTTGTGGCACCCCCAAAATTCCAGATACTCATATCTCGAATTTCGGTGCATCACGCTACTACTACGAATATCATACAAAATCATTACCAACGGAAATAATGGAATAACTTACATTGATGTAATATAAATATTCACGTCCCAAGGTACCGTAACCATTACTACAACAATTCTGTGATTAGCTTAACATAGCTTAATCATTCTTGAATACATCATAATAATCATAACAATAGTTTACAACTTATTCGTGTACTAATAGTTTACAACAGTATATGAGTATTTATTAATCCATCCTTATATTAAGTTACGATGCTGTCTCCGAGTTCCGGGACATCTCGCCATGTCCGAAGATATTATGACTTGTTCGAAGACAACATGCTTCGTCCGAAGACATCACGCTTTGTCCGAAGACATCACGCTTTGTCCGAAGACATTACGCTCTGTCCGAAGACATCATGCTTTGTCCGAAGACATCATGATTTGTCCGAAGACATTACGCTCTGTCCGAAGACATCACGCTTTGTCCGAAGACATTACGCTCTGTCCGAAGACATCACGCTTTGTCCGAAGACATCATGCTTTGTCCGAAGCAACTCCTTCAGAGACTTCGGTCTACACTACTTCGACAAAGTTTAAGTTCGTCGGGTTAATTTAAGATTTTACTATATGCATACAACCTAGAAAATGGCATCGTAACTCTTCTGTGTAACCGGAAGTCCAACCACGAAATCCATCGTAATGTGCTCCAATTTCCATTCTGGTATTTCCAGCAGTTAAAGTAGTCCACTTGGCCTCTGGTGTTCTACTTTGACTCTTTGACAAGTAAGACATCTGCTAACACACGCTGCAACCTCTCTTTCAAATTAGGCCACCAAAAATGGTGTCGAAGATCCCGATACATTTTTGTGCCTCCTGGATGAACAGAATACGGGGTATTATGTTCTTCGTGTAGGATTTCCTCCCTCAGTTCGATTACAGCTGGCACCCATACTCGACCCTCGAATCTCAATATAACATCCTTATCTACTTTGAACCTTTCTTCCTTATCTTCTACCATTCTCTTCTTTATCTTCTTACATTCTTCATCTATCTCTTGTGCTTCCTTTATTCTATCCAATAACGTCGGGTGAGCTCTCATCATGAGAAATCTTCCTTCCGCTTCTTTTGGTTCCTCCACCTCTATTTCCAACTTTTCTATTTATCTTCTCAATTCCTTTTGAGTGGTCAGTTTGAATAACTTCTCTCTTCCTTTTCTACTCAAAGCGTCGGCTACAACGTTTGCTTTTCCCGGGTGATAAAGAATTTCATAGTCGTAATCCTTGATTAGTTCCAACCATCTTCTTTGTCGCATGTTCAACTCCTTCTGTGTGAAGATATATTTCAGACTCTTGTGATCCGTATATATCTCACATTTTTCTCCATACAAATAGTGCCTCCAAATCTTCAATGCAAAGACTACCGCCGCTAACTCCAAGTCATGGGTAGGGTATCGTTTTTCAAAATCTTTCAACTGTCATGAGGCATATGCAATGACCTTGCCATGTTGCATTAGCACACCACCAAGTCCTCTATGCGATACATCACTATACACCACAAATCCTCCCGTATCATCTGGTAATGATAATACAGGCGCCTCACTCAACCTCCTCTTCAATTCTTGGAAACTCTCCTCGCATTTCTCTGTCCATACAAACTTCTCTGTCTTCTTCGTTAGACTGGTCAGCGGGGTTGCTATCTTAGAAAAATCTTGGATAAATCTTCGATAGTACTCGGCTAAACCTAAGAAACTCCTAACTTCTGTTGGCATCTTCGGCTGTTCCCAGTTACTTACCGCTTCCACCTTTGCAGGATCCACGGAAATTCCATTTTGATCTATCACGTGTCCTAGAAATCGGACCCTTTCCATCCAAAATTCACATTTTGAAAATTTTTGCGTACATCTTCTCCCTTCTCAATGCTTCCAATACCATCTTTGGTGTTCTAAGGTTTCTTCCTTCATCTTTGAATAAATCAAAATGTCATCGATAAATACTACTACTTAACTTATCTAAGTATGGCTTGAAAACCCGGTTCATCAAGTCCATGAAACGTCGTACGAGCGTTAGTTAACCCAAATGACATTACTAAAAATTTGTAATGTTCAGTAGCGAGTTCGAACGCGCCGTCTTTTGTATGTCCTCCTCTCGCACTTTCAACTCGATGATAACTCGTTCAGTAAATCTATTTTGGAAAACACTTCGCTCCCTTGGTTGATCGAAAAGGTCGATCTATCCTTGGCAATGGATATTTATTCTTAATTGTCACTCGATTCAACTCCCGATAATCGATACAGAGCCTCATCGATCCATCCTTTTTCTTTACAAACAACACCGGTGCTCCCCAAAGAGACACACTTGGCCGAATGTAACCCTTATCTAGTAATTCTTGCAATTGAATCATCAATTCCTTCATTTCTACTGGCGCCATACGATATGGGGCTTTCGAAATTGGTGCGATTCCTGGTGCTAAGTCTATTATGAATTCAATTTCTCCATCGGCGGAAGGCCGAGCGATTCGTTGAAACACGTCTTGGAAATCTTTTACCACTAATATATCTTTCATTTCTACTCTCTTTTGATGAATGTCCACTATATAGGCTAAATAACCTACACATCCTTTCTTTAACAATTTCTTGGCTTGATCATCATAAGGCAACACGATTGCTTGAAGCGATGAGCTCACAGAAACACTACCTTAGACCGATTTAAGGTCCGAAGGTTAACACTCTTCTTTCGACAATCGATTATCGCAGTGGGTTTGATAACCAATCCATTCCTAATATCACATCAAACTCTCCGGTTTAATCGAAATTAAGTCTCTGTTTAGTTCGTGACCTCTAATGTTTTTGTACAACAGTTTGATGTAAACAAACTCTATGGGAATTACTTCCTTATTCGCAATCTCTACGTTCAAAGTGAATTTTCTAAGCGTTCGGGAGGTATGTTTAGTCGATTAGCAAATTCTTGAGACACAAAAGAATAGGTACTTTTGAATTAAATAATACATAGGCGTTTATATTATTGATTGGGAGAATACGACACCACGCCCCTTTCATTCACTACGTCTTGGGACGGTCATGTTAAAGGTTCGGGCGATCGCTTCGGTTGGATTCGTTGGTCCGCCGATCATCGACTTGCCGCCCCTCCCCCGTTAGCGCTTCCTCCGTTGCTCCCTTTCTTTGGGCAATCCTTGATTTGATGCTCGGTTGAGCCATACGGAAACATCCTTGCTCCTTTTTTTCGGCAAAGTTAGGTGAAATGTGCCCTTCTTGGCGCTAGATTGTAGCGAGATGTTGCGCCCTTCCAAAGATTCCCTTGATGGTTTTTCCCATATTTCGAGCAAGCTTCGCTTCTTTTCTTAAATCCTCCTTGATAATTTTCTGACTTGTTGATGCTTCGGTGGTTGGTGTTGTTGTCGTTGTTGCGGTTATCCCATTTCCTCTTTCCCAAATAACTTCCACCACTGCTACTCCCTCCACGAGTCTCTCCTCCAGCATTCTTGTTCTTCTTCTCCTTGTTGTATTGGCTCAATGCCTCGCTACCTCCCTCAGCAATTATCGCCTTCTCCAATAATGTGGCGAAAGAGTCAATTTGAAGGACTGACACCTTGTTGAACAACCAAGGTTTTAGTCCAAGTTCGAAGCGTCGAGCTTTCCTTTCTTCAGTGTCTACTTGATGTGTTGCGAATTGCGCGAGCTCATTGAACTTGGCCGCATACTGTGCCACTGTCATCTCCCCTTGTTTTAGTTCTAGAAACTTTACCTCCATCCTATTCTTCACGCTCTTCGGGAAGTAATTCTCGAAGAACAAAGTCTTAAACCTTTCCCAGGTTATAGTCCCTTCTCCCACTCTCTGTTGATTTGCTTCCCACCAGTAGTTTGCTTCACCCCTCATCATATATGTAGCGAACACGGTTTTCTGGTCTTCTCCCACACGAGCAATGGCAAAGGCTTTCTCCATTTCCTTGATCCATGTTTGCGCTACGATGGGATCGGTAGTACCTATGAATTCCGGAGGTCCTACACTTTTAAAGTCCTTGAAGTTTGTGACCGGAGCTACTTGGGGAACGGGTGGTACTTGTTCATTTCTTCCCCTAAGAGCCTCCCCTAACAAATCTACAAGCCTCTGAATGGGATCTACTTGTCCTCTCTCATCATTAATGAAGCTCTTACGGAGCAAAGTTAATCTACGTCTCAATGGCATTTTCCTACATCAGACACTCCCATTTTATTATCTAATTATATTACTTAAACAATTCTCCATAAAAGGAATAAGATTTTGAATACATTTCGTAACAAGATCATTTATATTCATATGCCAAATTGTTACATTACATGATTATCTCCAGTATACTTCTATAAATGACACAACTTATCCCCTAATATCACAAAAGATGGGGATAACCATTAACATACTACCCCTCTAACATAACTCAAAAGTTTGGGGTTTACAACATCTCACATTCTACATAAAGATTACCACAACAGATAATACCCTACACAACGAACTACAACTAAAAAATTTTAGCGCCTAGACTTAATCTATCATTCCGTGCTCCACAGCACTCTGGTACTCCCTCTGAGTAATGTGCACCACCATATCTCTACTTATGGTGTGCTTAAAGTCGTCTCCTCTTTCTATCGGGTAGTGATTTACCCCATCAATCAGTCCCTCCATGGCCGTGCATGCGCAATGCATAGCTCATCCTATTCATCTTCCTCCTTTTCACCTCACTTCATCTTCTAGATCGTTAGCCCTATCATTGGCCCTTTCCACTTTTCTTGAAATGGATCCTATCCATTACTTCCATCCTTAATCGAGTACGGATAGCTTCCTTCTGTCCCCTCGCTCAACTCCCTCTGTTCCATCTCTTCCAACTTCCCTGCCAGTTCTACATTCCTAGCCACCGCCTTGTGAAACAAAGCCCCCATCTGGATTCCTGCCTCCTTACGGTGAGCAATCTCTACTTCCATCTCCTGCATCACTAACTTTCTCCGGTGGTCTTCGTCCTTGACTTTTGGAATTGGACTCTCTGTCTTTGGCCTCGGCCTCTAACTCCTCACTCTCGCACCCTAACTCTAAAATTTGCTCCTCATACTCCCCCAACATCCTATCCTCAAAAGTAGCCTCGTCGGAGTCCCCCATGGGCTCATCCACCATACGCTCCTCCTCTGGATCAGACTCTTCGGGTATTGGCTCTATCTCCTCTTCCTCGTCATCATTATCGATAGGAACATTGATATAGGCTCTGCTATCAATGGTGCCTCATATAACGTGTATGTCACGCGGCTCCTCTTCTACTACTCGGCTAGGTCCTCCCATGTCAGTCATCCTATAATCACCGACACAAGACAAAACAACCAACAACTCCATTAGAATCATAAGTTCATTGTATAGAATGAAGTTATATTCTGTAACACGCTAAGTCCATCTCTATGAAAACTCTATATGAGTTTCATCCCTTTCTATCTTCTGAATTCTCCTAAGTTATAATCAAAGGGCTCTTGCTCTTAAGGTTTATAACTATGGCTCTGATACCAACCTGTGGCACCCCCAAAATTCCAGACACTCATATCTCGAATTTCGGTGCATCACGCTACTACTACGAATATCTTACAAAATCATTAACAACGGAAATAATGGAATAATTTACATTGATGTAATATAAATATTCACGTCCCAAGGTACCGTAACCATTACTACAACAATTCTGTGATTAGCTTAACATAGCTTAATCATTCTTGAATACATCATAATAATCATAATAATAATAATAATGCTTCTAGTCTTAAGGACTAAATTATTATGTCGCCTTGCCCTTTCCCTTGTCCTTTTCTGAAGTACCGCCTTGCTCTGCCTTAACTGTAATGTTTTAGGAAGCAAGAATGAGCAACAAGTTTTCCCAGCAAGCAATATAGCTAGAAGAACAAGCAGTTATATCATTTGAATCTTTCAAGGGTATAATAATAATTGATAGTTCAAGGATATCAAGAATACCAAGAGTATTCAATAGGTGTCACTATGGACCGAAGGATATCAACAAAATTTTAGGATTTATTCATTTCGAGGTTCAACATAATTGAGTACTGAGCAGTCACTAAGGACCAAGAACTCTTACTAGAATTAATAGTATTACACTGTAATCCAACATCCATGAGTACAATAGGTGATAGCCTAAAGTACCCTATGTTATGCATAACATTTAATCATACTTATGTGCGCACGTCGGTTCCCCGACAATATATAATTTCCCCTTCTATGAGGGTTGTTCATCTCAGTAGATTTACGATAGTCCGCACCAAATCAATCGGTTTGGATAGCTCTTTAACTCATAATAATAGTCTAGTTGAATCAAGGGCTTAGACAGTTTTTCATCAGGCATTGAGGAATGATAAGTCCAATGCTTACAACAACGTCAAGGTATACAAGTGATTTTTGAATAGAAGCAGATATTTGCTTGATAAAATATGATTAATATGACAACAATTCAACGTATAAAGTGTGTGAATTTAAGGAACTTGCAACACAATAATAATAGTGTTCGGATACTTGCTCAATGTAAATTTGAGTGAGGTTAGGGAACTTGCCCAACAATAACAATAAGTTAGGGATAGAAAATTTGCATGATATAAGTAACAAGTTTTTAGGGATAGGAACTTGCATACTTGAAATCAAGGTAGAGTAAGAAACTTGCCTTTAGCGTTGATTACTACTAATAGCGAAAATCACCTCAACGAACTATGTATGTCCTATTCATGTAAGCATAGGTATTCATTAGCCAAACACACTTGATATATATCAACAACATGTACACATAACACATTTTTCTTTCTATCTGCTGTACCCATCAAAACTCATAACTATACACTAACATGCTCGTACTATTGACCACTGTTAGCTTATTCATAATCTTTCTTCCTCGAAGTTCTAAGAGGTTCATTGCTTTAAGTAGACCATAACGTCTATTAATCCCACCGACCTTCTTCTACGCATGTTTGCAAGTATTAGATTTATTTTCCCGAAGTTGGTAAAATTCTCTACTTAGAACTTATTCGGGTACTAATAGTTTACAACAGTATAGGAGTATTTATTAATCCATCCTTATATCAAGTTACGATGCTGTCTCCGAGTTCCGGGACATCTCGCCATGTCCAAAGATATTATGACTTGTTCGAAGACAACATGCTTCGTCCGAAGACATCGCGCTTCGTCCGAAGACATTACGCTCTGTCCGAAGACATTACGCTCTGGTCGAAGACATCATGCTCGTCCCGAAGACATCACGCTTTGTCCGAAGACATCACGCTTTGTCCGAAGACATTACGCTCTGTCCGAAGACATCACGCTTTGTCCGAAGACATCATGCTTTGTCCGAAGACATTACGCTCTATCTGAAGACATCACGCTTTGTCCGAAGACATTACGCTCTGTCCGAAGACATCACGCTTTGTCCGAAGACATCATTCTTTGTCCGAAGCAGCTCCTCCAGAGACTTCGGTCTACACTACTTCGACAAAGTTTAAGTTCGTCGAGTTAATTTAAGATTTTACTATATGCATACAACCTAAGGGAATTTCTTAATACAAGGTCTAACATGGCCAGAACCCACCCGATTGGTTCCTAAGCCTGATGCAATTTGCACCCCATGGATTTTTGAAGCGATGAACATGCCTGTTTTTGCGGAGTAGCCACAACTTGATTCCGAGACAATTTTTAACGTATTCATGCGAAGGTAAACTTTCTAAGCACCCTTTATCATGTTAATTCATCATTCTTGACCTAATAATCGAGAATCAACAAGACTCAAGTTAAGAGCGGAGTAGAAATTATACCTTCTCGAGCTTTAACCTTGATATCTCACACAATCGATTTGGTAATGCTTAGCAACTAAGAATTCTTTACTCAGATTTCTCCAACACTCTTATCACTAAAACAGACTGCCCTAGTGGCTTGTATTTAAAGAGAAAACATGGACCAGACACTTGCTTTACCCAATGTTGGGATTCATGGTGCAATAGAAATGAACAATGGTTATTTAAGGAGTTGTTCAATCACTCCATACCGGTCACTTAGCTAGCCATGCATGCCTAGGATTAGCAGCTTGAAATTTGCGTAAAGAGAGTTTAGGCTACTGTTCTTTGTACTTGGTGACCCTAATTTGGGGACAAGAGAGTAGATCTCAGACATAGACAAGGGCTAGTCGGTCAGGCCCACTGCCCCACGCCACATTTTAATTTAACCAATACCTTGTACTCTCAGTTAACTCTTTTGTTGGATTCCGAATGGATTCTAAATATCCCAAGTTTATTGGGCTAACTTAACAGTCAATCAATTAACTTATTGGGCTAGACTCCCAATTTATTATTTGGACTTTAAACATGCAAATACTTAATCATCCTTCACTAAGTCCATCATTGTGTCACACAAGACATTTCATGAACCTATCTTATCGATCATCAACAGCTCAATTTTAATTCAATTGAGTCACTCCCCTCATGCCACGTAAGCAGTTATAAAATAAATAATCACCAGCTCTATTTATAAATAATAAATATTAAATCATAAAATTTACGGGTATTACAGTGCTCCTTGCAACTGGTCGAACAGGTCATCAATGCGAGGTAGCGGATACCTATTCTTGATGGTGACATGGTTTAATTCTCGGTAGTCAAGTCAAAGTCGCATACTCCCGTCTTTCTTCTTTACGAATAAAACAGGAGCACCCCAAGGAGATGTACTATGATGAATGAAACCTATGTCTAACAATTCCTGTTGTTGGACTTTTAACTCCTGAAGTTCAATAGGAGCCATTCGATATGGGGTTTTAGAAATGGGATTTGTACCGGCTCCAAGGTCAATAAAGAATTCAACATCACGTTCGGGGTAGATAGGAAAGTTCTTTGAAATACATCGGAAATTCTCTAACAATGTAAATATTATTCAAATCGACTTGTCTTTGTTCAAATCCATAACATGGGCTAAGAAAGCTTGACATCCTGCTTTTTCAATAAGCGAATAGCTTTATGACTTGATATGATAGTGACTGATTTTAGTGGTTTAGTTGTTTGAATTCGTATGACAGTTGGTTAGGAATATGAAAACTAACAAACCATTTACGAAAGCAAATCAATTTTGGCATGATGAGTGGTTAACCAATCAATTCCTAAAATCACATCAAAAGCAAGTATCTTTAAAGAGATAAGATCAATGTGTAATGTGATAGTGCCAACTTGGATCATGCAAGATTTATAAACTGTGGATGTAACGAAAGTTTCACCCAACGGAGTCTCCACTGATAAATCAAAATCTAATTTCTCCGGAGTTAAGTTTAAACGTTGAGCATAAGCAGGAGAGATAAAAGAATGGGTAGAACTGGTATCTAGTAAGGTATAAACTTTGCAAGAGTTCAAGATTAGCTTACCCGTAATCACCTCGTTCGGGTTCCTCGCGTTTTGGCCAGTCACGACAAACGCTCTTTCAGGAACCGCTGATTTTGACTTATCCGGGATAGCCCTTGGAGTCACCATCCCCGTTGAACTTGGTTTTGCTACAGAACAATCCCGAGCTATGTGTCATTCCTTTCCACAGTTGTAACATACCTTGGATTGTTGTGGACAGTTTGGGCTGATATGTCCCTATTTCCCGCATTTGTAACATCTAACTGACGGTCGTTCTCCTCCCCTAGAATTTGTTGTTGGTGCTAGTGTTGTTGTTGATGTCTTCCCGTCATTGTTGAATCTCCTCTTTCTGAAATTTCCACTTGACTCACCTCTCCTATTATCATGGCCACGATGACCACCTGAGTGGTTACCGCCTTTGTTCGTATTTTTCCCTCCTCGTTGGTTATCATCGCTCTGATGAATGCTGTCACCAGTATGACCCTGGTTGTGGTCCCTCGGTTGCACATACTCATTATCTCGCTCTAATAATTGAGCCATGTTTACAACATCTGAATATAAAGAAAATTTATGAGATATAAGATATTTCCGAATCTCGGGCTTTAGACCTCTCAAAAACATCCTCGTCATTCGTTCCTCATTTTCGACCAAATGAGGTGCAAACCTGGATAACTCTGCAAACTTCGCCTCGTATTGGGACACTATCATGTTAGTTTGTTCCAGTCTGATAAACTTACCTCCTTCATATGACGAATACTTTCAGGAAAGTACTTGTCATTGAATAGTTTCTGAAATGTTTCCCAAGACATCTTTGAGTGCGGTGGTCAGTACGCTTCCTGAGACTCCCACCGTGAGTCTCGCCTCACCGCATGAAACATAAAGGTGGCGAATGGAACCTTCTATTCCTCCGTGCATCCCAAGACATCGAATATCTTGGTAATTTACTTGACCCACGTTTCCGCCATGATCGGATCCGGCTTTCCCTTAAATTTTGGTGGTCCCAACTCTTTGAACTGCTTGGCTATGACAAGCCGCACATTGCTATCATTTCCACTGTGATTACGTACACGAGTTTCCCTAAATGCGGTTTTGCATAAAATGCAAAAACTTACGAACATCCCATCATTCATCATTTGTTCGGTAGTGTTGTTTACAGGAGGATTATTTCCTTCCTGTTCCACGTTCTCCTGGTTTGTAACTAAAGGTTGTTCCACAGTCTCATACACTCCATTGTTAACGTTCTCAGCAGCCATTCTTAAATATTGCCATAAAACAAGGGTTAATTAAACAAATTAACATATCACATAATATCCCTATATTATGACTAACCAACAAATAAGCTTAGATAGGACACACTAACGAAGGATTTACTCATCTCTCCCCTCCTAGTTCTATTCTCAGATCTCCGCCGGAGACCATATCCCTAAACTTTGATACTGTTGTGGCGCCCCCAAAATAGGTATACAACACCCATTCGAGTCGCCAAATACATGGTACAGAAAGCAAACTACAACTTCAATAATACAATTGTCGTGCAAAATACGACAACACATACTGTGAGTTTAAATACAAATATTGTCTTCTAGACAATATCCACACTCAAATAAGTCCTCATTACAATTATTTAAACACTATTTTACAGAAATAGTGAGGACTGTTAAAGCATCTTTCTAGAACCATCACTCTGTACCCCGACTAGTTCCTGCTATGTTCTCACCTCCTGAGAAAAATGGAACAAAAAGGAAAAGGGTGAGCTCAACTAGCTCAGTAAAGAATATTATGACTAAGATCATATACAACAAATTATCGTTAGTCTTCAACAGGGAAAAATTTGATAAAATATAATAGACAACAAGTTTTAGATCAACAACTGCAGTGGAAACAACAATCCATTAGAAGAGTCAAGTAGTGAATTAGTTCTACTATCTTCTAAGATTTAAAAGTCCATCATCAATTTTATCCCTGTAACAACAATCAATATACATCTTTAATCAATATTCATCTTTGCACCTGAGCCAAAGATATTCATTTTGTATCACCAATTGGTCATGTTCATCTCAACACTGTTCATCTTCGCATCACGGGCCAAAGATATTCATCGGATTAATCATTCATCTTTGCACTACTGGGCCAAAGATATTCGGTAATATCATCATTTAGGACCGAGGATGATGAAAAATATTTTAAAGAAAATGAATCCAATGAGACGGTATGACGAGATAGTAAGGATTCAGTATAACAGTTTATCCAAGATCAATAATACTCCATAATAACCAATTTTGAAGCAAAATTCAAGAATAAAGATCAAAACATGGATATAATCAAAGATAGTAACCATAATAGACATCTTGGACAAAAAAGAAGAAAATTTCATTTTTAGGTAAATAGTCAGTGATTAAGTGAATAGTTCCAGTATCGTGAATAGTTTCAGATATCGTGAATAGTAACCCGACACAAAAAGTTCCAAATTTGATAAAACGTTCACCAATATTTTGAGATAATGATATTGAAGAAAATAATATCATTTAAGAAGAAAATAACATCCCTTACCTCAAAATATCAGTACTTCTGATCGGAATATCAGTATAAGGCTGAAGAAAACTTGTACTGATTAACAGAAACTCACAAAGTATCTAAATACTCACAAAATACACTCGATAATCTAGTGAGAGAAAGAGAGAAAACTTATGTTTCTGGTGTGATTTTCAATTCTAACTTAGCCCTCTATTTATAGGAAAATGTTAGCAGACTTGACCTGCAACCTGATGCCTTTACCTGCTACTATTCCCACCCACCACATTTGAAATAAAATTCAGCACATTTCTTCACCAACCACAAGTGGGGCCCACTCAATTCTAGAATTTTCCACCAAAATGCTAAATTCGGATACTTCAATAATTTCTAAACTAGTCACCTCTTAAAATTCATAACAAATCATACGTTCATTTTTAACGGTTCAAAATTTGTGGACATATACTCAACTTATATATGTATAACATATCCAAAAATTACAACGATCCAACGGTCGGATTAAAATTATAACTCACGCATAATATATCTCAAAAACACCTTTGGTTTAATTTTTAATACCTTCATTTTGACAAAAATACTGATAAAACACCTCAACATTAACTCTTTCATTTTTAACCACAATAAATATATCCAACATTTATATCCACATAAAATAAATATTTCCTTATCATATGAATCAATAATTAATTATTCACAAATAATATTACAGAATCACATTTATAACAATCAGGCCGTTCCCAGGAAAGAGGGGGCTTTCCAATAAGAATTTCTCCTTACTGGCGCGCAATTAGGTGACCAAACCTCTCCTTGATAGAACTTTCTAGACATTGCCAATAATGCTATCTAATAATATTATTCAAATAATATGAATTATTGATCTGATAATGGGAAATACTGTGGAGTGACAATTATTGAAACAACAATAATATAAAATATCAACGCAACAATTATTGAATCAATAAAATAAAATATTGAAGCAAGAACTACCGTAACAATTATTGAGTAGTGCATTCTTACGTAAGGATCAATAATTCATCAATCACTGTGCATCCACGCTATTATTATTGTATTTTAACCACCGGTATTCCAATAAGTGTTAAACTTCAGAATAACTACGCCAGATTATTTATAAAAACTCAACCTTGTTGTTTTCTTCATCAAACAATTATTCTCGTTATGGGGCCCCAAATGATCGCTGCATCATAAATACGAATATTCCCGATAGAAAGAATATTCATAGAAAAAAATGAATATTTTATAACCACTTGCTTATTTTGCAAAATTTCACATTTCACCCATAACCAAAATTATTATATCAAATTAATACCTTATTATTCACAATAATAAATAAAGGAAATTTGATTTTATTCATTAAAAAGTTGGGGTCTTACACTAATGGTTAGTACAAACAACAAAGAATAAACATAAATAATAGGAATAATAAAACAATGGATGAATATTAGATATTTGTAATTTATTTTATGTCTAAGGAATAATTTACTTTTGTTATAGTCCAATAATGTCCAAATTGTCAACGATATCCAGAATATCGGAATGAGTGCAGTCTAAATTTATTGTCCAAGATTCATAGATAGGAAGTTAAACGGTAAAGTTCACGATACAAGGAATATTTAATAGTAAAAAATGTTCATAGTTAAAATAGAAAGTTTAAGTCAAATGTAAAGTTCAAAGACCAAACAGTTCAAATAAAATGGTTAGAATTCAGCAAGAAGGTTCAGGTCAAAATATATTAGATGAAACACAGACTATTAAAGAAATTTTAACGAATTTTTATTTCAAAAAATTTCACTGTTTAATGTAAAGGCTGACTATAAAAACGAATAATAATTTCCTCCCATAGTATGTTTAAATTTAGGAGTATGGAGAAAATGATATCCATTAGCTTGGCATGTGATTAGATTTCGCTTTTTATGTAATTGATCAACCTATATTTGTATTTGTAATTAAATTAGTAACTATCACATAAAAGTTTTATAATGTAAACTAATTCATTTCTTGTAAAATTGTTAAAAGTTGACTTAGTGGTACTTGTAAAATAAATTGGTGTACTGTATAAAATGAAGTGGTGTAAACTTTCAAATTAATTTTGAAATAATAAATAAGTTTTCAAACCATTCTTCTAAAGGAAGTTTTTCAAAATGAATTATCTAAAGGAAGAGTTGTAAACACTCTATAATGTGCATGAGTATATGTATAACTATTACTTTAGAGGAAGGACTCACCTGAGCAATTCCTACACTCTTACTGATGTTACCAACACTCAAGTATGTTGGTTTGAATATTTAATAACATACATACAATCTCATGCATATAAAGTGGAAGCATGGCATAAATCATATTTAAAAATTTTACTGCAATCCCAGGATCACCTTGATACGACATTATTAATTGAGGAAGGATAAAAGATATACCTTATAAAGATGAATCAACTCATTGATGTGATCTTTAAGTTCCAATCTTTTGACCTTCCTTACTTTTTCGAATCCAAAGATCAAACGTTAGCTACTCAATGTGTGCAACGCTCTAAAGGTGATCCACCAAGAGATTATTGATTGAATAAATAAATTTAGGTTTATCCAAACCTTAGGTGGCTAACCATAATTCTCGCTCCCACTCCTAACTCTTTAGGATGTAGAGAATTGTTGTGTAGTATCTCTATACTCACAATAACATTAACCATTAATTTAACATAAAGTCTCTCCTTATATAGACCAATCCCCTTCCTAAAATCTTTAAGACTTGGGGTTTTAATTAAATTCTAAACTATTTAGGAACTAGTTCATTTTATAATAATAATAATAATAATAATAATAATAATAATAATAAGGGCTAAATATAGTTTAGTACATGAAGTACCATCATATTCATGATTAAGTCCCTAAAGAATTTGGGCTTACACTTTACTACATCAAGTGTCTAATTTGATAAAATTTAGCCCCCAATTTTAGAATTCGACCAAAATTGGTCGGAATACCTAATTTTCTGGCCATAAGAATTGTATAGGGTTTGACCTTATTCTATACGGGCAAATAACACTTATGTTACATCAAGTACCACCAAATTCATAATTTACTATATCAAGTACCTAATTCGTATAAAATATGTATGACTACTTATTTTGAGGTATTAAATTTGAATAAATCCTTATAAATAATTATTATATGTTAAATTATTAAAATTAAATATTAATACAAAGATTACCAAATATAATTTTTTTTATTTTAAAATTAAAAAAAGACTTAATTACCAAAAAATCAATAAACTTTTAAACATACAAATTATAATTTTAACATGGATAACATTAAACTTTAAAACAATTGACAAAAGTGCCCAAAATTTAATTAATTAAATAATACCCTTTTTATATTGGAAGAGCATACAAAAGTAGGAGGAAAAAATTGAAAAAGAAAAAAGAAAAAAAATGACCCATTTGTTATCTCTCCTCTCTCTCCTCCCTAATCCTTCAAATTGTTTTGTTCCTTCACATTTGGAAATTTCAACGCATTGAATTCTGTCCAATAGCTTTGATTGACTTAAGTAGAAAATAACCTAAAATTTTATGTTAATTCAAAGACTTTTTTGACGGAAAATGCTTATTATCGCCATTAAAGGAGGAGGAGAGAGGAGATTGTGTGCAAAAAGTGAGTTGCAAAGAGAGAAAGTACATAAAACGACATAGGTAATGTATTTTGGATTTCGAAACTGGGTTATTTTTATTTAGTTAAAAGATTCTTCAAACAAATAGTAGCTAATTAGTTATCCAACAACGATTTTTTTTTCGTACATTTTCCATTTATTCTTCAAACAAACAGTAGTCAATACATATATTGTATTTATAAAAAAATTAATCTTAAAATTGTATCTATAATTTAACAAATTGTATGTATAAATTTTAAAACTTAAATCTTGCAAATTATAAATTATATCATAAATTATAAATTTTACAAATTATATCACAACTTTAATTTTACAAATTGTATTTATAATTTTTATAATTTTATTTATAAATATTCATAATTTTATACCGTATTTCTACGATATTAGTTACTTTTTTAAAAAAAAAAAGGGGCTAAAAATTATTTTATTTATAATTTTATTTTATTTTCTTTAGGGGTTGAATCATAAATATGGTGGTACTTGATGTAACGAAACTGTAAATAGGCATTTTTAAAATTATTTCAAACCGTATATTTATACGGTAAACTAGTATTAAATACGCAAGATTGGCCATATCGGATTTTTGTGCGAGTCAAGTATTCTGGCCAATTTTGACCGAATTTTGAAATTAGAGGTTAAATTGTACTCCCTCCATCCCATTATATTTGACGTTCTACAACTTTTCACATAGATTAAAAATAGATACAATTTTACTATTTTACCCTTAATTAACATTGTGCTATGTCCTTCTTCTTCACCCTGCGCGGATCGTCTTCTTCTTTCATCTCTTTAATGGATTACCACCTCCACCACCGCTACCATAGCCTCCATTACCATATCCACCACCACCACGCGACCTTCAGACGGCCATCGTGAACAAATTAAGTACCATAAGCAGGGGTACACCTCCTGAAATAACAAGGCTACAACCATCCGATTCAGACCCACGAATTCACTTCATTGGTAGCACCATGAGAAGTTCTGGCCACTCTCAAATCACACCGTGAGAGATACAAGAAAGTTGTCCAAAAGAAGAAGAAGATGATGAATTTCACGGGGATGGATTCTCAGATCATTTCCATTAAAGTGAGTCTGATCGCCAGAGATGGATTCTCAGATCATTGTTGTTGCCGGATCTCCATTAAATATAGTCCGATCGATCGCCGCAGACTTGTGGGTTGAAAAAGATCAAATCGAGCTTTTACTCCATTGATCGATCTGCATTATTGTTTTCGGATCTCCATTAAATATAGTGTGATCGATCGCCGGAGATGGATTCTCAAATCATTGTTGTTGCCGGATCTCAAAAACCTTGAAGAAGAAGAAGAAAGTGAACCCTAGCTCTCTCACTTTTTCACTGGATTTTTTTGAGGTGTGAAGAATGGACTGAATTCCAGAAAAAATAGGTGGTAGAGAAGGAAGGGTAGAGAGGGAAAATAAATGCCAAAATATTCTTGGGATGGTAGAACGTCAGATATTTTGGGGAAAAAATACACCCTAAAACGTCTATTATTTTGGGATGGAGGGAGTATTAAATTAGGCACATGATGTATGTGACGGCCCCGAATCCAGGTCCTAATTCACCTCGGATCTGGTTCGATCATTCTATACAACTATTACTATATTTGCGGAAGATATAAACATAAATTGTTTATACATTAAACTTACACATAATCCCCAAGGTCGAGTAACCTTAACTTATACATAATTCATAACTTTTCTAACATATAACAACATTAATATCATACTATTACAATTCTAACTACAAACGTAAACTAAAGCTGGAACTGTCTTGGACCTTTCCTTGTATCCGACGCGTTCGTCTTAATCTGCAATGTTTTAACATGATATAGCAAGGGTGAACATGAAAGTTGCCCAGCAAGTTTAAATTCAACAATATAACGATATATTATGATTGAAATGATTTAAATAATTGGCTGGCTATATTTCAACAATATAATTTTGAACTAGCAGGAACAAATTTATGACTGAACAAGTATTATACATGAACAAATATATCTGAAACAACTAGTAATGAAGGTGATCAGCCTTTCATACCTGACTTATACATGCAATATGTACAGAGTACAATTCATGGCAATCAGCAATGATTAACCATAAGCTTATCCGAATAAAACACTCTTAATAGAGTTAAGTAAAACAAACTTGCCTGAACCGTTGATTACCGCTACGCAATTTATATCGCCTTATCCGAAGACCTAATATTAGTATATAGATCTCCAATATTAGAATAATATCATCACGATATAATACTATTATATATATAGATATACACAGAATAACCTAAACACATAACACATAACACATAACCCTATTAGTTTACAACACAGATAAGACTCGGTATCAAGTCAAACTATTGCAGTCTGAGTTGAACCCGACACAATTCAAACATCCCGACGGTCTAGTCGGACAAAATTTCGAGTCTAAGTTCAATTAAACTCTGAATTAACACTTAACAATTATCTCAGATAATTTTAATAATAGTCGAAATATTTTCCAAAGACTTATAATAATTTTTAAATAATTATAACTATTTATCTCGTATTTTCAATCATTAAAATCGTATTTAAATGAATTAAATACCACATAATTCTTTTATCATTAATATTTATTTATTATCAAATATTAACGAAATACATGTCATGATATTATAATATATTTATAATATCACAAAGTATTTTAATACTTTAAAATCATTTAAATATGATTTTTAAACACTTAAATTCATTATCCGAT
The DNA here is from genome assembly GCA_020205605.1 of Panax ginseng. NCBI lineage: Eukaryota > Viridiplantae > Streptophyta > Magnoliopsida > Apiales > Araliaceae > Panax > Panax ginseng. Next base: position 83,724,966 of record CM035142.1, on the reverse strand, counting down.
AATTGCTATTAATATTAAAATATTAATATTTTCATGGCAAAATATCAAAAGTTACAAGTTATAACTTAAAATATTTTTATAATACTTAAATCATTTTTATATGATTTATAAACCATTAATTTATTTTTCCTTAATTTATTTAATATATTTATTAAATAAACTAATTACCATTAATATTGATTAATTAATGAATTTCATCACAAAATATTAAAAGTCATCAAAAATAACTTAAAATATTTTTATAATATCATAATCTAATTTTTCATGATTTTTCATGTATTAAAATCAATTTTAATTTATTTAATATTATAATTAAATAAATTAAATATCATTTATATTCCAAAAATATTAAATATTTATGAAATATACTTAAAATAATTAAAAACTATTTTTAGAATTTAAAATAATTTTTCAGAATTTATTATGTATTTTTAATAATTAAAATCTATTTATTTTAATTTATTTAATAATTTCGAAATTAGAAATTAAAAGCTGTCATCATTTAAAGGGCCCTATAAGCGACAGTAACTGGCCGCTATAGGTGTTCTTGGTGTTCTTGATGCCTGCCCAGATCTTCAAGTCAGTGAACAAGGTATGAGGTTTGACCAACATTAAATTCATTTTCATGCTATTTTCTAGGTAGCTAATGGTATCATAAGTGTAGTATGTGTGTAATACTACAATTCTAACTCGAGTTCATAGCTAAACAACATAACAACAGAGACATCTAAGCCATTACAAATCGTGTCAAACCTGTTCTTCATTTTCTAGGTTACCCAGAAATGAAGAACAATCCAAGTGACTACCTTTCGATCCTTCTACCTTGCATTCTGTAGCTTGTTCGTGTGAACTAAAGGTTCTATTTTGTAGAAAACATGTCAGGGTACGACTACATAACCTCATATCAGTCTAATAAACATCACATGTGAGAGATTAAGGCCGGTCAAAGTGATGTCAGGAGCTGTTCTTCACGATTTCTGGGTTTTCCAGATTTCGTCAAGAACAGTTGGTCAACGATACTTTGACCATCATTATTTTGATTCTGTTAAGGATTTAGGTGATCTAAATGCATGAGTGTGTAGTCCTTATACCAGTCTACAACATTCCAATAACAACTTGGCCAAACTAACAAACAACAGAAAGATTCATGGCCTGCAAAAACGATGTCAGTGACTTCTGGGTTTCTGGGTAACCCAGAAACCAAATTTCGTGGCTGGTCAACGCGGTTTGACCGCTTATATCTTTCAATCTACACTTGATCCGACCATGATTCCAGTTTTAGATCATAGTCATTATGACATAGAACACATTCAAAACATAAAACATACAAAAACGCTATCACATAAAGATTTATGGCGTCTGACATTCGACTGTCAGGTCATAATTTTCCCATTTTTCCAGATTTCTAAAAATGCTTGATTCGTGCATCTAAGTGTTATAGATCTATGATCTATCAACCCAGATCACTTATAGACACTCTATTACACATATCTAACTAATCAATTACAACATCAAACATAAAATCAAGAGATTTCGAAAATTAGGGTTCATACCTTTTTCACCCTTTGATTCTTGATCCTGGCCTTTGATACTTATCTAGGAAAGTTAGGAACTTATCAAGGTTATCTTTTGGTCTCACTCTCTCTCAAAATTTTGAAAAATATAGAGAGAGAAAGTCTTGGTAAAAATGTTAAGTAAAGTGAGTTACTTTACTTATTTCTTACTAATAATATATTGGATTCAATGTATAAGGATGAGATAGCTGCTGATATGAGAGATATATGGCACATGGGATATCTTAAGTTGGTCACCAACTCAATATCTTGCCAAGATTTGCAAGTTACCTTACTAAAAATCCAAAAAGGGAAAATGGGTCATTTGGCATTTTAATTTAATGGCATTCTAGACAATTTGCCAAACCCTTAGGGTTTAGGGTTTGGAGCATTTAGGGTTTAGGATTTGCAATTTATTTCCTAAAATTTCCAAATTAGGTTTTCAAAAATAGAAAATTAATATTTCTAAATTAGAATTAGAATTTCCTAATTATATTACAATTTCTTAATCATAATTTAAATCTCGCTAATTAGGATTAGTATTTCCTAATTAAAATCACTAATTTAGCAATTAGAGTCAAAATCACGGATTAGGGTTTATAACCCAAAATTAGGGTTTCTAATAGAAAAATAACTTCCTAATTTAGAAAGTAGATTTCGTAATTAGATTAGGGTTTTCTAATTACTTAACTTGAAAATTAGAATTAATATATCCTAATTAACATTAAAACTATTTAATTAACACTTAGGTTTTTTCCCTATTTGCAAATTAGGGTTTCAAATCCTTAATTAAGGTTTCAAATTTGGAATTAGGATTTTGTAACCAATTTGTTAAGATTAACCCTAATTAATCCTGTAATTATTTACACTTACGCCATTAAGTTCCCGATTTAGGGTTTCATGCAATCAATTAGGGTTTTGATTCTTTAATCGAAAGTAGGGTTTCGTAACCTGGTTTCTAGGGTTTCTTGTTAATCGCTAGGATTTTCTAACCGAACGTTGATGTTCTTAATATATACTTAGGGTTTGTTACAGATATCAATTATCTGGTCAACTCTTGACCCTCAACCACATACTGTACACATATACACAGAACATAATCACGTTTTCCTTAATCCTGAATAATTCACCTAAATCCTTCACAGAATTTTAAAATACTCAAAATTCCATCTTAAAAATATCAAACGCATACACTAATTTTCTATCTAGGTTCTAATTTTGAACCTTAAATCAATTAATAATAATTTTAAAAATATTCTAAATTCTCGGGTTGTCACAATGTAGGTTCAATATTATACCGCTAGTAGAATAAATAAATTTGAACCATTCTAATATTATTTATAATGAATTAAACTCTTTTAATTCAAATATAAATAAATAATATTTATTCTACATCATGAGTGACACCTCAGCATATCATGACTATCTGGATAATATGAAATCAACGTTTAATAACAAAGAACATATTCCATGGATAGTTACCGTACAATTCAATTCATCAACCATACAATGTCCCCATCAAACATAAAACATGAAAGTTCTTACATATCTTATTTATTTAATTATATGCATTTCGATTTCAAAATGAATAACTAGTTAATGTAAATTATAAACTCCTTTCTAATTTCCATTCACCTTGGCCAAGGATTTCTGAGTTGTCACCTATCGAATCATATAGAACATATTCTTCCTTTTACTAGAAGTGGTAGATCCTTTGTTGATCACTCACCTACCTCCATGTTTACTTTATTATACCCGAATATACCTTTTGATATACCCAAAGAGTTTTAAGGAATATGACAAAATATAACTCAGAATATACAAGGTACTATGATGATCTCAAGTCCAAGGATCACTTGTATTACTATCAACATAGGAACTCCTATTGTCGGGCAAGTAAAACTCCATTATGTGTTCCTTAAACGAGTCACATTCAGTGAACTACGTGAGCTTATTCTCCAATAAGCACTTATATACTTACTATAGTGTCTTCACACTAATGATTATGAGATCAATCATCTTCTTCAATAAAGCAAGCATAATATGTACTAATCTATCCAGAATCAGTAACCCCACATTAGTGAACCAATGATTAGGAACATTTTAGTTTCAAAGTTATCTAAAATTTAGATCTCATTAGCATGAACTCTTTATAGTTCTAAAAGTATTGCTCTAAAATTATGTGTTTATCCTAATTTATTCCCCAATTAAATATAGATAAAGAATGTCTTTAATTAAATTAATTCTTTTCTTAATAAATGAATAAGATTATAAAGTAAATGTTTATCACATCCAATGTAATTAGTTTAAGGGTATACTACTTTCAAAGTATTCTTAGCACACTCAAAAAAACACTCACATTAAGAAATATTTAGAAAGTAGGGAAGAACAAGTAAAAAGGTTATCCCAACTCCTTATGTCAAACCCCTCCCCCCTTTATAGCCAAAGCTAAATCAACATCTATCACACATTAAGTTTAGCACACTTTTTGCATTTCAAGATTATCTTTAATCTACAACACATTATTTTACAACAATTTTAACATTTCAAGATTACCTTTAATCTACCCCACATAAATTTTGGCACAACTTTCACATTTCAAGATTACCTTCAATCTACCACATATAATTTCGACACAACTTTTAGATTTCAAGATTACCTTTTCTTTACTATTCATAATTATTATTATATTTTTCATCTTTTATATTATTTGCTTAATGTATTAATATCATAGATATTTATGTATATAATGTTATTTACCTAACGTATTAATGAGTTTGTCTAACTTTTCAGTTCATGTGACCTTTAAATACGTAGCTTTCCATTATTACCTTTGCTACAGTGATAATTATTAGTTTAATAATGTCGAATACTGTTGTGACAATGTGCAATACTGTTCCTTTATTGTCGACATTTTAACAGTTAACTATAACAGTTCTGTCGACAACTTTTATTAACTATTATTTGGTCATTTTCTGTATCCGAACATTATTATAATGTGGGGCCACCAATGATTAGTTGTTATTTGTTCATTCTTTTTGTTTTTTTAATGTTAGTTAGAATATGCATGTTTAAATTTGATGATGTGTTTACATTAATTTATAATTGTTAAGTATTTTTTTGTAGTCCTTAAATGAGAAATTATTATACAAGGACTTAGAACATAATGATTAAACTTGTAGGTTGATTGTAGCGCCCCCAAATTTGGGTCCCTTGAACTCCGGACCTGGTGTGTCACGATACAACATCTTCATACATATTCTATAAACTAATGTGGAATTATAAACATAATTTGTTTATTACACAATGGTTCTGTAACATTTCCCAAGGTCTACAACCTTTATCTTAATACATACCTTTAATAATTCACAAGGTTTACATCATCAATTTACGTCAGTTATCATAATAGATAAATGTCCATATAAAAATAATCTCTATCTTTTCCTTTGCCTTTGTCTTTCTTTGAGCTTTCGGGTTAAACTGAAATATATTCATGATATTGCAAGGGTGAGCAACTACTTTGCTCAGCAAGTTTAAGTACAATGAAGATATATCATTATCGAAAAGGAATAAGCTTTCATGTTTTTAACAATGTAATACAATTCTGAAAGAGCATGTATCAAAACTTCAATAATTGAATAACTGAATAATTATGCTAAGTGGTCAACAATGACCATAAATAAATTTAACTGAACCTTATGGTAATGAAGGTGATCAGTCTTTCATACCTGATGAACATATGCAACATGCACTAAGTGCGAATCAATAATCAAAGATGAGGAATAATTGTCAATAATTAATCCACTAGAATGCTTGAAACATAATAACTCGAGTTTGAGTTAGGAGACTTGCCTTGACCATCGATTACCGCTAAGCAGTATAATTAAATCTCTTATGAATGACCTATCAATTATAAGATCGACCCTCTAATTAGCATAATACATTTTATCTCACAACACTATTACTCAAATAATAAATTAGCTAACATTTAGCCACATAATCAAACATTGAATAATTCTTCAACTCACTAGTAATATTATCGTCATTTGATAATATTATTATCACATAACCATCATCTTAAATTCTCGTCTAATATTATTAATCTTTTAATAATATTTTATTTACTTTTCAATTTCTTAGTAGTATCCTAATCGTTTACAAATATTATTAATCATTTAATAATATTTTAATCATATTCTAATATTATTAATCATTTAATAATATTCAAATCATTTACTAATATTATTAATCATTTAATAGTATTTTATTTATTATCTAATATTATTAATCATCTAATAATATTTTACTTGTTTCATAAATAATAAAGGTCTCACACATTTTAAGATATAAATATTTTACATCTTGAAGCTTAAATTATTTAAATTTCATTTCGAAAATATCTTTTACATTTACTCGCAAATTCGGAGTTTAAACAGCTAATGCATATAGCTTTAATAGTAAAACTCAATTTACTATAATATTTCTTTAATTTAAATACTTTTACTTCAGTTTGTCCGTTCATGAGTCAACACTGACTGTTGCCTCATATATAAATATTTTATCTCACTAGCACATTCACTTTATTTTTTATTTTGCGATTATTATTAGATTTTCGCTTTTATATATATATATATATATATATATATATATATATATATATATATATATATATATATATATATATATAACATTTTATGATTAATACAATTTTTCAAAAGTTTTCTCTTCTTCGTTGCATCACAAAATAATTTTATAGGCAACTATATTTTTTTCTTTTACTTAAATATGTAATTTATATTTATTATATATTTTTATTACTTTATTTATGCCTGAAAAGAAGTTTCTCGACGTAAAATACCATTAATTGTCAAATCTCGCCCCATGGGACTTTATTAGATTTATTATGACTTATTATTTTGCCGGAACGCGATTCGGAATGTCGAATGTCAAAATCGATCGACGTGTCAACGCTCGGCGTTCGCTCGTTTTTAAGTTCTGACATGCTCCTTTGCTCATTTTTAATTCTCAAATCATGAGTCATATAACAGTGAAATTTTGGGCATGTTATAGTATTTAAGAAAAATTTCACATCGCGAAAACGGATCACGGAAATTCATCAAAATAGTGCGCGAAAAAGACGTCAAACAATAGCACAACACGGCTATGCAGGCGCGCGCGAGCGCTGCCTGGCTGCTGCTGTTGGCCTTGTGTGCGCTTATCAAACTATCTACTTCGCGATTTTCTCACGCCTTGTTCGTTTATCGGAAAATTCCCAACTTTGGATATGTTATAGGTACCATAGTAGGCTATTTTTAAAAAATATAACCCACCCATTTTGGACCTCCTAGGCAGCCTAAACCAGGCCCCAAAAATGTTCACTCGCAACAGTTTTCAAATATTTTCCAGCTTGCCCTCTTGCACTAAAATAGTCATAACTTTTTCGTTTTTAAACATTTTTAGGCGATCCTTGAGCCCACACGAAGCTAACTTCCGGGACTACAACTACTCTTCAGATAACAAATCCAAATCCCAAACCGAACAGTACAGAAATCTGCTCTAACTGGATAGAATGTTCTGTTTTTAAACTGCACGATCCTCCTTCACTAAAATGGTCATAACTCCTTCGTTTCTCAACATTTTTAAGTGATTCTAGAATCCACGCCTTCGTAACTTCCTCCTCTACAACTTCCCCTGCTGATATTTTCCAGATTCTAAACATATCAGCCCAAAAATTCGTGCAAAGGGACTGAACCGCATATGTTTTCCAGTTTTGACTCAGCTACTTTAAAATAGCATAACTCTTTGCTCCGAAGTCGGAATTAGTCCGTTCCGGAGTATATGGAAAGATTATTCAATGTACTATAACATACCAAAAGCCCATAATTTTAAGAACACTCTAGCTAACCCCAAAATTTCTGTTTTGGGGCAGCAGTCACTAGCTTTTCTAAGCTTTAAAAACTGTTTTACTTTTCTTTCTTTGGATCAAACTTTTAACACCTAAAATGTTTAGATCTACACATATCAAACCATAAAACATGTAGATCTAAAGTTTTGAAGTTCAAGAAACATAGCTTTATATTTTGTAAATCAACCAAAATAATAAAACAAAAGGTTAAAGGTAGGTTGTTTATACCTTGATTTCTTAGATCCACCTCTTCTCCTTCTTTCAAGGTAGAATATGGAACTTGAAAATACACCAAACTTCCCTTCTTCTTCTCCCTCTATGTGGCTGCCTAAGCCCTCTTGCTTCTATCTCTCTTTCTTATTTTCTCTCTCTAGGATTTCTTGGAGGTTTTGGTGGAGAAGATGAAGATGGTGTTGTGTAGGAGTTTCTTAAGAGCTTGGAAACTAATTTCTTTTTCTTCCTTAGGCCATGATCAGTTGTCTCTCTCTTTTCCTCTCCAATACCCGGGTGTAAAGTGTAAGAGATGATAGAGAGAATTACTTTTTTTTTATTTCCTTTAGTTTGCTTACAATCTTGGTAATATCTTAATCTAAGATTTTGGATAGATTGGGTGAGAAAAATTTACTCACATGCTACTATACTCCCTCCTTGACTTGCCGACCTTGCACCAAATATTTGCCAAATTTGATTTCTTTTCTCTCTCACATCTTTTAAAATATTCGGGAATTAAAGTGGCTTGGACACATGGCTTGGAAAGAAAAGAAAAAAAAAATTACCACATGCTCTACTTCTCCTTTCTCATTGCCGGCACATGCACCTTATTTATGCCCAATTTTGCACTTTATTACATTTGCTTTATTTGCTTGGTTAAATAATTAATTCAATCCTTCTTTTAATGCTTTTGTTAAGTAATTTAATTACCCAATCTTAATAACTTAATTTAATCAAAGGCGTTACTACATACATCTCCTTAAACTATTTTATCCTCTTGAAATCATAAAATTTACATAACTCATCTTTGATATATAAATTATAAAATATAACATAACATACTTAAATTACATATTTATTTTATAATTGCAAAATAAATATGCTACACATAATTTGTTATGGAAATACAATTATTTTCATACCCAAGATGTTGGGAACTTGTGACTCATAATATAGAAGTCATTTGGAAAAAGGCTAGTCTTGTCATCGGTTATTCGCTCGGCTTCGGGTATGGTATAGAGTTTCTGCCTGGGTAGCTTGGTATTGTTGGGTTAAACTTTGTGAGTGGTTGGAAGCCTAAACAAGACCGGAGCTCTTTATCAGACACAGCGCTGGGCATACTTATGGTTTGCCTTGAAGCAAGTTGCGTATACTATTCAATGAACAAAGACTTTTACGGGTTGTTAATTGGAAATGGAGTTATGGGTAATTGATCATAATGTGAAGTAGGGTTGGAATATGATTAGTAGGTATATATACTATCTATTGTAAAGCCCTATGTAACCAAGGAATCATCAATAAACAACAAGTCGCCTATGAAGTACCCAAATTGAGAAACCACGTAAATCTCTTGTGTTCTTCTTAATTCTCTATCGTTTGTGTGTGTGTGTGATCCTATATTGTAACACAAGATATTATAATATAATATCCTTACCTCATTAATATAAATTCAATTAAGAATTTATTTACTTTCTTAAGATATTCGGATAGATATAGTATCTTTTTTTTATTAAATTAATTCCATATAA